>JAQSUU010000112.1:10000000-11200000 GCA_038087645.1 Saccharum hybrid cultivar R570 | reverse complement strand
GAGATCCACCGGTCTTGTAGTTCACCTACACACAAGAGATCAAGCTTTTTGTTTAGGGACCCAAACTTGAGAGGGGCCCTTGACTTTCTCAACTAGTGACTTGGCAACCCAAATTTTCTTTGGCCTATTCTTGTTTGGGGGACCCAAAAACATGACTTTCATCTTTCCATTTGAATCTTTTCTTAGCATATAATGAGCATTGAAGGCAAAGGGTCTAGCATGCTTGGGCAAGGGTTGTGGTGGTGGAGTTTTGCATTCATGAGCAAAGTGACCTTCTTGACCACACTCAACACATCTCTTTGGCTTGGGCTTTGACTTGCTTTGTTGTTGTTGAGCTTTTGCCTTCTTCTCTTGATTTGCCAAGTACCCAATACCACTTCTATCCATCTTCATTACGGTGTTCATGAGGAGCTCACTTTGCAAATATTGACCTCTTGTGAACTTGCTTAGGCCGGTCTTGAGATGCTCTTTTTCTTGCTTGAGCTTCTTGTTTTCTTTAATAAGTGACTCATTTGTTGGTTGCTTCTCAAGAGCCATCAAACCTTTTAGCTTCTTGTTCTCATTTGCAAGCTTCTCATTCTCACACTTGATCTTGGCATAATCATCATAGTTGCTTGACTCAACCACACTCTTGCCTTTGCTACTAGAACCTTGCTCAATGCTTTCAATGATCAAGTCATCACATGATGTAGCTATATCACACTTAACAACATTGTTAGTAGCATCATGTGTCTCAAGAGCAAGTTCATTAGCAACCACAAGACTATCATAGTCAATTTTTAATGTGGTGTATTTGTCTTTTAGAGAGCTATGTCTAGTGATGAGCTCATCATGCTTCTTCTCAAGTTTATCATGTTGATCTTTAAGCTCTTTATTAGAGGTTTTGAGCTCCTTGAGAGTGGAAGACATAACTTCATTTTGATCTCTAAGCTCACCACTAGTCTTTTGAGCATTTTCAAGCTTAGATGAGAGTGATTCATTTTCATTTTGAAGATCATCATTTTCACTTCTAGTCCTTCTTATGATTTTAGTGTATTTGTTTAGCAATTTTACAAGTTCATCATAAGAAGGTGCATCATATTCATCATCACTATCACTATCATCATCATCATCACTATCATGATTTTGTACCTTTCGTTCACCCTTGGCCATAAGGCATAGGTGAGTAGTGGACGATGATGGTGAAGAGGGCGGTGAAGGTGGTGATGAAGATGTCGGTGAAGATGATGGCCCCATCACAAATGCGGCAACCTTCTCTTTCTCATCATCGCTCTCATCTTCGGAGGAGTCACAAGATGATTCAATGTCGGTGAGCCAATCACCAACAATATATGCCTTTCCTCCCTTCTTCTTCTTGTAGAACTCCTTCTTCTTGCCATCCTTCTTCTTGTATGGCTTGTTCTTCTTCTTCTCATCTTCTTCATCACTTGAATCATTTTTCTTGCCCTTGTTCTTGTTCTTGTACTTGTCTTTTGGTGGTCTAGGGCATTGATGAGCTAGGTGGCCAAGTTCACCACAATTGTAGCAATCCATCTCCGAGATGGGCTTTCTCTTGCTACTTGTGAAGAATTTCTTTTTCTTGCCATCGAACTTGATGCCACTCTTGTTTAGCTTCTTTAGCATCTTGGTGGTCTTTCTCACCATGAGTGCAAGTGATTCATCATCGACATCACTTTCACTTGAGCTTTCTTGCACGATCATGGCTTGGCCCTTCTTCTTCTTCTTGTCATGGCTAGCTTTGAAGGCCAAGTCTTTCTTCTTGGAAGATGATGAGCCCTCTTCCGGAGTGATGTGCATGTACATCTCATGAGCATTGATCTTCCCCAATACTTGTGTCGGAGTTGCGGTGGAGAGATCACTTTGATGAAGCACGGTGACAATGTGACCATACTTCTCAACGAGAAGAACACTCAAGATCCTCCTTGCAACATCCGATTGGCTCATTTGAGTGAGCCCAAGAGCATTGAGGTCCTCTACAAGAACATTCAAGCGAGTGTACATGTCATTAGCACTTTCTTTGGGAAGCATCTCAAAAGAATTAATTTTCTTTAAAGCAATATGATAGCGTTCCTCACGCTCACTCTTAGTTCCCTCATGGAGAGCACAAAGATTTTCCCACAAATCATGAGCGTTCTTTGCATTACGCACACGATTGAAGATATCTTTGCCTAAGCCCCGGTAGAGTGCATTTTTGGCCTTTGCATTCCACCGGTCGTACTTCTCCTCGTCACCAATGGGGTTTGCGGGATCCTTGATAGCGGGAAGCCCTTGGGTTGCGGCTCTAAGGCACCCGACATCTATGGCTTCGAGATACGCCTCCATGCGGATTTTCCAATATGGAAAATCATCCCCCTCAAAGGTGGGAGGTGGTCCTTCCCCGTTAGACATCTTGCTCTAGGCGGTAAAGCCTAAATTAGGAGCAACACGGCTCCGATACCAATTGAAAGGATCAAGATGCCCAAGAGGGGGGGTGAATTGGGCTTTTCTAAAAATTAATTGCAAGAATTAAACCCTACAAGCCGGAATTCACCCCTAGTGCCTACTTGTGTTCCTAGAGAGTCTACCGATAAAATTTTTGCACCCTAGTTTCCAATCCTAGTCTAGCATGGGAATTCTAGGAATGTAAAACAAGCAATGAAAGTAAATACGAGAAT
Organism: Saccharum hybrid cultivar R570; assembly: GCA_038087645.1. Classification (NCBI taxonomy): domain Eukaryota; kingdom Viridiplantae; phylum Streptophyta; class Magnoliopsida; order Poales; family Poaceae; genus Saccharum; species Saccharum hybrid cultivar. The sequence goes on along the minus strand of JAQSUU010000112.1, from coordinate 11,197,346 downwards.
GTAATTGCTTGAATGTAAAGGGGCAAGGAACACGGCGATGTTTTTCCAAGGTATCGGAGAGTCGCCACTCCCCACTAGTCCTCGTTGGAGCACCCGCGCAAGGGTGTCGCTCCCCCTTGATCTGCGCAAGGATCAAGTGCTCTCTACGGGTTGATTCTTCGACACTCCGTCACGGCGAATCATCCAAAACCGCTCACAACATGAGTTGGGTCATCCACAAGCTCCGCCGGATGATCACCAAACTCCCAATCACCACCAAGCCGTCTAGGTGATGGCGATCACCAAGAGTAACAAGCTAGAACTCTCACTTGACCACAACGAGCCCGAAAGAGAAAGTGGATGCACACTTGCTACTCTCTAATCGCTAGTGAGGAACTCTCAAACTTTGATTCTCAAATCACAATCCTCACTAGAGCTCTTGCACTCCCTTGCACTCTAAAGGGTTTTCTCAGATGTTCAAATGAGCAAGAGACCTCTAAAAGAGGTGGAGGGGATGTATTTATACACCCCTCAACGAAAACGAACCGTTATGTTCTGACACGGGCTGACCGGACGCGCCGGTCGAACTGACCGGACGCGCCGGTCGCCCGTAACGGTCAAATTGCGATTTTCAACTGAACGACCGGACGCTCCGGTCAGGGGTGACCGGACGTGTCCGATTGTGCAAAGGAGCATACTGTGATCGCACCGGACGCGAGGCCGCGTCCGGTCGGTGATGACCGGACGCGTCCGGTCCTCTCTGGACCTTACTGGACTGTGACCGGACGCGCCGATCACAGCCAGGTCGCGTCCGACGGGTGTTTCCTTCAAGTGACACGTGTCAGCCACTGACCACCGCGTCCGGTCCTCGCGAGGACCGCGTCCGGTGGTCAGGGCCGAAACCCTAGCCGCGGTAACGTACTGACCGGACGCGTCCGGTGCTGCCGAAGACCGCGTCCGGTCAGTGGGAAACAGCCCGAAACTTTCCGAAACGCGTCGCAACTTCAACCAAGTTGCTTCCAACTGAACTTTGAGCTATTCTAGGGTTGCCTAGCGCCAAGTTTAACAAGTGTGCACCACACCTAAACATAGGACTCGCCTAGGTCAAGCTACCCATTCATGCCCCCCTTTATAGTACGGCCAAAAGAGAAAAAACAAAGATCCTAACGACTATTCCGAATGTATCTCAACACCTCGACATCCGGAACTAACCGTCCTTAATCTTGACGTCACTCTTTTGAAAACCGAAACGATTTCCATCAAGGGACACGAATACCATGGTGCCCAAAGCAGTTATCACCTCCATGACCTAACTTACCAAAGTTTCTGCAAAACACACGTTAGTCATGGTAATAAAGCGTTGTCATCAATTGCCGAAACCAAACCTTGGGGCCTAGATGCTTTCACTTATATTTATACATCGCATATTGCTCTTCTATGCTTTCATATCTTGCATTGTTGCATATCATCTAGGTACGTTAGATGCACGACGAGAAGTTGGAGTACGTGGTGTTGGAACCGACCGAAAGATGGTGTAACGGTGACCAAGTCCAGGAGATAAAGATGATGGTGGATCGTTCACTGAAGATGGAACCTACTAACTTAGTGTGATGTTAAGTTACCCAGGCAAGCCCCGGAGCATTATATATCTCCTATCCTTTCTTTGAAATGCACTCAATTATAATATATTCTTATATGGTGCATTAGGTTGATAGGAGTTGGATGAAACCGTTGTTGCATGAATTACCTTGTCCACAATAAATATATACTGGTACTCTACTAGAAATAATGGGTCGTGTGTATGCTTAGCCATGCTTAGAACGGTAGAAGTCGGATGATTCCTGTCATCCGCAACATATGGGGTGGTTACTTTTGTGATCTTGATTCATGAGGAGGTTAATAATTGGAGACCGGGCAGGATTTGATAATGGAGGAGCAACGAGACATGGAGGTCTTGTATGCATACTTTCTCCCATCCGTGTCGATTAAGGACCGTACCGTGGTCTGGACTTAGAATGAGATTGAACGTACCTTCACATAACAGCCGGATAACTCGTTCCGACTGTGAAACTGAATAGCTCATTTGGGGGTAAGTAATGGACCGTTAGCATTGCTGGGAGGAGAGTTTGAAGGAAGGGGACTGATCCAAGACCCTGCTTGCTACGGGCTACGGGCTGAACGGGCATGTCTTGTGAGGATGCAGGACCATGAGTTTTGCGAAACGGTCCAAACTTATCATCAAATAGAGTGAACGGTGACCCCCGTGGGCCTTGCTAGCCTGCGAGGGTGTGTGATACGGGCTTTACCCAGCTGGTGTAATCGATTCGAATCGCCGTCTCTCCCGGATAGTGAGAAACTCATGTCTTGCTCCAGATGCGTAGTAAAGGATGAAATTATTTGATGTTGTCATGAGAATCAATTTTGGTAACTAATCCCTTTAGATAATTGTTTGCTCTATAAATCAAGTGTATGATGTAGAAAGGTGCTAATGTAGTTCTAAATAGTTTTCTACAAAATCTTGCAGCTAAAACTGAAAGAAAGGAATTGCTTTAGTAAGCTCTTATGCGAAAGTTTTGCTAGCCAACTAAATCCACCAAATAAACTTTGCATATCCTTGGAGTCATTTTTTTTATATATTTTCTCCTGTCGGGTAAGTCTTGCTGAGTACAATTGAGTACTCAGGGTTTTATCCCACCCTGTTGCAGGTGAAGTGCTATATCTGCTGAAGGTGGTGACTAAGTGCCGGTGGGCTCGGCTACTCCGTATATACTTCTCACCCATGCTTTTGTTGGAGGTTGTCATCTAAGCTAGCAATATGATTCAAACTTATGATTTGGTAATCATTTCAAAGTTGTGTTGTTTTAACCTATTGAATTAGAAACTAAACTTGTATTAAATACTTGTGACACTATTGTAACATTATTTCCGCTGCCAAACTCTGTGTATATGATGTGTATTTGCTTAATCCAGTACGATCTTGGTTGTGAAGTTGATTTATTGAGACCCTTTGTGGTACTCAACGGACTACCGTGTTCATATGAGTGACAGTATGCGCGTGTCAACGTGTTTAATGGGGACTGTCATACTTAATCTTATATGAATTGGGCGGTTCTGTCACATCTCCTATACCAATAATTTTAAAGAAATGTTCCAAAATAATAATTGTTTCTCCTAAACGAAGGAGATAACCATTGTCCTCTATTCCTAGGTACAGTAAGCTGCTCCATCAGTGTTGTATTATATTGTAAACTGATTTTAAGGTACTCTTCTAGAGCAATATTACAATATATTGTATATAGAACTTAAGAAATTTAATTTCTTAGACTTGAGAAAGATCTTGATCGAAAGCAACTTCGAGGGACTTTTTATATTCTTTTTTATTGATAGAAATACTAGAGATTTTGATGAAAAAAGCTTCCCAACAATTTCTTTAATTAAATATCCAAATATTATCACTATTTTTTCTGAATTTTTCTAGTCAAATATGGAGAGTGAGGTTAACTCTCTATGGTGTACATAGGATATAGAAAAATTATTGGAGCTTCTAGAGAGCCTCTGCAGTCCAGGGAGATCGAGACGAGGAGCTGCCGTTTCCATTGTTTTTTTTTCTTTTTTATGTTGGCATGAATTAATTTTTTATTGTCTTGGTCTTAGCTGTTGCGTACAATGTGATGTGATAGTTCATAATGACCTTTTATTATAAGAATAATTTTGAACTGGAAATGTGAAGTTATTACGGGGTGGAGGGAGTATACGGAATTGTATTCAAATGACTATCCAAATGATACTTTAGAAAGTGAGTTTAAAGAGAAACTTTTCGAGATGCTTTAAGATCTTGTAATTAAGTGTTTTTTCCGTGTGAAATTGAATTGGTATACACGTGAAATGAAACCTAAGAACTTTTTTTTGGACGAATGTAAATTGGATTGGTACACATAGAATGAATGTCGTGTTCTTCAGCATTATTTTAGCAGTATTTTTTAGCAAACAAACAATATTTTTCTCTCACGATAAATTTACATATGCATCATAATAAACTAAAATTCAGCGAGACGAATAGGGCGAAGCCTAAAACTCGGGGATGGATCTAAGGCATACTATGCCTGGTAGAGATCAAGAAGGCTGGCTACACTAGGGCGTACCATGCATGCCTGGTGTGTCGCATTTGTACGATGATTGATGGCTAGAAAATAGAAATCGGCACTTTTTTTTTGCGACGAAAAAAGAATTACATTATAGGATAGTTGGTACATCAACATATTACTAGCACTCCGAATTACAAAATAGTACCCACGTTGTGAATAGCACAACTCAAAACCTAACCTGTTAGATATTTTGTAGTATGGATGACCGCACAGGCAACCACTCGGCAAATGGTCTGAGAATAAATGCCCAACGAACAACGGCTAACATTCCTGTAGGCGGAATTGAGGAACTTCTTCTTTCTGGTGTCTTCCTTCTTCTTCTTTCTGTCACTGAAGAGTAAGGAAGATTGATCTGAAAATTATTCTCCCTAGTCTTTTATCATGGCCAAATCTAACCATAACAAAACGGAGAAGAGACCGGAGAAAATTATTTCATGGCGGCGACATCATCTCCGCCTTGATGCCACCGTCCGGAAACAAAAGTCTCCATGTCGTCATGTCGATGAAGATGCTGACGCCGATGTTGTCGCCCTCATCTTCAACGGAGCGTCATGGAGAAAACGATTCCACCCTTCTTCTTCACCGTCGACAGAGATAAAAAGAAGGAGGAGATAAAACTCCAGTACCAAGTAATTTGGCATGTAGAAACACTAACCCTAATAATTCGATCTACTGAGAAAAACTTAGGCACTGTTTGGTTTGCTTTTGTTAAAGTTTAACACCCATCATATCAATGTTTCCTCAAATGCATGGAGTACTAAATGTAAACTAATTGTATGCATGTTGCCACAGATTAGGAGTAATTTACGAGACGAATCTATTAAGCCTAATTAATCTAAAATTAAAAATTTTTTATCAAATAAGACGAAAGTGCTACAGTGTTGGCTAAACTTTAACATCCCAAGCCAAACACCCCCTTCTTAAAAACAATGGATCCTCAGTGCTCCGGTGAGATGTCGGAAGAGGAGAGAGGTACCAGCGGCGGTGGATGGCGGGGGCGGCTGCGGCGGCGCTAGGGCAGGAGTCAAAAACGACGTCGGGTATTATAGAAATCGGCACCTCTAGCCGCAGCTTTTGACCGCACCAGTTCACCGCCATCCGCACACGGCGCAGGAGGCAGAGGACCCGCCCAAACCCAAGGCGGTGGCGGCGCCGCGTCGGCTCCAGCCTCCAGCGCGATACGACCGATACAACAACGAACTCCGCCTCCTCCCTCCCGGCTCCCGGGCCCTCCTCCGGCTTGTGTCCTGCGGCTGCGGGCACTTCGCCTTCGTCTGTTCGTCCCCGAGGGCTCTGAGACGGCCAGACGGGGAAGAAACCCCGTACCCTAGCGCGCTCGCCCCGCAGAGGGAGGGGGAGGGGAGGGGAGGGTTCGGATTCGAGGGGGAGGGAGGGACGGACGAGGGAGGCATCTGGAATTCTCAGCCCCCGTCTCCGCCGCGGCCTCCTTCTCCGTACCAAGCAGCACGCGAGGCCGCCGGTACTCCGCCGTGGAGTCCCTCCCCCATCCGCCGGCCGACTCGGATTGGATTGGATTGGATTGGGTTACTACTGGTGGTGAGTAATCCACCCACCCATCCGTCGGCCCTCGCTTTGTTGCTGCTGCATATCTTCTGACGAATTCGACTGGATTCCTTGCCTGCTCCCTATTCAGATCCCAAAAGCCTGGGGCCTGGGGCCTGGGGCTCCACTTTGCCCCCTGCTACGCGCGCGCGCGCGGGAGCCTTGTGCCTCTCGTCTCCGACAGACGCCATGGACGAAGAGGACGACGACCAGCGCCTGCTGCACAGCCTCGGCGTCACGTCCGCCAACATCGAGGACATCGAGAAGAGAATCCTCTCGCAGGCAAACCCCAGTGCCTTTTCCTCCTCCTCGCGCGTTCCATTCCTCTCGCATCTCACCACCATAGCTTTGAGTAATCCCCCCCACCTACAATCTGCTCACGTTGCCGTTCTCTATGTGGTGTGCAGGTCCAAACCGAACCCAAGCGCGACGATGAGGCAGGAGCAGCCGTCGATGACCCCAGCAGGAGCAATGTTGTGCCTGAGTCCGATGCGCACGCCAAGCTGCACCAGAAGCTGCTTTCCGTGCAACTCGAGATCGAAGCCGTAGCTTCCACCATTAAAAGAGCTAAGAACGCTGCTGGTAAGAAGGTCGACAGCTCGGATAGCGCTGATGGACAAGATAAAAAGAAGCAGAAGCAAGCCGATCACACTGCTCAGGATGAACCTCATGGAGGAGCGCTCCAGCAGGCGCTTGCCACCGAGCGCCTTAAAAGCCTCAAGAAAGCTAAAGCTCAGATTCAGAAAGAGATATCGCAGTCAGACCCTTATCCATCCGGCTCGGATAACCGGAAAGATAAAATGCTGGCCATGCTGGTTGAAGACGAGCTGAGGCGTAAGAAGAAGTCGCTATTGCCGGCTCGAGGGCCTAAGCAGATGTCAACACCTAGACTGAAAACCATGAGTTATAATGACGATGAAGACTTCGACGCAGTGCTTGATGGGGCTTCTGCAGGATTTATGGAAACAGTGAGCTACTACTCCTTGGGGCTTCTTATTTCTTGTCTCATTTGCTATATTTCACTGCTTTCTGATGTTATACTCTATATGGTGTAGGAAAGGGAAGAACTAATCAGGAAGGGCTTACTGACACCATTTCACAAGTTGAAGGGCTTTGAGAAGCGTGTTGAGAAACGTGTTGAGCTACCTGGACCTTCTCATAGGCAAAATGATCCCTCCGAACAAGCTGAAGAAACAATTGAAGCTTCCAGGATTGCTAGAGTCGCTCAGTCAATGCAGCAGATTGCACAAAGTCGCCCAACGACCAAATTGCTTGATCCAGAATCTTTACCTAGGCTGGACGCACCAACTGCTCCATTTCAAAGGCTTGGAAGGCCTCTAAAGCGTCCTGTATCTCCTAGTTCAGAAGAACAGGAAAGGAAGAGACAAAGGAATAAGACCAAGAGGCCCTTGCCTGACAAGAAATGGAGGAAAGCCAATTCAAGGAAGGAATCACTATTGGAAACTGACGGTATGTCGAGTTTGGTTTACAGTTTCTAAGACTGTAGGCTCTGCTATTATTCTGTTTCTATATGCATATATCAAATTCCGATGTAATCCTTCTTGCCATTTTTTTATTGTAAGTCCCTAGGGCAATACTCATCGCTCCACACCTTCGGTGGCCTCTTCCTATTATTCACCGATACACAAAATAACCATCAGGAAGGAAAAAAACTTTCGACAATAAATCCTAAACAACTATCACCCCAATCCCCATACCCATCCTCATTGTTCCTATGACCCAACAAAATAGAACACATCTCCTAATGAATTATTTGTGTACTCACAGATGAGGATGTTGGGGACTTCACAGCATCAGTTTCTGAGGAAGATGATCAAGCAGCAGAAGGTTTTGATGGGTTATCTCCTGTTATCGTTGAAGGTGGTTTGAGAATTCCTGGCACAATTTGTGAACAGCTATTTGATTACCAAAAAGTTGGAGTGCAGTGGCTGTGGGAGTTACACTGTCAAAGGGCTGGTGGAATTATTGGAGACGAAATGGGCCTGGGAAAAACTGTGCAAGTCTTATCATTTCTTGGTTCTTTGCATAACAGCGGTATGTACAAGCCCAGCATAGTTATTTGTCCTGTTACACTTCTGCAACAGTGGCAAAGGGAGGCCAGTAGGTGGTATCCAAAGTTCAAGGTGGAGATCTTACATGATTCTGCAAATGGTTCAAGTAAAAAGAGCAAGGCATATAGTGATTCTGATAGCGAAGGTTCTTGGGATAGTGATCGGGAAGAGGTTAGACGTGCAAAGCCTGCAAAGAAGTGGGATGACTTGATTTCACGGGTTGTAAATTCAGGATCAGGTTTGCTTTTTACCACATATGAGCAGCTAAGAATCTTAGGGGAGAAGTTGCTTGATATAGAATGGGGATATGCTGTGTTAGATGAGGGTCATCGTATAAGGAACCCCAATGCTGAGATAACGCTGGTGTGCAAGCAACTGCAGACTGTGCACAGGATAATCATGACAGGTGCACCTATTCAAAATAAACTTTCTGAGCTCTGGTCTCTTTTCGATTTCGTGTTCCCTGGAAAACTAGGTGTGCTGCCTGTATTTGAGACTGAATTTTCTGTGCCAATTACTGTTGGTGGTTATGCTAATGCGACACCATTGCAAGTGTCAACAGCATACAGATGCGCTGTTGTTCTGCGTGATCTTATCATGCCATACCTTCTTAGACGGATGAAAGCTGATGTCAATGCACAGCTCCCCAAGAAAACAGAGCATGTTCTTTTCTGTAGTCTAACTCCAGAGCAGCGTTCTACTTATCGTGCTTTTCTTGCTAGTTCAGAGGTGGAACAAATATTTGATGGCAATAGAAATTCACTGTATGGTATAGATGTCCTAAGGAAGATATGCAATCATCCTGATCTACTTGAGAGAGAACATGCTGCTCAGAATCCTGACTATGGGAATCCTGAAAGAAGTGGAAAGATGAAAGTAGTAGAGCAAGTTCTCAAAGTCTGGAAGGACCAAGGCCACCGAGTTCTTTTGTTCACTCAAACTCAACAAATGCTTGACATTTTAGAGAACTTCTTGACGGCCTGTGACTACCAATACCGAAGAATGGATGGACTAACACCGGCAAAACAAAGGATGGCACTAATTGATGAGTTCAATAACACAGATGAAATCTTTGTTTTCATTCTGACCACAAAAGTTGGTGGATTGGGTACAAACTTGACTGGGGCAAACAGGATTATTATTTATGATCCTGACTGGAACCCTTCAACAGACATGCAGGTGCAGTTTATCATGAGTATTTGTGTCTAGCTGATTTATATTTTGCTATAAATGTGTACCTATGCCTTTAACTTTTTTTTTGTGTACATGCATTAGTGTGACTATCAATACAATTGTTGTACCGGACCTTAAAAAAGGATGACATGAAAAACTGGATGCCAGTTGAGCGATGACTTGAGAGATGAATAATTTTGAATAATTATCTGCTTATAAATTTACAAGCATAATCTCCTGTTTATTATGTCCTAACTCCTAAGCTATGTGCACACTTTCACTATTCTTTCATAAAATGCTCTGCAAGCTTGCATCAATATCTGATCAGCACTTATCTGATTAAACTTTTTTGTGATGTAGGCCAGAGAACGTGCATGGCGAATTGGGCAAACTAGAGATGTAACGGTTTACAGACTGATCACACGTGGGACAATAGAGGAGAAAGTCTATCATCGACAGATATACAAGCATTTCCTTACTAATAAAGTACTGAAAAACCCTCAGCAGAAGAGATTCTTTAAAGCCAGAGACATGAAGGATTTATTCACACTACAAGATGACGAAGGGAACGGTTCAACTGAAACATCAAATATTTTCAGCCAGTTGTCTGAAGATGTGAATATTGGGGTTCCAAATGATGGTCAACAAGATCAGGCACATATTGCTTTGGCTTTGTCAAGCACCAGTGAAGCTGAACCATCTAATGGAGGGGAAGGGAGAGTGGACGTTAACTCTGACCAAGCAGATGAAGAATCAAACATTTTGAAGAGTCTTTTTGATGCTCAAGGCATTCATGTAAGCAGTATTTTTCTCATCCCTAACAAAACTTCTTTGTGCAATGCTTCAATTTTCTGAGTTAACATCCTGTTTTCTGAACTCTGTCAGAGTGCTATCAATCATGATACCATAATGAACGCTAATGATGACCAGAAACTGCGCTTAGAAGCAGAAGCTTCACAGGTGGCACAAAGGGCAGCTGAAGCTTTACGTCAATCACGGATGCTCAGAAGCCGTGACAGTTTTGCTGTTCCCACATGGACCGGAAGATCTGGTGCTGCTGGGGCACCCTCCTCTGTTCGCAGGAAGTTTGGGTCCACAGTTAACAGCCAGTTGACCCGTTCCTCACAGCCATCAGAAACTTCCAGCAGCAGGAGTCAAAGTCTTCCAGTGGGTGCTCTGAATGGCAAGGCACTGTCATCTGCTGAACTTCTGGCTAAGATTTGTGGAACCCGAGAGGGAGCTGCTTCAGATGCATTGGAGCATCAACTCAACGTAGGATCAGCTTCCAATCATATATCAAGTCCATCTGGGAATGGCAGCCGTGCGTCTAACTCTTCTAACAGAAGCATGATCGTGCAACCAGAAGTCCTGATCCGCCAGTTGTGCACTTTCATACAGCATAGCGGTGGGTTTGCCAGCTCCACGAGCATAACGGAACACTTCAAAAGCCGCATTCAGTCCAAGGATATGCTTCTCTTCAAGAACCTGCTGAAGGAGATAGCAACTTTGCAAAGAGGCGCGGACGGTTCTATGTGGGTGCTGAAACCTGATTACACGTGATTTTTAACTGTAGTTCACAGGAGCGAAATTTTGGTCGAGCCGTTTTCGATAGGGATTTTGTTTTTCAGAAATTTGATAGGGCGATCGTTTTTGGTGGCTTACTGAGTGATTCTTTTTGTAAGGAAGGACTTAACACGAAGAAATCTTAGGAGATGTGTTGTGAATACAAGAATAGGAAGTCTTGGGATATCCCAACATGCTATGCTCTTCTTCCAGTCTAAAAGGTCTTGGAGAAAGGCTAGCAGATTTTACAGGCCACAAGGGTTAGCCTGGTGCTGAAGTTTTTCAGCAGCTTCTTCTTACCTCTGGATTAGTTGGCCAGTAATTGTTTCCATCTGAAATATTGTGCTTGTTTAGCGGAATGTGGTATTTTGCTATGTATAGGATCGGTTAGACTTGTTGAATCCAGGGCCGGGGCTTAATTATTTGTGCTCTGTCCAACAGAATAGACTCCCTCCATTTCAAATTATAAGGCATTCCAAGAATCTTGGAGAGTCAATGCATCTTAAGTTTGACCAAAATTATAGAGAAAATTACAAAAATTTATAACATCAAATAGGTATATTATGAAAATATAATTAATGAAGAATCTAATGATACTTAATTGGTGTCATAAATATTATTATCTTATCATATAAATTTGGTCAAACTTGAAATCCGTTGACTCTCCAAAATTCTTGGAATGCCTTATAATTTGGGATGGAGGGAGTAGCAATCTGGCTGGTCCCTGCAGCAAAGCAATGGGCAAACCGGCTACCTGTAGAGCCAAATCTGGATGGTCCCTGTAGCAAAGCAATAGCCATACCAGCTTAGCTACCTGGAGAGCTAAATTTGTCTGGTCGGAGGGGTTCACCAATCCAACATTCCATGAGTACAGCTAGGGCCAATGGTCATTTAAAGTTGCTTTGCTTCAAAACATCGACCTTTTTCTACCACTTTCATAAAATCAGAAGTTACTAACCGATCGGATATTAGTTGACAAACAATGTAACACCTGCGACTTGCATCAACCATTTTAAAGTATTGATATAATACATATCTTATATTTTTCAAAGAACAAAATAAGAATGCAATAATAATATACATCGCTGCATTAAATATTACAAGACCTCAAATCAAATTATCAAACCTACACAAATCAAATAGAAGTAGGGGAAAAAATCTCAGCCAGGTTGCAAAACCTGCATTTTACTGTTAATGTAAAAGGTTGAAAAGTTCTGATACAAAAAAATTCATACCTTGTTAGGTTTATAGGTGGTTGCTTGGAGCTTAGTAATTCAGCACTGAAATTTAATGCTTTGGTGGCTACATCTAAGTTAGATTTGCTTAACTCTTTGTAGCATAATAGTATTTTGTAGTAGTTGAAATAAATTGCGCTACCAATGGTCCTGATAGAAATAATATTTTGTAGTAGTTGAAATCCAGGCAAATATTTTTTCTAGCCTTTTTATCTAATAATTTTAACAGCAGCACCTGTATTATAATTGAATTTTCAGCTCACGTCAATGTGCCTGTGTGCCTCTTCAACTTGGTCACATCAAACCTCTTGGGGTGAATCATCTCAGTTTGCTCTGCCAAGTTAAAGATCTGTGCCGAAAAATGGCGTGACCCAAAAGACTACCTCTCTCTTTTTTTTCATTTTTTTAGAAAGATACTCGAGAGTGCCTCATATCTGACATATATCAAGAAAAACAATAGTTTGTACAAAAGAACAACTTGACACAAAATGACATCTAAAAAATAAATAAGAGTACATTGAAGTTCAAAATGGTCATCTTCTTCCTTTGATCATCCATTGCCTATCGAAGATTGAAGAACACACTGAAAAGGCAGCAAAGGAAAGAGACATCTGTAAACACCCTCGCCATACAAGGCTTTGAAGACCGTAAAATCCACTCGCCGCTTACGACGAGATCTAGTACTCACTGAAAGGACAGATTATTAGAGATGTCAGGCCTTACAATAGAACAAACCACAAGAAGAGATCGAAATCGCCGTAAAGAAAGCCATCTGACTGCTTCCCTTGATAAATACAACCACCACAATTGCCGCCAAGATCCGAAGGGAACCAACATATCTGATAGATGAAATCGCCGTAAAGAAAGTCATCTGACTGCTTCCCTTGATAAACACAACCACCACAATTGCCGCCAAGATCCGAAGGGAACCAACAGATCTAATAGACCAAACACTCACTAGCCCTTCGTTAACGCCGGATCGAACGTCGACGCAGTAGAGGCCAAAGAGACCTTATTATAGTACGTCATCGTCGCCACCACCTCGTTGATGATGCTAGAAAACAAATCTAGAAGAACAAGGATCAAACAAAAACTAAAAGCTACGGATGGATTGGGTCCCCGCTCCTCTGGCCCCAGCGAGGTCATCGGATGGGAGAGAAGAGGGGGACCGAGAGGATCGCACAGGAAGGGCGGCGGCGGTTGCTTTTTGGGCTGAGAGAGAGACGACGAAAATCCTGAGATGTTAGTTTATATATGTTGTGCTAATTTGTTATGATCCTTGTTTCTGCTGCTTATGCTAATTTGTTATGAGGAAAAAAATACTGTTCTTTTGCAAAAGCACTAATATCATCAGTATCATTTCATCTTGGTTTCTACTACATACAGTCGCAGCTGACACAACCCAATACAGACATATATACAATTATACATACATACACCCTTGCCTTGCTTGGCTGCTGTTATTCTATACGTACGCACGCACGCTAGCTCCCATCCCTGGGCTCTACACGTAAGTACGTAAGGATATATCATCTGCTACATACATAAGTACATAGCGTGAACGGATCATCCATCTACCCGACTGTGACTGTGAGACCAATTCGTTTCTGGACAGACATGGATGGATCAGGCAGGCTTCAGGCGTGCGCCAGCTCCCTGGAGACGCCGTCCAGGTACGGCGCCTCGCAGAACTCGCCGCCGAGGTCGTCGCACGCCTCTCCCGGGAACACCCTGCAGTTCAGTCGATTCACCACGGTTACAGTTAGTCACCGGCGAGTGTGGTTTGCTCGATGAATCGTCAGTGCAAGAATGCATGGTGATGAAGTTGGGTTCTTGCTTACGTTTTTGGATCGTCGTAGGACAGGTAGTCCCTCTCCACCCCGTCCACCCTCCTGCTCGCCTCCGGCGCCGCCGCGGCAAGCTTGGCCTCCGGGTACATCTCCCCGATGCACGCGTCGCCGCCGAGCAGGTCGCAGGCCTCCATCGGGAACACCCTGCAGCATCACCAACACACACGTGCACGTCACCGATCCGAACTCTAACCATCAGAACTTACGAGAACAAGCTCGAGCTCTACACCGACCGATCTCTGATCAAGGCTAGGGAACACTTACGAGAATCTCGAGCTGTAGTCGACCTGCGTAGGCTCCGCCACGACGGCGGCGGCGGCAGCCGCACGGACGCTCCTCCTAGTGGCAGGGACACGGGCCACCACCGTGCTCCTCGCCGCCGGCCGGGCCTTGGCGGGCAGCACGGCCGAGAACCCAACGGCGGTAGCGGCAGCCTGCATTTTCTGATCTGAACTTCCTGTGCGTGATCAAGTGGTCTGCTGAAGTGAAGTGGCAGCTTGGTTCAGTATGATCTGGAGGGCTTATCTACCTTGTGTGGAGCTTCCAAGCCGGTGCGAACCTCCCTTATATACTGCAGGGCCACTGGGGGTCCCTGGTTTGGATAAGATTCTGGTATGTGGTAACCCCCTATTGGTGATCAGAATTGTTTTGGGACCAAGGGGAAGAGGGGCCACCCCACCCCTATGCCTGATCTTTTGACCCATTGTAAAGATATTTCTAGCTCTGATCCTGGTGGCTATCTTATCTCAGTTGTTGCAAAAGTATGCTGTTGCTATAGCGTATTTCAAGAAGAGAACAGCTTCTAAGATATTTTCCCTTCAGTGTCTTCTTTTCATTCTGCTTACTACTTGTCTTGAAGAATTATTGGTGTGTATAGTGATTTTTCTAGTCTAGAACAAAATTGGTGTGGAGTGATGTGTACTTGCAAACAAACACGGCTCAAGTGACAGGTGATAGATGAAAATTCGAGAATGACAAAAAGGCATCATCAGGGACAGAAGGTGATTAACCTGTTGCTGTTAGTCTACATTACTCAGTCACAATTATATTCAGCATACTCTTAGCAAAGGGAACCTGAAAAGGTCAGCAGCGACAGCAAGTGCAATAAACTGAAGCATTACCATGAGTAAAAGAGGGATACATCAGATTGTTCAGACTCAGACACAAGCTACAGAGTTTTCACATCAACTTAAAATCAAGGTACAAGAATATTTCTAACTGCGAAGTGATGCTCGAGGCACCGCTGGCAATCCTAGCTCATCCTCCTGCACATCAGATAAGAAGCAATATAACCCTTAGTACCACCTCAACCAAGCAAACTTCTACACAACCAAGCAAACTTCTAGCTGAATAAGTGGTAAAACGTGTTGTTTTCGGCAAACAAACATATTCTTGATGGCAATGCAATGAAACATTAAAATAGATCTTGGTAAATCATGGTGTGCTTTACTAAAACCACTCCTGCATCAGGTCAAAGATATTTTGAATTTAATGTTGGTTCATTCCCAATGGGGAAAAAAAAATCAGAACCACACTAAGTTAAGAATGTTGTGCAAATAAATCACCTGCAGCCCGCCTGCTGGGACTGCTGCAGGGCGAGTTGGTGCAGCAGGTAAGTTGAGGTCAGCATCAAAATCAGATTCTGGTTGAAGATATGAGGGGACTGCAGCTGACTCAAACTCCATATCAGACTCCAAAGCATCTAGCTCTGCAACGTCAAATGAAAAAATAATAAGAACAGTAAAGCGAGAATCGTCTCCAAAAAGTAGACAATAAATCACTAGCTAGATGGTAAGGAAGAAAATTTAGGCCACTTAGGTTATGAATATATGTGATCAATTAGAGTTTTAGGCCATTAGCAAATAAGCATACTGTCAAGTGATGTGCCAAAACTATGGAAGACTTAAATCCAGATATAGATGTCATATTGCCAAGATGAAATTGCAGCTTCCATACCCCCCATCAGTTCTTCCTCATCAACGTCATCAGGGATGTTGTAGCTTCTACCAAGAGTTTCTTGTATCTCATTGCTCACGTCCATCAGATCTGTCATTTCATCTTGCATATTCTATGAATTGCAGGAATGTGTGAGTACAACTCAAGGTACTGATAAAAAAAGGATGGAAGAGTATGCAACAGCAAATAATAAAGGCATTCCATCAAGTATTACCACCATCTAGGTGATTTTTTTTTCTCGAACACGTGGCAGAGCTGCGTTTATATTAAATGAAAAATAGGGCAAGAACCCTTACAAACACACCATCAGGGTGATGTTACAGGCTTCGACAACTGTATGTCAATTATATAGATACTAAATCACCTAAAAAGCTTCAAAGAAAAGGTTGACTGTAAACTTAAGGGTGATAGGCAATCTAATAAATTATGTTCTGCCTTTGATCAAAAGAAGAGAACAAAAAAATCTCAAAATTATTTTGTGTACATGGACACTGCTAGGTCATCTGATCCTAAAATAACCAATTAGTATCATTAACTCCAAAGATAGAAGGATCCTCAAGTTTGTTATAAGTTATTCAGTTATTAGTTGTGGCCTGCATCATATGCCCAAACGAAGCTAAACAATCCCACGTCCCTTTACCCCATCTAGCATTTTTGGAAACTTTTGGCAACGAATCAGAAATGAACACAACAAAATCTTGAAGAATTAGGAGCAATAGAAAGGGTACCAACAATGTTGATACAGCATTTCCGGGAACTTTCGACAATGAATCAGAATCCAGAAATGGATATAATAACAAAATCTGAAATTATACGGGGATAGTTGCATAGAAAAAACTCGAAAGCCTTTATACTTCAGGACACAGGTAGTATAAGTTATTCAGTTATTTGATGCTATGCCTGCAGTATGTGCCGATAAGAAACTAGACAACACCCTTCCCCTTAATGAATCCAGCATTTTAGGAAACTTTTAACAATGAATCAGAAATGGATATGAAAAAATCTGAAAGTGCTGAGAGCAATGGAAGGATAGTGACAGTGCTCATCTAGCACATTGTGAATTTTCTCACAATGAATCAGAAATGGATATAACAAAATCTGAAAATGTTGGGAGCACAAGAAGGGTAGCAACACATACATCAATTTCATCAATTTTGACGGTTTTCATCATTCCCTTGAGCTCCTTGTTTGCTGCCTTCATTGCATTCATCTGAGAAAAAGGAAAGAAAAAAACACCCCGCATAAACATGGGCATTGTGAACACGAGTGAACTTGCTAGACGAGAGATTTGAGGACATTACAGTCTGCTGAGCGTCCTTGAGGCCATCGGCAGCGAAGGCAACTTGGTCGAGATTGTAGGTTTGGTTGTACAACATGTTGCGCTGCTCCTCGTACCTGAGAGGCAAATGAGCAATCTCGAATTGGTATAGTATAAATGGATAATGGCTGCCTGCTGCCACTATTTCCGGTGGCATGGCAACTAATAAGATGATAATATGAATTGGGAACAGTAAACCAGCAACAGGCAAATAACAAAAGTGAAAATGATTGTAGCAGAAATTGAAGGGACCGAAACGGGGAGATAGGGAGTAGGGCACGAACATGCGCTTGTGCTTGAGGAGTCGGATGGCGCGCGCCTTGATGGCTTCCTGGGACGGGCCGGGGCGGGTCTTGCGGATCTGCTCCTTGTACCTGGCTAGCTCCTCGTCCAGCTTCTTGATCTTCTCGTCCACCGTCTCGCCCCTCTTGTTTATCTACCGGATCGAATGATGCATCGCGCATTGGAGACCAGATCATCAGAATAAGGTTAGATTAGTTTGCCCGTCGCCCATGAACCAATGCAGTTACTGCTACGATAGAGAAGGGGCAACAGGAGCAGGGTTGCAACAGCAGCGGATTGGTAGAGAGAAAACACTGACTCGCTCGGTGGCGTCCTGGATGGAGGGGGGCGGCCCCTTGTCCTTCTTGGCGCCGAAGATCTTCTTCATCGCCGCTCTCGCTCCCGCTCCGGTTGGTTGCTGCCGCCTTGCCGGCGCCGCCGCAGGAGAGGAAGGGTTCAGGGCTCAGGGGCGCGTGCGGGGCGGGGCGGAATTCGAAATCGAGATGTTGACAGGGGCTAACAGTCAAAACGATTTCTTTTTTTTTTTTTGGGTGTTTGTTGGAATGCCATCGGCCGAACTTCCCGTTGGTAGTGGGCCCGCCACTCTGTCCAACATTTCAAAATGGGCCAAACCGGAACGGAGCGAGCCCATCAGAATGCCTTTAACAAGCCAACACCTACTATTCTTTGATGAAATGAAATGAGTACATTTAGGCCCTTTGGTGCAAATTATTTTTAAAGTATTATATAAATACTATGTTTTTAAATATGTTATTACTTTGGTACTAAAAAGATTATATGGTTTTGTCAAAATTATAATATTTTTAAAATTTTAAAACTCCATTCATGATTTTTTTTAAAAAACTACGGTTTTATATGTCTTTGGTTTATAAAACCACGGCTTCATGATAGCACAATTTTCTAAAATTGTGTCCTACAAATAGGCTCATAGCTTACAAATAGGGCAGCCTGAAATGAATTATATTAAAACTCTAATATGAGAATGTTAGCTGTAGAATTTCTAGACTGGAGGTTGCATTGCTCTAGATAAGTTATTCCATTTTATCTATGGAGATGTGAGAGCTTCAATTGTGCATATTGGGGAGGGACCACAGGTACGGTGAGTACGTATATAGAACTATCCTGCGTTTTTTTTTAAAAATGTATATAGAACTATAGAAGTAGATAAAATGGAATAACTTGTCTAGAGCACACCGCCCCCGCCTCCCCGATATGCATGTATAGTATCAAAGACAATGTCCAAGAACAACTCGCATATTGCTCTACGCTACGCAGCATCGTAATCATCGTAAGGTATACATGTAGCAAGCTTTAACACGTTAGTATAAGTTTACAACTATTGAACATGCTAGAAGTCCAGAAATGAAAAAGAACGTACTTAATATGATATTAAAACATGAGAGCTGGTAGAGGCTAGAAACTTTCCATTATCTAAAAAATTAAAACATGAGAGCTACACTTTGCAAAATGAGAGTATCCTATAGGAGTAGGTTGGACCTGAACTATGCAATTTTCTGAAAGAGGTCTACCAGAGCGGTTCTCAAATTGAATTACAATTAGACAAAAAAAAGTGCTAAGTGATACTCCGAAAAAGTGGCTATCATCGAAGTTCAAAGAAAAGTTGAATTTGATTCTAGCTAGATTTAACATCATGCAAATAGAAAAAAAAATTCCAGCGGACACAGTGCCTATTTAGGCTATCACCCTGTTCGCTTGAGCTACTTTTCAGCTATGCAACAGTGTTTTTCTCTCACAATATTTCAGCTTAAGTATTAGCATAAGCAAACATGGTGTATGTTTCTGGCTAGAGCAGATAGAGCAACATATGGTAAAATGTATGTTTATTGGCACACGACTTCGTACCGCTTTTGATTATGACCTCTAGACACGTGAGGCATGTTGGGTCATGACGGTATGACACAGTAAGTCTTTGCTTTTGCTCAAGCACAGCCCATGACACGTCGACACATCTTCATGTCTGGTTCAAGCACGATTCTTAAAATATCTTTATAAGCTCGTGGCATACGAATGTATGTTACTATTTTCAAATGGAAGTTTCAACGATTTTCGTAATTCATTCAAGAACTAGATAAGAGATAGTATAATAAACAGTAGGAGATTATATTGTAGCGTTGTAGCTGTAGATGTGCCCACGTACCATTTCGTGCCGTATCAGCCAAGAAAAGTCCGAAATACGGGTTGGACCGAGCAACCGAGATCCTAGACACAGCTCACGTTCATATCATGTCGACACAACCTAAAATATGCTTTTGGCATGCCAAAAAATCATGCCACGATCCACCAAGCCCCAACTCTACTTTAGTCCTTCAAGTCATTTTTATCTCTTTCATCTTCTCATCTCACGGGCCCCGGCCCACATCCACGTCTCCTCCTCTTGTCCGCGCAGCCTCTTTCATCTTCTCATCTCACGGGCCCCGGCCCACATCCACGTCTCCTCCTCTTGTCCGCGCAGCCATAGGCGCACCGCGCCGCACACCCCCCCCCCCCCCCCCCCCCCCCCCCCCCCCCCCCCCCCCCGTCCTGGGCGCCATCATTTCCAGCCACGCGCGACGCGAGCCATCAAGGTTGCGGCCGAGTCGGCGGCGCTGCGCTGGCACTCATCGTGCGTACGACCCAAAGGCGGCTGAGTGTGCTGCCGTTCTGGTGAAGGCTAGACTACTACCTTACGGTAGCCGATAATGGACGATGAGCAGCGTTTCGCTTGCTCGGAAATAGGAAGACGTTACACGCCGGGAACAAGAGACGGTCCCTGTTGACAAGGACGCATGCAAATGGAGAGGGAGATACACGTTAACGTCTTCCCTCTTCCGTGATGACCCGGACATTCCGGGTCATTTGAGTCCAGCACGCACGCGCTCATGCCCGCTGCAGCCTGCAAGCCGCGCGCGCGTCGGCACTCGTCACTCGTCAGTGGCTTTGTCATTGTCAGGGCAGGGCCACCTTGGGGTCGAGGGAAACAAGAAAGGGATCGATCGACACTTGAGCCCAAGGTTTTTTTTACCGACCGGTTTCCGGTAACCGCCGGCCTCCGGTAGCGGTAAACCGATCCGGTTTACCGGTAACCGGTCGGTAACCGGCCGAATTCAAATTCAAATTCAAACGCTCCTTCAGTTCGGTTCGGGTCTGGTTTACCAGCCGGTTTGGAGCGGTAACCGGCCGGTTTGACCGGTTTACCGCTCGGTTTGAGTTTGAAATTTTCTTTTTTCTTTTTTTTCAAACTTCTATACGTATAAATAAATACTAAACGAACTCGGATTTAAAAAAATTTTACACCATTGGCTTCTATAAATCATGAACTATTTTTAGGAATTTTTTCAGCATTTTTGTTTTTTTTCAAATTTTAAATTTGAATTTGGGGGCCTTAACGGGCCGGGACCGGGATTTTTTTTCTTTTTTTTTCAAACTTCTATACGTATAAATAAATACTAAACGAACTCAAATTTGAAAAATTTTTACATCATTGGCTTCTATAAATCATAAACTATTTTTAGAAATTTTTTCAGCATTTTTTTTCAAATTTTAAATTTGAATTTGGGGAATACCTAACCGGACCGGACCGGAACCGGACCGGCCCGGTTAGGGCAGTAACCGCGGTTTACCGCGGTAAACCGAGCGGTATTTTTAACCCTGCTTGAGCCAAGGCAAGGCCATTCCGTGACGAAATTGAAGCCGGGAAAACGCCGCGACGACGCATTTAACCGGTCGTCGTCGCGGACTCGTCTTCCTCTGCATCCCTCGCTCGGTCGTTCGTCCTGCACCCCCAGAATTAACTGAGCATGAGAGGGGGCGTTGGTAGGTGGGAGACTCAGCGGTCGCCGTCGCTGCGTCGCACCACCCAAGTTATTAGAACCGGACCGGAGATTGAACCGGCGAGGCCGTCGGTTCACTGGTTCACTGGTCCAACCGTTTCGAACCAGTTGAACCGCCGGTTCAATTGTTTTGGACCGGACAAATCGAACCGGTCATAAATACTTTGAACCGGTATATATATAACTATATATGCTATAATTAATAATTGACAGATGATAAACAACATAAATTTAATTGTACAACTATAAGGTTCATACATATGTATATATAGAATGACATGTTCATAATTCAAAACATAAGTGCCTGATAACAATAACATAACTTTCATCTTCATACATAGTTCATACTTCATACATCATTGAAATATAGAAAATATAGAATCACGGCTCACGAGCACGGAGTCACAGGAACACAACCTCGCAGGTTCTTTAATACAAAATATTAAGTGTGTGATAACATGGGATAACATACGGACATGCTAAGAGTTCCAAACACATAACAAAACACATGGTAGATGGTACTCAATCAAAATTGTGGGGATCCCATTCATCTTCAGGTGCAGCATCACTTGGTCCACCAACATCAAGTGCAATACCATTGTAATCAAATAGATCTTCCTCCCTTTCCAGGTTCCGAATGTCCTGAATCTCGTCACTTTCTTCCATGGCATCAGCCTCAACAACATCCAAGTCTAGCACCAATTCTGAATTTTTTTATCAATATAGATATGATGTTAAATGAGAAAAAAAATTGTATGTATGTTGAACTGATTTCACAATTGATAAGAGACATTACCATCACTGCATTGTATACTTAGTGCAGACAGTTCACTACGAAAGGCGTTCAACTCTTCCGAGTTAAGGCGAGGTGGATTGTCTTCTAAGATCCAAGCTTCATTTCCCTTTCGAATTTCTTCCAAACTTATTGGGTCATAATTTCTAGTACTGAATTTGGACCTAATGTTCAAATAGTTCAAACAAGAAAACAATGAGGACTATTATCCAATTGACATTAATATTTGACAGTAACCAACAATCCTAAAGTGCGGTTGCTACCTACAGCTAATATCATTTTCAAGTTACAGAATAGACTAGCAGCTAACTCTGCAAGTTTCAGCCGAACAAACAATATCATTTTCAGGTTACACAATAGACTAAGCTAGCCATGCAAGTTTCAGCCTTTCAGGAGAATAGACAATATCATTTTCAGGTTAAAGAACAGGCTAGCAGATAGCTGTGAATGAATGTAAGGAACTAGAGAAAGGGTACCTTTGACGCAGTCTTAAGTTACAATGAACATACACAATATCATTTAGCCTTTGATGCTCTAATCTATTTCTTTTTTTGGAGTGCACATGCTCAAAGTAGCTCCAACTCCTCTCACATCCAGAAGCACTACAAGTTTGGCTCAACACACGCAGGGCAAGCTTCTGTAAATTTGGTGCGCTGCAACCATAAGTTTGCCACCACTCATCTGTGTGACAAAACAGAAGTTAGTGATGCTGAAATAAACTGGAAAAGTAAAAAACAACAATCTAGAAGTAGTAGTGAAGTTACCAGCAAGCATGCTGGAGCGATCATTTATAGCAGATGAACGCCCAAAATCACCTTCTCCATTCCTAAAAATCTTCATTTCTTTTGTCAAAGCACTTCTAAGAGCAATATTTTTGCCAGCATATCTCTCTATGACATCAAGAACTCCAGAAGTAGTAAACCTGTACTTATCTCTTAGTTCAATATTGTACTGGTTATTAGGATTGAACCAAAAGCCAACTGCTAGGAGGAGCAGAGCCGCCGCCGCCGCCCAAATGACCGTGAAAAGGATAAGAGTGAAATTTTTTCCCTCCCTCAGCCAGCAAACAACCCTAAAGGACTCATTTTTACCGATGTACATGGATGCCCCCAGATAGATAAGGTTGTCCTGAGTATATAGAGGGGTAATTTTGGAAAAAATCAAAAACCTACCGGTTCGCATGGAACCGCCCGGTTCACCGGTTCGATGTAAAACCGGCCGGTTCAACCGGTTTATAGCGGTCCGATTGCACAGACGGTCTATGAAGTGAACCGGACCGGTGTAGGCTCTGGTTCGGTCTTTTACCGGTCCGACCGCCGGTCCGGTCCGGTCCTAATAACATGGCGCACCACACCTCGGGTGGGCGACGCCCGGCCAGTAATGGCGTTTGGCGATGGCGGCCGCGGGAAGAAACAAATTAATGGCGGTCGGCCTCCTCCGATCCCGATCCTCTTCTCTGGCCGGCATGCATGGTGTTCGCCCTGGCGGCTGGCGGGCGTTTCCATCATGCATTCATGCATTCCTTGCCCCCCAGCCGTGGCGCCCGCGTGCGCGCCCACCACTCTCCTCGTGAACCTGTCTCCATCTCCTCTTCACGACTTCACCCCGCCGCCACATGCGTTGGGCGCGCTCCGTGGCTCTAGCTATCTCTGCAGCAGCACGAACACGGCACAGCTCGATGGGATGGTCCGATGAGGCTACCAGCAGGCCACTGCGCTGCTGTCCCCTGTCCTGTTCATTAACTCCCCCGCCGTGATCGGAGAGACCACCCGATCCCAGGGCCGATCCGATCGGATCAGCTTGTTTGCAAGCTGGTTGCTGGTACCAGTGCTACTTAGCACGCAGCTCGTACGTACCAGCGTCACTGCTGCTCCCAGAACAGAACTGACTGAGGTCTGAAGTGTGTGATTAATAAAACTAATGATTATTCTTAAATTGGTTCCAAAGCTAGCTTCCACCACGTAGTGACGTAGCTAGTGGAGCCTTAACACTCCACACACTTGGTCCGCACTACCAGAGTAGCAGTGGTAGTTTTTACAGGTGTTGCCAAGCGGAGGCGAGGCCGCGAGTGGAAGCTCCTTTCTTCTAGCGTTGTTTTTTCTGTCGTTCGTGGTGGTAGACTGGCAGCAGCGGATTTGCGATCGATCGTCATGGGTCGGCTACTCGGATCATGCGATCGTTGTGGCTCCGAGATAATCCGATCTCGCCGTACCTAGCAGGGCAACTACTTGGGTGGCGGGCGGCTCGCTCCCTGCGGCGAATCATTAGTCAGCCGCGCTCGCCGCCACGCGCGCTGTCCACTCGGCTCTTGATCGATCACCCACTCTGTCCACTCGAGCCCCCTGTTTCTGGCGGCTGGCGGCTGGCGGTGGTGGCCTGGCGGGCCTGCCTCTTGCGTCCATCATTTTTGGTGGTTGGAGCACGCACACTGCTCCTGGCGTCCTGGACCTGGACGTGGACCGGCCGGTGCACCTTGTTGCTGCTGCCCATCCCGCGCGTTCAACCACCACCACACCACACCGCGCCGTTCAGGTTCAGGTTCAGGTATGCTGCCTCCTTGTCTTCTTCCCCGGTCTGGAAGGGGGAAAAGCCAAGTCGATATCTGCCACCAGGCCTACCCGGCTCTGAAAATTCATCCCACCTGCCTGTTCATGGATCGAGCCAGCAGCATATAGCAGCAGGGTGAGCGCCGAGATATTTTAAGTTACTGCTGTGTGCAGCGCGGGAACGGAGGACTGAGGAGGGGGGGGGGGGGGGGGGGGGGGGTCCCCGTGACCCCGTCGACCGGCCGTCATCGTCCCACTTCGTCCTTGTCGCGCTTAATGCTGCCATTAAACTGACCGCTGCCTCCTCATCCGTGCTGGCGAGCTCCGCTGCGCTAATAAATGCAAGCGTAATCTGTGTGCATCGCTGCAGGAAGGACTGCGCTTCAGTGACGACTGACGACGCTCACTTTGTTCGGTTGTAGCTGCTGTTAGATTCAGTGGACCGTCTAGCGGTAGATCAGTCGATGGTTTCTTTGGTATTTGTAATGAATCGAGTAGAGTATCACATAGATCCGAGAGATCTAGATAGAGACAGAGAGGATGTGAATGGAAATGTAGAGAAATGATGTTACCGATGATTCTAGTTGGAGGAACACGCCACCACAGGATCGCTGGTGAAGTTCTGCGCTAGGACAGCGACGGGCGGTGAAGCAGTGGAGCAGTGGCGACGCCGATGGAGCTTCCCGTCACTAGCAGCGCCTCCCTGATCGGTAGGGTTTCTAGGTGGAGTGCTGGCGGCTACCGTGAACCTCTTCTCAAACCAGTAGTCCCCCACCTCCTATTTATGGCACTGCGTGACGGGGGCCCACCAGCCACTTCATTGGGCTGGGCGTCCCCGATCAGGACGCATCAAGGGCCCATACCTGGCCATTGGGCCAAACATGGTGGAGATCAAACCAACATTCTCCCCCTTGATCTCTCATCACTTTCTTCGTTCTTTAATTTCTTACTCAAAATTTCAATTCACATTTTCTTCCTTCTTTCCTATTCCATCACAGATTAGTGCATAGAACTGTCCCATCGTCACAGCAATTTGTGCCGCTAGACTAACAGCCACAATACACTTCTCCATTTTGAAATGATACTTTCTTTGGGCCCTTTGTTGTCCGGGAATCATAGGCTATACCATAAACCCATGTCGACTGTGCGTTTTCTGAACACACTGGGTGGTAAGCCTTTATAAGCTGATCTGCAAGTACTTGCTTTTACTTATTCATTCAAAAGCTTTTAAAAGATTCCGGACTTTCTCCTTTACAACGTCTAACTTCATGTCAATGTGTTTGGCAGCACACTTGACCCGTTGTCATAGGAGTCAATCACTTTAAATGGTAATTGCTGTTGTGTACCATTACCAATTCCGGGTATAAGTTAACAATTTCGCCTGTCCTATAAGCCTCATAATAAGTTGTACTATAGGTATGCATCATTGATGACACCACAACTGTTTCTTTGGAGCTTTTCCACAATAAAACTCCAACTGCGAGAGTTAGCTACTATGTGGGTTTCACTAAACATCTCGCCGAAATTCAACATTCTTATACCCACAACCATTTGTGAGTACTTGTTCTTTCTTAGTCATCATGAGGCTTATTAAATCTTTGCACAATTGCAAGACATTCTTAATCTCCATTCCAGTGATCTATATCTGGACTGGACTTTCTGCCAAAACATCCCGGATAAATCAAATATGTTAGAGTAATATCATACTTGTGCACTCATTAACTGTAATGTCATAGTTGCGCACTCATTAAGCTTCCAACAGCTGAAGCATATGGATCCATATTCATTTGATCAATCTCATTTTAGTTCTTGTAACACTAGAATTCTCAAAATTATTACCCTTGACTATATGAACAGGCGTAGGTTCACTTGCATGCATACTTTGTTTCTTTACAATCTTTTCTAAGCATGCCTTTGTGATAATCCCAATACCCCTTTCATCTGTCTCGGTGAATTTTAATTCTTATAATGAGTGTCATTTCACCGAGAACATTCTTATTGAGTCTCGAGGACAAGAACTGCTTCACATATAGTAGATTGACATCACTACTAGCAAGTAAGGTGTCATCCACATATATAGGATTAGGAAATGAATTTCCCATTCTATAACTTTGTACAGATACAATTGTCCTCTCAGTCTCTTTAACCCAAAATTTCTAGTTGACCTTTCAACTTGAAATGCCACTGTTTAGAGACTTGCTCTAGTTCATAAAAGGCTTTTTACAGATGGCATCCCATTCGTTCGTTCTTTCTTTCCACGACAAAACCTTTAGGTTGTGCCATGTAATTATTTTCATACAAATCCCATTGGGAAATGTTGTCTTTACTTTCATCTCAGATCATGATGTGCCACTAGCACTCATTGTAATCTATTCATTCTCTTTGTGTAAAATCTTTTGATTCAAATCGTGCTTTATATCTTATGTTCCCTTTGAAGTCACATTTCGTCTTGTAGACCCTTTACAGCCTACTGTTTTGGCTCCATTAGGAACTGCTTCTTTTCCTCAAACTTCGTTGGTTCATCGATTTCATTTCAATTTCCTTAGTTTCTTGCCATTCAGACGTGTTAACGCCTCTTATGGTTTCTTCAAATGAGGTGGTATCACCTTCCATTTGAATTTCTTCATTAATAATATATAATTTATAGCCATCAGAAATATTTGATTCTCTTATTCTTTGAGACCTTCAGGTCTTTAGCTAATGGCACTTCTTTCACATGGGGTTGTTGTTGCTCTTTCATTGCCAATCGATTCTATAGGGTCCTGTAAAACCGGATCCTTATTTTCTTATTCATCTTCTTGAAGGGCTAACAACATGTGTTGTATGAGTCATACAACATCAACATGGTGTTGAGCATTTGTCGATCTTGAGTCATTGGAGTAGGCACTGGTCCCACTTCTCTTCAAGTCGTAGATCTTTTCATACCATGCTCCCCCAGATTAATCCATCTCGTGTAAGGATAGCGTATCTTCAATCTTTCTTATTTTGGGTTTAATCTATTAAAATCTATCTCATTTGGTGCTTGGAGCACCGTCTTCGTATTTCTTAGTCTCATTGCTATCTTCCTGTTGAACTGTAAAATGTTCAGGAATTTAGCTATTTCTATACTTAGGGGTATCTTTATTATGACCGTTGTACTCCCTCAACGATCACCTTCATCTTTTATAGATCACTTTTTCTCTAAATGCAAAGCATATAATGGGGAATTTCTTTCAATCATTTTTCTGAGTTTCTTATTCTTTGACTTTCTATCTTTCTCAATTCATGTCACAATCCTCCCCCTCGAAATGTGGCTCAAACTTTTCTGCCACAATTTCGAAACCTTCGTAACTCTTGTGAGTGAGGAAACTTTGATTACTTCATCCACATGATTACATCATGGAAGATGAAATTGTTTCTTAATTCGTATGGAAGTATGTATTCTTTTTCCTCATTTCACTTCAAGAACTCAACAGAGTCCTTTCATCAGTACTTCTGCAAGTCATGCTTGCATGTCATTCTTATCATGAGGTTCATTTTCAACTTCCTTTTGTTCTTAAACTCATACTAGGATAGCATGAGAGCTACCCTAAACTTCTCTCCCTGTGCGGGATATACATGGTCATCTCACTTTCTCCTGCCATGCAGGATAAGTGCTATGCCAACTTTGCCCCACAACGTGGGTATTTTCTTAAATTTATGCCGCCATGCGAGACAATTCTCTTGTAGAGACATAAATGCCAGGATTGGCTCATATTCAATCATCAAATTCAGGAATAAATTCGATATTCTTTAACACACATGCTTAATCCGACGTTGGTCAAATTAAACATGCATATCATTCATTACAATTCATATCATGATGATAAAAACTGAAAATTAAATTATTTTTCATAAAAAGTACATAAAACACATTTCTTAAACTAAAATCTTATTGTTCTATTTCTTTCCTGGATCAATATCCCTGAAATCTTCAAAAATTATTTCCTATCAAGCCACTCTTGAAGAGGACATAGTCTCTCATGCAATGGCCTCCTTTCATACACACAATTTGTTCTCAGGCTTTTCATCATCTGAGTCACAAGTACCCAGTGCTTTTCTTTTCTCTTTCTTTCTGCCTTCAAGAACGAAAACATGAAGTTCTTTGTCTGAAAATTATTCAACAATAGTTATCAACATTAAAATGTGATTTCTTTATGTTCTATTCTATATCACCGTTGGGCAGATATAGAACAAAACAACTTTCTTATACATTAATTCTATATCACCGTTGGGCAGAAATAGAATTAAATGCATAAAACTCATAGATAAAATTCATAAAATTCTCTATCAATAACTTTTGCTAAAATTTGCAACATCATGAATACAATGTTCTTGTACATTAATTCCACATCACCGTTGGGCATAAATGGAATTAACATATGGAACAACTCAATTATCATTGACTCTCTTCAAAATTAAATTCTCCCGTTGGTTCAAATTTAATTAGAAGATCATCATCATTATCATTGCAGCGGAAATATCCTTCTATTTCATGAGCATTTCTTGATCTTTATTTATTCTCTAAAAATTGATCACTTTGATGCATAAATTATCAGAGATTTGAATCTCAACTTCAAATTCATAAATAAACTTATAATATTGTTATCATCAACGTTGGTCAGAAAATAACAATATCATAATTTCACTTAAATCATAATGTGAATATCCCTCTAATCAAAATTTTCTCGTTGGTTTAATTAGAGGATAAACTTTTCATCATTTTCTGAACAACTTTAACTGCACTTCAAATTAAATCCTCCCGTTGGTTCGGATTTAATGAGAAGACAATATTCTTTTCTTTGCAGCGGAAACATTAATTAAAATTCTTAAAATAATTCTTATTCAGAAGCATTTTTCATACTCATGTACTCTCTACACAAATTATCGCGTTGGTTCAAATTTGAGTAGAGATGTAACCTTCAAACTTATCAAAATTCATTACAATTTGCTTCTGAAATAATAAATCAAGAATTGATAAACTTTGCTATTCATCACAGAATTTGATCCGATGGCCTGCTCGCAGCCACGCTGTGCATTCTGCAGCCCATGGCCCAGCGCGCGCACAGCGTTCTTCGCGGCCCAGCACCAAAGCGGCCCGTGGCCCACTTGGACACGGCCCAGAGCAGCGCTTGGCTCTCCCCCGCGCCCAGGCCGCAACCTGGGCCTGGGCCGGGAAAGCTCTCGCCCGCCTGGGCTGAAAGCGGCCCGTTCAATCTGGACCGTCAAACGGAGATCGGCTTCATCCAACGGTTCAGCGTTCACATCGGAGGCACAAAAACCGCCCCTTCCGCCGGCTCCCCTAACCCTAGGCTTCACTTCTCCTTCCCTATTCTCTCTCAAACACAACCGGCGGCTGTGGTGGTCGTCAGTGACCGCGAGGGTGCGGTCTCGCCGGAGCCCGAGCTGACGCCGGCTCCCTTCGTCCTCCATTTCTTTGCTCTTGTCTTCCCCTTTTCATTTCTCTGTTAGCGCCACTGTGGAGCGGCAGCCGCCATTCATGGCGGTCGGAGGTTGGAGGAAAGATTCGACGGCGCTGCTGCACGTCCCTTCGCCTGTGTGCGCGTCCACCCGAGGGTGAGCGCGCCGCCGTCGAATGGTTGTGCGGTGGTGCCTCTTTTCCCGGTCCCGGAAGGTTCCACGCGGCGGGGTAGCCGCGACTGCCGGTAGCCCAGGTCCTTCTCGCGCGGCGCCATCAGACGGCCGGCGGTGGTAGCCATCAGCGGCCCTCTTTTCCTTTCTCAGTGTACTTCGTTAGGATTAGGGTTAGTTTCTATCCGATTCGAAAATTGATTCATCTCGTTCTTTTCCCTTCACTGCCCGATCCTTCATCGGCAGCTACGGTTAGGGTTTCGGTTGAAAACCGATATCTTTCTTCCGATTCGAAATCGAAATTTGTTCATCTCTTTCTTGATCCAATCGGATCAACTTGTCTGCGATTCTTTCTTTTCCGAACTAGATCTACATACTAGATCAAGCCTGGCTCCGGTACCAATGTTAGATTCAGTGGACCGTCTAGCGGTAGATCAGTCGGTGGTTTCTTTGGTATTTGTAATGAATCGAGTAGAGTATCACATAGATCCGAGAGATCTAGATAGAGACAGAGAGGATGTGAATGGGAATGTAGAGAAATGATGTTACCGATGATTCTAGTTGGAGGAACACGCCACCACAGGATCGCTGGTGAAGTTCTGCGCTAGGGCAGCGACGGGCGGTGAAGCAGTGGAGCAGTGGCGACGCCGATGGAGCTTCCCGTCACTAGCAGCGCCTCCCTGATCGGTAGGGTTTCTAGGTGGAGTGCTGGCGGCTTCCGTGAACCTCTTCTCAAACCAGTAGCCCCCCACCTCCTATTTATGGCACTGCGTGACGGGGGCCCACCAGCCACTTCATTGGGCTGGGCGTCCCCGACCAGGACGCATAAGGGCCCATACCTGGCCGTTGGGCCATGGTGGAGATCAAACCAACAGCTGCAAGGCGGCGTCGGCGGCTGCTGCTGCCGATCAGGGCTTCTCATCCCCTGTTCGGCTGTTCCTGCAAAGATTGGATTGCTTTCGCTCGGATGGCTCCGGCGTCTGCGATGGAGCTGGAAGCACCGCCCCCGCCGGCGGCGGCCAAGGAGATCAAGTCGCCGGAGGTGCTGCCGGAGCCAGGCTCGCTGTCGGCGCTGCAGCGCAAGAAGCTGGGCGCGCACTTCCTGGAGAGCGACGAGCGCCGCTTCTCCCGCGGCTGCAGGACGCCCCTCGGCGGCGGCTACGACGAGCCGCCCTCCTCCGCCGCGGGCGGCGGCACCACGCCGGTGAACATCCGCGGCGAGCCGATCCGGGACCTGTCGAGGACCGGGGGGTGGGTGGCGGCCTTCTTCATCTTCGGCAACGAGATGGCGGAGCGCATGGCCTACTTCGGCCTCTCCGTCAACATGGTCATCTTCATGTTCAAGGTCATGCACCGCCCCTTCACCAGCTCCGCCAACGCCGTCAACAACTTCCTCGGCATCTCCCAGGCCTCCTCCGTGCTGGGTGGCTTCCTCGCCGACGCCTACCTGAGGCGGTACTGGACCATCGCCATCTTCACCACCATGTACCTGCTGGGCCTCATCGCGCTCACCGTCAGCGCCAGCGTGCCGGCGCTCGTGCCCACGCAGGAGGGGTGCGACAAGCTCGCCATGCTGCTGGGCGCCTGCGCGCCCGCCGCGCCCTGGCAGATGGCCTACCTCCAGACGGCGCTCTACGTCACGGCGTTCGGCGCGGCCGGGATCCGGCCCTGCGTCTCCTCCTTCGGCGCCGACCAGTTCGACGAGCGCAGCCCCGGGTACAAGCGCCGCCTCGACCGCTTCTTCAACCTCTTCTATCTCGCCGTCACGCTCGGCGCCATCGCGGCATTCACGGCCGTGGTGTACATCCAGATGCAGCACGGCTGGGCCGCGGCGTTCGGCACGCTGGCGCTCGCCATGGGCGCCTCCAATGCGCTCTTCTTCGTGGGCACGCCGCTGTACCGCCACCGCCTGCCGGGGGGGAGCCCGCTCACGCGGGTGGCGCAGGTGCTCGTCGCCGCCTTCAGGAAGCGGAACGCGGCCTTCGACAGCGGCGACTTCGTCGGCCTCTACGAGGTCGCCGGCGCCAAGTCTGCCATCCGTGGCAGCGCCAAGATCGACCACACCGACGACTTCAGGTACGTACGTACGTAATTCCCCGTCCGTTGGATCATTGGATGCGCACGCAAACGAACGAACGCTCAGGATTCAGCCACATCCATCCAAGTCAGTGAGTGATCATGCCTCATGCGTCCTCAATGCATCCAGATGGCTTGACAAGGCCGCGCTTCAGCTGGAGGGTGACCTCGCCGGCGGCGAGGACGCCGTGAACCCGTGGCGTCTGTGCACGGTGACGCAGGTGGAGGAAGTGAAGATCCTGCTGCGGCTGCTGCCGGTGCCGGCGTGCACGGTGATGCTGAGCGTGGTCCTCACCGAGTTCCTCACCCTGTCGGTGCAGCAGGCGTACACGCTCAACACCCGCGTGGCGGCGCTGCACCTGCCGGTGACGTGCATGCCGGTCTTCCCCTGCCTCGCCATCTTCCTCATCCTGGCGCTCTACTACCAGACCTTCGCCCCGCTGGCGCGCCGCCTCACGGGCCACCCGCACGGCGCCTCCCAGCTGCAGCGCGTCGGGCTGGGCCTCTTCTTCTCCATCCTCTCCGTCGCCTGGGCGGGGCTCTTCGAGCGCTACCGCCGGGGCTACGCCGTCCGCCACGGCTACCTCGCCCTCTTCCTCACGCCCATGCCGGACCTCAGCGCCTACTGGCTGCTCATCCAGTACTGCCTCATCGGCGTCGCCGAGGTGTTCTGCCTCGTCGCGCTCCTCGAGTTCCTGTACCAGGAGGCGCCCGACGCCATGCGCAGCGTCGGCTCCGCGTACGCCGCCGTCGCGGGCGGGCTTGGCTGCTTCGTGGCGTCGGCGATCAACACCGCGGTGGATGCCGCGACGCGGAACGATGCGGAGGGGCGGCCGTCGTGGCTGGCGCAGAACATCAACGTCGGCAGGTTCGACTACCTGTACTGGCTGCTCGCCGTGCTCAGCACCGTCAACCTGCTCGTCTTCGTCTACTTTGCCAAGCGGTACAAGTACAGGGTCAGGGTCGACGCGCAGCAGATCACAGTTGTTAATAAGCAGTAGCTAGCCATTAGCACAATGATAAGGATTTGAGTTTGGATTTCGACCATGGATTTGCTGTAACAAGGGATTACCGGGAATACCATAACATCAGATTATTTTTTGCAAATATATGGCTGCGTTTAGTTCCCATGGAATGCAAAATACAAAATGTCAATTACTTTGGAATGATGAAATGCAAAATGCTAAAATTTTCATGGGTGTGTTTAGTTCCATCCTAAATGCCAAATTTTTCATGGGATGGGTGAGGGCTTTTTAGCTTTTTTTTTTTGCCCTCTTGAGGCCAAAATCCAAAATGGAGAATGGATACCTTTTTGCCAAAAAATTTATATGGTGTTTAGTTCTATTCTGCAAAAATGATGGGCCAAAACCCAAAATTTTTTTTGGATGAAATGGAAACTAAACACACCCGGATTACCAGGAATACCATAACATCAGATTATTTTTTGCAAATATAGTACTTAACAAAAAAAATCATAATAGGAACACATGCTAATCTCCGATTCGCTGAAAAAAGTTTACACTGTCAGGTGCGCCACAATTTGCCGTAGTCCGGCCCCGTTCGGCTGGAATTATAAGCCGGCTGAAAAACACTGTTGGCTAATTTTTTGTGAGAGAAAAATACTATTCCGATTGAAAAAACAAGCTGAATAAGACGGATTATAAGCCAGATGAACAGGGCCGATATTCCTAGATATCGGTCTATCCGAAAGGGGTTCGAACACTAAATAGACAATCTATGTTTGAATCCAGACATTCAATATCCGCACAGTATGCAAATCCAGATGTTCAAAGTTAAACACATGATACGTATATGAATGGGTATCAATAAGAATTAAGATGCATACCATGCTATCTGAATCCTAAAAAGTTTTACCTGAATTCGTATGAAACATATTTAGTATCCGGTCCGTTTCATCCCAATTCCCCTGTCGAGAAACAAGAGTGAAAATTGAATAGATTCCATGTGTTCACAAGGTCCAGTTGAGACATGGACTCCAAAGACCATGGTGATACATGCTATGCGTTCCTGGCTTCCTGCTTAAGTCCTGAAGCTGCAAATCCAATGCGATGCCACCGTCGCAGCAACAGAAACAAACCAGCTGGGACTGGGAGCTTGGGCCTCGTTCTGGAGATGCAATCAAGCGGGCACCGCATCCTTGAGATTCAAGTATCCAGTGACTGTCAGCTCAGGGACGAGTTCTCTTCATGCTGATATTAGCACGCCATCTTGATGGAATCTGCAGGCACGGAGGTAACAGAGACAAAAACATCAGGATTAGATAATTCAAAGGGCTTCTGATTCACAGAACAGTGTGCAGGCACAAAAATTGTATCAACTTTTGGAGCTGTTATTGATTAGTTTCCTCAGAGCAGTCAGCGGTTCAGTATGAATGCATAATGATACAGTCAAAGCAAACAAAAAGTATGAATGCATAATAATACAGTCAAAGAATCAGCTCATAAATGGTAAGTCGATCTAGACAAAATACATACACCCTGACGATTAGCTATCTGTATCTCGTTCAAACAGCACCATATTCTGACCCCTTGGACTCAATTCAGCATTTCATTCACTGGCAATGCTACTTGTTATCGGTTCATAGCTAATTATATGCTTGAACTGAATATTTCACCCTTAAGTACACAATATGCAAATGGAGTGATATTACTTTGTATGTATTTGATCTTCCTTAAATATCTCTCGAGAAATATATGTATGGGATAAGCATAATAACAGTTTAGCACAAAATAATGTGTGCGGAAGAGTTCATAATCTCACCACATCAATGATGCAAAATTTGGTGACACGGAGATGTGGATGATAGTATGACAAACCACCATCGTACTGCTGACTGTTCATCAGTCATTCCCCAATTGCTTCAGCTTACTATTTAGCGGTCATTTCCCAATTGCTTCAGCTTTGCTGCAACCTGCCTCATTGATGGCCGAATTGCTACAGACTCTGAAGTACATGACAGAGCAGTATTTAGCATTTCGGTTAACCTATCCTTTCGTGCTGTATCCAGTAGTCCTCGAGAGAAAAATTCACTGGTGTTGTCCTCCCGCATCAGCATCCGTCCCCATGATACAATTGTAAAACCATTGCCAAACTGTGAGAATGAGGGATCCAAAGACCTCTTGCCTGACATCAGCTCCAGGAGAACAACTCCAAAACTGTAAACATCAGCCTTGTCAGAGACTCTGCAGGTGGTTGCATACTCTGGTGCGACATACCCAAATGTACCAGCAACATCGGTCGTGGCATGTGTTTGTGTAACTTCTATCAGTCTCGCCAAACCAAAATCTGACAAGTATGCGTTAAGATGCTCATCAAGGAGGATGTTGCTCGGTTTGATGTCTCGATGAATTATCCGGGGTGTGCAGGAGCCGTGAAGGAAAGCCAATGCCTGTGCAACATCCACAGCTATCTTGTGGACCTCAGACCAGGTCACCTTCCTGTTACCCATTTCATGTATGAACTTCTCAAGGTTCCCACCAGAGAGGTAGTTGTAGATGAGGAAAGTGTCTGATTCTCCGAGATGATACCCAATAAGTGTAACAAGATTTCTATGTCGGATTCTCCCAAGAGTTCTGATTTCTGCATCAAACTGCTGAAGACCTTGGAAACGCCCCATGGCTAGCCTCTTCACTGCTACAAGAAAACCTGGAGCCAATTCAGCCTTGTAGGTGGCACCAAAGCCACCTGTTCCAATCAAATTCTGGATGCTGAAGTTGCTTGTTGCTCGGATGAGGCTTTCGTAAGTAAGCTCAGGAGGTGCATCAGTGAAAGTCACAACAACTTTTGTCCTCGAATTTGAAATCTTTGCCCGTTTCCTTCTTTCACACACAAAGAAGACAAGGATCACAAGAAGGAAAGATATTACAGCAGCCGCAGCTCCAACTAAAATCACGATTAGAGACTTAAATCTAGTCACTTGGCTACCCCCTTTCGAGGAATTGATTGCTTCAGTTGGTGGTAGAGATGCATGTGTACCGAAACATTGGTACAGTAGGGAATTGCCAATGAAGAAACCACAATCAGCAGGGTGCCTAAGATTAGGAATGACGCCTGATAGATTGTTGAATGAGACATCAAGAACTGTCAGCTGGGCTAGTTCACTGAAACTGGAAGGGATGCTTCCTGATAGCCTATTATGGTCAAGCCTCAATACTTCAAGGTGTGAAGCATCAGCTAAATGTAATGGTATGCTGCCTGACAGATAATTCCTTGACAAATCCAGCACCTCCAGAGCAGCCAAATCACCAAATTGCACTGGAACCTGACCAGTCAAATTATTACCCTTCAGGACCAAGCTCTTCAGCAGATGCAGAGCAGCGATTCCAGCAGGTACGGACCCACTGAACATGTTATAACTAGCATCGAAATTGTGAATAGTAATACAGCTTGAAAGCATGTCAATACTTCCTGACAGTTGATTACTACTCAAATTGACTGCAATGCCAGTTGCGTCTTTGCAGAATCCGAAAAATCCATCAGAAAGCGTGGTGTTGAACATATTACCGTTAAGCCACAAGCCATACGAGTAGTTTCCTTGTCGACTCAAGGTAAGAAATGGCAACGTCCCACCAAAGCCATTGTTGCTGAAGTCATGGAGAGTGACATTAGAAATGCCCCCAAACTCGGAACCAAAAGGATTTCCAATCAGGGTATTACCAACCAATTCATCATAGTACTGCATTACAATATCGTCAGTGCTCAAACGGTTTGGGCATTTGCTCTCCTCAGATGAAGGAAGCGGTCCTGACAGATGGTTTCCGCTGACATTGAGGTAAGTCAGACATCCAATTGACAATTCTGTCGGCATTGAGCCCTCGAAGCTGTTCGAGCTCAGATCAAGAAATGTCAAGTCCTGACACTCCCCTAACCACCGGGGCACAGCACCACTAATGTAGTTCCGCCCCAGATTCAAAGCAAGAAGGCTGCAGGTACCATTCCTGGACAATGGCAACCGGCCATCAAGGTTGGCCCTAGGCGCCCAGAGAACCGCCAGTTCCGGGATTGCCAGAACTTCCGCCGGCAGCCCCTCAACGAAGGCATTGAACTCGGGTTGCTCCCCAGGCGACGCTGTGATATTTGTGAGCACGAGTACGGCGAGCTTCCTGCAGCTGGCAAGCTCCACCGGGATCCTGTCGGTGAGGCTGTTGCGTGAGACGTCGAGGACGCGGAGAGCGGCGAGGCGGCCGAGCCTCCGCGGGATGGCGCCCTCCAGAACGTTGCGTGAGAGGTCGAGGACGCGGAGGGATCGGCATTGCGCTATCCCCGCTGGAATATTGTTGACGAGGAGGTTGCCGGCGAGGCGGAGGTGGGTGAGCGCGGCGCAGGGGGGCGACGAGGAGTTGGCGAGAGAGGGCGGAATTTTGAGTGTTCCCGACAGGCTATTGAAGCTAAGATCGAGGTAGAGGAGGGTGGTGGACGCGAGAAAGGCGTTCGGAATGGACCCTGAGAAGTTGTTGCCGGCGAGGTCGAGGCGGCGGAGGCGCGGGGGAAGGGGCAGGGAAGCGGGGAGCGTGCCCGAGAGGGAGGAAGCAGAGAGGTCTATGGCGGCGACGACCGAGGAGGAAGGGTAGCAGTTGACGCCTCGCCAGCGGCAGTAGCTGGTGGCGGAGGCGGCGGACCAGGCGGAGAGGACGCCGCCGGGGTCGTGGGCGACCGCGGCCTTGAGCGCGAGGAGGGCAGCAAGGTCGGCGGCTGAAGAGCAGGCGAGCGGGATTGGGAGGAGGAGGAGGAGGAGGAGGAGGAGGAGGGGTGGGCGAGGGCGTGGGGCCGCCATGGCGGCGGCCGGGCAGGCTGGCGGCGGCGGAGGGAGTGGAGTGGAAGTGGATGGAGAGAAGACGAGGAAGGCAAGCGTGCCGTGCCGTGCCGTGCCGTGCCGTAGATTTTAAAATTTCTCCAATTATTTCCCCCCTTTTTTATGTGTGTTCAATTCGTCTTTTTTGACCATGGACCAGGGTTATTTTTGTAAAAGAGTAATCATGGTTAGTTGGTTTAGAGAACGTTTAGTCTCGGCCTGCTTAAAAGACATGAGTACTTCAGATATATCAGCATAGATTTCATAGAAAAGCTATCAAAATTAGTAGAAGAGAAAATGTACATTTAAATTGACTTGTTATTTGTGCTTCAACATTCCTCCTCAAACCTTAGTCTCGGATGAAAGAAGTCCTCACTTAGGCACCGTTTGGATGCCAAAATTTTTGGCAAAACGCTACTGTAGTGTTTTCGTTGTTATTTGGCAAATATTGTCCAATCATGGTCTAATTAGGCTTAAAAGATTCGTCTCGTCCATTTCGTCTAAACTGTGTAATTAGTTTTATTTTTTATCTATATTTAATGCTTCATGCATGCGTCAAAGATTCGATGTGATGGGGAATCTTGAAAAATTTGGCATTTTGAGGTGCAACTAAACAGGCCCTTAGAAGAGTAGTATTCTACTGTTGCTTTACTGTTTTCTCCATGTCATATTGTCATTTAGACTGGGGGTTTAATATGTTTTCCGTAATTTGGATGACAATACTGGTGTGTTAGTGTTATCTACTTGTCTTTGAGTGATACATTGCTATCTTTGAATTGATGATGAGATTGTTTCACAGTATTGTGATTTCATTTTGGTACATCCCACTCCCATAAGTTACAAAGGCTGAAAAAAAATCTTGTGATCCATTTTATAAATGTGCTATTGACAATATTTTATTTACCTGTGATTCTCTTGACAAAAAACAACATTCGGGTAGATGGGAACAACAAACCATTTAGAGTGAATAATAAAAACCACCTTGACCTGCAGTCCTGCACCACCTCATAAATGTAATCTTTTGATTACTTAGTTCGCATCTTGTGTGAGATTAATGGCACAATCTAAAATTTGAGATATGTTGCAAAGCACGAAAGGCAAACCGGATTGTTTCAGTTAATAGACATTTTTTTTATAGTTCGAAGCAAAATAAAACATGGACTAAGATTGGAGAAGCCACTTGTCATTCATGGGTTTATGACCACCCGTGGAACCCATGGAATGCATGGTCCGTTTGGTTGTCATCGCTATCTCAGTTTCAGAGCCGCGTTGTTATGGATTTTGCTCTGAATTTCTAGAACCCAAAAGTTCATACTACAACATCGACCTAATCAGATTGGTATTGAGAAAGAAAAGAAAACCAACCACTGATATTGAGAATGGAACAAGTGAGATAGACTAGGAAGGTGGTTCAACATTAAAGAAAACTTCATGTTTTATGTTGAACTAGTGAAAGCCCAAGTTTGGTTTTGGTAATTAATGACACAAAGTTGCTAATGCTATGTGTTAAGTGGTTTAAGTTAGACATAAGCAACACATGTGATGAAGGTGCATGTGGCATGGAGTGGTGGCCACAAGATCACAAAGAGATGGTGCATGGACATGAAATGATGGTCATGGTGATCAAGCATGAGGAGATGGACATAGAACAAAGTGATCAAGGCAAAGGTATAATCATAGGGTTCACTTTTGCCGGTCTAAGATGAGTAGAGAAGTGATTGACCGGGTTTAGAATTGATAGCCGACTATCAAGAGGGGCAATCACGGTTAGCTCGTGAATCAAGTGCTACTAGGTCATCATCTTGAGCATATGCATTAGGATCTAGTAGAGAGCTAACGTAACGCCTTGAAAAATGATTGTGAAAATGCTAACACATATGCACATGGTGTTTTACACATGATGGTGTTGGCACATTTGCGAAGGCGGCCGTGTTTGAGCGGTAGTGAGGGGTTTGGGGTTCGCTCTCCCTCCCGCTGAGCTTGCGAGCACGGGATTCAGGCGTTTTCGAGGAAATGAAATGCCTATTTTCCATTGCGCCGGAGGTTGAAAAAGTGGTGAAAGCACGGAGGTGTTTCATGAGCAAAAACATGTGTTTTAGTGATACACATATGAAGAATAGCTCATAAGTGACAAGGGCGATCAAGCGGAACGAGAAAACGACGAAGTGTCGCCGAGATACACGCGACAGACGCGCGAGCCGGGAGCAACAGACGCTGACATCAGCGTCTGTCGGGCTACCCTAGCTCGGCCTGTGCGCGCGGGCGCGACAGACGCGCTGTCGCGAAGGCAACAGACGCGGCCTCGCGCACTGTTCCAGCGTCTGACGCTGTGGAACTGCGCGGGCGCGCGCGAGCGTGAGCGACAGACGCTCGACGCCGCGTCTGTCGGCCTTGCAGCGTACGCATCTGACGAACTCGGGCGAAAACATCGCCACTGGACCGCGTCTGTCGGGCGTACGGGCGCGTCTGTCGACCGGCGTCAGACGCGTCTGTCGCTACTGTTCATGACTGTTGGTTTTCGAATGAGCTGGACACGTGGCGTCGCACGGAGCGACGGACACGCCTGTAGCGTCTGTCGGCTTGGCGACAGACGCTACTGTGCAGCGTCTGTCGCCCCCGAAAATCGTCCAGTGAAGTTGATAACGGCTAGCTCTTGAATGAAACGTTATAAATAAGAGGTGGCCGGCCCTTGGGGGTTTTCTCTTGCACATTTGAGATATTGAGGCACACTTTGAGCTAGAGAACTTCCCCTTCACTCATCTCCTTGCTTGGTTGCATACTCTAGAGAGATTGAGTGAGATTCAAGTGTATTGCATTGAGAGTTGCATCTAGTGGCACTTGATCTTCGTGTTTGCTGCGGATTGCTTGTTACTCTTGGGTGTTTCCCGACACCCTAGATGGCTTGGAACAGCGGTGGTGTTGAGCTCGACCTTGAAGATTGTTTCGAGCCTCACCAAGTTGATTGTGAGGGGTTCTTGAGCCTTTCCCGCGGGAGTTCGCGAATTGGCTACTCTAGTGGAGCTCGTAGCTCGGAGGATCCCCATCTTGTGAGTGGATGTGCGGCACCCGCTGAGGGTTCAACTCTTGATAGTTGATTAGCTCGTGATCCATCAAGTGGGTGCATCGCCACAACGAGGAGTAGCTTGCCGGGAAGCAAGTGAATCTCGGTAAAAAATCTTGTGTCATCTCTTTGCCGAGGATTTCTCTTATGATTGCTCACTGTGATTGATTCTTTGAATGTATTGCTTCTCTACATCGTTGGTATAAGAATCAAGTCACTTGCTCTTTATTTTATGGTACTAGTCCTTGTGTAGTTTGCTTAGTGTATCCTTTATCACATAGGAGTAAGTAACTTAGTGACTTAGCCTTGTTGGTGTGTATTAGAGATCATAGCCTTGCTTCACTAGAATTGTATAGGTGTCTTGCATAGTGTAGTTGAGCTAGTGCTAGAATTAGTTTAGCCATCTTTTATACTAACGTGGTTGTTTAATGAAGTTTGTAGATTTTTTTAAATAGGCTATTCACCCCCTCTAACCATTTGGACCTTACAACTAGTTTGTGGATCTTTTGCTTATGTTTCACTAGAATCTGCAATAGTGTTGTCTCCTTCCTTAATTTCCTTGAAAAGGATGAAGCCGTGATTAAAATACATGAGTACTTCAGATATATCAGCATAGCTTTCATAGAAACTTTATAAGAATTAGAAGAGAAAATGTACATTTAAATTGACTACTCGTTATTTGTCCGTGAACATTTCTCCTCAAATCTTAGTCCTCGGATGAAAGAAATCCCCACTTAGAATAGTATCCTGCTGTTGCTTTACTGTTTTCTCCATGTCATATTGTCACGTAGACAGTGTTTAACATGTTTTCCGTAATTTGGACGACAATACTGGTGTGTTAGTGTTATCTACTTGTCTTTGAGTGATACATTGTTATCTTTGAATTGATCATGAGATTGTTTCACCGTATTGTGATTTCATTTTGGTATATCGCACTCCCATATAAATTACAAAGGCTGAAAAAAATCTTGTGGTCCATTTTATAAATGTGTTATGTGCTATTGATAATATTTTTGTTTACCTGTGATTCTCTTGACAAAAAACAAGTAACATTTGGATAGATGAGAACAACAAACCATTTAGATGTGAATAATAAAAAACCACCTTGACCTGCAGTCCTGCACTACCTCATAGATGTCATCTTTTGATATTTGGTTCGCATCTTGTGTGAGATTAAATGGTACAATCTAAAATTCGAGGACTGTAGCAAAGCATGAAAGGCAAATTGGATTGTTTCAGTTAATAGACATTTTTTTGTATAAGTCCGAAGCAAAATAAAGCATGGACTAAGATTGAAGGAGAAGCCACCTACCTATCATTCCTGGATTTACGATCACCAGTGGAACCC
This sequence comes from Saccharum hybrid cultivar R570, assembly GCA_038087645.1. Classification (NCBI taxonomy): domain Eukaryota; kingdom Viridiplantae; phylum Streptophyta; class Magnoliopsida; order Poales; family Poaceae; genus Saccharum; species Saccharum hybrid cultivar. Next base: position 11,155,113 of record JAQSUU010000112.1, on the reverse strand, counting down.
ATAGAATGCATGGTCTGTTTAGTTGTCATCGTTATCTCAGTTTCGGAGCCGCAATGTTATGTATTTTGCTCTGAATTTCTAAGACCAAATAGTTCAGACTACAACATAGACCTAACCAGACTGGTATGATAGTGAGAACGGAACAAGTGAGATAGAGTAGGAAGGTAGTTCAACATTAAAGAAAACTTCAAGGTCTATGTTGAACTAGTGTGGATCTTTTGCTTATGTTTCAGTAGCATCTCTGCAGTAGTGTTGTCTCATTCCTTTCCTTGAAAAGGATGAAGCCGTGATTATCTTTTCATTACTTGTTTAAAAACAAAATGCTTAAGCGGGGAGGTGGCAGAATTGTGCAACGCAAGTACGCAACGATGATCAGGTTAGGCCGTGGACACGAGACCTGACCCGACCGTTGTCGCTTCCGTGTGACAGTGAGGGAGGGCCAGTCAACAGTCAACACAGCTGCTCCGGGCACCGCACTCTCCGCAAGTGCAAAATCGCTCCCATTGGCTGCTCAAGTAAAAAAAAAAGTCTGCTAAACTACCGTTCAAAAAAAACTCTGCTAAACTATGTTCATCCTCATCCCATCTGGAATTAACTATTTAGACCAGGAATCCTGTTGGTCAAATGATACTCCGCTCGTTGCACTTTGCACGAGGGACCTACCTCTATTTGCTCTCCTTTTATTTTTTTTCTTTAATAAGCCCGCATCATTGCCCCGGTGTTTGACTGGGTGAATATTAATGTACCGTTGGCATTGTTTTGATGGCAACAGAAATAGGAAAACCAGAGTCATGTCACGTCGACTCAACTTGACTAATAGCCAAAGCTTTGATTTTATTATTAAGCTTGCTCTAAGCAACAATAAAAAGTTGAAAAATAGACAACACAAACTGCGTATGTTTGGTTTGAAGACGTTCTCGGCGATGAAATATATTGCCTCATTTTGTGTTTGGTTGGGAGAGTTTGGGTTTTCTGTTTGATGTGCGGTGACTATTATTTGTTGGCCCTACTTGTCATCCTCACATCACCTCTCTACCTCCTTTCGATTTTTTTTTTCTTCCATCTTAGCATGCCGCTGCTCCCGGAGAACTCCACCCGGGCCGAGGGCTTGGCTGGCATGCCACCCCGTTCCACGCCGCCCCACCTGTCACCGCCGGCCACCCTGACCCACGCCGCCCCACCTGTCGTCGCCTCGATGACGGCCACCCCGACCCACGCCGCCCTTGCCCGCCCATCAACGACTCAATGGGCCCCGCCGTCACAGTGAAATGACGCGCATGATGGAAACAGAAGGGGATGCCCCTGTTCCTTCGTTTTCTAAGGACATGATGAATCCATATTTGAACGAATATTTCTATCCGAGGACGGTTCCATCCTCTTCGTCCCGGGATCTAGTAGCGGATCCAGGACGGAGGAACCTAGGCGGAGTACACTACTTAGCCCTCAGCCCCAGATAAGCATGCTCAGCAAATGGGCCATGTACCGGGCCCTAGGAGATTAACAGGAGAGGAGCTCGAGCAAGAAGGGTCGTCAAGCGGTCCAGGTCCACCCCTGCCGGGATCAAACCGTCTCCAAGTTGGGATCGTCCCATTCTATCGTCGTCGTCCCACCGACTGAACACGTGTTATTAAGGGATGGCAAACACCAAGAAGCAGTACTCGTAGTTCATCTAGGTCCTGTTCGGCAGACTGTTTTTTTTGCTTATAAGTCGGCTGTGGCTGATTTGTTGTGAGAGAAAAACACTGTTCCATGGCTGATAAGCCGTGCTGATAAGCTCAGCCGAACAGGGGGCTAGATAGATCCAGTCGCGTTTGCTGTAAAAGTGCTTAGACGATGGGTGATGGTGATGGGAGTGGAGCAGGAAGCGTGGAAATGAAGCTAGCAGCAGGCAGGCAGGCAGAAAGACCATATAAAGAGGCCTAGCCAAGCTTTAATAATCATTCAACCATACATGCAGACGGGAGCTATTGGCACTTTTGCTTGCTTTTCGTCCCTTTTTGTTTTTTGAAAGGTTTGCTTTTCGTCCCTAGATCGATCCAATCCAAGTTCATCGAATATCTCATCTCCAGACTCCAGAATACATAGTAGGGCACTCCGCACATGAAAATTGCAGAGTTTCGAGCCCGTGACTACTCGAGGCATGGCAATGCATATGCATATGGTCGCAAGTCGCATGGAGCCAGTGAGCCACCGCTTGCAACACGTCGGTTGCGTGCGTGACAAATGACAAGGAAACCGTGGCATTGTTTGCCCAGGACGGCCGGCCGAACTGACGGGACGCACACGCACTGCTGGTGTTTGACACCACGCGCGTGCACAATCCAGGGCAGCAATGATACGTACACAGTAGCAGTAGAAAGGAGCTTTGGGGAGTTTGGCGTCCGGAGCCGGCCGGCCGGCCGGGGTTTGCGGATGGTCGGCAGGCAAAACAAAACAGCTGACACCGTCCCTCACCAAACGACCTGCTAGCAGTCAGTGTAGTAGGCGTCGTCTAGGATCTAGCAATCCAACAAACGTAAAAGGAGGGATGGCCGGATGGCGAGCCATTGACGTGGACTCACGTGCTCCTGCCGTCCTGAGTCTGTGTGTGCGTGGGTACATCAGGACGTGCACGGTGCATGTGATCTAGGGGAGCCATCACTATCAATATTATCATCAAAGTGTTTTATTTGGTTAAGTTGGCTATGTAACAACGTATAGATAATACATACATTAACATCGAGACATGAAGTTGAGATGGCCGAGTTGGTCTAAGGCGCCAGATTAAGGTTCTGGTCCGAAAGGGCGTGGGTTCAAATCCCACTCTCAACATTTATTTTATTCCTTTTCCTTTTTGTTTTTTGTTGAGACATTTTTTTAAATAAAAATCCCACTCTCAACATCAAATTTTCTTTTCTTTTTTATCTTTTTGTTTTTTCTTGAGACACATTTTTTTATACAAATCCGACTCTTAGCATCAAATTTTCTTTTTATTTTCGTTTGAAACGTATAATACCACTCTCAACATTTTTTCCTTTTTATTTTTTGTTGAGACATTTTTTAATAAAATCCCACTCTCAACATCAATTTTTCTTTTCCTTTTTATCTTTTTTGTTTTCTTTTGAGACATATTTTTTTAATACAAATCTGACTCTTAGCATCAAATTTTATTTTTTATTTTATGTTAAAACATATTTTTTAATGGGTTCAAATCCCACTCTCAACATTTATTTTATATTTTTTTGTTGAAATATATTCTTATACAAATCCCACTCTCAGCATCAAATTTTTCTTTTTTGTTTTCTGTTGAAACATAATTTTTTAATACAAATTCCACTCTCAACATCAATTTTTATACAAAGTAACACCATTCCAAACATGAAAATAGTGGTAACTCAAAACATACCTATATATCTTATATTTTTAAATCCCACTCTCAGCATCAAATTTTTCTTTTTTGTTTTCTGTTGAAACATAATTTTTTAATACAAATTCCACTCTCAACATCAATTTTTATACAAAGTAACACCATTCCAAACATGAAAATAGTGGTAACTCAAAACATACCTATATATCTTATATTTTTAAATCCCACTCTCAGCATCAAATTTTTCTTTTTTGTTTTCTGTTGAAACATAATTTTTTAATACAAATTCCACTCTCAACATCAATTTTTATACAAAGTAACACCATTCCAAACATGAAAAATAGTGGTAACTCAAAACATACCTATATATCTTATATTTTTAAATCCCACTATAAGTTTTATCTCAATATATAAACTATCTAACTATCTATATATATCATCTCCCATGAATGCCACGTCAGTCTACTAATTTTCAACCCACTAATGCAAGCCATCCACGTCACCTTCGCTGAGTGCAGTTATTCTCCACATCATTTCTCACACATATGACTATCTACATCATCTACCACTAATGCCAAGTTAGTCCACTAACTTTCAACCTATTAATACAAGGCCTCTACACCACCTCCGCTAAGTGCAATTACTATTTTCACTATATAAGAAATATACAAGGTATGCATATACTTTTATTTATCTTTTTGTTCCATCATCTTATAATCGATCTAATTATTTTAGTTTTCTATTGAATTATTTCATCATGTAGATGTAACCAATATATAGAGCAAGCTTTCAGTATCTTTAGGTTTGGACAACCTTTTTTTAAGAGTTTAGATTTAGATAATTTTAATATACAAAGTAACACAATTCGGAACATGAAATAGTGATCGCGTTGGAGTGGTCTTATCAAAAGTAACAACACCACTCGAACACATGGAATCCTCGCGTTGGAGTAGTTACTAAATAGAGAAAGTCAGTCCTAACGTTCATCTGTGGTCGTGCCGGAGTGGTTATCGGGCATGACTAGAAATCATGTGGGCTCTGCCCGCGCAGGTTCTCGAATCCTGCCGACCACGTCTTTCTCCTTTTTCATTTCCTTTATTTATCTTTTTTTATTTCTTTCATTTCTCTTTACCTTTCTTATCCTGTGACTGGGCTAAATGGCTAGATCTACCTACTAGCATTACCATGATTTCGAAAACTAATTGTACATATATAACTGTACTTTTTTTTTCATTCGTAGCATGATTTCCCTTTACTTTACTTTTTTGTTTTCAATTATCAAACATTGTTCCTTGGGCTCCTAAGGCTAACTAAATCAACCTAGCGCTACAATTATTTCGACAACTAATTTTATATAATTTTATACTCCTTTTCTTATTTTTAGTTATCAAACATTATTCCTTTATTTCCCTTTGCTTTCCGTATCCTGGGCTAAATGGCTAAATCAACCTAGCATTACCATGATTTCGATAACTAATTGTATATAATTGTATACTCCCTTTTTTTCAATTATCAAACGTTATTCCTTGCGCTCCCAAGGCCAAATCAACCTTGCACTACCATGATTTTGACAACTAAATGTATATTCCTTTTTTGTTCCCAATTACCAAACATTATTCCTTGCAAACTCCACCACTACCAATCTACCATGATTTCGACAAGGCTGCTTGCTTTTGCTGCAGCAGCTGCTCCAGCGGCTGCTTGTGAAAGCAAATACTGTAGCAACAGTGCACACTTGCAGCTTAAAACAGGCAGCCGAACATTGCCAAATGTATGTACTCCATTTCTGTTTCTAATTATGTAACATGATCCCTTGCCCTCTACTGACAAGTTTTTAAAAAAAATTCTGTTGTTTCCAGCTTGGTGGGGGAGGACATGAGATCCATAGATCAATGATAATTGACTTAGCAATGGCCTGTTTGGTTTGAGGAGCAGCCCATCAACACGTGTGTATGAGGACCAGCCCATCAACACGTGAGGTATGGGCTCACTCCTGTCACTGTGCTAGGATCAACGCACTCAAGAGATGGTGTCGTCCGACTGTTTCTGGAGGAATGGAATGAGTCGATTCTTCCCTTGATAACCCGTCCAAGGAACCACTGGCCACGTCGCCTCCAATATGTTCTGCCGTTGGATTTTGTATCCTGTGGTTCTCAGTGTCTGCAGCTAATTCTGACAGGATTGACCGTACCGTCTGCTCACCTGTTTCGTTTGTTCCTTACCAAAAAAACAACAAAAAAACAGTTCGGCACTTCATAAGTAGCTCCTTATACACTGAGCTCATCTCATAGCACACTGTGCTGCCTGATCTAACGCACCTCGTTTCGTCTCCTTTTTCCTTTGTTCCTTACCCAAAAAAAACATTTTGCCACTTCATAAGCATAACACTTTTTATGTTGGTGAAAACTACACCCCTGCAACAAACCAAGCAACATGTTTAGGATCGGATGGCTCCGCATGGTGCCACTCCATGAACCAAACACGTAGTTGACTAAATTATTAGCATTTCCTTACCATTCATGCCGAGATTTTAAGCCTTGGCTTTCTTCCATGATCACTTTTCCGGCTATGTCACGTAGTAATCTCTATATACACTGAAAACACGACAAAAAAATGAACATTTGCTCTACAGCTTTGTTCATCACATCGTTGGCCTTTTTTTCTCGATCGGGCCATTCACCCGTTTTTCATTAAGAGGAAAAATAGTTAACAGTACAACCGTGCTCGGTCACACAAGTGAGGAGCCTTCGTGACACAATGCATACCTTGCCACCTAGGCACTGGATTCACTAAGAGAAATTACATAGGAAAGGTGCTTTGCGACCAAACGACAAGACAAAAGCGAGCGACTATCACATCGTTGGCATGTCTATTGCTTTCGTCTTAGATCTATAACCATAAGATTTCATCATCAATACCCGGTTCCAACACAGTAATAATTTATTTATATGATGAAAACAGCACAAAAAAATTAAACACGGCTTTGTTCTTCACTACCATTTGCCTCGTCTTAGATGTACAACATTTCATCATCCCTTGAGCACCTAGTTCCACCGCAATAAATTAGACTACCATTTTCATTGGAGGTTCAGTTGATAAAAAAGGTTTTAAGATAGTAATAAACAAGTTAAGGTGAAATAGTTTTTTTAGCGATATGAAGCAATGCTATTTACTCCCTCCAACAAGTTAAAAAAATTAAGTATGTTGATTTTAGACTATGGGTGTGTCACACGCCCAACGCAGCCCCTTGGCGAAATAAACGGGCTAGCGAAGGCCCAAGAGGAGGAGGCGCCGGGAGCCCCCAACCTCGTGCCCTAGATGGGCCGCGCCTGAGGAGGAGGGGGGCGTGCGCGCCATGGCCGCCGCCGCGCCGTCATCGCCATGTCATCGAATTGCTATCTAGTTACCTTAGTTGAGTTCTAGTAGATTTGGAAATGATTGAGATTGTTAGGAAAGGAGAATCCAATTACTATAAGGATCTCCTAAGATTGCTTAGGGGCCAAGTCTCCCAGGACTATAAATACAAGGGGACATGTAACCATTGCAATCAATAAGAAAATAGCCGAAAGGCCTTATTCCTCTCCCTCGCCGTCGCCGCCTCTCTCCTCCCCTGTGCCAGCGCCGCCGCTGCCGCCCGCTCCCCGAAACCCTAGTCGCCGCCACCTGCCAGCGCCGCCGCCTCAAGCCACGCCGTTGACCACCCTCCCTGCCGCGCGTGTTACACTGGTATCGCGAGACCAAATCGATCCTTCGGGCATCCATGGTCTTCAACACCGCCACCATGAAGGAGCTGTTCCAAGAGTTCTCCACCAGCCTCTGCACCAAACTAGATGAGATGCACCAGCAGGTCATCGGCCTCAACGCCCGCATCCACGACATCGAGCAGGCACAAATCCAAGGAGGACACATCATGGACGAGCATGCAAGGCTCAACCACGAGGCTGCCATGGAGGAGCTCGCGGTTGAGACGAGATGCGTCATGATCGCCATCGGCAGATCCTACCTCTAGAGCCAGCTTGAGGAACCCATCTCCTCCGACGCTCTGCAGATTGTGAACAACGCCACCAACACCTTGCTTCCGGCAACAGACGTGCAACCGATGCAAGGGTTGCCATCTCAGGAGCACCGATGAAAGCTCTATGTTTGGTGTTGGTAATTAGTGACAATGCCTAAGTACTAATCCTATGCCTAAGTTGTTTGTAGCATATGAGGATTAGTACATTCCAAGGTTGGTGGCAAGATGGACATGGTGATCATGATGGCCACACTTGGATTTGGACGCGACCCTACGTGATCAAGGCAAAGGTATATGCTTAAGGGTTGTATTTTAGTAACCAAGACACCTAGTGGGTGTGGTTACATTATAGGATAGATAGCCGTACTATAAAGAGGGGAATGACGCGGCTATTGAACTCCTAAGTGCCTCTAGGTGTGCATTTCATGATCATATGCATTTGGATAGAACTAATAACGCCTCGAAAAATGATTGTGAAAATGCTAACACACTCACACTTGACGAGATCACATGGTGGTGTTAGCACATTTGCGATGGCGTTGGAGTTTAAGCGGTAGAGAGGGTTTGGGGTCCTCTCTCCCTCCCGCCGAGCGTGCGAGCGCGGGATTCAGGCGATTTCGGGGAAATGAAATGCCTATTTTCCACTACGCCGGAAGTCGGAAATCAAACGAAAATCAAACGGAGGCGAACGGAGGTCACAGTGGTGACCGGACGCTGCACCGGACGCTGCACCGGACGCGGTCACTGTTTGACCGGACGCGTCCGGTCAGCGTTCAGCGTCTGCGCGTTTTTCAGTTGGTTGATCGGACGCGCAGCGCGTCCGGTCACAGGCGACCGGACGCGTCCGGTCGTCCAGGGAGCTTACTGGACTCCGACCGGACGCGGGCACTGTGGCGTCCGGTCAGTTCTTCAGCGCGTCCGGTCGATGGTTCGTTTTGCGCGACTCAGTGTTGACCGGCGCGTCCGGTCAGTCACGGGACCGACGCGTCCGGTCGTGACCAGCGCGTCCGGTCGTTGCGACCGGCGCGTCCGGTCGGTGTTTCAATAACTAGCCGTTACGCGACCGGAGCGTCTGGTCAGTTGGACCAGCGCGTCCGGTCAGCGCGATTTCAGCTGGATCTCGTTCCTAACGGCTATATTCGAAGGGGTACGTCTATAAATACTCGTTGGCCGGCTCAAGGCTCCAACTCTTGGACATTTGACATACTTGTGAGCACTTTGAGCTAAGCAACTCCCCTCCCACTCATCTCTCTTGCTTCTTTGCATATTCGAAGTGAGATTGAGTGATCCAAGTGCATTTGCATTGTGAGATTGCATCTAGTTGGCACTTGGTGGTTGATTTGCTGCGGGATTCTTGTTTCTCTTGGTGGTTGCCGCCACCTAGACGGCTTGGAGCAGCTTGGAGGCGTTGGCAAGAGTTGGTGATTGTTCTTGGCCACCTCCGGTGATTCTGAGGGGTTTGTGCCTACCTCGGCGGAGCGCCAAAGGCAACATTAGTGGATTGCTCGTGTCATTTGCAACCTTTTGCCATTTGGTAGGTTCTTGTGGCGCCTTTTGAGAGGCTCGGTGTGAGACCGATTAGCCACCGAACCACGTGGTGAAAAGGGACACAACGGGGACTAGCGTGCCGACAAGCACGTGAACCTCGGGATAAATCTTCGTGTCATCACTTTCATATTGTGATTGATTGATCCCGGTGTTCGGTTGTCTTGGTTTTCATTGTTGATCATATTGGTTGGCTCAATACTTCGCCCCTCGGTGATACCCTCCTAACTCTCACTTGTATTACTTTCTTAGTTATCTTTGCTAGCTAGTTAGCTTTGCTTAAGTAGCTCTTTTGTGTAGCTTGCTAGTTGTAGTGGTAGTTACCTCCTCGGTTTGACTTGTGCGGTTGAGTGCAAATATACTAGAATTGTGAATTGGATAGGTGGCTTGCAAACACCCCGTAGGCTAAGCAAAACTCGCATCTCGCTATTTGTTGTATTGATAAACTTGTTTAGTTTGTCATTGTAGAAAATTTTAAAAGGCTATTCACCCCCCCTCTAGCCATCAAGACCTTTCAACCGACCTACGACTTCTCCGACAACTCCATTGGCACCGGAACTACCTCAACCCGAGGTGGTCCTCTCCCTGGCGGCTATCCTACCATCGGAGGTGACATCAAAATAGCAGCACCTAGCCGCAAGCATATGACGACGTACAGCCTGTGCCACCAGTCACGCCACCACCCCGGGCAATCCAGCTCGCACCGGCAGTTTCACCGGTGGCCACGCCAGAGGTACCAGATCTGGCGACCCCTCCACCATTGGAGGTGCCACTACAGCAGCAGCTCGACACGGAGCCACATGTTTGACATGATGTTTCAATCTGTTACTCTAGTAGTACCCGTAGCATTTGCACACCATCCAGAGCATATCCCTGTCACGACCAGACTCACTGCCCCGACATATGATGGCTTCAAGGACCCAGCACCATGGCTGGCACGTATGGAGCAGCTCGCCCGCATATGCCATCTGACATAGGAAGAACGCACCTGGTACGCGGTTTTTCATTTGACAGGCAAGGCTGGACGTTGGTATATGCATACCACAACGGAGGCGCCAATGACCGAATGGACACGGTTCGCCGACAGCCTCACGCGCAACTTCGGCACCAACCGCGACGTCAACAGCGACATGGCACCACCCCGACACGATGGCCATGTGAACAACTACATCGACAACTTCATCGCCTACGCTCAACGCATCAACCTCGACAGCGAGCAACACCAAGTCAGCCTCTTCGTCCATAGCCTACGACACGAGCTCCGAGAGGCGGTGATCCACCACCTCCCACGATCCATGGACACAGCCGTCAACCTCACCCGCAACCTGGATGGCACGATAGCTATCCACGCTACCGCTACACCAGCTTCAGCTCCAGACCAACAACGCCACGGGGACGCCCAGGAGGACGGGGCACCGAGACAACAGCCGACCTTGACGATGACACCAACACCATAGGCGCACGTGCTAAGAAATGGCTACACCTCCCTAGCCGATCTCAAGGATCGTCGGCAACAACGGCCAACTGCCACAACAACATCATCAATAGCATCGGATCATCTTCAAGCCTCCCACTCACTTCAGAAGAACACATTTGAGGACGCTTCACACAATCTTGACATCAGCGACATCCTTGTCCGGCTATGCATGGCTAGCGGGGACGAACGTGAACTGCAAATCATCTATGACACCATGCAGTTCAGGCAGCAGCCCCAGCTTGGACAACCCGAGAAGGCGTCATCTACTATGACAACCGCCTCTACGTCTCGGCCACCTCACCACTACTTCAGGATGCCCTGGAGTCACTCGGTATGATAGCTCCCAACCTTCTTGCAATTGGCTTTCATTCAGCAGCTTCGGATCCAACATTGCAAGCTTTCCTGTCTAACATCCTCCTCTTGGAACCCTGGCCGACATAATCACTGCCATCAGCAACAATTGTCTTCTTCGACAACAACAGCCAACAGTTCATCTCTGTTAACGATGTCAACATCAATGTCCAAGAGAGTGGCCACCCACTGATCTCACCAGCCTACGACACCACGGGAGACACACTCTTTGGTATTATGAGGCAATTTGACATTACTCCAACATCCCAGGCGCCAGCTACAGTATGTAGACACTTCAGAGGCATTGTCAACGCCGGACAGGTAAACTCGTTCCCACGACCTCCTCGGGTCATGAGAATGCTTCACTTCACAGGGATCCTAGCTCGCACTGCTTTGGCTGATGCACTCTACAACCACGGATCGTGAAGGGATGGCACGACATACGACTACATCATCTCCGGCTACTTCGGTTCCTTCCACTACTCTTTCATCTTCGTCACCGACCACAACGACGGGGAGCAGGAGTATAGAGCAATTGGACATGTGATTGTCCAATTGATGGAAATTCCCTGGGGCAACCATCAACCGACGACGAACTCCAGCGCATGGCAGATGTTTCCGCGCGAGGACGCGTTGATCAGAGAAGGGGTACTGTCACACGCCAAATGCAGCCCCTTAGCGAAATAAACAGGCTAGCGAAGGCCCAAGAGGAGGAGGCGCCAGGCACCCCCAACTCGTGCCCCAGATGGGCCACGCTTGAGGGGGAGGGGGACGCGCGCCATGGCCGTCACCGCCGCCGTCATCGCCACGTCATCGAATTGCTATCTAGTTACCTTAGTTGAGTTCTAGTAGATTTGTAAAGGAATGAGATTGTTAGGAAAGGAGAATTCAATTACTATAAGGATCTCCTAAGATTGTTTAGGGGCCAAGTGAAAGCTCTATGTTTGGTGTTGGTAATTAGTGACAATGCCTAAGTACTAATCCTATGCCTAAGTTGTATATAGTATATGATGATTAGTACATTTCAAGGTTGGTGGCAAGATGGACATGGTGATCATGATGGCCACACTTGGATTTGGACGTAACCCTACGTGATCAAGGCAAAGGTATATGCTTAAGGGTTATGTTTTAGTAACCAAGACACCTAGTGGGTGTGGTTACATTATATGATAGATAGCCGTACTATAAAGAGGGGAATGACGCGGCTATTGAACTCCTAAGTGCCTCTAGGTGTATATTTCATAATCATATGCATTTGGATAGAACTAATAACGCCTCGAAAAATGATTGTGAAAATGCTAACGCACTCGCACATGACGTGATCACTTGGTGGTGTTAGCACATTTGCGATGGCGTTGGAGTTTGAGCGGTAGAGAGGGTTTGGGGTCCTCTCTCCCTCCCGCCGAGCTTGCGAGGCGGGATTCAGGCATTTTCAAGGAATTGAAACGCCTATTTTCCTTTACGCCAATGTCGAGATTTGGAGGCGTTGTCACATGTTGTTTCACGAGCTAAAACATGTGCAAAAGTGACACACATACTTAGTCTCGCTCATATGTGAAAGGGTGAATCAAATGGAGGCGAATGGAGGTCACAGTGGTGACCGGACGCTGGACCAGACGCGGTCTCTGTGTGATCGGACGCGTCCGATCAGTGCTCAGCGTGTGTCCGTGTCTCGGTTCTCTGATCGGACGCAGTGGCGTGTCCGGTCACGATCGACCGGACGCGTCCGGTCGTTGTGGGAGCTTACTGGACTCCAACCGAACGCTGACACTGTGGCGTCCGGTGCGACTTGCAGCGCGTCCGGTCGCTCATTCGTTGGAGCGCTGCTCAGGCTTGACTAGCGCGTCCGGTCCGTTATAGGACTAGCGCGTTCGGTCAAGCTTCACGCGTCCGGTCTGTGTGACCAGCGCGTCCGGTCAGTGCGACTGCTGCTGAATCTTGTGCCTAACGGATCTATTCGAAGGGGTACGTCTATAAATACTCATTGGCCGGCTCAAGGATCTCACTCTTGCATTCTTTGACATACTTGTGAGCACTTTGAGCTAAGCAACTCCCCTCTCACTCATCTCTCTTGCTTCTTTGCATATTCGAAGTGAGATTGAGTGATCCAAGTGCATTTGCATTGTGAGATTGCATCTAGTTGGCACTTGGTGGTTGATTTGCTGCAGGATTCTTATTTCTCTTGGTGGTTGCCGCCACCTAGACGGCTTGGAGCAGCTTGGAGGCGTTGGCAAGAGTTGGTGATTGTTCTTGGCCACCTCCGGTGATTGTGAGGGGTTTGTGCCTACCTCGGCAAAGCGCCAAAGGCAATGTTAGTGGATTGCTCGTGTCATTTGCAACCTTTTGCCATTTGGTAGGTTCTTGTGGCGTCTTTTGAGAGGCTCGGTGTGTGACCGATTAGCCATCAAACCACGTGGTGAAGAGGGACACAACGGGGATTAGCGTGTCGGCAAGCACGTGAATCTCGGGATAAATCTTGTGTCATCACTTTCTTATTGTGACTAATCGATCCCAGTGGTTGTGTATTGTGGAATTCATCTCTTGATCATATTGATTGGTTGGCTCAATACTTCGCCCCTTGGTGATACCCTCCTAACTCTCTCTTGTATTAATTTCTTAGTTACCTTGCTAGCTTGTTAGTATAGCTAGTTAGCTTTAGTTGTAGCTAAGTTGTGCGGTTTAACTTGTGCTGTTGACTGCAAATTTACTAGAATTGTGAATTGGTTAGGTGGCTTGCAAACACCCCGTAGGCTAAGCAAAACTCGCATCTCGCTATTTGTTATATTGATAAACTTATTTAGCTTGTCTTTGTAGAAATTTTTAAAAGGCTATTCACCCCCTCTAGCCATCAAGACCTTTCACCAAGTCTCTCAGGACTATAAATACAAGGGGACATATAACTGTTGCGATCAATAAGAAAATAGCCGAAAGGCCTTATTCCTTTCCCTGTCCTCTCTCCCCTGCTGCCACTGCCTCTATCCTCCCTTGCGCCAGCACCACCGCCCCCTCCCCTAAACCCTAGCCGCCGCCACCTGCCAGCGCTGCCGCCTCAAGCCACGCCGCCGACCACCCTCCCCGCCGCGTGTGTTACAGGGTGCACCTTCCAATTTTTTTATCAGGTAGACTAGCTTTTGGCTAAACCTAGCAGCTAGCAACAACCTTTTCTTTTAGTTATACCGTGCCGCGGGGAATCAAACACCCTTGCCTATCATCGTGATCAGTCAAGTGCACATGACCGATAATATTCCAATGTTCTACAAACTTGACCATTAGCTGCGATACCCTTGATCTACGCATGCGCTCCTGACGATAGCAACGCACGATTTTCTCCTTCTTCCCTCCTTTTCACTGTTCTTCTTCCTCGGCTGCCCCGCCACCACCTCGACCGCTGCCTAGGCCGCTGGTGACATCACCGCCCACATCCTGTTGCTGCCGCTGCAGCCCCGCCCTTCGCTAACGTTGTGGCAGGTCGCCCCCGCCACTTACACCGCCTACTGGATGTCCCCTACTGTCACTAGCCCAACCATCGCCCCTGATTGGCCAACCATCTCTCTAGGGTCGAAGGAGATTGAAGGTTTCTTCAAAGCTCCAACCCTAACCCTAGCCTATCTACCCCGCTCTTCTTGCCTCCCACCCGTCCCTCGCGCCTGCCGCCCTTCCCTAACCAAGAGGAAGACGTCGTGTGTCGTAACAGGGCGCACACTCGCCCAGTAAGTGTGCGTTGGTTGGAGCGAGGTAGAATGGAATGGTTCTGCTCATGATCTAGGGATGGAATGGTTCTATTTGGTGTTTGGTTGGAAGAACGGAGTGGTTCTATTTTGGTGTTTGGTTGGAGGGATATGAGGAAGCGGGATGACAGATCTGTTAGCCTCGTCACTATGAGTCCCACCCATCAGTCAAATTATACCTTATCTTCTTCCTCCGGCCATGGATGACTACCTGAAGGGTCGAGATGGCGGACTAGAGGGGGGGTGAATAGTCCTTTCTAAAGCTTAAACGCGTTGGCTAACCGAAACAAATACGGAATTAAACTTATCGGTCTAGCCAAGACTACACCCCTCTATCTAAGTTTTCTAGCACCTTGCAAATATCCTAATTAAGCAACTAAGGTGCTAAGCTTACCAAGAGCTCACCTAATCAATTCTAGAGCAAGGTCACACAAACCTATGCACTAGTATTTTGCTAACCGAGGGAGCTCCTACACAACTAGCGAAGCAAAAGCACAAAGCTGCTAAGCTCACTAGCAATGCTCAATAACAAGGCAATCAATGCCAAATTAGAGAGCGCAAATAACTTAGCTACACAAACTAAGCAATGTGACTAACAAGGTTACACAAACCGAATTAGCCACGCAAAGGGGAAACTTCTAGCTACACAAGTAAGAAGATATCTAGCTAGCTACACAAGCACAACTAGAATAAGAGCAACTACACAAGCACGATATATATATGAAAGTAAATACAAGCTTGTGTTGCACGAAGGCAAACCACCGAGAAGAGTAGACAATGTTGACACGGTGATTTTCTCCCGAGGTTCACTTGGTTGCCACCAAGCTACGTCCCCGTTGTGTCGACCAACACTTCGTGGTTCGGCGGCTAATCGGTCACACACCGAGCCTCTCAAAAGGCGCCGCAAGAACCCACCATCAAGTGTGGTAGCTCAATGATACGCTCAACTAGAGTTGCTCTTCACGATCCCCACGGGGTGAGCACAATCCCCCTCACAAAGCTTCTCCGGAGCCTCGCACAATCTTCTTGCGAGCTTCGACGGAGCCACAAGCCACCAAGGCGTCTAGGAGGTGGCAACCTCCAAGAGTAACAAGCACCACCGGCTTGCAACACGAACACCTAGTGCCACTCAAGCAATCCTCACGATGCAATCACACTAGAATCACTCACTCGCTTATTGATTCGCAATCTAGCAAGCACAAGTGAGTTAGATGCTCTCCTAGCACTCCCAAAGCATGGACACTAAGTCCCAAGGGTGCCAAGCTACAGCCAAGGCCGGCCATCACTTCTATTTATAGCTCCACAACGAAATAGAGCAGTTACCCCTTTACTGGGTGAATTTTCGGGTCGACCGGACGCGTCGGTCGAACGGACCGGACGCGCAGGTCAGTAGCGTGCTCCAACGGCTAGTTTTCGCGCGTGTAAACTTATATTGACCGGACACGCAGGTCACTAATGGGACCGGACGCGCAGGTCGCAGCGAAACAGCGAACAGAGAGGTTCCAGCAAGCTCCCGACGCGATCGGACGCGTCCGGTCATCACTGACCGGACTCGCTGCAGTGTCCGATCACTTTCGCCCACGAAAAACACTGACCGGACGCGCTGACCGGACGCGCAGGTGCTGACCGGACGCGTCCGGTCACGAGTCCGGTCACAGACCACTCTTCGGTAAAACGGCGATAACTCTTAGCTCCGAACTCTGATTTCAATGATCTTGGATATTTTGGAAAGCTTACTCAGAGGGCTACACAACCCACTAAAGCACTTGATCCAATTCACAATGGATCAAAGCAGTATTCCACTTCAAGAGCCATCCTAGTGTCCGGAGAACACCGAAAAAACTCTCTCTTCTCCAAGTTGATCAACACCAACTCCAACACCTTCTCCTTTGCAAATGTGCCAACACCACCATGTGTAAAACACCATGTGCATGTGTGTTAGCATTTTCACAATCATTTTCTCAAAGAAGTTAGGCACTCAACTTGCCTCGCCACTCGATCCTAACACATATGCAAAGTTATATCGCTCAAGTGGCACTAGATGACCAATATGCAAACAAGTTTGCCCCTCTTGATAGTACGGCCATCTATCCTAAATCCGGTCATCAACTTCTCTACACACATATGACCGGTGAAATGGAAATGCCCTAGGTTATACCTTTGCTTTGCGCATTCCACTCCATCTCCTCCGACGTTGATGCAACACATACACCAACCATTCACCAAATGATATGATCCACTTTATATCATCACGTGACCATATTGGTTCATCGATCTTGACCTCACTTGCTCTTCACCATTGCCTTGGTCCTTCGGCGCCAAGCCATCACACAACTTGCCCTTCACCCTAGCAACCGGTCCATCAAGTCAAGCCTCATCTTGATCTTCTCCACCTTGGTCACATGACTTCATGTCATGTCTCATATGCAATGAGCTCCTTCATGACACCATCACCTGTGGACTAATCCCTGTGTATCTCACATTAAACACAATTAGTCCACCTAAGGTTGTCACTCAATTACCAAAACCAAACAAGGACATTTCACTACCCCAGCTCTTGCCGCCGTCGCCGGCCCCCAGCTCGTGCAAGCGCCACCCCCTAGCTCGAGCTGCCGCCACCCGCCCGACCCCAGCACGCGCCGCCGCCGCCCGCCCCTAACATGGCCTGCGAGGTCACGCCGCCGTTGCTGCCAGCCCACGGCCTACGAGCTCGTGCGGTTGGTTGGCCGCGCCGTGCCCACCTGCCCCCAACACGAGTCGCTTGCTCGCATTTCCGCCTGCTCGCGTGAGCCCGCACGTCCGTCCGTGCGAGGTTGCGGGAAAGAGACGGCACCAGACGGGAGTGAATGGGAGCGAGCACGTCTGGTAGATTTTTGGGAGCGGAGGCGTCGGGCATCTGAAGGGAATATTCCTGAATTAGGATGGCTCCATTCTCCTGTCCATGAACCAAACAGCGTGGAAACTGGGATGGAATGGCTGCATCCTACCCCATCCCATAAACCAAACGCACTTAGATGTTTGAACACTAATTAGGAGTATTAAACATAGACTAATTATAAAGCTAATCGCACAGATGTAGACTAATTTGTGAGATGAATCTATTAAACCTAATTAGTCCATGATTTGACAATGTGGTGCTACATTAAACATGTGCTAATGGTGTATTAATTAGGCTTAATAAATTCTTCTCGCAAATTATTCTGCATTAATTAACTCATATTTAGTCTTGCTAATTAGCATTGAAATGTCCGACGTGGACTAAACTTTAATCCTTGCATCCTTTAAAACAAACTTTAGTCCCGGCCTCAAACGCTCTCCATCTGGGTTGAGGCTCTGTTTAGTTCCCAGAAAATTTTGCAAAAATTTTCAGATTTCCTGTTGCATTGAATCTTTGGACACATACATGAAACATTAAATATAGATAAAAAATAAAACTAATTACACAGTTTAGACGAAATGGACGAGACAAATCTTTTAAGACTAATTAGACCATAATTAGATAATATTTACCAAATAACAACGAAAAGAGCTACGGTGCCATTTTGCAAAAAAAAAATTTCATCTAAACCAGCCCTGAGTTGAATCCATCCTCCAAAGCCCGCGCGTTCAGAAGAAACATTGAGAAAAAAAAAATACGCCGAAGGAAAAGCGATCTAGACTCTGGCCCGCTCTTACTCAACCAGGACCCACCTGTCTGTCCTCTGGATTCCACTGACTTGTGGGCGCGCACCACGCGCCGCGGGCCCTTCTTGCGTCAGCGTCGCACCCGCCCTTATCCTCCCTGTGGGTACTACTAGCCTAGTAGGGTAAAGGCGACCGTGGTCGTTCTCTACTCCGACTCGGAGCGGATCGGTTCGGGTCGGGCCGGGCCGGGGCGTGTGGCTGCCTCGCCTCGCGTCGGCGATTCTTCCGGCGAACCAACGGCGCCAGCCACACCCGAGCTAGCGGCGCAGAGAGGGGGCGCGTGGACGACGCTCGCCTCAGCCTTAGGGATCGAGAGGGCCCTTCCGTCCGCGTGGCTGCTCCTCTCGTTTCGGCTCTCCCACCCGTCCAAGGTGAGGAGGGGGGATTCTTTCCCGTGCGCCGAGTTCTTGGCCCGTTGGTCGTTTACTCGGTTTGCAGTTTATTATCCGGTTTCTTCCCCGTCTTGGGATTTTATTGATCTGCGATTCGCTTGCATTTGGGTCATTTCTTGGGAAATCTAGACCGCAGGTAGCTCTGTTTTTGTTATTCTCTTCTCTAATAAAGATGCTCTGCTAATTTTGATTCGATTTGAAGGGCATCAGAGACCTACTAGTCTCTTTGGTTGATTCAGTTCTTCCATCCAGAGATCCTATGCCAGATTTCTCAGAGAAACACTTTCTTCGATGTCGAGATTTTGCGAATTCGTGCTAGTCTCATACGTTTCAGCCCTAAAACTCCATTCTTTCTCGTCGCTAAAGATTTTCACCACCTCTCACGCTACAGCCTCAAGATCTGTTTGGATTAGGTTATAATCGTATACAGTTTAAGAACTACAATAACCCTCACGAAAAAGGGCGGAAATAGAAAGAAACACGAGAATGCGTCTCGTTTCCGTGTAGAAAGGCGACACCTTTTTGGCACCCAGCATTTCCTTTCCTTGTTTTCCAATTGGAGGAATACAATGCCGTAACGAAAGAAGGAAGGCTCTTTTGCATCCCTTTTTTGGGGGCCATTGCGGTGTTGATAAGGAAAGGCGATAGCTTCCTGACTCCCTGTACCAGTCCTGTTTGGATTTCCTCCACGGTTTTGATTTTTTGTACGCGCATTGGTTGCTCTTCGCTGGCTCGCTCAATTGCAATCGCTTCCTTCCAATCTAGCGGACTCAATTTCTCCTGATCTGGGTTTCAGGAGGCCGTGAGCGTCAGGCATGGAGCACTGCTATTTGAGGCAGCCGATCTCGAGGGCCGAGGCAATGCCCGAGAGGAGGTCCAGGTTCTGGCAGATGGATGCACCGCCGCCACCCCGGGCGGAGGTCATCTGCCCCCAGCCTCGCCGCGCCACCCGGATTCCCTTCGCTGTGGAAACTGTGAACAAAGCCAGCCCCAAGGCGAACGGGTTAGTTCTTTGATTGTCTTATTACGTTGTCCTTTGTTTACTGCATGCATGAGGTTTGATTAGCTGTCCAGTGGCAAGTCTGATGGTGGCTAAAGTGCAAATTTGCTGCAAATGTCCTGGTGTATGTGGATCTGATTAGTTTTCATGTGGGCAGTACCAGCAATTTTCGGTGGCACCATCACCATGACAAGTATTTGGATTTGAATGTTCTATGGGTTATTGGGTTTATTGTGCAATTCTTGACATATGTGCTAGTAAATGTGTAGTATTTATTGAATTAGAGAATTAACATACAGAGGCAATCTTCTTTATCTGATGCATGATACAAAGCTCAAGATAGAAATAGAAAATGATTCACTGCAATGCACATAGCTTTGTCGCACAAATAAGGGGCACTGGTAGGACTACCACACTATGTCTGGTTTCTTGTGCCTAATTTCAACAACAACAACAACAACATAGCCTTTTGTCCCAAGCAAGTTGGGGTAGGCTAAAGATGAAACCCAAAAGAGACGAGAAACAGGGAGACACAAAAAGGGACATAAAGGCTACAAGATAAAAAGAGGTCACGGTTCAGGCACGTTGATTGCCAATCTCCAAGCGCTCCTGTCCATAGCTAAATCCTTGGAGATATTCCACTCCTTAAGATCTCTTCTTGTGCCTAATTTATTGAAACAAAATACGTTACAAGCGTAACTGCATGTCTAACTGTATCTATTTATCCTGATGGATTTATTTCAATGATAATGATTAGTCTGGTACTAATCATGACTTTTAAACAAAATACGTTACAAGCGTAACAGCATGTCTAACTGTATCTATTTATCTTGATGGATGTGTTCAATGATAATGATTAGTCTGGTACTAATAATGATTTTCTTTGCTTAACGTTTACTCTCCACAACTGCAGAGCATTTCCGTTGTACAGATCAGACTCCACTGCTGATATACTTGACCTTATCCTCAGTAAGGTAATTATTGGAAAGTTCACTCATTGATTGAATGAGGTAACATAAACTCCCGTGCATGATTAAATCTTGTTAACCGACTTTCTGTTTTTCAGAATGACTCAGATGGAGATTCGAGCAGCCACGTGGGCTTTTTATGTGGCTCGCCTCCAGTACGCACTAACAACCCTGTTATCCATGATCCACAGTTTGGTATAAGAGTGCCATCCTTTTCTCCTTTAGGGAGCTCCTATGGCAAAGCGCCAGCACTAAGAGTTGAAGTAGGCTCGCCATCTTGCGGTGTTAGCAGCAGCCCAAAAGTAAGAATCGAAGGTTTCGCCTGTGGCAACTCCGAGACCCACTATGCAGTTACCTTTGTCTGAGCATTTCGTTGTTATGTTCCTGATTTTGCCCTCGGACCGACCGCTCCTTGTCAATCACCGTGGTGGCGTGCAGGATATAAGTAGTACCTTTAAGCTAGCCTGATTAGAGTCGCCTTTTGCCCTTCTGACTGTGGCATTTGAAACTGCACAATTGCAGTGAGCAGTAAGATGTATATAAGTGAGGTCCCCGCATATGTAACCATATGATGTATGTGTCTAGTAAATGTAGCCGGAGTTCTGGTATTTCATGGATAATGAGTCTGTGAATAGAGCGTTTTTTTGCATTCGGAAGTAAGGTGCAACATGTAATTTTCAGTTATTATAATATAATGAATGCATCTTTGTTTTGTGTCACTTGTGGGGAGCTTTTTTTGCCTATGAATTACCAATTTTTCTTGCAGTTTTGTTTTGGTGTTACACATGCTTATTTGTTGCCAGCTGCCTGTCAATTTCCTAGCGTGCAAGCTGGAATATCAGTTCTGAAAATTATTTATGTTATTATAGCCAAACCATACGGGCAAAAATTCAGCTTCAAATAACAATACTGCTTTGTGGAGGAACTGATTGTTGACTGGGTGAGGTGATATGGAACAACGATGTTTACAAGTGGGGTTTTCAACACGAACACTGCCAAACTGTGGTCATAGCAGGTTTTATTTATTTATTTATTTATTTCACCTTTTTAGCTTGAAACGCTGTGCAAAATCTTCTAACTCCTCACGGTGATGAGCGATGATATTGAAATCAATAAAGTTTGCGGCAATGAAATATGCAGATCAGGAGGCAACTGGTAATCGATCCATGTGTATGAGTCGAAGTCAATGACAATCGACACGGGTCCAGGCGTAACTGAGAAATGAGCAGCAACCCCACTTCTAATAACCGAGGAAAGGGGGGTGAAGAAGCAGCATAAAGTGTTTCACTTTCACATCGCATCGCGTTTACACAAAGTTATCACAAAGAAAAGCTGTTTTCCAAAGAGGTTACCACAATGGGTGCTGTCAACAAAACACAGTTCAGTATCAGGAATTCATTTGCCCACGGTACAATGAGTATTTAATTTGTTATAAAACCAAACTAGCACCAAACTTCGCCCAATGCAGCCTTATTTGGTCTTCTTCGCCTTTTCAGTTCGAAATGCTGCGCAAATCGTCTTCCAGCTCCTCATGGCAATGAGCGTTGGTATCCAAACCCAGAAGCTGTTCGCCAAAATGAAATATGCCCAGAAGTAGAATGGACTGATCCAGAAGTTGAAGCCATCCAAGTACGCAGTGATGAAGTAAACAAGGCACCCGTAGAGTTGGCCCAGGCAGACGGTGAACTGGAGAATATGGCTATAGGACTTGTGGGATGCAATGGCATAGCTGCAACCAGCAAATTTGTCATCAGATATAATAAAAGCAGCATTATGATTCTAAATCACACATCTGCGGCTGACTGTATCTTGGATTTGGATACAATATTTGCCAGATAGAAGGCAAATGATACTGCCATATGAACATCAACAGAACATAAAAAATGAGGCAACACACACTTCATCAGATTCAGACATTTCACCTTTGGAACAGATTCACCAGAAGAAATATCACAACATTGTACTAGATAACCATGGAAGAAACAGCTCAAACTTTGTGGACGCATTCAATTGCCAAGCACATAAAGATGTTGGCTAAATTATTCAATCATTTTACTTACTATCTGTTAAGAACACTCTGGACATGAATTTGTTAAACCAACAAATGCTTATGTTAGGTAAAATCAACAAGAATATTTGGATTGAAGAATAGTAACCATAACGATTCTCTCTGAATTTAGTTGCATCGTCACCATGAATGTTTATTCAGTCTATTAAGAACTACAATGAAGACCAAGAATGCTACACCACGCTCTATGTTTTCATTATTCCACTGATAATCGTGCCTTGCAATTTTTCTTGGACCGCATTTCTCACCGTTTAAATGCTTTATTGGTACATGTGGGATTAGCTCGCTGCAGAAATTTATGAACTAGATGCATGTTAGTTCAGAGGGTGATGCTCTGACTGTTGTTGCATCAATTGTACTGTGTAGTAGCATGGGGTGACAACAATAAAGCGCCTAGTCATTGCAGCACCACATTTGATCTAACTTGGCAAAGAAAGGATAATCACAGAGAAATGATGATTCAACAAAATGTAGAATGCACTTTGTGCGTGTGTCAAGAGATGATGAGAAGCAAGTCATACACTGCAAGCAGTGACGCAGGGCCTTCTAGCACAGCTGTAATCCCTTCAACCGTGACGGTCGCGGGGTCCCTAGCGACGTATCTGGAGTCGCCTTTGCTGTACTCCTTCCCTGAACAGCGTGCGAGTGTTTGGTCTGTCAAGCACCAATTCGACACACAACATGATGATAGAGCGATGGTAAGTTCCGGAGGGAGAACTTACAAACTTCATCGAAGTAGTTGGGGTTGTCCTTCTTGAAGAATCCGGGGTTGAAGACGAAGGTCCCCTCGATGACGATGTGGGTGAGGCCGGTGAACGCCCACCAGCACATGAGCAGACGGTCGGTCTTGGATAATCCGCGACACCTTCCTGCAAATCAGCAGTCACCAGTGGCATGGACTGAGGATCACGCAGAGAAAAAAAAAAGTGAAAAAAATTGAGGTGATTTTGAATCGAGAAAGTTTGACTCGGTACCCAATTTCAAAAACCGATCAGGAGGCACAGCGAGGATCTAGGCAACCCTGTGCAGCGGAATTACGTTAGCGAGCGAGGGGATGGGCGGGCTTGCAGTTGCAGTGACGGAATCCGACGGGACGAAGGAGCAAGAGCAAGCGGGATGGGTTGGATTGGTGGGTTTTGGGCAGGGCAGCACTAGTTGGCGCTAGAAGCGTACAAGAAGTGGCGGTCATAGCGTTACCGGAGACGAGCCAGACGGCGAGGACGACGAAGACGGAGGTGCCCAGGTAGGGGGCGAGGATCTGGCCCTGCGACAGCTGCAGCGGCACGAAGCCCGGCAGGTGCAGGTCCGCCGGGGCGTACGGGTGCCCGTCTCCCCCCATCGCCGCGGCGCCTGCTGCTCCTCGAGACGGCGAGTGGGTGGTCCGTCCGGTGATGGAACGGGAGGGAGGGAGGGAGAGTCGTCGCCTGCTTGGCTTGACGGCTGGACTGCTACAGCCCTCTTTAATAAGGCAACATTTGCCACAGGACATCGTTAAAACGTGGCTTTTGCCGTAGGCCACTTAAAAAACATGTCTTTCCCGAAAGACATCGTAAATCTGGACTAATATGCTATAAGACACTAAACCCATTATTATATTTAATTTTAATAGACAGCAACTAGATAGCTACGCAAATAACGAATATGACCTGCGTTTTATCCTCTTCCCGAATGGCTCGTACGCTCGCGTCGCACGGAAAAGGCGCAGAAGGAGGCGGCGTCGCATCGCACGGAAAAGGCGCCGAAGGAGGCGGCGGCGCGGGGCACCTCTCCCCCGCCGGCGGCATCCGCAGATGGCGGTAGCGGCGTCCTTCCACAGCGGCTGCGGCCCCTTAGAACAGCTGCGCGACGGCGGCGGCGCCTTCTTCCTACGACGGTGCGTGGAGTAGCAAGATTCTTCCGAATTAATCCTGTTGACGTTTTTTTTGTGTGGAAATAATCCTGCTGACGTTGACGTCCAAAGGCGGCGCGTGGCGGCGTTGATGCCGACGGACATGCGCAGCGAGCGAAGGCCGACCTCGCACCACAGCCAGACGTGGTACGCCATCGGAAGGAGCAGGCTAAGCGGGATGAGCGCCAGGTCCAAAAAGCTTTCCCTCGACTCCATGATTGACCGGGCGAGCAGAGCAACCCAAGCAATGGAACGACGGTAGATAGCTAGCTAGCTACACAAGCAAGCGCAAGAGGCTACATGCAATCGAACAACATGACCGGGGAAAGAACAGAGCCCCATCGCAGCACGTACAGATGGAAGAACTGGAGATGTGCAACTGGACTGCGAACAAAGGACTAGCAAAAATAGAGCACCAATGCAGCATCACGAAGAGGAACAAAGCTGGCTCATACCACGGATTGAAGACTGCGTGCGCACGGAGGACGCACGGACGGAAGAGCGTGCGCGATGAAAGGCCGCGCGACGAAGAACGGGCGGACGCGGACATGTCGCGCGATGAGGAAGATCCACGTTGGGCAGGCCGGAAGGCGACGACGGGCCGATCCGCTTCAGATGGTCGGACCACCCCGCGGACGGATGGCACGGCGCCGTGATGGGCCGCGCGAGTGGGAGCACGGCCGGCGCCTGAGCGGAGGCGCGACGGCCGACGGCGTCTGAGCGGCTACGGACGTCGGAGGGCGTGGACGGATGGCTGCGCCGCGCCGCCGCAGAGTACGAAGCCGGGAAGAGGATAAAACACAGGGCATATTGGTCATTTGCATGGCTGTCTATTAAAATTAAATATAATAATGAGCTTAGTGTCTTGTACAGAATTATGGTATCTTTTAGCAAAGACATGTGTTTTAAATGGTCTGTGGCAAAAGCCACGTTTAAACAATGTCCTCCGGCAAATTTTGCCCTTTAATAGAGGGAAAGAGGGCGCCGGCGGCCGGCGCGGATGGGATCGGATCGAGTTCGCAATTTCGCCGTCGGATGGGCGCCGTGCGCCGAATTGGAGGCGTGGAGCGGAAGAGCTTACAGGAGTCGCTGGCACGTGGGCCTGAGATCGGTGGAAGCCAGTGGCTGGGAGCCTGGGACTGTAGTGGGACAGCTCCAGATTCAAGCCTGCAACTAGCAACAAGCAACAGGGACGTTTTTGTGTTTTTACCTTTTTGATCTGCAATTTAGGCCCCGTTTGGTTTCCAGCTGTTAAAGTTTAATTCCTATCACATCAATGTTCCCTCAAATGTATGGAGTACTAAATGTAGATTAATTGCATGTATGTCGGCACAGATTAGGAGTAATTTACGAGACGAATCTATTAAGCCTAATTAATCCAAGATCGGAAACTTTTTGTCAAATAAAACGAAAGTGTTTTAACTCCTCCAACCAAACACCCCCTTATAATAGCAATATGTACACATTTTTTTTTTGCTACGGCCAGATTATTTTGATTCACTAATAGCTGCTACTCTGGATCCAGATGTCGCAAATTATTTTTAGAAGCTTGCAACAAATATTCTTAAGCTGAAATAAGTCATAAAAGCAACTTATCCAATACTTTTACATGGACTTTTTTTTTTGAACTGGGGAGCTTCCCCATTCCCGCTCATTACAAAGGCCACAAAATTCTTGCAAAAATAGTATAGACAAGTTACTCTACTCATAACTTGCAACTGCGATTAACATTGAGCGAGGTTGCTTGGAAGGCTGAAAACAGCTCTGATGGGCTTATACCGGACTAGTCTGTTATGTACCCACAACCCCAAATCAAGGGCCCTCGATCAAACCTCTCAGTGCATTCCAAACTTTAGGCACAACTTCTACATCACCAATGTAGTTATGTAGCATTTTCACCAAAGGGATTTGCAAACTAAACATCCATGAACAGATCAGACCAAGTATAGTATTTGAATCTAACTTGTAAATTCCATTCCGGAGGTCATTTCGTTTTGGCTATTGGAATGGAACATTCTGGTATCGGCCCATACCGGTGTACCATTCCGGACTTTATAATAATAATAATAATAATATATGAATAAACTTATACATAAATGTACATATAAATATATTTTGACTTAACTTATGACGTAATTAACATTTTTATCAAACTAAAATATTATTCAACAAGTTCATAAGACCTTATTTCAAAGTTTAAACTCCAAAGTTCATACATGAAAAATATAATATATGCAGCCACGGCCGGTATTGACCGGTATTTGGCCGGTATTGGCCGGTATTGACCGGTATTTGACCCGGTACGGGATTGTGGCTCTTCTATACCGGTTTAGGGACCAGTACGAGGCATTCCGGCCATTCCGGCCGGTACCGGAATGGAATTCACAACTATGATTTGAATACCTAGAGAGAAGTTGAAGATGGGAGATGAAATCCAGGGGATCTTCAATCTTGTCGAGGGAGCTATCCAATCCTTGCTTCACCTTCCTTTTCAATGGTTGAATCGATAGATCGCCGTAGGGTGAAGGAGAGAGGCGGTTGGATGTTGTCTGGTTGTGGAGGAAGTGTGTGTGCTGCCAGGTCCCAAGGGGTATGCATCCCCTTATACCCCGCGCATCCTAGTCCGGTATGCATACCTAACTAGCATGTGCGGGCCAAAAATTTTGTTTCCAAATTTTGCTCTCTTTTCCAATATACTTCTTACTGCATTCTTTGTCCAAAATAATGCTCATTTCTCAAATTTTATGTGTTATTGTTTTGTTCTCTATAGAAAGCACAAGAGCAAATCTTGGAAATCTTGAGTGGCATAAGCTACATCAACATGACGACAACCCATCATAATAATGTATGGTAAAGAGAAAAGGTATATTGTTTCTTCGGGAGAAAAGAAAAGATATAGTTAAATTTAGTACATTAGTAATTTAAAGCCATAACCTTTAGAAATGGTTCCTGAAGGATCCAACTGCATGAGAAAATATATAAGAATAAAAATTAGAAAAATGTCAAACGTTAATTGGTGGACAGTTCTATCCATGTGATGGTAGCTAATTCATGTTCATGCTAAACGACTTAGTAGTAGCATCTACCGTCAACAAACATATGCATGTAAAAAAATTGAATAATTTGTCATGTATCACAACCAAACAAAAGCATCCAAAGGAGCCATATGATTGAAAAAATTAAAAAGCCAACAGTGTCTAATATCAAGAAAGACGCTAGCGCCCGGACGTTCGGCCCAGGAGGCGTCTGGACGCAGCTCCTACCCGGTCTATAATGTTATCTGATCTCATTCGTCAACAGAAAATGACCTGTCAATAGAAAAAGGATTGCTACATGCCGATTGCACGCATAGGGGGGACCGCCAGCGCCTGCGCCCTGCTGCACGCACAAGCGGGGACTGCCCGTGCCCCTGCCACCATCCCCCTCCACTTCCAGCGCTCGCCATTGCGTCGCACCGCGCTGCGCTCCATCCCTCCACTTTCCACGTGCATGCACGGCGCCCCAGCAGCTATAGCAGGCGGCTGCAGTAGGTGAGTCCCATTGCAACATGTGCAACATTCGATCTACTTTTGCAATATAGAGATGAAACACTTGCAGCATACATCCAGAGCAGCTAAAACACTTGCAACATACGTATGAAACACCAGAAAAATACGTGTGTAACTAATGCAAAATATATGCAACATCTAGATGAAACACTTGAAATATACGTTTGAAGCAACAGAAACACTTGAAATATATGCCTGCATCATGCATGTATATGCAACATTCAGATTTACTTTTGTAACGTCTAGATAAAATACTTTGAAAGATACTAATGGCTAGAGGGGGGTGAATAGTCTATAAAAATTTCTACAACAACACCTAATCAATAAGATTAGTCAAATAAATGGTGAAGTAAATGTTACGCTAGCCTACTAAAAATACAAGCCACCTACCATAATTCTAGTTGCTAGTCTTTATCCACACAATAGCTATGTCACTACACTAAATTAGTGAGCTCTCAAAGACTAACTAAAGAGCATCACTAACCACTAGACCTAACGCAAGCTAGCTCTCAAAACTAATTACACTAAAGAGCTTAGTTTACACACTAGGAATGTAAATACAAGAGGGGATGATAACAATTACACCGACATGTCGAAGAGTGAGCCAGTCATAAAATGATCACAATCAATCACAATGAACACCAAGAAATCTTCGGACAATGATGATACATGGTTTTTTTACTAGGTTCACTTGCTTGCCGGCAAACTAGTCATCGTTGTGGCGATTCACTCACTTGGAGGTTCACGCGCTAATTGGCATCAAATGCCAAACCCGCAACCGGGTACCGCACAACCAACACAAGATGAAGATCACACAAGCCACGAGCAATCCACTAGAGTACCAGTACCTTTTGGCTCTTCGCCGGGAAAAGGTCAAGAACCCCTCACAATCACCACGATCGGAGCCGGAGACAATCACCAACCTCCGCTCGACGATCCTCGCTGCTCCAAGCCATCTAGGTGGTGGCAACCACCAAGAGTAACAAGCGAATCCCACAGCGAAACGCGAACACCAAGTGCCTCTAGATGCAATCACTCAAGCAATGCACTCGGATTCTCTCCCAATCTCACAAAGATAATGAATCTATGATAGAGATGAGTGGGAGGGTTTTGGCTAAGCTCACAAGGTTGCTATGTCAATGCAAATGGCCAAGAGGGTGAGCGTGTGTCGGCCAAGGGGCTTAAATAGAGAGCCCCACGAATAGAGTCGTTGGGCTCCTCCCTGCACATTTCTCGGGGTGACCGGACGCGCTGGTCGCTCAAACCAGACGCACATCCCAAGCATCAGGTCGCTGCCAGCCGTCCACGTGTCCCCCAGCGTTCAACGTCCACCATGAGATTCCAACGGTCAACTCAGACGCCCGCACGGTTGAGTAACGATCGGACGCTCCAATTTGCAGTCAGCCCCAGCGCACGCCACAGTCACGCCGCTCTCCTCAAGAACACGGCGTCAGGTCGGTTCCAGAGAGGTCCCTGTTGACGGTAGTTAACATACATCAAGAACCGTCAACTTACCTTGCATAAATGGTGAAAATAGATTAATATCATAGAATAGCAGGATTTAATCAGAAAACCAGCAAGGAGGATCAAAACCTAAAAAAGAATCAAACTTAACCGCGACGAAAAATACTCAAGAAGGTTCTAGAGGACACCACATCGCAGCAGACCCCGAGAGGATGCCAGGTGGGACCGGCCGGCCCCACCACCATGCCGCTCGGGCCCCTGTGGGGCCCACTTGTCAGGAGCTTCCAGAATATTCTTCCACTGTCTCCTAGGATTGCATCTACGCCATTCCTTAAGTCCGTTTGATCAAAGCGCTCACATTGCACCCTTAGGGCTATAAATACAGGCCTGCACCCCCTAGAGAGAAGCCAAGTCTGGATCCTGAGAGCTGAAAGACTAGGAACCCTAATTCATATTTTCACCAGGATCTAGGGCTAGCAATCAAGAGAAGATTAGTCCTTCATAGAATCTAGTCTTGTATTAGAGATAGAGAGATAGAGCGAGAGAGTAGAGTTTTGGAGGAGTTTCGGCCTGTCGGTGCTCTCTCTACGGCTGTACTCTGGTGGAATCTTGTTCTACTAGAGCTTGCTTCTGAGATTTCTTTGGTAATCGATTTCTGATTCAAGTAAGCATCTTGTTCATATTGTTCTTCAAGTTTATGACTCTCTTTTGAGTGCTTTGATCTTGGGGGCTCTAGATTAAAGTAGTATTCATAGTGTAAGCGTGGGCTTAGACTAGGGTTACTCGTAAATGCACTCTTATTTTCTGGATTGGTGGTAGCTCACGAAGGTGACTTTTATAGCTTCGTTGAATCCTCTGTAGTCCACCTCCCATTAATAGGACTAGCAGGAATTTGATCACTTTTAGGGAAGAAACTTTGAATTTGTTCCTTATAAGATATCTCCCACGATAGAACAATAGAAGGCAAAGCTTACTAAGATTGGAACTAGACATATCTCAGTTGTCTCCTTTATATTCCTATTTTCTGACCTTTATTGTGAAGTTGGGTTAAGGTTAAGACTTAGTTATTCTCACTCACTGTTCCTTTGGGTTCGATATTAAAATTGGGTTATTCTCGGTGAAGTGCTACAACGGCATAATATCTATGTGCTTGCGGATATATATATTCTCTCTTGTGCATTTAATTTATACCAACAAACATTTCTGGCGCCGTTGCCGGGGAACGGTTTGCTAAATTAACTTTGAGTCTAGCTTAATCTTGTATTATATTTTTATCTTTTCTTTTATCTTTACCTTTTATCATGGATCCAGTATCCACCCCTCTCTACTAATATGGTGCACCCACGGGCACTAACCTAAAGCCAATAGAATCTTTTAAACCTATCCTAGCACCTGGCTATGAGCTATGCTCGCGGTTAATCAACATGGTTCAGGATAAACCTTTTTTGGTGAAGTAGATGAAAACCCCTATTTCCACTTACGTGAGTTTGAGCAGACATGTGCATGCCTACACATTGAAGGCATGTCTGATGAGACCTTACGATGGAAGCCTTTTCCTTTCTCTTTGATGGGAGAAGCTAAATGTTGGTATTCGCTCAATGTTGAGAATAGCCAAGGAGATTGGGGAGCGCTGTGCTCTAGCTTTTGCTTACAATTCTTCCCCCACCTATAGGGTTGTCAAACTTTATGTAGAGGTTCTAACTTTTAAATAAAAGAAGAAAGAATCTCTAGGCAAGGCATGAGAACACTTTAACACTCTTCTTAATTTTGGCCCTGACCTTACCATTCAAGAACCTATTCTTCTCCAATACTTTTTCATGGGCCTTTCTAGAAAAATCATATAATATCTTAATACAGCCGCAGGAGGTTTGTTCATGCATGTCTCCACCGAAAAGGGGAGAAGCATTCTCACGAAAATCTTACAAGACCTTTCTAAAGAAAAAGAGAAGTTGTTAGAGGAAGAATCCCAATTAGCTGAACTCGAATCTTTACCGGAACCATCATCAACTTCAGCTATTCCAGATCTCGAACCACCGAAAAAGGAGAAAACTCCAATTTCAGATTTTATGCTTGAATTTGAGGATGAACTTTTTGCCGAATATGGAAATACCTCGAATTACCACGTAATGAGGAAACCTCAGAAGCCTAGAAAATCATCATCTGTAGAACCTTTAGACCCTTCTGAGAAAGCTTTTCGAAAAATGACAAAGAAAGACCTAGTGTCCATTATGTGCGATGAATGGTTAGAAGAATTAGAGCTTTCGCTTGAAGTAATTTGCTTAGATTCACCCTCTATTACCATTTATTGCCAAATTAACTAGGATTCTTTCGATGCTCTTTACAATCTAGTTGTGGGTGTTAACATCATGTCTTCAGTTTTGCTCATGATTTATTAAAAGACATGCTATTAGCCCCAACAACCAAGTTACTAAAAAGTCTTTCAGGACACATTGTCCCAAGTTTGGTAATTCTTTGTGCCCTTTCTATTTTGGTAAATGGAACCAAAGTGCACTTAAATTTCTATATCTTTGATGTTATGTAGTTCGACCTGTTGATAGGACAACCAATAGAAAGACTTATCCATGAAGAAAAAAGGGAAAGTTGAGCATAAGACTTGAGAAAAATTTTAAGCTTTCTGTGCCCATCACTCACTCTCTTAATGCTAAGATTGAGCTAATTCCTGAGCTAGACCCAGTGGAAGAGGTTAAGGTTGCATCTTTTGATGACTTGATTGAACCCAACCTTGAAGATGATGTCTAGTTCTTCATCGATGAGGAAGAAGACGAAGGCTCGTAGAACCTGAACCTCTCGATGAATTGCTAGAACCGCCTAAGCCCTTCATTGAGCTTAAATCCTTGCCTTCTGGTCTTAGATATGTTTTTCTTAATAATGATCAGGATTCTCTTGTGATCATAAGTAATAAACTCTCTCAGGAAGAATCTCTATGCTTGCTAACTGTTCTAGAAAAAGCATCGTTCTGCTTTTTGCTATTCACTCCAAGACCTTAAGGGAATCAGCCCTGCTCTTTGCACCAATCGTATCCCTATGGATCCAGATTCTATACCTTCTAGGGAGCCCCAACGTACGCTTAGTAACACGATGAGAGAGGTTATTAAGAAAGAGGTCTTAAAACTCTTGCACGCTGGAATCATCTATCATGTGCCGCATAGTGAGTGGGTAAGCCCTGTTCAAGTTGTGCCTAAAAACTTAAAAAGGGGACATGACTGTTGTTAAAAATGAAAAGAATGAATTAATCCCCTAAAGAACTGTCACTGGTTGGCAGATGTGCATTGATTACCAAAAACATAACAAGGCAACAAAGAAAGACCACGTTTCATTACCCTTCGTTGATGAAATATTAGAGCGACTAGTGAACTGCTCTTTCTTTTGTTTTCTTGATGGGTATTCAGGTTATCACCAGATTCCGATTCATCCAGATGACCAAAGCAAAACCACTTTTACATGTCTATATGGAACCTATGCTTATCGTAAAATGTCTTTTGGATTATGTAATGCTTCAGCTTCTTTTCAAAGATGCATGATATCTATATTTTCTGATATGATTGAAGAAATCATGAAAATTTTCATGGATAATTTTTCTATTTTTTAAAAAACTTATGATGATTGTATTGAAAATTTAGACAAGGTTTTGCAAAGATGTAAAAAAAAACACTTAGTCCTTAATTGAAAAAATGTCATTTCATAGTTAGAGAAGGCATAGTGCTGGGACACTTTGTGTCAGAAAAAGGGATGTAGGAGAACCCACATCACTAGGAGAAGTTAAAAATTCTGGTTGTGGCGGTAGTTATCCACAATGGACATGGACGGTGACTGTTGCTGCTAGCGTGAGGCATTCTTGGCTCCGAGGACACATACACAGCAGCAGGAGATGGAGCACAGACAGATGGTGACCATTTGCTGGCATTGCAGTAGTAAGCAGTTGGTGATGGCGATTTGCAGGAGACGACGATACTGGATACTTTAGACCACCCGCAGCGGGAGCTGGTAAACGATCCTGCAGGATCGATTTACCGGATGAGGGCCCTGCAGCGGCGTCCGCTACCGTCCACGCTGGCACGCTATCGGCTGCGCCGTCCGCTAGAAATAGCGCGGTAGCGGACGTCCGCTACGCTCCACCGTGGTGCTGGCCCGGGATGGGATGGAGAGGAGGAGCGTTGCCGCGAGGAGGACCGGCCCGCCGCTCGCCGCGAGGAGGAGGACCGGCACGCGCGGAGCTCCGCCGCCGCTGCAGATGCGAGCTCCGCCTGGAGAGGGAAAAGGGGAGGAGCAAAGGAGGAGGTCGAGCCGTCGCCGGAGCTCCATGGCCCGAGCTCGAGCCGCCGCCGCCGGCGGATCCACGAGCTCGAGGCCCTCCACGCCGGATCCGCGAGCTCGAGGCACCGCCGGGACCTCCGCAGCTCCGGTGGCCGTGCGTGGAGGGGGCGTGGTGCAGGGAGGGGGCGGCGCGGTCGGCCGCCGGTGGAGGGAGCCGGGAGGGGAGAGGGAGAAGAAGGGGGCCGGTGGAGGGAGCCGGTGGTGCAGGGAGCCGGTGTAGGGAGCCGGGAGGGGAGAGGGAGAAGGGGGGCACCGCCGCGCAGGCCTCCGCCTCCGTCGCGCCCGCAAGAGAGAGAGAGAATGGGGAGAGAGGGCAGTGCGGTGGAATGGATAAAGGAGGAGAGGGGAAAAAGAAAAGAAAAGCAAAGAAAAGAAAAGAAAAGAAAAAAAGGGAAAAAAAAGGAAAAAAAAAGAAAAAAATCTGACAAGTGGGCCCCACAGTGGATAGAGGATGATATAGAGTATGGATGGGTGCGGGAGAAATTGATATAGAGGATGTAATCTCGATGACCAGGACAGAATATTCCTTTTAGAGGATGAATTTAGAGTACGACGAGTGCGGGTAGTCTTATGCAAGTGTTGATGACATCCTACTGCGCTCACTACCTCGAGATGATGGCCTCCTGTGTTCTCATTTATAATGTGGATGGAGAGGGGAGGGTGTCAGTTTCAGATTTGTGAAGGTGGCTTGGTTGGCGCGTCAGTTTCAGATTTATGAAGGAAACGATTGGGCTATTTTTGTGCCTGTATGCCTCTTCGTGAGGTCTGTAATGGCTGGGCGGTAGTTGTGGGAAAGGGTAGATTTTTGATGCACATTTTTATAGCACACTACAATAGGTTACTAATAGTCATGAAATCACGAAAGAGGAAGGAAAATAAGTGTTTTATAGCACTACAATAGGTTACTAATAGTCACGAAAGAGGAAGGAAAATAAGTGGGTTATAAATTGCACGGACAATTTACGGTCAGGATGGAGATGGCTGCTTAAGATCCGATGGCTAAAACAATGGTGATGACGTGGCACAACGTGGAAGTAGGAAAATAGGATTAGTGTAGTTTTGTTTTATAAGAGATATAGATATAGATAGATAGATGATACAGATATAGATAAATAGATTATATTATATAGAGAGATAGATGGGTTGAAACACCTTGAGCCTCTCCCTTCAACTTATGTAAAATTTAGTGTATGTAATGTGAAGTAAAGAGGAATAGCAGTAACAACCATCATACATGCATGAATATGAATAGACATGGATGATACATCGGCCATGAAGTGGGTGCATAATACTGTTACATAATGACTATGCAAATTAGTGCCTAATGACCATAATGCAAAGGATTATTAGTTACTCAATGAATATCTGCATGAATAGATGGTGCCTTGACGTTAGTGGCTGCATGCATGCCGCACATATATGGGTACCATTCTGGTCATTTTTAAAAGGTGCACACGAGGGAAAATAGCTTCCACAAAAAGGAAGGACACACATGAAAGTATAATAGTTCTCCTATCATCAAGAGAACAAACAACGTAAGAAGACTGAGGGGAGAGAAATATTTCCAAGATCCAACGGAATGTTAATAGTTTTAGTTTGGCTGTGCATTTTCGATGGTATTTTACGGAGCCATGATCTTTTAATGGTATTTTAAAATTTCTATGACCCCACAGTGCTACAAAACCAACTTTCTTACTATTTTAATAACTAGGAAATATGCATGTATGTTGCAACAAAAAACTATCAAACGTTCATACGAAAACAATGACGAAAATGCTACATATTTATTTATGTTTTATCCGTTCTATAAATTTTAGAAACTACAATTTATTTTATAATGACATGACATCCCCAATATAAGTTAATATTAGCAATAATATGACAATATTCTCTTAAGCTTGCATCAGATTAACATACAACTCTGATATTTTTTTTTGTCTTACGAAGTACATGAATATTTATTTGTGGGTATACCATAACATCATTTTTTGTACTATCCAACTGTTTGATTAGCTAGACCATTGATTGATCTAGAAAATAAGTTTTATATCTAATTATAGTACATCAATAATTTTGATGGTAGGAATCTATGTCTCCTAGAGAAGGGTCAAGGTTGAAATTTATGAAAAAAAAAGATCACAACAGAAGGTACAATAAAAACAAATCCAAGATCCAGAATTTTTTTTCACGACCACGCAAAACTGCATGAAAAATATATAGTATGAAAAATATATAGAGGCAGAATCCAGAATTCAGGCGGAGAAAAATATCTATATCTATATCTATACCTAACAATAAAGAGGCAAAATTTCTCTCCACCTATTTGTTGGTCCGGCCATCTCTTAACCAACTTTGTGAACGTGAAAAACCGCCTATATCCCTTCTCTTTATATAACTAGGAATCCTAATCCAATTGATCTCCCTGATTTCGGGTGAATAGGAATCTGGACAACTAAGAATATTCATCCAATTAGATCTCTCCAACTTTGAGTAACCGGAATAGGAATCTTAATCCAAATGCAAAAAGTATAAGAATAGAAATCTAATAGAGGAAAGAAGGGTAGAATTTCTTTGTTTCGTTTCGTTTCTATTCTTTTTTCACTTTTTTCTGGTTTGTCTATTTTTAATTGCTGCGAGTATGTGTTGCTTTACGGTCATTTGGACGCTTTTCACCTGGCTTCGAATATGATCTGATTTTTTTTCCTATAGCTATTTTCTATAGTACATTGCAATTTTTGTCATGACTAGTTTCTATATGGCTTCGAGTATGCTCAGAATTTTTTTCTTGTGAATGTTTTTGACACTAGCTCGACTTTTCTAATTTTGTTTTCATTGTTTTCTCCACCTGTTTTTTCGTGTTCTAATAAATATAATAAGAGTAAAACAAACAATAAATAAGAGATTACAGTTATTTTAATCTTTGACTCTTTAAGAAATAAAGATTTTTACCACTAAGTTAATTTAATTTTTGACTCAAACTCATGACCCGTGCTATAACTCACTACGTATTAGAACTTATTATAACACACGGGTATGTTTGCTAGTACTCTATGAAATCGGGGAACGCTGGCGCCTGGACGTCCGATGGATTCGGACGGTGCCGTGCTGCTCTGCTTGCATGCGCCGCTGCTTTGACTTGTTAGGCCTAGGCGCTCAGCTCCTGCGTTTCTTGGGCCAGCCCGTCAGGCGTGCTTGCTCCTGACAAGCGGTGTGGCCAAGCGCGTGAAGCCGTGCGGCACCTACCGCTTTGACCGCTAGGTCCGCTGTGGGGCCTGCACTTCGTCAGATGGGAAAGGAAACTCGCGCTGTTTGCGTCTAGACACCTGCCCACGCGTGTTGTTGCTCGCCTGCTCGCATGCTTGCTGCTCATGCGTGCCCCGCGAGCCTGCGCGTGCCGCTGCTCACGCGTGCTCAGCTACAACCTACCCACGCGTGTTGTTGCTCACGTGCCTTGCTGCGTCCTTGCACCTGCTACTCTGCTGCTGCTAAGCTCCTGCACCTACTTAAAACATGTATTGCAATATCAAAAAATACTTACTGCAACAACAACAAAATCTACTGCAACAAACAAAAAATATATATTGCAATATCAAAAAAATATCTACTGCAACATTGAAAAACATGCACTGCAATATCGAACCCCGCCCGCAAATCCACGCTAGCCACGCTGCTCCCTCTGTTTCTCTTCTCTGCCCGTTTCCCCATGCTTGCCGCTCGTGACGCGCGTGCCCCCAGCTCGCCCCCGCAAGCCCGTCCCCACACCCGCCGCCAGCTCGCCCCCATAGCCTGCCCTAGCTCTCCCCCCACTTGCCGCTACAACATTAGGATGAAGCAGCTGAAACACCATGAACATGTTATTGCAACAACACCAAAGAAATTACTGCAACAATAGGTTGAAGCAGTTGACACACCATTAAAATGTATATTGCAACAACAAAAAGGGACAACAGCTGTAATATTGGGATGAAGAAATTGAAACGCCATGAACATATTATTGCAACAACAAAGAACAACAGCTAAAACATTAAGATGGAGCAGCTGAAACACCATGAACATATTATTGCAACAACACCGAACAAAATACTGCAATAAAATAGAACAACTACTACAACATGAGAATGAACCTATTGTTGCAGCAGAGAAGTATATGTTTCAGTATCAGGGAGTGGCATCATCACTGCCGGTAGTCACATCCAGCCCGCCGCCCACTAGGCCACCTTGGTCGGCCCTAGCCTCAGCAGCGGCCATGCCAGCAACCGCATCATGACCTGCGCCCAGCTCGAGGCGGCTGCCTTGGCCGGCAGCAGCCGACCCAACCTCGATGGCCGATAGCTGGGGCCACCAGGCCGGCAGCTGCATCCAGTCCACCTTGCAGCTCCATGCGACTAGTGACCAGGTCGGCAGTCGCGTCCAACCCACCGCCGAGCTTTGTCCTGACCTAGTGGCTCCACCGCTACCGCTCTGATCTGAATGGGATGTCACCACCACCTACCTGCCGATGAGACCTTCACGCCTAGATCCGGATGCAGGGGTGCTGAGGATGGTCGGCAGGAGCTTCGCTGGGGTCGGGAGGAGCTGCGCCGATGTTGGGGTGAGGGCTCCACTGACCACCGCCGCCACTGGTGG
Source organism: Saccharum hybrid cultivar R570 (assembly GCA_038087645.1). Classification (NCBI taxonomy): domain Eukaryota; kingdom Viridiplantae; phylum Streptophyta; class Magnoliopsida; order Poales; family Poaceae; genus Saccharum; species Saccharum hybrid cultivar. The sequence continues at coordinate 11,116,678 of JAQSUU010000112.1, read as the reverse complement.
AGCCGCGAGCGCCCGTCCACGGTTGTCGCCGAGCGCTGGACCCGCCCTGGCCGTGCTTCTGCGCTGAGATGGTCGAAGGGGTTGGGGCGGAAGCAGGGGCCGCCGGGGAGGAGTCGGAGGGGTGTAGGCATACACGGTTTGGCACCGGAAAAGGGGCAGTGCCGATGCGGTTCGTGGGGTGGGGGCGGGGGCAGCACCGCGCGAGCAGCTCGGGGGTGAGTGTGCGCTGGCGAGCGGCCTAGCGCGGGGGGGCAGCGGCGGCGAGCCGCTCATTGCTACCGTGAGCAAGGGCGTGAGACTCAGGCGGGGGGCGCTAGGCTCAGGCGGGGGGGGGGGGGGGCGCACGGCTCGGGTGGGGTAGCGCCGTGAGCGGCTCGGGAGGGAGCAGCGGCGAGGGTCTTCATATGGAGCGAGCAGTGCTCCCGTGGGGCAAGTGGATGGGGATAACACGAACGAGTGGAGGAGCGCGAGCGGATGAGCATAAGGCGAGCGAGTGGTGGAGCGCGAGCCACGTCCGTCCGGAGGTGAAGTAGCTGGTTGGACGCCCGACATATAGCATTACCGTATAAAATCTGATCTCTTATCCTCTCAAACTCTAAAATATATAGAATGTATGTAAACATCGACCAGAATGTTTTGGAAACTTTTTAGTTTTTTTCTAGATATTTGTCTTATTTTCCTATAACTAAATGTATTTTTTAAAAAATTTTAGAGATACTATCACGTTCTATAAATATCTTATTTGTGTTTATCTTGTCCTAATCTATTTCTAGATTTTTTTTTGAAAAAATAGATGCTTAGAGGCATTTTTCGTGGCTTAAAAAACCTTATGAGGTAGGGCTTACTAGCGCCTGGACATCCGGAGCAGGTGAGCGTGTCTGTTCGCCCTTCGTATGCTGCTGCCCCAGCCTATCGCTTGCGCCGTATGCCTGCTACACGCGCTCGTTCATCCCCCGTCTGCCTAGCCTCGGCCCGTACGTGTACCATGCTCCCGACTCCTGTCTGCCTCACCCCGCCCCGCGTGCGCACCCCGGCTACGCCCGCCACTCCTTCCCCGTGACCCTCTCCTCTCTTCGCGCGGGCGGGACCTAGGAGCCTGGATAAGGACGAGCATGCCTTGTTCGTAGGACCCTAGGCGCGCCGTGTGCCCCATCTGTCGGCTCCCGGCTCGCCACGCCCCTTCCCCTAGCGCGGGGCCGGGCTGGGCGCCCTATGACTCTACGAACATACCTCTGAAACACGAAACACTTGCAATATGAAACACTTAAATACAACATAAGTATGAAGCAGATGAAACATTTAGAACACACACTTGCAACATATGTGTGAAATATAGGCAGCATCCAGATAAAACACTTTTAACATGAAAACACTTACTGAACATAAAGAATAAAACAACTGAAATATTTTGAACACACTCTTGCAAAATATATATGAAACATATGTAACATCTTGATTAAAACGCTTACAACATGCATCTGAAATTAATAAAACACTTTGAACAAATGCTTGCAATATGCCTCTGAGACATTTACAGCATATGCAACATCCCGGTGTACTTTTGCAACATCTATATGAAACACTTGTAACATACTCTGAAACAACTAAAACACTTTAAACATACGTTTGCAACATGTTTACATGCGATTTCAGCGCAACATCTCCTTGTTGCTCGGCAACGGAGGCTCGTCGATGCGTGGAGTTCACAAGTGTAGAGATCGTCGATGGCGCGGAGCTCACTGCTTTGGTGGAGAAGACCGTGGCAGGTTCCGTGGAGAAGCCCACGGCGGGTTTGCACGCTGGAGAAGCCCGTGGTGGGCGGGAGGTGCGGTGGAGAGGAAAGAAGATGGGCTGCCTTGCTTTGGCGCAGAGGTGCGATGGAGAGGGAGGCATGGTGGGAAGGGAAGTGCGGTGGAGAGCGCCGTCGCCGAGGCGGCATGGTCGTGGAAAGTTGTCGCAGCGCTACGATGAGGTCAGTTTTTTCTTTTCTTTTTATTACAACGGTTGGGAACGAGCATCGGGGTTGATTAAAGACTGCTCCACTTTGGAGGCACCACAACATTTGGAGCATTGGTGGCTTAGTCTTGGGTCGACATCTGTCCCTGTATATTTTGCAAAAAAGCCCTCAAACTTTTTAGGAACTAACCCGCAGTCCAAGCCCCCAAGGTCGACCCAATAGCCTCAGCCCTGGCCTTGCTCTCGCTCGAGGCAGAGGTGATTTGGGTGGCAACCGAACCCTAGCCACCACCATTTCTCCCTTCCTTCTTATTGTCGTCATGGCTGCCCTCCTCTCCCCTCCGCCTCGCCTTGTCAAAGGAGCGCGCCTGGATCTTTGGGGAGGCGGAGTTCATGGCACACCGCGGCAGGTCGCGGCTGTGTTGGAGCAACAGTGCTTGCATGCTCGGAGCACGGAGCTAGGATGGGGCAAGGCGCAATAGTTCGACATGTAGGAGGCCGCGATGCGAGCACGAGGGTACGACTTAGCAATTTCTCCTTCCCTTCTCGTGATTTCTATATTCTCTGCGCTATCTATTCATCGAAGTTGAGCTTTCTCTCTCAGATCTGACCATGAACTACTCGATGGCATGAGCTTGCTCTCAGATGAGGCTTCTGGATCTGCGTGCATACGACATCGGGGTGAGTCTAGATTTACCGGATCTCCACATCCTCAACCCCTCCGACCTATGGGTTGCTCGTTGGCGCACCATGGTGACCTCCACATCTGGCGTCCTTCAACTAAGGCACGTGTCCCTCCCTCACCCCCTCTCTCTCTGATTTCCACTTCGGGTATCCTTCAACAAGTACCATGTGTCATCTCTACCCCCATCTGATTTCTTCTCACTTCTATGGTTCCAGCCGTGCTGGAGGACGACTCACAGTGTGGAACCGTGGCAAGATAGCTCCTGCACAACATACGGGTGGGTAAGCAGCAAGCAGTAAGCAATACCCCGTTTTTGTTTTCTAATCTGACTCCCCAAACTGGATTGATTTGTATAGCCTCTCAGATGTGCTTGGGCCTGCAACTCTTGTGTTGGGTTAGCTGTTAGCATCCTTCAAGGGTTCCTTAACATAATAACATTTATGTTCAATGTGTGGTGAGGTGAGATATGGTTTGAATTTATAGAAGTATAATAAAAAACCATTTGGTTTCTGGAAATAAAAAAGTTTCATGTGTCAAATACATCAGATTTTCTCCATGTCATTCATGGTTATGCAATAGTTGGTTCTTCATATATTCTTACATGCAGATGAAAATATGTTGAGGCCCCTATGAAAATACCTACTTTTACACCCTAAGCTTCTTCTTTGGTTTTCAATTCAATGTAGTTATCTACTTCATGCTGTAGGATTGATGGGTTCTTTTTCTTTACTATTATTTGATTTTGTATTCAATGGGTCTTTGGTCCATATTTTCTGAGTATTTGAGACTGATGAATGCAATTCTCATATATTCAAGACTGTGAGAGCCATGTTCAAGAGTAAAAATTACCTCAAGTTGCATTTGGTTTCCAGATGTGTCAACTAACAATGAAGTATTTGGCTCAATTAACATTTATATTTGGTTCAGACAATGGGGCATGAGATTTAAATCGGTAAAATCATATATATGCTTCTGTACGCTAAAGCTTTTCTTTTTTACATATTGTATCCATGATTCTGCACATCCCCAAGGGCGATACAGTTCTCTTGGAGTGCAAGAATAGAATAAGATGAAAATATCTAGAATAGAACTGAAAAAAAGCACAACTCCATAAACATTCAACTTCTGTCTGAATGAAAATATGTCAGCAACAACTATGCTGCAAGCCTGCAAGTTACACAACCTGCTATTCTTTGATTGAATTGGTTTTATTGATGTCACTATTTATCTTTTGACATTTTTATCTTTCTGTAATTATTTGTTTAGGACTGGATTTCCATCAGTTAATCCTTCTATGTGAGTTGTGAGCACTTTTTTTTCTTACGAGTAACTTTTGCAAGAGAATACAGATTACTATTTCTGGTGACAATGCAGATGCAGATCCCCTCTCTCACGACCTGCCTCCTAGAGCCGAAGGTCAGTGCCTCCTTTTTTTGTATATCTTGTCTCTTTTTTTCGCTTCATGTGCTCATGTGTTGCGTGTACAAAAACTCCAGGTTCTTTGTTGTTGACATTCCGGTGGTGATGCAGATGGGCTGTAAACTGACATTTTCAAAGTCACGTCCAAGAACCTGGTATGTGGTAGGAGATGTAATGTCGTTGATTTTTCATGCGTGTGCGAGGACCTGCTTCCACTAGCCTAAAGCATCATATGTAGACAGGTGGGGATTGTTTAGTTTAATCCATCGAGAGCTAAAAATTAATCCTTGACTCAGGTCACCTAAAGTTAAAAGCTCTGCCTTCTTCTGTTATGGTCTGTTACTATGTAGAGAATATTCAGTATGGGGCATTGTAATAGTTACACTCCTATTTAAGCCGAACATAGTTGCATGCATCTGGTGATTGGCTTGGCTCGCTGCTATGGGGTAGTCTGATTAGGCATCTTGATCATGGTCATGTGTTATATGTACTCTAAATACCTGATCTTGGTAATTTTCAGGGCACTGCTAGCTGCAGAAAAAGAATGTTTCTGCAGCGTGCTACTAACCAAAGACAAGGTAGGTCTCTTTGCTTCGTAGAGCTTTTTTTCTCTTGTAGTGTTGTCTATTTGGAGTAGTCTGAACCTGAAGTTAATGTCTTTTTTCTCATGAAGTTCAGAATGTTCAGTTTGGCTTCCTACTTTTGGTCTGTGCCATATAATTTTTGACAGTGTTTGCTTTTGCTTGAAAGATTTGTTAGTAGAACATCATCAGTTTCTGCATGTCCCTGTGCATAGTTTCCACCTGTTTGAACCAAGTTGGTTGTGGTCTTGGTTAGGATAGTGTTGCATAAATCTCTAATTCAACTCTACTTCCTCCTGTTCTGAAGTCTGAAATGTGTTTTCTGCCAGAGAATGGAGTTGAGAATTTGGTGAGTGGATCTGGTGCACAGTTCTGTCAGTCAAAATTGAATGTCTACTTCTTAAAGGTTAAGCCCGTAATTACTTTGCCTTATGTGAAATGAGTGAGAGTAGTGGTTAGATCATAGATAAATAAACCCCTACCTGAACTGCTATGATTTGACGTACATGCTGTGATTGATTTGAAATAATCAGAGTAAAGAGAGAATTATAGGTTTGGGTCAGGACATATGAGAAGATAATAACACTTCTAACCCCCTTTTCATTTTCTAAAATAGACAAACAGTGATATCCACGAGAAGACTTCTTATCTTACACATTGTTGTTAGTCTATTACACCCTCCTGTAAAAGGTTCAATGGGGTCATGTCCCTTTCTAGGTATATCTGTTTTTATCCGAATGTTTGGAGCAACTAGGAGGAGGAAATTATATTAAAAAAATAGTTCTACATTCTTTTGTTCCTAGGAAAAAATTACAAGATTGTGATTCCTCTATCTAGGTTCAGGAAACTGCTATAGATGCCTACTATAATCTAATTTAACTGTTACCTCCAGGTACTGCCTCTCATTACTGGAGTTCTAAGCTTTTCTGTTGGGCAATAAATGAACCCCCTATTTATATTGGAGTAGGTATAATTTCCTGTGAAGATACCACATTTTGCTTTGATCTTTTAGTTCAGAGCTTATTTTTTCTGTTAAAATTAGTAATAATCCCACTCATTACTGGAGTTCTAAGCTTTTCTATTGGGCAATAAATGAACCCCTATTTATATTGGAGTACGTATAATTTCATGTGAAGATACCACATTTTGCTTTGATCTTTTAGTTCAGAGCTTATTTTTTCTGTTAAAATTAGTAATAATCCCACTATAACTTTTTGTTGGGTTTAATTACTTTTGCAATACTACTTCATGCACTACTAGTCTGTCATTGTCACTACGACATATGATATTTTTCTTATGCAGTGGTATGTCTATAAACCGAATCACCTGCTTAAATATATACTGTGTTTGCTCTCTCAAGCACAACAAAGGGTTCATGTTTGCCTATTGGCATGCACTCCCAGTCTGCCACCTTACGGGTACACGAAGAATGCCTCTCATCCTATACATCAGTACTATGCCAAGAAGACCAATCTATGATCTTAACTGTAGAGTTCCCAATTAGATAATCTCTCCATTGCTTGTAAGCAAAATAACTCATCATGTTGCATTTGCAGGCAACTGAAGATAATGCCAACATCAACAGCTTATCCGCCATTGCTCTCGAGGACTAGCAACATTCTCTGACCCATAGATGTGTATTCTAAGAGCATGTCTTCCTGTAATCCTATGGATGCTTAATGTTTTGAGCCATTGCAGCAAGCAGTAGCAATGCGATGTGCCACTTGATTCTTGTATGTTATTGCTAATGGATCATTTGTCTGAGTGCCTAAAGAGTAATGGAACGATTATAATACAGATTTATTATTTGTAAGTTCAAACACCATAATATTGCTGACAAATTATTCGTACCATTTGCAATGTCAAAGGTTTGTTCTTGGCAGTTGTGGTGGTGGTGCACTGGTGCATATAGATCATGCAAGAATCTTAGAGCTTATATACACTTAAAACATTTTTAAAAATAGTTTTGTCCTTTTATGAAGCAAGAAAATCTTTGCTAATATAGTTATAGGTTTTACCAAATGATCGGACACTCTATAGTAACCAGCTATATTGTATTGACACAGTAACAAGTTGAGCTTGTTGCCAAGTCTGCTGAAATTCAAAACTTAAGTAAAGTATTCATGGTAGGGCGTCCGAAGGGCGCCTGATGTTCTGGTATAAGATGCAGTTGTTGGGCTGCTTCGTGGCCCACCATCGACGACGTCCGGGTGGAGGGATGCTCTATACCAGCATTACCGTATGAGGTAACACGAAATTGCCTTGGAAACCACTTTCTAACCTGAGTAGAATGTATGTAAGTGCGTGGCTTTGAAGTTTAAGGAACAAAATTAGGTATCATTCGGAAAGGTAACCGAATTCTTCTTCCGGCCTTGAAGAATGAAGAGACGCATCCAGATCCTCGGGCCTCGACGCCTTTCTGTCGAGTCAAACGACTCAAACCGGGCAGGAGCTCTGCTGCTCAAACTGAGGAAGCAAATTAAAGTTTCTTGAAAAGTTGGAGACTTGGAGTCCATGACCTCACAATTGATCTGCTAAACTAAACATGGCGTTCCGTTTCTTCTCAGTCTCTCTCAGACGTATTACGAGTACGACCGAGGCTCCAGCTTTACATATATGGTAGATCTACTTAAATGCTAAAGCTTCAGTCTCTGTGATCCATCAGGGTGAAAACGCGGCGCACCATCTGCTTCGGTTCCACTTCTACCGCTCGTCTTCTGCCTCCAAATTCCAGGCCGTGACGCGCGACAGCGTGACAGAGGGAGAGAGACGAAGGACGCCGCCGCGGCGGCGTCCCTGTCCCGCGCTTAACTAACCGCGCGCAAAATCTCGCCACGACACGGATCAGAGTCCGGAGCCGGGTCCCGGCAGAGGACCATCAACCTATTTCGAGGAAAATCACGCCCGGCGTGTCTCCGATTGTCACCGTCGATGGCGTGCCTTGCCTTGAAAAAACCTCAATTGTATCTGCACAAACCTTTCCCTTCGGCAGTTAGCGGCTGTCAGATTCCGCAGGTTACAGAGCAAAAGGCTCGCCGCCGTCGCCGACGAACAAAGTCGTCGCGGCGTGAGACGCGTGCATCCGCGCGTTTCATTCCCGTCTCGCCCTGTCGCTCAACGGGGACGCCTGCGTTTGTTAAACATTCTCTCGCAGCCAGGAGTAGTGGCTTGGTTCGCACGTCGGCGTCGAGCGATCGGCTTAGGTAATTGCGGGTTGAGAGCTGAGACGCCGGCGAGCCGTGCGCTGCGTCACGCCACCAGCGTTTTTCAACCGCGCCGGGCGTCAGCGGGGACGACAGACGACGGCGAGCACAATCCACCACTTGCCTTTGCGTTAACGACCCAACAACGACGGTCAAATCCGGGCTCCCTTCAATATGCACGGACGTATCCATCGGTTACTGTTCGGGTGTTTGCTGGTTGGTTAGCTAGCTTCTCGTACACGAATCTCCTCCCCCGCCGCTCGCGTTCATAAGCATTTATCTGTTGATGGTCTTCTGAGGGTAATCAGGCAACGTCAGCATTCATCAGCAGGGTTTAAAAAATTTCAGGGTCCCGTCGACAAATGCCACCTTCGTGCCATCATTGTTGAATTGAAACCCATGCATGTACTACGGGGCTACTTTCGCATGCAGTTCTCTTCTTGGGGACATCGAGGGGAAATGTCATCCGGGTGAAATTATGTGTTCAATTCGATGGCGTACATATATTGCTTCTGAAGTCTGAACTGAATACAGAGAAGTCAGTAGGATAACAAGCGCTTTTCACGCTCATAAAGCCGTGGTTGTTCTTTCGCTGAAACAGTACGGCTCATAAGACAAGCGAACAGGGTATTCGTTTTATTGTCATCAGGCAATACTGAATACTTGAAGAAGAGATCTTAATTGCCCTGTTCGGCAGGCTGTTTTTTTAGCTTATAAGCCGGCTGTGGCTGATTTGCTGTGAGAGAAAAACACTGTTCCACAGCTGATAAACCGTGCTGATAAGCTCAGCCGAACAGGAGAAATAATGATCCATCATTCACACTAGATATTCAGAAAAAAAAAAACAACTTTCAGTTGAACTCCCGTTTCCTCTCTGGAAATAGTACTGTAATACTACTGCAAGAAAGTACAAATGGATAGGACGTGTCTAGCTTGCAGCTACCAGCAACCTACTCCCTCCGTCATAGAAAAAATATCGTTTTAGGTTTTCAGACATCGTGTTTGACTATTCGTCTTATTAAAAAAATTTAATAAATATTATTTATTTTGTAATGACTTATTTTATCATTAGAGATACTTCAATAATGATTTATTTATTTTATAATTTGCACAAAATTTTTGAATAAGACAAACGGTCAAACACGATGTCTGAAAAACCTAAAACGACACTTTTTCTGGGACGGAGGGAGTAAAGGTCAAAGCGAGTTCGTTTTACCTTCTGCATAAAAAATGGTTTCGTCGTCATATCCTCTGAAATGGCCGCGAGAGACACTCTCAAAGCCCTTGTTTAGATCCGGATTCCGGATGCCGGATTCGGGAGCTGCTGCTACAGTGTTCCTGTTGGAACACTGTAGCAGCTTTTGTTTTGTAGTGTAAAAAATTGTCCAAATATTGATTAATTAGACTCTAAATGTTCGTCTCGCAATGTACAATAAAACTGTGCAATTAGTTTTTGATTTCATCTACATTTAGTACTTCATGCAATTGCCGACATTTTGATGTGATGGAGAATAGGAATTCTGCATAGTAAAACTTGGGGAGGGAATTCTGGAACTAAACAAGGCCAAAGTCTCGAATCAGAATGACTCAATGATAAGTTGATGATCACTCACATCGATCGATGGCCCATACCCCTTTTGGAGACGGTCAATGGCTTCAAACCTCGGGCAAGGCAAGTGGTGTGTGGTGACCCACTTTTTTGCTGCTAATGTGTGGGGATCATCATTAATCAGGACGCCAAGTCATGGGTGAGGCTTTGTATATGCCGTCGGGTCTCCTGTTGTAATCGATGCCGTTATATCCTCGGTGATTGTACTCTGCAGTGTGCTGCAGGCTTAGCTTCCATCTCTAGAAGGCCGTCGCCCTCGGCGCTTCTTCGCCGTCACAAAGCAACTTCCTACTCTAACTAATGCACTCCACAAGATATTTGTGAGAAACTCAGGCCATGGATAACGTTAGCATCAACATCACCAACATTGATATGTATGACGTACACGTCAACCTGATTTTCTGAGAAAGAAGTTTTTAGCATAAATTTAAAAATATTATTTCGCATGTTTTTGGACAAACTGATGCAATTGCGTGTGTATCCCGCATATACATACATATCAATGTGTCATGTTATAGTCATTTATTTGGACTTCTTTTAGCGTTACTCGATTAAAAAGTATATCAAATCTGATAATATTCTGCTAAGTGTTTTTTAGAGAGAAAAAAATATCTTTTTCGGGAAATACCAACTCTTTCACATTAGTGCTAATATATGCGTTGAACATAAATGGTACTTACATACTAATCAGCACAGCTACTCCCATAAAAAAATTGTAGAGTGTTCACTACCCTACAAGGTACTAAAAAGCAGGGCTTCTCAAGGAATATTTCAGTGGTTCGGCCAGTGGCGGATCTAAGATGAAAGTTTAGGAAGGTTGAAGTTGCGAGTTTATTGTCATCTGTCAAGCGCATTGTGCAGAGCCAAACCTGCCACCATATGGTCGACTGACCATGACTCTGGCGTCGCTCGTGATCGTCGCCGCCGCGCCGCTACCAAGTGCAACAACACCGGCCGCACTCCCCCCCTCAACCCCCCCTACGCCCGGGCTCGGGCCCCTGTGGCGCCACTAGGTGCGACGACACCGGCCGCGCTCGTCGCCCCCTCTTCCCCCATGCCCGGGCTCGCCGCCCCCACGCCACTGCCGAGCAGGAAGAGGCCGGCCCTGCTCGCTGCCCCAGCAACGCCAGCGATGATGCTGACTGCGCTTTTAGATGGAGGCGGTGGCATCGAGCATTTGCGCTCTGCCTCCAGCGCTTTCCTCACTGCTTTCTCTCAAAGCAGCAATGGTACAAATTCTTGGAGGGGCTCTCTAGGCGGGCTCCATGCATGGGTCAACGACGGTAGGGAGGCTTGAGCCCCCAGCATCATTATATTTGTTTTAATTTTTTTTTGGAAAGGACGGCAAAAGCTTTGCCGCAGATTTTATTAGACGGTAGAAAGGAAAAAAAAACTTTACAAAAGGTTTTTTACAAGATGCAGCCCGAGCTGGGCCACGACTCCAACTCTTCCTCCCCAACTCTGAAAACAGAAAAACCACCTAAACGAAAGCCGCTGAAGCAAAACAAGAAAAGTAAAACTGAACCCGCTCTTCTACTACTGCAATTGCGTTTCGTCATCCCTAGGAGCCATAGCCAACCGGTATTGCATGATCTCATCCTTGCAACATCCAGCGACCTGCAGCGGGCTAAGGGAGGTATGTTGAAAAATTCTTCGATTTCTCTCCTTCCAAATACTCCACCAGAAATATATGAAGATCCCATCAACTTGCCTTCTCTGGTTTTTATCGATTTTCCGCCGGCATCTCCACCAGTACGTGTGCAGAGATCCTTCAATATTAACTGAATCCAAAGCTGAGAGATTGAACCATTGTTTTATAATACCCCAAACCTCTTTTGTGAAAGGGCAGTCTTTGCACAGGTGCACTGGAGTTTCATGATCACTTGAACATAGCTGGCACTCCATGTCATCAGTCCAACCTCTTTTAAAGAGATTATTTGCTGTAAGTATTTTCTTGTGCAACAAGGTCCATGCAAAAAATCGGCATTTCTGTTCCGCTTTAGCCTTCCATATTGGTGTCAATTTCAGCTTACTGAAAACTCCAGTAAACTGAATCTGATAAGCACTCTTTGAAGTGTATTCTCCATCCATCGTCCATCTCCAGGTTATACTGTCTTCGACTGTTTCATTCCGAGCTACTTCCCTTATTGCCTCCCAAAGCTTGACAAATTGTGTTACTTCCTCACTCGTTGCGGGCGGATAAATATGATCGATCCATTTTTCATTCGTCAGTGCTTGATGGACGGTTATCTTCTTTCTTCTTGACTTTGCATACAGCAACGGCGCTATTGACTTTGCCATGTTCCCATTTATCCAACTAGACGTCCAGAAAGGGGCCATCTTGCCATCGCCAACGGTAACAATGGTAGAAGCATAGAACAGTTCCCGATCCACTCTGTCACAAGGAACTTCCAAATTAGTCCACGCTCTATTTTTCTGCTTCCATTGAAACCACGTCCACCGGAGCCTAAGAGCTCTAGTAAACCTATCCATGTCCAATATCCCCAATCCACCCTTGTTCTTGGGCAAGCATGTTGATTAAGCCGCATATATATCACTGGCGTATGAGCTGTGTGAATACACTGTACACAGATCACTGATATATAGATAGACAAAGTGAGAGAATGCGAAGCTAGTTAAAATATTAAGATAATAATCACACAATTTTGTATAATGGCGTGCACCACCAGTCCTTCCGTTTCCTCGCATGGGAACTTCATAGTGGCAAGCTGCTGCTCTCTAGCAGCATGTCCTTCCAGAAAGCATCTTCGTCGTCCTCCGGAGAGCACATGCTCGGCATCTCAATGGGCTCCGTCAGAAGCTCGGCAAAACCCTGCACCGGCCTGTCAGCCGCCGCAGCTGCCACTTCCTCCGGATAAGCCGCAGACACCAATGCAGCGGCCAGCGGCTCTGCATACGCGCCGCCGATCACCGGAGCCGAAGAGTTGTTCAGTCGCTTCACTAGCACGTCGTGCTGCTGCTCTGCAAAACTTGCCATGTTGCTGAGATGATCAGATGACGCGTAGTTCGCGTGAGACACGAGCAGGTTCATCTGGTCCTGTAAGCTTGGAACGATGCTACGACTCGCGTTCAGAATGGCGTTATCTGCGGCTGCGTTGAGGCTATTAGGGATGAGACCAGCAGCAGCAGCGCTTCCTCCTCCATTGACGGCCTGCAGCAGAAGCTGCAGCGCCTGCACCTGCATCAGAGCGGTGCTGAGGCCTCCCAGGCTCGCCGCCGCCGAGAGGATCGCCGCCTCGGGGGAGGCGATGTCGTCGGGGGGTAGACGCTGGTGCGTGACGGGGTCGACGCCCATGCGCAGCAGCTTCTTCCGGATGTGCGTGTTCCAGTAGTTCTTGATCTCGTTGTCCGTCCGCCCGTCCAGGTGCGTCGCGATCGTCGACCACCTAACGCAGGACAAACAGCGTACGTACCGTGTCAGCGTGTAATTATTACTCCTAAGCAGGTGGCCGGCGGCGGCTATGCATCCATGGGTGTCATGGTGATGGTGACCACATCATCATATCAGTGCGTGACGTGAGTGGGTTGACGTTGATCGGGGTCGTACTTGTTGCCGAGCTGGGCGTGGAGGCGGATGATGAGGCTCTCCTCGTCGGCGGTGAAGTTGCCGCGCTTGATGTCGGGGCGGAGGTAGTTGGTCCAGCGGAGGCGGCAGCTCTTCCCGCAGCGGTTCAGCCCGGCGGCCTTGGGCAGGTTGCGCCAGCTGCTGACGTGCCCGCCGTGCCGCTGGATGTGCTCCACCAGGGCGCGGTCCTCCTCCTCCGTCCACGGGCCTTTCTTCACGCCGGCGTCGTGGCAGCAGCACGGGGACCTCCCCATCTTCTTCTTCCTGCAGTTCGATCGCTACTGTTCCTGCAAAGTTGCAAGCTTGGATGTCCGGCCGGCCGGGATGCAGGAGCTGGTAATATGCGGTCCTGTGCCGGAGAATGAAGGTATACGGTGTATTTATAGGGAGAGGGTTAGCTTGCCGTGGATGTTTCGTGCATGGCAACATTGAAGAGCCTGTGGCGGTTATGAGAGAAACTATTTCTATTTTTACCCATCGTTTTTGCTTCGGCCTTGTTATGCTTAGAATTTTTTCACTCTCTACCTATGCATAAAGTAGTAAATGTAGGTAAAAAAATAACTAACTATACAGTTTAGTTAAAAATCACGAGATTAATCTTTTGAGCCTAATTGGTCTACAATTAGATAATATTTATTAAATAAGACGAAAGTGATACTATTCATCAGGTTAAAATAAAATTTACAATCTAAACATGGCCTTCGTCTGTGGATCTTACCGAAGTCAAAGAGGGCAGGTGCCGGAGAGATCTCGCACCACGTAAGACTGATATATTCGCGCATACTCCCTCCGTCCCATTGAAAGTGTCGCTCGGGAAACGTGTTTGTGAGGGGGACACGCTTTTCCAACGACACTTTCAATGGGACGGAGGGAGTATGCTAGGCTGCGCATGTCTCAGAAGGTAGGCAACAGATGGACAGCTAGTGGCTGCGGGCATCAAAAGCTAGTATAGAACATCGAAAGCATATTCTTTATTTAAGGCCTTGTTTAATTGACGGGATGGCTGAATTACTGTACTCTATTATAGTGCACTGTAGCATTTTGTTTTTATTTGGTAAAAATTGTCCAAACATTGACTAATTAGACTCAAAACGTTCGCCTCGTAAAGTACAACAAAACTGTGCAATTAGTTTTTGATTTCATCTACATTTAGTACTCCATGTGCCGACATTTTGATGTGATGAGGAATCTTCTTTTTGTATAATGAAATTTACGAAAAAAAAATTTGACATGTAAACAAAGCCTCGAACTTTCAATCTAAGGTCCACCTTTTCTTGCAACATAATTGAAGCCGTCATGTTTCTTTTTTCAGATGAGACGTGACAGAAGGAAAAACAAAACATCCGACACTGATTCGATGAACTCTTAACTCTACCTCTAGCTAAGCTAGTGTTGCTATCTTTGCATCGAATAATCAGTTTCATTTAAGGCCTCGTTGGGATGTTGTTGTATTCGTATTAATCCACATGTGCTGAGGTGAATTGGAGTAGAATTTAACCAACTTAATCTACTTCAACACATATGGATTAAGGTGAATCCGATAACATCTAAACAAGGCCTAAACAGTTACACGGTGCCCGGTGGCCGGGGTGACTCCCTAGATGAAAATAATAATAAAAACATGGCATGTATTATGTACAGACACAACTATATATGGTCCTGCATGAGAAGAAAAACCAAGACAAAATTTTCTCTCCTAATACTTTTAAAAAAGGTCAATTTTAGTGGTTAGTTTTATGGCGTTGTTTCCAAAACAATAAAACTTGGATGAAAAACTCAATCTTAATGCATAGTTTCATTCTACAGTTTCATATGCATATAATTCCATGACTTATAGATAGGTGGTAATCATGACAGGAGAGTTTCATCTTATTTCTTCTCTCTTATTAAATATACTGTCATGTCGTAAATAATACGCGACAATCTATTTAATACAAATGAAACTCACATGAAACTTGCACTGAGATTGGCCTAAGTAGTTGGCCACCCTAAGGTGTGGTGCCGTTCAATCCTAGGTGTCGGATCGACGACAGATGGCTAAGATCGAGCCACGTCACCAGAGCCTACCCTCTTCGTTTCGATAGGCTGACAAGAGTCTCACTTAATGCACAAAGAAACAAGATTAGTACGTACTATGATAGTGTATTATTATAGCATCATCGGGTGTCAAATGTGCATGCAGGCGGCACTAGCAGCCCCACAGAAACCGAGGATTGATTCGGCGATGTCGACTGTCGAGTATACAAGGATGATGGCCGTTGGCCGCAACACAATACTTACTATATAACTAATAATACTATACTGTATTGTGCTATTCAAATTGCGTTGTTGCTTTGACCTCTCGACGCAATAAGTACATATAAATAAATCCATTGGCAGTCACGGCCCTGACGTATATATATACTAAATCCGTTTTAAATTATAGTTTGTTTGATTTTTTTAACATTAAGTTTGACCACTCGTCTTATTCAAAAATTTATGTTAAATATCACTTCTTTTATTGTAGCTTGCCTTATTAACAAAAGTTCTTCAAAAAAAAACTTAAATTTGATTATGGGTGTGTTTAGTTCGCGATTTTTTTAGCTTTGGTTACTGTAGCACTTTCGTCTGTATTTGTCAATTAGTATCCAATCATGAGTTCAAAAGATTTGTCTCGTGGTTTTCTACCAAATTATGTAATTAGTTTTTTTCATCTACATTTAATGCTCTATGCATGTGTCCAAACATTCGATGTGACGGGGAATTTTGAAAATTTTTGGAAACTAAACATGACCTGTGTTTGCACAATTTTTTTTTTAAATAAGACGAGCAGTCAAACTTAGGATAAAAAATCAAACGGACTATAATTTGGAACGGAGAGAGTACTAAATCCACGGAGAATGTGGGGTCCTCCGTAACAACCTGATGTGCAGGCTGGGCTTGAGGTTCCAGGAAATGATTCGGTCGTGAATCCGGTGAAGAATCCACTTAATATAGATGGAAAATGGCGCATACCGAGAGATTATTGCCGAGTCACGTTTTTTTGTCAAATGGGAGGTGAGTCGTTGTTCCTCGAGCGCCAAAAAAAATGGGGAGAGTCGTTAGCTAGCTATATAGGCCTATTATGGCTTGACTGATGTTTTCCGTGTTCCAAGCACACGGCCGGTGCCGGGTTCAGTCCACCGGCTCTCCTCTGCTGTCCCCGCGGCGCGACTGCTGCTGGCTGCGAGCTGACCTGACCATGCCCAAGGTAATAAATAGCGGCGGTAGCGGCCGCAATTGCACCCGCAATAGCGGTAGCGGTCCGTTGCCGCTACCGCTATGAGGTAGCGCTTTGAACTTTGCATCCTGGAACTTTGCGGCCGCAATTCTGAATAGCGGGCCGATATTGCGGCCGCAATTGCACGTAGCAGGCCGCAATAGCATAGAAGCAAATATCCTTAATTAGTCCAGCCCACTATGACTCACACCCCAAATTCAAATACTCACGCATCGGCTGTGAAACTTAAAATTATTCATAATATATGTACTTAAAATTATTTATACTCACTATTCATGATATATGTACTTAAAGTTATATGGGACTATCGGGTGCCGCTATTGGAACTTATCGTCCGCAATATCGCCCGCTATCCGCAATCCGCTACCTCGACGTCAATCCGCTACCGACCCGCTATACGCTATTTATTACCTTGACCATGCCAAGGCGGCTGCAGCGGCAGATGCCTGGCGTTCCCGGCCCGCCGCCCGCACCAGCTCCGTGGAAAACCACCTCTGCGGCCGCAACGCCGTTCCTCTCGGAGAGGCAACGCAAGCAGCGGCGCTGGTTCGGTGGTTTCGCGGGCCTCTACTGCTACTGTTCGGCGCGCTGCTGCTACAGTACGCTGTTGCGGACTCGCGGTGTTGCTGCTGCCCTGCTGGCTTGTGACCGGAGCGTGCGTGCACCGCGGAATGGGACCAATGGCCAATGGGAACCTTTTTTTTTAGAAGAATGCCCGAAGGGAATACGGACTGAGAAGCCCATCAAACTGCCGCCCTGGGCTGAATGGCGGCTGTATAGGTTGGGCTGTTGTTGGCTTGCGTTGGCTGAGATTGTCTGGACTAAGGATGAAGAAACGGTCGAAAACGGACTTACGATATAGAAAAACAAAAACGATCGGTTCGGGATATTTCTACATTTAGCAATTAAAGAGTAAAAAAAAATGGTTGAAAATGGTTGTGAAATCAATTGAAACTGACAATTTTTCATATTAAAAAACGGTTCATAATATAGAAAACGAAAACGGTCAATTCGAAATATTTCTGTTCCGTTTTCATCCCTAGTCCGGACAATGTCCTGTTGCTTTAGGTAAAGCACATCCTCCACGACCACGGTGAACGTGCATTAGGTTCCAAGGTGAAAATCTTTTTTGAGGACGATGCAAGTCTTCGCTGAAAAGACAAGCTAAAAAGTACTGTTTGCTGAATTGTTGTGAGAGAAAAATAATATTCTTTCGTTGAAAAAGTACGGCCGAAAAGGCATAGATTTGAACTTACATATTTAATCCTAAATTTATCTTTGATTCCTTTATAGTCTTTCCGTCACTTTGGCTCTCCAGCGGTGTTAAGTGGGGGCAATAAGCCAACAAGACTATTTTGTTATTTATTAGGGTCCACTATATCTGTTATCTATTACACCTAAAAAATAAGTAGGGCTTACGTCCAACTCCGATTTCGTGCACGCGCCTGCGATAGCCCCTACCGGCGCTCGTTCCTTCATCCCGCTCCGTTGGCACCGCTACTCCAAATCAGAATCAAACAGCTTGTTCGCTAGGCTGGAATATGGCTTGCTAGACTGGATGTGCTGGGCTGGAATTCGGCAGCCCTGCCCCAGCCGAACGGCTAGAGTATAAGCGACACCAGCGTACCGTAGCCGCTCCCTCCCTCCCTCATTTCCCCATCGCGCAGTGCAGCTAGGGTTCGCCGCGGTCTCGCAGCTCGACCTGGTGTGTGCGCGCGAGCCTCGGCGGTGGTGAGCCTCGCGTCGCCGCGCCCCGTCGATTGTAATCGAAGCGAGCACCGCCCGCCTCTGTACGTCGCACCCGTGAACGTCGCCGTCGACAACCTCGGCGACAATGACCGACGCCTCCCTCCCCGAACCCGCCTCCATCGACGCCGGTTGTCGCCACCAAAGGTACCCCCTTGATCTCACGCCGCTACACTCTCTCCTGGGCGGATCTGACCCGCGGCGACTCGTTTTGTAGGCTTCCCCCACCCCCTAACCCCCCTCCATCACCGCAAGTCCCAGGTCAACTGCAGCTCGTTCAAGTCGGCCGGATCTGCCTCCCAGGTTTGTTCCAATCCATCACGGAATCAGATCTTTGCTTCTTCCACGGTCTGTTCCAATCCCCCATTTTCCTTGTTAGGGTTAAGGGTTTAGGTCCGTTGCAATCTAAGTACACCTTGTTGTCTGTTGTGGTTCTTATGAGGCCTTAGATTTGCAATGTGGCTTACTATGTGCCTTGATTTGCTTAGCAGATGTCTAAGAATGTGTGAAATGCAGGTACAGAACTTCTTAATTGGGATTTTAGCGCTTTGTCAGTAAAACCGCATGACTTGTATGTTGTAAACAGGCTATTAGATTTTTTAGCCTACGAATTAAATTATGTTCATGTGATTCGTTTGTATATTGTATTGCTTTCAATTTCTAACGAACTTCCTACCTATAAAGTTGGCTATTTATCTGATTTCCCTCCTCTGGTTGTTTCACCCCTGTTATTTTGATTTCAGTTAATGTCTTTACTCTTTACCAGTCATGTGATACCATTATACAAGAGATATTTGTAGTCAAGAGACCATATCAAGCCAGGTTGTTCTCATTTCTTCTGTCTGGTGGCTCAGCGCTGTGGTACTCAATCTCCGTGCAAGGTGTTCATGTGCTACCGTTGAACATTGCCCACACTGGCAGCATCGTCCACGTCTTCGTGCTCTCCACCTGAAGCTAGACACTACAACCTCCGTTCAAAACACCACAAGCGTTTCGGAAAGGCAAGTCCCCTTTTCCTTTCATAATCATTTTTCTACACTGCTACTACCTTATATTTTCCCATTTCCATTCGTACCATGTCAATAATTCCATGGAATTTCGTACATTTCATCAGATATCAAAACAGCGAGCGTCCTGGGATGACCCAACCTGCGTCTTGTTTCTTGATCTAGTCCAAAAGCAGAAAGACCTATGTCACTGGTCCCATAACACCCCATCGACTATCGGGTGGTCCAATGTCGTGCATGACTTCAAAAAGGCCACAAATCGCGGGTATTACAAGAAGACGCTTCAAAACCAGTATTATGACCTTAAACGGGGGTATTTCAATTGGCGTGACGCTCAAACCCATACTGGCCTAGGCAGTGACCCGGTTACTGGTGTGGTGACTGCTGATGACGCTTGGTATGGCCAAGGTCCCAGGGTACTAACTTAAGCCTTTCATAGCCTCTTTTGTAACTAGCTAGGTTCTCGCTAACTCACTACTAACATGGCCCGCACTGTATCACGCGCAAGAAAGTAGCCAAAAGGCTCATGAGAGTCAAACGTCCACAATGCTGTGACCAACTGATCACGCTTCTGGGACGCACCCCACGTGACAGAGGGGAGTTGTTTGCTACCGGTGGCCATGAACCTGACCATACCCCTCCCAAGTGAGAGCCCTCAGACTCCTCAAGACTTGTCGGGTGAGCACGTAGATCCCCATAGTGTTGGTCAGTCCTCCAAAAGATTCAGTTGGGAATTTTCCATCGACAGTCCATGCAAGAAGACAAGCAGAACTCATTCCATTGATGAAACCATTGATGGCCTGAATGACATTATCAGGAATGCTAGGATGCGCCAGGGCCGTGAAGACGCAGTGTACCTAGAGGAGATAGCCCAAGTAAAGGAGATTCTGGTGGCAGATGGTTACATCGAGAATGATCTAGTCTACATGCAAGTCCTGAATCTTTGCCTAAACAAGAATCACCGTCGTGCGTTTCAAGATCTTGAAAGTAAGGAGGGCCGGCTGAACTGGATGACGGTGTCCTAGGACACTGTTGCCCTCAACTCCAAGTGATGTTGATCATCGTTCCTTCTGAACCTGCTTTAGATGTTTTACTTTTCCATGATGAATGTGTTTAGTGGTCTACGGACCTTATGATCATTTCGTTTGTAATGGTTGATGTAATAAGAACCTATGTTGAGAACTACTTGTTTTTGTAGTATGCTTGTTGTTGTAATAAGAACCTTATGATCATTTACTTTTACTGATGCCCACAGGGGAACTCTTTACTGATGCCCACAAGGGAACTCATTTACTTATACTTGTTTTTTGGCATGCAGTACTGTAAGACGGTGGACAAATGGCAATGCTATAGAGTTCCGGGGAGCACACAAGGTTTTAGTGCAAACTATTCTAAAGCTACCCACAGGGGAACTCTTTACTGGTAAAGACTCAAATATTGTGTTTTTAAATTAATGATTTTATTGGTTGCAATGCATGTATTCTGTTTTTGTGGACTTTTCTCTTGTAACTTGTTGATGTGATTTATCATTTCTGTGTTATTGGGCATATTGGTGACTTGCATGCTTTATTTGTTTTCTCTATTGTGGATGTTTCTATATTTACATACTTGGTTGTAGCATTTAGTTAAATTTGTCAAGAGGTCCTTGAATGCTCATTTACCAGTTCATACAACAAGGCATGTATATGTGAGTTCAGAGCATGAGTTTGAAATGCAGTCCATTGTTTGACTAGTTTTTGGTTTTTAGCAAGGTGAATGTTCGAGCTTGTCTATATGCTGATGCAAGCACTTCTTTTATGTGCAACTCACTTATCTATTGGAGTCTTCTGAGTTTCACCTAAACTGGGTAGGTTCCTGGAATAGGGATCAATCCAAAAGCCTTGTCCTAGTTTCTCCATTTTGTCTGGATGCTTTGGTTTGCTTTTCTTTTTTCCCCTTTATGTGGTTGAACATACTAAACAATCAATTCTGTTGGGATAATCCACAAAAGACCTTGAAGGAGCCTCTTTTTTCTCCTAAAATTCAGTTCTGTCATCACTTATTTTGAAAAGAACTCAGCATTGGCAACCTGAAGTTCTTTATGCATTTTCCAGGTGCATCAGTTGCTTCAGTTTACTGTACAATTATCTGAGCATGTATATGTGAGTTGAAAGTATGAGTATGAATAACATATTGATCATTGCATATAGTATGACACCTTTTGGAGGTAGTTTTCTACATATGATATTGTATCTGCTTAGTACGACACCTAACTGATCAGGTTATTTGTACGGTCTGAAAAGTTGTAAATGAGCAATTCCGAGGACTCTTCAACTAGCGAGAGTGCATATCAGAAAAGGGATGTGCTGGACTGGATGTCTGCAGCAGCACTGGTGACAAAATTGAAGTACTTACTAGAGAATCAAAGCATTGCGGTAAATCCTCCTTGCCCCATACCGAAGCTTACAGGCAAGCAATGGATGCAATAGATTCTACATAACCCAACTGCAAGCCATGAGAACTTGCACATGTCTCGGGATGCATTCTCGTAGTTGCATGACATTTTGCTTCCGTATGGCCTTCCTAGTACAACTAAGTGTGATTCTGTTGAAACTTTAGGTATGTACGTCTGGTTTTGTGCCCACCAGTCTACAACTAGAGAATGCAAATATAGATTTGAAGGGTCCTTAGATACAGTTAGTTGAAAGATAACTGCAGTAGCAAATGTAATGTATAAGTGGGCACAAACAATTCTAGTTCCAGCAGATAGGCACTATGGACGAGTGAGCCATGAACTTAAGAAACATGAACCATGGTTTGATGTATGCATAGGTGCTATAGAAGGCACTCATGTAGAAGTTGAGGTGAACCACGAAGCAAAAGCTGACTTCTTTAATAGGAATGGAGAGACCTCAATAAATATTTGCGCCATTGTGGATATGGATGGCCACTTCACCTTTGTCGGTGCTGGAAAGGCAGGGGCGTGTCATGACGTGCCGGTCCTATAAGAATGTCAGAGAGATGCACGGTTCCCTCTTCCGCCACCAGGTTCGTGATGACTTGCAAATGAATTCATGATGCATGTGTGTAGGAAGTTGGCTGCACATTGATGTCAATAAATATTTAATGGCTTCAATTGATGTAGGTTGATACTACCTAGGAGACGCGGGATACACGTTAGAGAAATGATACATGACGCCATACCACGACACAAGGTACTATGCGGATGAGTTTAAGAGAGTAGACTTGCAGACGTTAGGCCATGAGAAGAAATTTAACCACATTCATGCGGGCTGCGCAATATCATTGAATGTAGATTTGGGGTTTTAAAAGAAAGGTGACATATTCTAGAAAAGGTGCCCTTCTTCAGAAGGGCGAAGCAAGCGATGATTATTATATCATGCTTTGCAATGGATAATTACTTGTGGCTACATACGCATGTATCTCATCCACCGACGTATCCTATGTCGGAGTGGGTAGAGGCAAATCGCAAAACTGACATTTCTGTAGTGAGATATTAGATCTCAACGGTTATGTGGGGTGCAACATTAGATGATTAAAGGTGAAGTAATAAACTTAATTTCTATGAACTCAAGTTAGGGAACTCTTTATTGGTAAAGACTCAAATATTGTGTTTTTAAATTAAACATTTTATTGGTTGCAATGCATATATTCTGTTTTTGTGGACTTTTCTCCTGTAACTTGTTGATGTGATTTATCATTTCTGTGTTATCTGGCATATTGGTGACTTGTATGCTTTATTTGTTTTCTCTATTGTGGATGTTTCTATATTTACATACTTGGTTGTAGCATTTAGTTAAATTTGTCAATATGTGAGTTCAGAGCATGAGTATGAAATGCAGTCCATTGTTTGACCAGTTTTTGGTGTAGATTAAGATATCATCGCTGCGTCAAGGAATATTTTAGTGTTTCGGCCAGTGGCGAATCTAAGATGTTAGTTTAGGGAGGCTGAAGTTGCGAGTTTATCGTCACCTGTCAAGCGCATTGTGCAGAGCCAAGCTTGCTGCCATATGGTCGACTGACCACGACTCTGGCGTCGCTCGTGATTAATCACAAAAGCCAAGTTTGATTAATCACAAAAGCATCTTTACAAGACCAGGTCTAGTATACTCCTAGTATGAAAAAAGCACCAAAGCATGAGGAAGACAACAAAAAAGACGGATAATAAAAAAACGAACGGGAAAAATAAAATGAATCACACACGAACAATAAAAAATAGACCAGGAAAGCCAAGCGTGAGGGGGGAAAACGGCGGACAATAAAAAAACAGATTGAGAAAAGGAAAACGGAATCATGCACGGATATCAGAAAAAAACAAAACACGGACGGAAAGAAAATCATGGATGGAAAATAAAAAGGGAGCAGCCGATCCAGAAATTCTTTGTGGTTTCATATTAGGGTAATATTTGAGTAATTTCTACTTTTATCCTTTTCTATTTGGATTAAGATTCCTATTTGGCTTACTTCTCTATTTGGATTAGGATTGCTAGCCATCCAGGTTACCTTAAACCTGTGTCAAAGCAGTGCCATCTCTATATTCATGGAATTAGTTAGAGGAGATGGAGCTAAAAATAAAATGAAATTTTGGCTCCTGAATATTAGATCGGCACTACTGCCTCTCAGATGTTCGGATGGACGCCCGCGGCTGCTGTCCATTTTCCCACGTCCACGCATGGGCGTGCGCTCGCCAGACGTTGCTCGCACCGCCTGCGTCTCGCGACCATTCGAGGTTCGCGCCGCCAAACGTCGCCCCGCGCGCGCGGTCGCTCGCAAACCCCCGCTTCCCACGCGCATGTTATATGCAACACGCGATCTACTTTTGAAACATTCATATGCAACACTTGCAACATACAAAAAAGATAAATAAAACACTTGAAACATGCCTCTAAAACACTTGCAAAAATAATTAAAAAACATTGCAAGCATACACAACATCCAAATAAAACACTTGCAACATATCTGCGAAAGCATATGCAACATCCAAATAAATACGCTTGCAACATACGTCAGAAAACAGATGAAACATTAGAGACATACTCCTGTAACATACATGTACAACCATTGCAACATATGCAACATCACGATCTACTTTTACAACATCCTTATGAAATGCTTGGAACATATCTCTAAAATATCTGAAACATTTAAAATGTGAGCTTGCAGCATTCATCATATCCCAGTGTAGCCTGCTTCGCCGTCTACATCGAGGCATCATAGCTGTACGTAGCAGCAGGTGAGGCCAAAGGCTTCCATGCCAGGGCCTGGCGCATCTCCTTGCGTTGGCGGCACATGTCGATGTCGTCAGGCCGGGTGGGTGGCGGAGCAGGAGCAACGGAGTAGCGGCAGGAGTAGCGGCAGGAGTAGCGAGACGGGCGCCCGAAGCAGGAGCACGAGTAGCGGCAAGAGCAGTGGCATGGGTACGCGGAGGAGCAACAGGAGCCACGGGGCAAGCGGCGGAGGAGGAGTAGGAGCAGCGCGAGGCGGGCGACGGGAGCAACGGAACGGGGTAGGCGGCAGAGGAGAAGCAAGAGCAGCGCGAAGCGGGCGACAGAAGCAACGGAAGAGGACGGACGCAAGGTTTATTAGGCTGGTCCGCAGGCCCAGGCGTGGGATGTCTGGATGGGATGGACGGACGCGTCCTATCATTATTGATATTGGATAGTATAGATAGATTTTAAGTTTGGAAAGACTAGGGCCCGGATGTCCGGATGGTTGCGCACGCCCGAACGCCCACGTCTGCTCCGCCTTGGTCTCTCGGCTTCGCGCAACACCTGCGCCAGCTCTGCTTCCCGCCCCCACGTTCGGACCGCTCCCTTCCGTCCGCTGCCCACGCCGCCAGGATGAAACGACCCTGTCTCTTCCACATCGGCGCCTCGCCAGCCTCTTTCATAACGTTTCACGCCCACCTCTTCCACGCCGTTCTAATGACTCCCCGCCTCTTTCACATCGGCGTTGCACGCCCTACGCCTCCTCCCCATCGACGCCACCGTGGCTCCGGCGCTACCTCTTTCTTTCTCACTCAACTGTTAGGTTTTTGATCTCCCACCATTAGGCCCAACGGCCTTTTGGGCCTTGTTCTCGCGCCCTGATCGGGGGCGCCTAACCCTACATGGTTGGTGGGCCCCCGTCACATTGCGCTATATATAGAGGTGGGGGCCGGCCGGCTCAAAACACGAGGTTCACCTGAGCCGCCACTCCCCACCGATATTTCCCTGATCCCGATCTGAGAAGGGGCGCAGCCAGTGACGGGAAGCCGCCACCGTCTTCACTGCGCCACCGTCTTCACTGCGTCGACTCCTCTCTCCACCGAACGTCGCTGCTGGAGCGCAGATGGCGTCCACGAACGAGACACTGCCTGGCGCTTCCACCACTCCGATCGCTGCGACGACTGTGGCTTTTGATGGTCTGCAATTCCTAGTCCGCACTCCCTTATCTCTCCCTCTCTGTCTCCCTCATTTCCAGTAGAAGGTAACTAGGTACTTGATTATCCTATATCTACTATGAAATCACCCGATCTGATGAACCTAAGAAGCAGAGAATTCTATCAATGGTACCGGAGCCACGGTTCACTGAGTAGAAACCTAGATCGGGATATAGAAATGAAGAACAACACGAACTCGATTTAGATTTTTGGATCCGAAAGAAATCAGTCAAAACGAACCCGAATCAAACCCTAATGAACCGATTTCGGACCGGATTGAATCGAACCATGAATCCTAACCCTAAAACGAAGAAATCGTCCGATCCGCTGCGAATCCGCTGCGGATCAGGAATCACCGCACTCGGTGTGGCCGGCTCTGGCCTCCGCACGCATGGCTGTGCACGGCCAAAGAAATCACTGTGGCCGCCGAGCTCGCTGGGCCGAGCCGTGGTGGCCGGTGCTCGCGGGGCCGGGCCTGGTCGCCGGCGCGTGGCAAAGAAGCCGTCGGGGGCGCGTCCACGCCGTGTGTGGCGCCCCGGCTCTGGGCACCGCCCATGGGACCGCTCGACGGCGACGAGCTCAGCCTAGGGCGAGCTCGTGCGCCGGTGAGGGGCCCGGCGGCGGCACCGCCGTCTCTTTTCCCTCCGGCCGTCACGGCCTGTGATGAAGTTGTCCTACCGCTGAGAATGGAGAGGGAGAGAACGAAATGAAATGAGTTAGGGTTAGGGCTACTGACGGCTTCAGGGGTTTTGATCTTATGATTTTCGCTCGTGGCCGTCGGATGATGATGGATGGCTCAGATCGGCCGGCAGCAAGCTGGGCTTGAATCGGCCCAGGCGGGGCGAGCGTGCGGGGGTGAATTGCCGGCCCAGGCCAAGGTTTCCTGGGCGCGGCGTCCCCTCCGATCCAGCGCATGGGCCACGCGCATGCAGCTTTTTCTGGGCCACGTTTTTTGCTGGGCACGGGAGGGCGCAAGGCGCGCGGCTGGGCCGAAGCAGGCCGAGCGAGATGGGCCTTCGGGCCGAATTTCAAGAATATGATTTTTTCAGAAGCATTTCCTTTGACATGTATTCGATGAATATTTGAATGAAATTGAAAAGAATTTTGATATGAATTTTCCGTGCAATGTTGTCCAACGACATTTTGCTCAGAAAATAGTGATTTTTTTTGTGCTTCTGGAAAATAATTAATGTTTCTGTTGTGCATGATAATTATTGTTCTCTTTTAATTAAATTTGAACCAACGGGATAATTTAATTTTAAGAGAAGTGATGAATTTCTGATAATTTTGATGAGTTTATGATGTTGTTATTTTCTGACCAACGTTGTTAATAACAATATTATAATTTTTTGATCCATGAGAAATTGTGCATTAATTTTATTTCTGCCCAACGGTGATGTAAAATTTTTGCATAGATGAATTATATGTTTTAATTTGACCAACGTTGAGTTAAAGCATACGATTTTATGTATAAATGTTTCTCACTTACTCTGGTGTGGTTTCAGGAGGCAAATGCATTGTGAACATCGCGAATATCCCGACACTCAACGGCAGCAATTACCGTGTGTGGCGGGAGAAATATGAACTGGAACTTGCGTTGGGAGAGGTCGATTTTGCCATCATCTCACCGTGTCCCACTGAACCAGAGGATCCGGTGAGAGATGAAAATGAATATGACACTAAGTTCGCTGCTCGAAAGCGTGATCATGCTGAGATAAGAATGAAATATGACCTCGAACATAGGCAATGGATTCTCTCCAACCGCAAGTGCCTGTTGGTAGCCAAGGCCACCATAGAAGAACAGATAAGGGCTCAATCCCTGAATGTGCTACTGCCACAAAATATCTTGATAAAATCAAGAGTCAGTTTACTGGGTCTACCAAGGCCACAACAAGTTCACTGATTAAGAAACTTATGAATGAAAAATACACTGGCGGTAGCATAAGAGAGCACATTTTGAAGATGAACACTACGGCATCTGAGGTAAAGGAAATGAATTTGAAGGAAGATGATTTCCTGATTCATTTGATTTTTGCTTCTTTGCCAAAAGAATATGGTACTTTTATTGTGAACTATAATATGTAGCCTGAAAGATGGGGCATAGAAAGACTTATTTCAATGTGTGCTCAAGAAGAGGAGAGGATAAAGTCCTCACAGGGTGAATCCGCTCACTTTGTGAAGGATAACAAAAGAAAGAACTTTAATGGCAAGAATTTTAAATCACAAGGGAAACCCAAGTGGGATAAGGCCTCTTCCTTAAATTCATAGGGAAAGAAACCCTAGGATTCTGAGAATCAGCAGAACAACTCCTATGGTGAAGCTGAAAAAGACCAATGCAAGCACTGCTTCAAGAAGGAACAATACAAGAGGGACTGTCCAGACTTCCTGAAATCTCTACTAAAGAGAGGTGATGAATTTATTACATTTGTAGATGAATCCCTGTATTTATGTTATGCTAAATCCACTTGGTGGGTTGATTCAGGAGCAACTACTCATGTTGCAAATTCTTTACAGGAGTTAAGTGGGACGAGAACCTTGCAAAGAGGAGAAAGAACGATTAAAGTTACAAATGGAGTGCAAGCCAATGTTGAAGCCATTGGAGATTTATCTTTAGAATTGAATAATGGCTTTGTACTTAGACTAAAAGAAGTACTTTAGGTTCCCTCTTTGCGTAGAAATTTGATAAGTGTTTCGAAACTTGATGATGATAGAATCGATTGCCATTTTGGTAATGGCAAATGTAAGATACTTGTTAATAATGAATGTGTTGGTCTTGCCTTCCGATAAGACAAGCTTTATTTATTATCTCTTGATGAAAATACGAACAATGTATGCGATGAGAATATGAATGATTCCCTATCTGCGAATGTAACTAAGAAGCGGAAGCGAATTGATGATGCCTCTTCGAAATTATGACACTGTCGCTTGGGCCATATCTTGAGGGGGAGAATAGAATGGTTGATTAAAGATTCAATTCTTCCGCACTTAGAATTTTCAGATTTAGAACAATGCGTTGATTGCATCAAAGGAAAGTATGTCAAGAAAATTAAGAAAAATGCCAAACGAAGCGCAGGAACTTTAGAAATAATCCACACTGATATATGTGGTCCATTTCCTGTGAAAAGTGTGGATGGTTATGATTTGTTTATAACATTCACAGACAACTACTCTTGTTATGGCTATATTTATCCAATTAAAGAACGATCAGAAGCATTGGATAAATTCAAAATATTTAAAGCTGAGGTTGAAAATCAGCACAATAAGAAAATAAAGATAGTACGATCAGACCGAGGTGGAGAGTACTGTGGGCGACATACCCCATATCGCCAAATTCTTGGACCGTTTTCAAAGTTTCTACAGGAAAATGGCATAGTCGCTCAGTACTCTACACCAAGGGAGCCTCAGCAGAATGGAGTGGCTGAAAGACGTAACCGTACCTTAATGGATATGGTAAGAAGCATGATAAGTTACTCCACATTACCGATTAGTTTATGGATGGAGGCACTGAAAACCGCCATTCACATACTTAATCGAGTACCAAGCAAATCGGTGCCTAAAACACCGTATGAATTATGGACAGGAAGGGAACCCTCACTTAACCATTTGTGTGTGTGGGGCTGTCCGGCTGAGGCAAAAGTGTTTAACCCAAACATAGGAAAGTTAGACTCCAAGACAGTCAGCTGCCATTTTATTGGCTATCCAGAAAGATCGAAAGGATATCGCTTCTATTGTCCTGACAGACATACGAAGATTGTAGAAATAAGACACGCTGTGTTCTTGGAGGATAACATGATCAGGGGGAGCATGATAGCACGAGAAATAAGCCCACAGGAGAAGCGGGTACATGTACCCACTCCGATGGTTGAAGAACCATTCTTTACGTTACTTGTTGTTGTTGAGCCGACAGTGTAGGACACTGTAGTGCCAACACCTATTATAAATTCTCCCATGGCGACAATGAATGAACATGAGGGACTTGTCTTTGAGGAGCCTGTCCCTGAGGAATCTATAGAACCAAATGTCGCACATGAGGAAGAACAACAACAACCCAATGTGGAACAAGTGCCAGATGCCCCTAGAAGGTCTCAAAGAACAAGAAGGTAAAATATTTCTAATGACTATGAAATTTATGAAACAGAAGAATTTCAGATGGGGGATGATCCCACCTTATTTAAAGAAGCCATGAGAAGCGACCACTCATCAAAGTGGCTTAAGGCCATGGAAGATGAAATGAAATCAATGAGTACCAACAAAGTTTGGGACTTGAAAATTATTCCTAAGGGAGCCAAAACAGTAGGTTATAAATGGATCTACAAAACAAAATATGACTCCCAAGGGAATATAGAAAGATTTAAAGCGCGACTTATGGCGAAAGGTTTTATGCAAAGAGAAGGGATTGATTATAATGAGACATTTTCTCCAGTCTCATGTAAAGATTCCTTTAGAATTATAATGGCGCTTGTAGCCCACTATGATTGGGAGTTACATAAAATGGATGTAAGGACGGCGTTCCTTAACGGGGATTTGGAAGAAAATGTTTATATGGCACAACCGAAAGGTTTTGTTGTAAAAGGAAAAGAAAATATGGGATGCTGTCTAAAGAAATCAATCTACGGATTGAAGCAAGCCTCAAGACAGTGGTATTTGAAATTTGATAGAACAATAAAAGATTTTGGGTTTAAGGAAAATGTTGAGGACAATTGCGTTTACACAAAATTCAAGAATGGAAAGTACATATTCCTGATTTTGTATGTGGATGATATCCTGCTTGCTAGTAGTGATGTCAATCTACTAATGGAAACGAAGAAATTTTTGTCCTCAAACTTCAATATGAAAGATCTCGGTGAGGCCTCGTTCGTTTTAGGAATAGAGATTCATCGAGACAGAAGAAAGGGGTTCTAGGATTATCACAAAAGGCATACATAGAAAAGGTTCTAAAGAAATTTAGTATGCATGCGTGCAGTTCTTCACCTCCTCCTATTGTCAAGGGCGATAGATTTGGGGAACATCACTGTCCCAAGAATGAATATGAGATTAATCGAATGAAAGCGGTACCGTGTGCTTCAGCAGTTGAAAGTTTATAATATGCTCAAGTGTGTACACGCCCTGACTTAGCTTTTGTTATCGGGTTACTTGGCAGATATCAAAAGAATCCAGGAATAGAACATTGGAAATTAGTGAAGAAAGTCATGCGTTATTTGTAGGGTACGAAAGGCCTCATGCTAACGTATAGAAGATCTGATTCCCTGCAAATAGAGGGGTATTCAGATTCCGATTATGCGGGAGAAGAAAGAAATTCCACGTCAGGATATATATTTACTCTCACAGGAGGGGCTATATCGTGGAAAAGCTCCAAACAAACCTAACTACATCCTCGACAATGTATGCCGAGTTTGTAGCATGCTATGAGGTAACGGGGCAGGTGAATTGACTAAATAAATTCATACCCGGATTGAAAGTGATTGATAATATAAATGAACCAATGAGGTTGTATTGTGATAACAACCCAGCGGTACAATATGCTTACAACAATAGGTCAAGTGGTGCTGCCAAACACATTGACATAAAGTACTATGTTGTGAAAGATAAAGTTCGGGATCATATAATAAATCTTGAGCATATAAGTACAGAGAAAATGCTCGCGGATCCGCTCACAAAGGGCTTACCACCCAACGTGTTCAGAGAACATATAGCCGGCATGGGTTTAAGGACAAGCCTATGATTCCCGAACATATGAAGGGCCCAGAAGAAAGTTTCATTCTAAAACGGAGAAATATGTTGTGGCTGTTAGTCTAACGGCACTAATTACTATGACGATGAAACAGTTCAATGCACTAATCTGCAATGGAATAGGATAGAAGCAAGAAAAATATGACTCGAAAGTGTTGAGTATGAAATTAAAGAACGAAGAAAATGATGAGAGATCGAGGGGGAGAATGTTAGGTTTTTGATCTTCCACCATTAGGCCCAACGACCTTTTGGGCCTTGTTCTCGCGTCCTGATCGGGGGCGTCCAACCCTACATGGTTGGTGGGCCCCGTCACATTGCGCTATATATAGAGGTGGGGGCCGGCCGGCTCAGAACACGAGGTTCACCTGAGCCGCCACTCTCCACCGACATTTCCCTGATCCCGATCTGAGAAGGGGCGCAGCCAGTGACGGGAAGCCGCCACCGTCTTCACTGTGCCACCGTCTTCACTGCGTCGACTCCTCTCTCCACCGAACGTCGCTGCCGGAGCGCAGATGGCGTCCACGAACGAGACACTACCCGGCGCTTCCACCACTCCGACCGCTGCGACGACTACGGCTTTTAATGGTCTGCAATTCCTAGTCCACACTCCCTTATCTCTCCCTCTCTGTCTCCCTCATTTCCAGTAGAAGGTAACTAGGTACTTGATTATCCTATATCTACTGTGAAATCACCCGATCTGATGAACCTAAGAAGCAGAGAATTCTATCATCAACAATTGTACATTCAGATCTACTTTTGCAATACTCAAATGAAACAGTTGTAACATACATATGAAACAAATGAAACATTTGGAACATACATTTGCGACATTCAGATAAAACACTTGCAACATGTGTCTGAAACAGGTGAAATATTTTAAACAAACTCTTGCAACATACGTGTATACCATTGTAATATCCGAAAACTACAATTGCAACATCCATACGAAACATCTGAAACATACCTCCAGAGCACTTTAAACATGCGTTTTGCAATATAGGAAAAACTCGGGCCGGTCGATTCCCGGCGCCGGGGTTGGTGCCGGCGGCAAGCAACACTGCGCGAGCGCCACCAGCACCAGCGGCGCCGCGCGAGCATCACCATCGTCAGCACCACTTGCACCGGCCTTGGCTCAGCCGGGCAGACGGCGCGCACGATGTGTGCGTGCAGGTTGCGCGTGCGACGGGAGGGAGTGAGCGACCGAGCGAGTGGAGTGGGGCAGGGAGGCGTGCGCGCGACATGGGTTTAGACACGCAGCACATGTGAGCGACGCGGGTGGGTTGATCCGTCCGTCCGGACGAGCATATCATTATCGTTTTAAGTTGACAGCTAACTGGCCGTGATAGACCGGCCGGTGGAGAAGGCCACGTTCAACGCGAGACGAAGAGACGAACTTCCGTGAACTCACACCCCTGTATCCCGTATCCGTCGTCCGGCAGGCTCTGCCGACAGTCCGTGACGTAACACCCCATACTTGCCCTGCTCGCCACGTAAACTCTCACTCGCGCTATCGCTGCTCCGCGGAGCGAAAGGGACAAGTATCTGCCCTGTTGGCCACTTGGTTGGACAAATTTTACACTAGGCCATCACGTCAAAAATATCTCCAACGAACTGATTCTATCGCATCCACTCATATTGCTCCAAAAACCTTGTCCAGAAAAGAAAATTTTGGCGCTAAACAAGCACCACGTAAAAAAATGCCGGCTTTCAATCAGTGCCGATATTTCATTCATAGCTTTATTGTTTTCTCACGGCAGATATCATGTCTCTCCACCATCAAATCCAGAAAAGTAGCTTTCGATCGTTCTAGTGCCCAGCTCTTCCTCTAATCCTCTTTCGCCTATAAAGCTAGATAGTACTAGCTAGCTAGTGGCGTCCTCACTATCTGCGCCTCACTCACCGCAGCTCTGAAGTCCGAAGCGAAAAAGATCTGAGCAAGCAGAGAAGCTATCCAATGGCAGAGGGCAACAACTCCGGCAACCTGTTCTCCAGCGGCAAGCTGGTCGCGGAGGCCGCCGCGTCGGTGTTCCAGCAGAAGAGCGCGGAGAACGTCGACAAGAAGGAGGTCGCCGGCGCGGCGTCCGAGATCCTGCACGCGGCGTCCACGTACGGCAAGTTCGAGGACAAGCCGGCCGGGCAGTACATCGAGAAGGCCGAGGGCTACCTGAAGGAGTTCAGCACGGGACACGCCGCCGGCGCCGAGCAGCCTGGCGACGCGGCGCCGCCGAAGCCGGCGGAGGCCGAGGCGACCAAGGAGCCGGCGGTGCCTGCGCCGGCCGCGGATGAAGGCGGCAAGTCGTCGGAGGGGTTTGGCCTCGGCGACGTCGTGAAGGGCGCTGAGCAGCTCGTGGGGAAGCAGGGCGGCGGGGAGGAAAGCGCCGGCGGCGGCGCCGCCGGTGGGCTGTTTAAGATGGCCCAGGGCTTCCTCAAGTAGATGGAACTCGATCAAAGCTCCATCCACGCACTGCACTTGATTTCTCTCGCCAACGTGTAGCTGTGTGCCTGTGTGTCTGTTATGTAATTAACTTCAAATAATGTTGTCTTCGCTGTGTGTTCTTCAAGTTGTCTGTAATAACCGAGAACGTTGTAGCAGTGGTGGCAGTGTGCTTTTCGACCTGTCTTTTGATAATTAAAAAGACACTGTATGTTGTATAAGCATTCATATCGTCGGTACCTAAACGAGGGGTACCCACACTCAACGATTAAGAAAGACAAACCTCTGAGAAAATCACGCTAAAGACTCCGTCCACGTAGGAAGAACGAGCCAAAACCACGCACGGAACGCCTCGACTACGTTCCGACTCACACGAGGCTTGCTCGACGGGACGCCTCGACCATAGGGAAATCTCCGACTCGTACGACCCTGGGTCGAGCCGCTCGATCCGCCTCACTCACCAACTCTCAGACAAAAGTCAAAGCATTTAATGCAACTGGCAACCACTTCCTACCCCCATGGTTACAACGATACTAGCATGGAAGCAGTACCAGTGTCAAATCCCACTTTTTACTGCCTATCCCGGGATGGGCGGTGAAAACCTGTCACTGTACACGCCATGTCGAGCACTGTTCCGCCACTGATCTCCCCCGAGGGGAAAAATGACGAGTGTCGTACCCCGAAATTCCCGGTGCTCGGCCTTATCCATTCCCCGTCGACCCACCTCGACCAGGCCTCAACCAACCGTCGGTCAACAAAGAAGCAAGGCCTGCATGCCACAGGACTCGGGGTCTTTTCACTGTCTCATCCTTTACGTCACCATGGTGTCCAGGGATGGCCGGCCATTCCCGGAGCACGTCGCTACAGCGGCTTCCACAGCGCTCAACAAAATTTCACTTCTAAGGCATCCCCCAGCGTCTCTGCCTCCTCTTGACCCTATAAAAGGGAAGGCAGGGAACTCTACGAAGGGGGACGGACAAGGCAAAACAAGTCACCCCACCGTAGAAGATCAACATCTCAAGCAATCTCCTTTGTACTCTCTCTCTTTCTCTCTAAGACTTGGGATTGACTCCCTCCCTCGCAGCTTGTAACCCCTATGCAAGCATTTAGGTGCAAGGAAATATAATACTTCCCCCGCTGTACGTAGGGCCTTCTTTCGCCTGAACCAGGATAAACCCCCGTGTATTCTCTTTGTATCACCATCCAGATTAGGGACACGCAACACAAATTTACTTGTTGGATTAGGACCCTCACGGGCGCGAACACTGACAGTTGGCGCGCCAGGTAGGGGACGCTGCATGCCAACATCGTTTTCCCGCCATTTTTCTGGATGGCTGACCCCGGACGTCCACTTCCGTTGGCCACAGTGATCTGGTTTGGGAGCTTGGAGTTCATGTCTCTTGGCCACGGCTACGACATGGTCCTCCTCCCGCCCAGGCACCCAACCGACGGCGACCATGAGATCTCTTAGCCTGGGGGAGTGCTACGCTGGTACCGTCGCTCTCGTCAGGCACGTGCTACCAGGCGACGGCGTGCCTAGCGCAACCGCCATCATCGCCTCGTGGGGGGTGATGGTATTCCCCGATCCGGCGCCCCTCAGCCGGACACCGACACGGATTTCCTCACTGAGGATCTGTGTAGGATGAGCTTGGCTGAGGGTAAGATGCCGACGGGGTGTCCCATCACTCCTCCGCCCCGCACACCACCAGCCAATTCAGGATCGGTTGCTCTGGTACCAGGATCCATGCCCCCATCGGCATTCCCGTATGGGCTGGACCTGGTTGCCTGGGCATATGCTTCTTCTGTAAGCACCAGCATGAGCGCTTACGAGAAACTCTCCGGACACCATCTACGTTACACCCTCGACCTCTCGCGTCCACGCCAGCTTCTGAGTACCTGGACTCCACGGAGACCCTAGATGCAGAGCTCTGTGCGACTGCCCTTCGTCATTATAGCCTCAGAGACGCACGGCCTCACATGCACCCGTCATACTACTATTTCGGCACTTCGGACTCTGACTCTGCCGATGACAGCTATGACCCAACTCGTGAATGCTTCAATATCAATGGGGCTATCACGTCAGATTCGGAGGATGAGGCAGCTGTTGGAGGAAGGAACGCCACGCCACCTCATGTTGAGCCCCCTGCTGCACGAGATGGAGCTCAACTCCTTGCGGATCAAGGAGTGCAACTCGAGCAAATCCACGAACTGCAGGACAGGCTTGACGAGGAACGACAAAATCTATGCCTACTTCAGCAAACCCTCGAGCAAGAGCGCGCGGCACGCGCACACGACGGAGGAGCTCGAGAAAGAGCTCGCGACGTCAATCGTCGCATCATCGAGGATCGGGCGGGCAAACCCCCGGTCTTCGACCGAGCCAGCCAGAATGTTGTCGCAGCCGCCATGCTTCTTCGTAACATACCCGAGCCATCGAACCCCGAGGCCCGTCGGGCCCGCGATGAAATCCGAGGACTCCTCGAGGCCGCTGCCATGCAGCAAGCCGAGAGTTCCGCCTCGAGGCGACGCGGGCTTGCCTCGGAGCTGCCTGTGGAGCCCTCCCGATAGGAGAGAGAGGCCTCGGTTCATCCTGAGCCCGACCCCCAGCGGAACAAGGCGGCCTCTATCCGTGAATGCATCTTTGACAACCGCGAACCTTGAGATGCCAGTGACAACATCAACGAGCACCGTAGGCGCAAGAGTGGTGACGGTGCAGCTCGAGGCTACCACGAGCACAGGGGTGGGCGCTACGACAGCTCGGAGGATCGAAGTCCGTTACCCGAGCCACCAGGTCCTCGGGTCTTCAACAAGGCCATTCACGAAACGCTACTTCCAGCACAGTTCCACCCTCCCCCCACGACTCTTACCAAGTATAACGGCGAAACCAAACCTGAACTTTGGCTCGCCGACTTTCGTTTGGCTTGCTAGTTGGGTGGGGCTACCGATGACCCGGTCATCATTCGACAACTTCCCCTATTTCTATCAGACACCGCTCGAGCCTGGCTCGAGGACCTCCCACCTTGACAGATTCACGACTAGAGCGACCTGATGAGAGTGTTCAAGGGGAACTTCAAGGGGACCTACATGCGCCCTGGTAACTCATGGGACCTCCGAAGCTGTAAACAAAAGCCGGGCGAATCCCTCCGGGACTACATCCGACGTTTCTCCAAACAGCGCACCGAGCTTCCCAACATCACCGACTCTGACGTCATCATGGCCTTCCTCTCTGGTACCACCTACAAAGAGTTGGTCCAAGAGTTGGACCGCAGCACCCCCATCACTGCCAACGGTTTGATGGACATCATCACCAACTTCGCCGCCAGCGAGGAGGCGGTTGGTGCCATCTTTGGCAGCGACCAGGACAAGGGGAAGCACAAGGACGAGGATCCCGTGAGCTCCAGCCGGGGCTCGAAGAGGAACAACAACAAGAAGAAGAAGAATCAGTAGGGCAAACAAGAAGCCCCTGCGGATGACCTTGTCGCCGCTGCAGATCGCAAGAAACCTCGAGGACTCCCCGGTGGGGGCATTTTCGATAAAATGCTTAAAGAACCGTGTCCCTACCACAAAGGGCCCACGAATCACAACCTCGAGGACTGCCACATGCTCCGGAGATACTTTGAAAGCCTAGGCATCAAGAAAGACGACAAGAAGGAGGATCCCAAGGGAGACGACAAGGACGAGGGGTTTCCCGAGATTCATGACTGTTTCATGATATACGGAGGACCCTCGACGCGCCTCTCAACACGGCAGCGCAAACGGGAACGTCGAGAGGTCTTCTCTGTGCAACTCGCGACCCCCCTCTTCCTTGACTGGTTTGAGGTGGCCATCACTTTCGACCGTGATGACCACCCTGACTACGTCCCCAATCCTAGAGTCTACCCACTCATCGTTGATCCCATCATCGCCGACACACGCCTCACCAAGGTGCTCATGGACAGAGGCAGCAGTCTCAACATCATTTACGCCCAGACCCTCGACCTTCTGGGAATCGCAAGGACACACCTCTGACCCAGTGTCGGGGGCTTCCATGGAGTCGTGCCAGAAAAACGAGCAGAGCCCGTAGGACGGGTCGACCTGCCTGTCTGTTTCGGTACTCCCGCCAACTTCAGGAAGGAAAGTCTCACTTTCGAGGTGGTTGGATTCCATGGGACATACCACGCCATTCTTGGGCACCCCTGCTACGCCCGGTTTATGGCAGTTCCCAACTACACCTACCTCAAGCTCAAAATGCCGGGCCCTAACGGTGTCATCACTGTTGGGACCTCCTACGAGCACGCCTATGAGTGAGACGTGGAATGCGTTGAGCACGGGGAAGCCATCCTGGAGTTGACAGTGTCGCTAACAGTTAGGCTGCCACATTGCAATCTAACAGTTACTATTTTTTTCAGCCGTTCGGTACTTCAGTGGAAAGGAAATAGCTAGAACAACCAACAGCTAAATTTCCGGATCACCTCGTCGTCGCTGATTGCCACGGACTCATGCACGATGTTGCCAATCATTGTGACTTTGTGTCGAGGGCGCTCTCGGCCTCCTGCACCTCAACTTCTTGGCTGCCAACCTATTCTTAATTTCGTCTGTCCTCTCCATGACTCTGAGTTTGCTGATCTTCTTGCTAGTAGCATTGAGCTCCTGCAGGATGTTGTCCAGATCAAACTTCCCTGCAGCAATGACAAGAACCAGGGGAGTCAGAAACCGGCCGGGGATCTGTAAGACGTTTGAGTGAGAGGGGCAGGGTAATGAGGAGAGGAGACACTTTCGTGCCATGTGTTGTCAAAGGCGATGACCTCGTTGACGAGCTCGACGGAGGCAAACTGGCTGCGTTGGAAGTCACGAATAAGGTCGGGCAGCCCGATCTTGGTCCGACAGCCACCCGGAAGAAGCCACCTTGGCCGCCATTGATCGAGCGCTCGCTCGAGTCGAGCGCCTACACCACCCTCACCGGATCGCCTTCGAGGGGCGCCTTCCACGAGGCAAGCCGAACTGCCGCTATGGGACGCCTTCCAAGTAGACTTGCTGTGCCGCCACTGAGGGGCGTCGTCCGTGGGGTCGGGCGTCTTCCACACAAGACAGTGCAATGGTGCCTGGCTAGTGCGAGTGCTAGCAGTGAGCGATCACGGCAGGGGCGGCAATGCCTGGCGAGTGTGAGCGTTAGTGGCGAACCATCGCGGCAGGGGGCGATGGTGCCTGGCAAGCGATCACGACAAGGGTGAAAGGTCTTAATATGGTTAGAGGGCGGTGAATAGCCTATTAAAATTCTACAAGATCACTAGAGCAATTTGATTAGTATGACAAATGGCGTAATGTAATTTTCTCTAGCTCTACAAGGGTTGCAAGCCACCTATCCAAATAATTCTAGTTGATATAATCACTGAGTATACACAAGAGCTAAGTTGCTACTCACTAAGAGATCTCAAACTTGCTACACTAAAGAGCTCCACTAGATGAACTAAAACTACAAAGCAAGCTCTTAATTCTAGCTACACTAAAGAGCTTACTATAATTAGTTTGCGGGAAAGTAATGGAGAGGGTGAGGTAATTATACCACCGCATTGAGGGATGAACCAATCACGATGTAGACAACCAATCACCGGGAGAAATCCAATTAATCACAAGATGGACACAAGAATTTTCTCCCGAGGTTCACGTGCTTACCGGCACGCTAGTCCCCGTTGTGTTGACCAACACTTGGTGGTTCGGCGGCTAAGAGATATAGCACGAACCTCATCCACACGTTGGACACCGCAAGAACCGATCCACGAGTGAGGTAGCTCAATGACACACGCAATCCACTAGAGTTGCCTTTGGCGCTCCGCCAGGAAAGGCACAAGAATCCCTCACAATCACCAGGAGGTGGCTAAGAACAATCACCAACTATTGCCATAACTCCTCCGCTGCTCCAAGTCGTCTAGGTGGTGGCAACCACCAAGAGAAAACAAGAAATCCGTAGCCACAACGATCTCTAAGTACCACTAGATGCAATCACTCAAGCAAATACACTTGAAATCACTCAATCTCAATTTGAATTCGCAATCAAACCAGAGAGATGAGTGGGAGGGAGTTTGCTCAACTTAAAGGATACTATCACAAGTAAGAATGACCAAGAGAGTGAGCAAAGTCCGGCTAACGAGCTTATATAGATGTCCCAAGAAAATAGAGCCGTTGGCCCCCTCACTGTGCTAATTTTCGTACTGACCGGACTCGCTACAGTAGCGTCCGGTCGCGAACATAGAGGTTCCAGAGATGATTTTTATCGACCGAACACGTCCGGTCACCACTGACCAGACTCTCCTAGCGTTCGATCGCTCTCCCTTGGCTTTTCCAGGCCCCGAACAGTGGCACAGGCGCGTCCGGTCGCGCCCCAGAGCCGGAGTCCGGTCGTATCCACAGATCAGCCCTCTCAGCGGCACCGACCGGACTCGCTACAATACGACGACCAGACTCGTTACAGTAGTGTCCGGTCACAGAGTCCGGTCATAGACGTTCGTTCGCTCGAGCGGCCGTAACTCTTAGCTCCGAACTCCGAATTCGATGATCTTGGATATTTTAGAAACCTTATTCAGAGGGCTACACAACCCACATGAATACTTATCCAAAGCATAATAGATCAATACAGTTTTCTAATCCAAGAGCCATCCCTTCTCTTTTTTTTAACTCAAGTTCCTCCAAAACTTCTCTAACTTCTTCTTTGCAAATGTGCCAACACCATCAAGTGTACACCACCATGTGCAAGTGTGTTAGCATTTTTCAAGCATTTTACAAGGGTCACAAGTTAGCACACTAGATTTCTAAATGCAATGCATGAACCTAGTGACACTCGATAAACCGTTTAGCAAAAGATTTCTCCTCTTTATAGTACGACTATCGATTCTAAATGTGATCACACCCTTTATGGTGCCTTGATCACCAAAATCAAGATTCTATGCAATACCTTTGCCTTGATCTCCATCGAGTTTTGTTTTTCTCTTTCTTCTTTTCCAAGTTGAGCACTTGATCATCATTTCATGTCCACCTTCCTCACTATGGACTTGAATCTTGCTCCACACTTGGATTGTACCAACCTCATCTAATTCACACACTTAGCATAGAGGTTAGTACTAAGGTTTTATCAATTAGTCAAAACCAAACTAGGGCTTTCGATCTCCCCTTTTTTGGTAATTGATGACAACTTTTTTCACAAAGATTTTCAATAAAAATCTTTTAGATTCATATTGCTTGCCCAAGCATTTTACCATGTGTAAAAAATATGGACAAGTTTCATAAACCCGAATTGGTAGCTCCTAGAAATAAGAGCTAAGAATTTGAGAAAAATACTATTTTAAAGTTTGCCCTAGAGTAACAACACTTAAAAAAACTCGCACCGGGTAATTCATTAAGAAGAAGACCTTCTCACGCAGATCGAGAAAATCCCCGAACTCCGGCCCTACCCATACACATCGACACCTTCTCATGCAGATCGAGAAAATCCCTGGCCTCACCCATATACAACAGCACCGCATTCCCGTGAGACAGGACGGTTACAGACCATTATTTTGGCATGGAACAGACGAGGGGATTTTTTTACCCACAGGCCTGAAATTCGCTCCCGAGGAGGTTCGAACTCATGACCTGAGGGGTGCTGCAGGAAGCGTCGACCAACTGATCTAGCTTCCGTTGGCAACAACACTCAAAAATATATGTATGAGAAAAATAAAACTCAAATGTATAATGGAAACCACTTCTCGGCTCTCATGAGCACACCGGAACGATTGCTGCGCGGTGGGCCTGTTGCAATCTGCCTATCCTATCTCTCAAACCCATTCAACAAAGTGGAAAAGCACTTTGTCAAAACAAAAAGGAAAAGCTAATTTTATTTGTCCCGCGCATATAATAAATGTTTTTTCCAGATCCTTAAAAAAATTATAAAAATGGATTTTCTAAACACCCCACAGGTTGTTTTTCACACAAAACACGGAAGAACGATTTGAGTTGTATTACTAGAAAAATAAAATTTTACTGTTGAAAAAGTTTGCTACTGAAACAATTAAATTAGATTAACCGAACAATTTAGACCATTTAAAAATAGCTACAGCTCGTGAAAGACCATCCGATCATTATTCATCAAACCGCTGGTAAATGTTCAATTACAGAGTCATTGGAGTGATGATCTGAATGAGACTGGTTTCCACTTTTCAGTAAAGGCATCTAAATGTAAAATGTGCAATTACAGTGGAAGTCATTTGGATTCTAATCCCCAGTAAGAAAACTAATAATTGATTCTAGCCGGAACTAATCTCTTTTGTGTTTGTTTACTAGGTTCCTAGTGATTTTTAAGTGGAATTGAAACTGATTTACCCAAAAGATTGTGTTACTCCATCTGTTTAACTTTTATAGATATAGACTATTTAGTAGTATTGTTCTCGGTTAAACTTCTCTAACTCTAAAAAATTTCTAAAAAATACATTAAAATCTATGATATCAAATAAATATATTGCCAAGACATATTTAATTACGAATTTAATAAAACTAATTTAGTGTATTATTCTTTTATAAACTTGAGATGTTCGAATTGTACGCCTAAAATCCCAAACCCCGTGGGATCGGGGGAGGGAAAACCGTAGGATCAATATCGAACGTCGTCGTTCTGACTCTCCGTGCGGCGGCGCGGCAAACCAAACACACCACTCCGCCATCGGCGGCGTCGTCGTCGATGGAGTTGGAGCGGATTCCAGCGGCGTCCGCCATGGACTGGAGCATCGACCTCGACAGGAGTCTCCGCTCCCGCCAACCAGGTAGAGTCGACCGTCCCAATCCCCCTTCTCCATCTCTTTCCTCTATCCCCTCGCTCACCTCCGCTCTCGTCCGGCCGCAGCAACGCGCGTCCGCGCCGTCGACGCCGCCGGCCCACGCCTCCGCCAGCTCTGCACTTGCGCCATCGCCCCCGCGCCCGTCGCCTCCGCGTACGGCGTCCTTCCCGGGGAGGCGCGCGTCTTCGCGGAGACCATGCTCCTCCGCCTCGCCACCGAATTCAGGACCGCCGACGGCGCCATGCGGGCCCGCATCGTCAAGACCCTCCTCAACACTGCCACGGGGCCAGGGGCGCTAGCCGGGGCGCGCGTCGCGGAGCCCGACCAGTTGCTCAGGAGGGTCAAGGTGGTTTACGACACTGGGAACAAGCGGGACAGGGCGCTTGCACTGCGCGTGTTCGGGTGTTTCGCCAATATCGCCAAGGACAGCGTGCACGTCCGCTCTCTCATACTTTCCAGCTTGGGTGCCTCCAGTGCTTTGGAGGTCAGTACCTTTCTTTACCACTCAGTAGCGCAACGAATGATATGTCCCAGACACACTTCCTGGAGAAAATTGGATAAATTGTAATTGCCACCAAGTGCTTGCAAGCTGGAGGTTGTCCATT
The DNA here is from genome assembly GCA_038087645.1 of Saccharum hybrid cultivar R570. Lineage (NCBI taxonomy): Eukaryota > Viridiplantae > Streptophyta > Magnoliopsida > Poales > Poaceae > Saccharum > Saccharum hybrid cultivar. The sequence continues at coordinate 11,073,657 of JAQSUU010000112.1, read as the reverse complement.
TTTAAAGATTAACAAACATGCTTGTCGATTGGCAGGTCAAGGCTGCAATTTTTGCGGCTGGCTGCATTTGTCATCTGTCAGAGGACTTCTCAAGGATCATTCTTGAAGTGTTCAGAAGATTGATATGTTCTCAGACATCAGAGCCACAAGTTATCATGGCAGCAATTAAGGCTTTCTGGAAGCTTGATTGTACGTTGGCTGTTATCCATAGAGTTCATGAGGTGTTTATGGATATACATTTGTCGCTTAAACACAAAATTTATCCATTTACTTCAATTTTGTCAACATCTGTGCTGCCTGTGCAAATTTTACATATACATGATTGTTCGCCCACACATATTGAACTAAAGTTACGCTCATGGCCAAACTAACATACATGTCATTGATAAAAAAATACCAATAACTGATACAGGGGATTTTTGAAATGGAGAGAACTAGATAATGTTACATTCTGCTTTCACATTCCTATAAAGGAGTTATTCTTCATATTTTTGTATGCCGTTGTTTTCACTGAACTTTAAGAAGACATTTTTATTGTCAACCTTACAGGTTGGAAAACAGATGGTTCTAGGCACACTGGAAGATGTCTTCAAATCTGAAATGCTCTTTTCGCTCTCAAGATTGTCATCCAAGTCGATCATTTTGTTTTCTGACCAGGTAGCACAATGCTATCATCCCTGCAACTGTGTTTCCTATTATGTCACGTTAAGCATATAGTTTTATTTATTGAAAAGATTCAATTTAAGTGACATATGGTCCCAAATTTCTATTGGCAATTGCATTTTTCCTTTTTCAAACAATATTAATTGTCCCATACGTAGGGCTGGTGAGTCTGAGTGGCTCCTTGAGCCAGCTCAAGCCGGTGACCCGGGTTCAATCCCCGGCGTTGGCACCGGGAGGCCCCTCCTTTGGCCTTCCTTGTGAATTTTTCCCCATATACTTCATCCTTTGTCAGTTTACTGGAATACAGCTTCTTCTTTGTGCTTTCTGTAAAGTAAAAGCACTGCTAGATAAGATTTACATTATGCAACATGGGGTCCATGATATACACAGCTTCATAGTTCTTGGAGGTTACCTAAAAAACCTCCTTCCCTTCTTTGGCGTTAGCATTCATATTGCACCCTCTGTTTTATATGCCTGCAAACTTCTATATAATTTAAAAAGCTATTTATTTATCTGATTCTCTGGATAAGAGACCCTCGGGGCTAGCAATGATCCACAAATATGACTATTCTCCACTGTTGAATGATTTTGAACTAACTTTATTTCTTTGATCAACTTTGTATTGCAGGTGGATTTACTGTTACTGTTTATGGATCAAGATTCCTCTTCTGTGAAGTCTATGGCGTTACAATGCTTGCGTTTTATGTTTTGCAGAAATACCTGCCATTTTCCAGTTATTAGGACTGTTTTGGGCAGATTGTTGCCACTAATTGATGACGAGGATTTTCCACTTGACTGTAAGAGTGATGTGTTAAGGATTCTGCAGAAGGTGATGACTAACTGCCTCTGTGCTTGATTTATACTCCATTTTTTCTCTTATCTGATTGTAAAAATACGTTTTCAGATGTTATGCAGTAAAGCGTCAAGTAATCATCATGCCAATGGTTCTGAGTTATCTAAGCTTCTTCTAGCTGCTGAAAGTTCTTTAGATTCTTCTTTGGAGATGCAAGGTACCGCTCTGGAAATTCTTGTGCAAATCTTTTGTATTCTCAAGGAAGTGAGGTCAGATAACATATCAGTTCTTAAGGGTTCATCATTTGCTTACGCTGAGTGGCAAGGAGTAATGAACAACATACCATTAACTGAAGAAAATAGTATGAACGGACCTCTGTGTAAGCTAATTACACTGATTGTGAATCATATTTTATCTCTGGTCAAGGAAGTTGCTAGCAGAAATATCTGCATATCATCTGAAGTGGATAAGGCATACAAAACTCCTTTCAGACTTATGCTGAAGCTTGTTTCATGCTACCCTTCTGCTGCTGCTGTAGCTCTTGATATACTGAAAAGCCTTGTAAAAGAACTGTTTCTAATTAATGGAAGTGATTATGCTGAAGTTTCTGTTACTTCTGTTGAACCATTCCAGACAAGTGTTGCCCTTGAAGAATTGAGCACTTCAGATGACAATGTTCAACTGTTAGCTAAAACCATTGAAGCTTCCTGCACTGAAACAGATATTGGCAATGGAAAACTGGATTTTCTCAAATTTGAATGCAAGAATAGAAAGTCCATAATGCATGACCTAATTCGTTGCACGCTCAAATTTGCAAATGCTTGTCATGAGGTGCTCTGTGAAACATCTGGTGCTAGATACAATCCTCATGGTACCATCAAGGGTCTAATCAAGTATGTGCATCAGGATGCCCCTCAGCAGTGGAGCACATATGAATCCTTCCATTTGATAATGTGTGCTTGTGTTACCCGGAATACTTGTAAAATCAGCGGTGGTAATCAAGAATCTGGTGATTCAAAAGAGCATCCTAATACTCTTGCTCCTTCTGTTTGGATCACTCAGGAATTATGTGCACTTCGAATGACCAAAATGCTTATAAAGAAGCAGAAATACTGGGAAGCTTATAGGTCTTCTATGTACTGTTGTCGTAAAGGTCTCTGGTTCACAGCTTCTTTTGTCTTCAGAAAACTGGCAGATGCTTTTGAAGCAGGCTCTTTCAGTTTTTGGCTCAAATCGTTGTTACTTCTTTCTGCTGGTGAAATTGAGATGAAACTATTGATTTTTCCATTAGCAACTATAAAGTTAGTTGGTGAGCTAAAAACGGTGGGTGATTTTAGTGAGGATCTTTTCTGTACTGAAACGGATGCTGATAGCACCCTCAGTAGATCATCAGAGTTGCATGGTTTCCGAGCAAAGATATCTGATATTTCTGGCAGAACAGTGTTAGCAAATAATGCTCTTGCATCCAGTGCCTCTTCAGATCATGACTTCTTATTCCAGAGGTGGTTCATCAGCCTTAGATCATCATTTCTTGAGGTCCTAACAAATGTTCTTGATATCCTTAGTGCACACTCTTCTTATGAAGCAAGAGGAGACCATTTAACTTTATCTGGAGAGTTTATCAAAGACCAAGTACTTGCTTTGGATCATTGCTCTCTAAGATTAAGTGACTTGGCAAAGAGTTATGATCTTCTTGCCGCATCCCATATGGACCTGGATCGACATAGCTCAAGTAGTATAGCCAGGCTTGCTTTCATGTGCTCACTATTGGCATTTTGTACCGCATATTCTGTTTATTTCTCAAAGGCATGTAACTACGTAGAGTCCTGCAAGCTTCCAAAGAGGTTTTCCCATGCTTCAATCCTACAAGATCTGCATGGAAGAGTAGATGGGTCTGACTGGCAGGTTGTTTCCCAGCTGCGACAGTTCATGTCTACTTCTTTTGATGAACTTGACAGCTTACAGTCCAGCACGCGGATCAGTTGTACATTTAATCTCGAGAAGGATATGTACTCTCTTTGTCATTTTGCTGTGGCATCTTTGCTTGGTGTATGTGGTAGTGCTGAAGCTGAAGAAATACAAAATGGAGAGGATTGTTTATCTGCTTTGCAAGGAGGCTTGCAAGTGTTGTCCAGCATCTTACAGAAGTATATGGAATTGCCTTTCGTGGTTCCCAAGTACTTTTTCAGAGTAAGGTAAATATGTTGTTTCACCATGCTGGATGAATTATATACGAAATGCCATTTTTATATTAGCAAGTGTTTAGCATTGTTTAGAAATAGAAAGAAAAGTTATTGTTATTAGTATTAAATTGTTACTTTTGCAGCAGGAGATGCTTTATCTTGCCTATTTATGTGATAATAATGTTCCAAACACTACACTAATGTTTGTGCAAATGGAGTTTCCAAACATGATATGCCATTTTTCTTTTTTGGCATGTATGCAGGCCTTGCCTTGGTGCCGAACTTTACATGTTTGATTCAAATCCTGTGAATGAAAAAGGAATATCAATAGAGCCTGGTTTCTTATTGTCTCTAACCCTCTGCATGAACTGGAAGCGCATGTTAGAAAGAAGCACCATTCGCCCCATGAAATTGTACTGCATTTTAGCCACAAGCTTAGAGACCTGCTTGGACACAACAGGGACGAGAAGCAAGCAGTTTGATCCGCGCAGGACTGCTGAACTGGTCGAACTGAATTCCAAGCTGCTGCAGTACATAAAGAGTGATCTGAGGAAGGCCAAGAACGAGAAGATGAAGAATTCCCATTGTGGCATGGACATGGTGACTGCCTTTGCGTGCTTTGAACCAACAGATAGTGGGAAGGGGTTCTCAGGCTGCCTGCTGGATGTCTCCTCGTTCCCTGAAGGCTTGTATCAGATAAAGTGGCACGCGTGCTGCATCGACGAGAATGGGTCCTATTTTAGCCTCCTGCCCCTGAACCATGGCTCCATCTTTTCTGTCCGGAAGTCCTGACTGAATGGCTGCTGTAGTGACGGGAATGGAAGATGGAGCATACTCTTCTTGTTCAGTGTCTGTTCGAGTTCATTTGTGCTCACAGAGGCTTGTGTGGCTGTGTATCGGCTGTGATCCGCCTATCTGGTCTGGGTTTGACATGTTCACTCTATTGCCTGTGTTGTGGCAGTAAACTACAGAGACCTGTTGCTGAGGCTTGTAGTTGTTACGGAGTAGGTAGCATGAACTCGTGAATGAGCGAATTCGCTATTGATCTTCACCTTGCTGCTATTCTGAACAGAATCAGCACTAGTAGATGACATAGATTGCTGGAGGAATTGACACAGGTGTAACCCCAGCTTTTCTATTCTGAATCTGATTTTCTCAGGGCTTTAGTTGACTTTGAACTTGTGTAGAAGTACAGGTTCTAGTTCCCCTGTAACTTCGAGAGAAGTATAGTGCTACACTGCTGCTCCTACAAGCCACAAGCAAATGTTTCTGGGCTTCTGGCGGACCACGTACTTTGCTGCTTTATGATTTGTGCCTCTGGAGAATGGAGATGCGGATGGAGTCGGCCTTTGATTAGTTCCCAACTTCTTCCTCAAATTTTACTATGCAAAAAGAAGATTCTCCGTCACATCAAAATATTGGCACATGTATGAAGTACTAAATGTAGATGAAATTTAAAACTAATTACACAGTTTTATTGTACTTTGCGAGACGAACATTTTGAGCCTAATTAGTTAAAGTTTGGACAATTTTTACCAAATATAAACGAATTGCTACAGTGCGCATTTAATACGCACTGTAGCGAATTCGGCCATCCCAATTCGGGAACTGAACAAGGCCTCGGTTCGAATGCGGCCGTGTTTAGATCCCTAATTCGGGGGGCTAAATCTGCACAGTGCGTATTAAATGTGCACTGTAGCAATTCGTTTGTATTTGGTAAAAAATGTCTAAACTTTGATTAATTAGGCTCAAAATGTTCGTCTCGTAAAGTACAACAAAACTGTGCAATTAATTTTAAATTTCATCTACATTTAGTACTCCATGTATGTGTCGGCATTTTGATGTGATGGGAATCTTCTTTTTGCATAGTGAAATTTAGGGATGAAATTTAGGGTGTGTTTAGATGAAAAAGTTGGGGTGAAAAGTTACTGTAGCACTTTTCGTTGTTATTTGGTAAAATTTGTCTAATCATGGATTAATTAGACTCAAAAGATTCGTCTCGAACTTTACAGATAAACTATGCAATTAGTTTTTTTTTTTACCTACATTTAATATTTTATACATGCGTTTAAAGATTTGATGTGATGGGTGAAAGAGGAAATATTTTGGATTCCTGTAGGAAGTGAACGCGGCCTTAGCCCCGCTTCCGGGCCGCCACCTGTCTACATGCGTCTTCGTTTCGTTTAGCCCCGCTTCCGGGCCGCCACCTGTCTACATATATACCGTTGCGTCGTGCGGGCGCGAGGCGTGCTCTGCAAGGCACCCGTTCAAAATTCACTCCCCGCGGCGAGGCGCTGGTTAAGGCACCTCGCACGCGTCGCCAGGTCGCCGCCGGCGCTGGAGAAGAAGGCTACTGAGCGGGCAACTTCATCAGGGGTGGACGCATGTGGGCCGGCGACCATGGCGCTGCTCTGCTTCCTGCTGGACCTGCGCAACATCCCCCCTCCCCTGCTCCACCGCCTCAAGGAGGTACGGTACCCACCACCGCACCCGCCCGCTCACGCGTTCCCTCTCCGCCGCGGCTCCGCCGCATTTTCATCTCTCGAGCTGAGCTCCCAGCCCAAACTAACCATGTACGGTTTGCCGCTCGCGTGCAGTGCCTGCTCGACCTCGCCAACCTCTACGCCGCCACTACGTCACAGCCACACGCAGGGGCCGCGTCCCCCGCCGCCGCCGGCGCGCTCCCCGATCGCCTGGCCCTCGGCTTCGTCCACGCTCCTTCATCCAAACCATCCTCCTCGTGCTCCTCCTCTTGGCCTGAGGTCCGTATCCATCCCTCCTTGCTGCCGATCGGATCCTGTTTGTTTAGTGTTGCGTGCACATCTGTTTGCTGATTCCATATTGACTACTCCTACATCACAACTGCCGATCGACATGTAGTGCTCCCTCCCTTTGTTTGTTTGGGCCCGAATTGGACACTGATACACACCACTGATGCTCGATTGCTATGTATGCAGTGCTCCTTTTGTTTTGCGTTTTTGCCTATACAGGTCCCATTGTTAACTTCGTGTTCTCCCTTTCATGCTCATATGGCAGAACCGGTTGGTTTGCCTTCTTCTGTTTGCTAGAAATGGGGACCAATTTATCACTTCACTGTTATTATACAAATGATTGTGGGTGCTGTCAATTATATAAGATTTGGGATTACTTGAATCACTTCTATGTCACCTTTAGCAGCTACTGAGGCAGATGTTTTTCAGCTGGTTAAAGTAAGATGCATATGCATTTGCTGTCTCTGTGGGCAACTTAACCGATGACAATTTACATTGTACATGCATTACTTGCGAACATAGCGATATGTTCACACAGCTCATCCTGTTTGCAGCGCTGATTAATTTTTTTAATGCAGATACGTACATGCCTTCCTACTGTTCTGACACTGTCATATTAGTATTTTCTAACATCTGAACTTTGTTCAGCTAAAGATTGGGTATAGGCCTGGAGAAAAATTCAGTCTACGAGATTTCCACCATGCAGTAAATAACATACCTCTGGATGGCTTTCTTGCTGACCAACATGGTGGATCTCTGCTTACTGGAGGTAATGACAATTATATTGGTCCCATGATCTTCCTGTTTCATTGTTTGATGGGTACAAGATCAAAACAAACTCAGAAGCACATAAATTTTGTGAATATGCATGCATTTTAACAGGATAGTGACCTTCAGATGGAAACTTGCCTGATCCTGTTTCTTATCCACAGATGTGTCACTAACAAACCTTTTTAGCAACAAAGCCATCTATTCTTGGGCTACTGATGACATCTCGAAGAAAGTGATTGCTATATGTATGTCTGCACAGAATACAGAAGCTCTCCGAAGATCTCTTATGGTATTAGCATATAATTTGTATTTTTTCTGAAAGGGGTTGAGTGATGCTTTTCCCCCCATTAGATCCTTGATCTTTATGATAGCATCCTCTGATCACTGTCTTGTATTGTCATCAGGATGCAGCAGAACAGTGTGTTGCAGTGGATTTTATAATGTTGGGGGCAGAAGCTGCATTCATGTATGGTGGTGCTTCTGAAAATGCCAATTCTTTTGTAAACAGAATTTGTGATCTTGAAAACTGTGTGGTACGGAGATACAATCCTGGTAAGGAAATCTCATGATATTAGTCATCATTTACTGGTTTTGTTGTTTATGTTAGAATAATAAGATGATCTTTCATGATCAACCTACAAATCATAACATGGTCATGCTATTTAGTTTGTTTTCTATATCATTTTAAGATCATACTATCATGGAGTTACATTTTGATGAATGACTTACAGAATTATCATTGCCATATTAGGAGTTCCTTACATTCAGGTTAACATTCATCACTTCTTACATGAAAGGTAACCTAACACTATATATGTTAGTTGTTACATGTTTGCTATATGTTTGGAACTGCAGAGACCCAAGTTCTACATGGGCTAGTGAAGAGGTGGTTAGAAGAGCTAAAGGATGACAAGGAGGATACACTGCAAGCTGTATTTGTGTTCAGAGATCCCATTATTGATTCTGTTAAACACATATATTGCAACCTGTATGCATCAACAAACCAGATAACTGATGGTTTTCCACCTTGCCAGGTGATATGAGTCATTTTATAACACCACTCGCTATTTAGTTCAGAAAGTTCAGTGACAGAACATATCTGAGTCTGACGTTTCCTTTCACTGCTCAATGTTCATTTTTGTGACTTGCAAGCATTGAGTTTGTTCTATATACCTATTTATTAGTGGAAGAATGTGAGTGATAAAAGGAACTTCTGCATATATTTTTGGTGATTTTATTTTATCATCGTTTTTTTCAACTTTTTATTTCCTTCAGATAATGGCAATTATGTATCCATGATTCCTATTCACAGTTCTGTAGCCTCTTCAACAGCTATGCTAACGCAGAACACATTGACTGAACAGGCATGCAAGTGCCATGGTCACCCTATTGACCTTGTCACCCCAAATAAGGTAAAGACGTGTCCAACAACTAATCGACAGCTTGCAGCTTCTGATGTTATTGATACTGTTGTGAGGATTGGAGAACAAACAGTATTGTTTCTGCCTACTTCAGAAGGTAGTGCAAACTTGCGGCGAGTCTCTACTTCCATTTCTTTTGATGTAATTGAGCGAACTGAATTAGCCTCAATGAATGAAGGTACCCACGACTGCTTTCTGTTCAGATACAAATATTTTGTAAATTAAATGACAACATGTGTAAACACTTTAACAGGAGTCGTAATGGGGAGGTCTCATGTTGTGATTCCCAGTTCAAATGATGTTGAAGCTTCTCTAACTGATGAGAGCTCAGATCAAACACTTTAACAGGAGTCGTAATGGGGAGGTCTCATGTTGTGATTCCCAGTTCAAATGATGTTGAAGCTTCTCTAACTGATGAGAGCTCAGATCAGAACACCCAAAGTTAGTATTACAAGTTTTATGTACTCCCTCCTTTTTTGTACATGCCACATTAGCTGTCCTAAGTCAAATATTACTATCTTTGGCCATCCATTTCAAAAAATCATTATAGTTTCATAACATATGAATTATAGATTATGAAAGTATTTCTCGTAGTGAATCTAAAAACATAAGACTACCCGCACTCATGAACCTCTATATTCATCCTCTATACGTCCTAGTCAGCAAGATTCTCTCCTCTATACTCAATTCTCCCGCATCCATTCATCCTCTATATCACCCTCTATCCACTCTATCCACTGTGGGACCCACTTGTCACTTTATCTAAATATATCCATGTGTGATCTAGTTTTGAAGGATTTATTGAGATGAATTTAATGGTGCAATCGAAATTTAATTTGGATTTTTGGTTTGTGAGTTATAGCATTTTTTCTCTTTGTTTAGCTAGTGGGACCCGCCACTATAGAGTATAGAGTAAACACTGTACTACTCTAAATATAGAGTGAGAGAAAGGATAGAGTATCGTTTTAGAGTACCCAGTGCAGCAGTTTTTACTCTATATTCATACTCTAAAGCTTTAGAGTATCGTTTTAGAGTATCCACTGCGGGTAGTCTAAATCTGTCATGAACTCATATAATTTTTTAAAATCAATGGTCAAAGATACAAATGTTTGACTTAGGACAAAGCTAATATGGCATGTAAATAAAAACGGAGGGAGTATGATGTATCTCTAGCTTCTCAAACGATACTGATATGTCAACATTATCTATGATGTGCAGTTTTCTATGGTCTATGTGAAACTCTTTTCAAGCTTGACCAGGGACTTGTTTGCTCCTCCTCATGCAATATTGAAACAATGAAAATTGGAACTCTTCAGTGTTACTATCTTCTTCAACCATCTGAAAAAGGACCAATGCTTCTGAGGGTATAGGCAACACTCTCCCTATTCTATTTTGATTTGTTAGTGAAAGGCAAATTTCAACGCTTTTAGTAGTAACCTAAAACCATATTGGATTGGATTCCTAATGCTGAATAACTATCTTTCATAAAGCTTCTACTTTACATGCTTATAAGTTGCCAGAATATAAAGTATTTTGTGGTCTGTTATTGGCTTGCGCTAATGATTGGAACGCATCATGCTGCAGAGACTTGCTGGATCTGAAGAGATATTGCCTCTCCCAGACATGACTCGAGATTGCAGCTCAAAGATTACCATGGAAATCAAGAATTCAATCGAAACTTCTTTGTCTAAGGTATTGCTGGATCACTATTTTTTTCTGTGTTGTTGTGACTCGCCATCATCAAATGATTTTCATTCCGTGTTCTCTATATGAATAATAGCTTCCTCGCTTCACGCGTCTATAAACTTGTTCTGCATACTATTAGCAGCTTCCTTGCCCCCACATACTTTTTAACTAATATCTGGCAACTGATTTCTTCAGATTATGCTCAAAGATTACAACCCTCTACATCATGAAAGAGGCTTTCATTCAGAACTGAATCGCCTGGTGAAGGATAGCCTGCAGTTTGGGTACCTCCTCATCGATTGCTGGCTATGCAACATTTTTTGTTCCTTCAGATACATGGTTTCAGTTATTTGCTTGTTTTCTGTTGCTTGCTATCATGATTGATCCTGGAAACAATGGCCAAATAGGATGTCCCATGATTGGACCGACTTCATTTTGCAGATCAATTGCTCCATCCTGTGCCCAGAAGGACCCTCACAACGTTGGTTCGTTCAGCGAACTTCAGGTACCAACATGTCAGGACCTGGAAGATAGCATGTTCCTGGACCAACCTGAGGACGCGGCTGGAGGTCTCAACGACATTCTGCACTCGTTCAGCGAGTCTCAGACATCAACATTCATAACTCCAAGCAAGAACAAGCTATCGATCCAGTCCAAGAAGGGGAAGGCCTCTCCCAGCATCAGTGAGGAGTGGGAGAAGCTCATCGTCATCGACGACCTCGACGACGACTTTTCCAGCCCCGCCCATCCCAGGCCTGATGTTGACAAACCTCCCCGCCGCAAGCCACCGTCTCTAGTGAAGCCACTGGATGAGAAGACTTCAAGGATTCTGGAGAGGCTGGAGCCCCCCAGGGCGAAGAAGCAGAGAGCGAACATCAGCAAGGCCAGCACAGGCGCGGCAATGGCACCTGCCAGTAAACAGATCAAGAAGCCGTTGCTGCCGCGTGAGCCGAGCGCAAGCCAGCCGCTGCGACCTTCCTTCAACAGGCTTAGGAGAAAGCTCCCTACCTGACCTGACCTGACCTTGGCGCATGCTCATGCTTAGCTACAGCTAATTGTGAACACACTTTTGCACCTGGGATCGTGAATACGTAGAGATGATAAATGCACGTGCAGCCCCTGAATGTCGATACTGGTATATTTTTGCTGTGAAATGTAAATATGATAGAAACCAAACTGCCAGTTGTGTAGATAGGAAGTATTACAAGCTACTGGTATTACTCTGTCAAATACAGATGAGTTGCTTCTTCAGACTTCACAGCATAGGCCTAAAGCTTCTTTAGGGCACTACACAAAACCCATGAGATATGTAGCAGATTAGAGGTCAACCTGAGTACAAATGACTACAACTTACCCCATCACCATTTGGGGAGACTAAACTACTGATTAAGATAATGGTGGCTCTTGGGTCATCATACACTCATAAAGAATGTGCTACCACCTACAGAGTGCTGATTGAAGCTGGAGTACATAAAAGGTAATCGATTTCTAGCAGCATATTTCAGCGAGGAGTCCGGACCTCCAACGGCAACATTGGAGATGTTGCGCTGGTGCTCGTCCCACTCCTTAGATGCTGCTCAGACGCTGCAGACTTCAGTTCAAGCTGCTGTAGTTGATGCACGACATGCGACATCCTTGGGCGCACCGAAGGAACATGCTGGGTGCAGGAGTAGACAAGATCGACAACCTTCTGGATAACTCCTGTATCCGGCAATTCCTGGATGTGTGGATCTAGCAGATCAAGATAGCGGTGAGACTGCACTAGAGGAGTTGCCCATTCAAATATGGTCTGCCACCCAACAGACTCAACTGACTGTGCAGGGCGACGACCGCTGATAATTTCTAGGAGAAGCACACCAAAGCTGTAGACGTCGCTCTTTGTTGTCAACTCGTTCCTGTATATAAACTCAGGAGCAAGGTAGCCATAGGATGCGGCCTTGACAGTTCTCTCATGCATCACTTCCCATGGCACAAACTTTGAAAGGCCGACCCCCATCAGATGTGAGCCAAATTCCTCATCGAGTAAGACGTTACTTGCACGGATATCACGGTGCACCACCTGTGGCTTTACCTTGTCATGCAAGAATCTGCATTAAATGACCAGTAGTAAATAATAAGATATAGAACACTGATTGCAGTGAGTAGGGAATACTTATATAGTAAGAAAGTAAGGCCTCAGATAAAAAAAAAGATACAAACAGCTCGCATATTAAGTAACTTGAGCTTATTGCAGTTCCGATAGAAGGTCAACAAAACTTGTGAATCAAAAGTGTTTAGTGACTGCACAAATTTTCTGTATCACTCACCACTACAGAACACGTGTCTTGTACTGTAACCATTATTTATATAGGTTATAGTAAAGTTAAAAACACGTATGCCAAACGGCCTTCCAATGCATGGTAGCTTGTAAATGTTAAGCACCATAAATACAATAATGAATTTAAGCCATAAATAACAAAACAGAACCTAGTATGGTGTTGGTATATGTTTTATGTAATATGGTAAAACCAGTCACAAGAGTGCGGTCAGAGGAGTGTTCCGTGACCCCAAGGCATCGTAACAATACGAGCGTTGGGGTTGCACAGGGTTGATGCCGCGGGGTCGTCAGCTCCAGCTAGAGATGCTGGGAGAAGCTGACAACAAACGGAAGGTGGAGCTAGACATGCTAGAGATGATGCAGCGAATCATGAATGGGATTGAGTGTGGGGCGCTGCTGCCTTGGGGACAATGGGAGGTGGAGCTGCAGTTAAGAATTAATGGGGGAACCTGTGCTGCCGGCTTCAGAGGCGATGGGAGCTGGTACTGTTGTGAAGGAGTGAGGAGGCGCGCGGCAGTCCCCTGTGCTGTGGAAGACTGGAAGGAGAGATTCAGAGAACAGCAATGGAGTGATGAAATGGAGGAGGTTGTGCGTGCGTGGGAGATTCAGTTTAGGGTTAGATGGGAAGGCAATGCAAGGTAGAGATGGACTGGATGGTACTGGCACATGAAATGTCTGGCCAACTATCCTTTATATTCATTTTACTTTTCTTTATTTTTTCCTTCAAGGCATGTGATTCATTTATCTGTGGGTTCACGGCATGGATCTTGCATTTCAATCCTGCTTCCTCCTGGGGTCAGCAGCACAGAATACCTAGGATCACATACCATGTCCATAAACTATCGCTCTTAAGGAGGTATATCCTCTTCGTATGGTACTTTTATCAAGTGCCAACCCATGTTCCGGCGACACCATTCCTCCACCCGACCGAAACAGATATCTAGTGACTATGGGTAAAGCAAGCCATCCAATAATACCAGACCAGGTTATGAACTAGTGTGGACCAACACATCCTTTTTCTTTATGCGAGCGTTATGTAAAATCTGCATGAACACTAGTGCACAGAAAAATATATTCATAAGGTATGCATGGGTCAAATGTTGGTGGATATTATAAAGTGATATTATGGAACAAAAAAATTGGATAACAAAAACAAATCCAGCTAGAACATAAGAAGCCTAACACATTCATCGATCACTATTTCAATGTCTTGGTGGGAAACAACCTAAGAGAGTTTATAGTAAGAACAAAGTATTTCCTGGAAGGATGACTTACGCAATCCCCTGAGCAAGAGTTGTGGCAGCTCTCATTCTCATTGCCCAATCAAGGCTCCGCCCTCCTCTGGGAATATGATGCAGCCACACATCCAAAGGACCATTTGCAACAAACTCATAGACAATGAACCGATCACCATGATCATAACAACATCCTTTAACAGCCACCAAATTAGGATGATATAGCTTCGAGACTCTCCGAATCTCAGAGTAGAAGTCCTTTTTCCTTTGCAGGCTGGATCTCTTAAGTCTCTTGATTGCTACTTTGGATCCATCTGGTAAGATTCCACTATAGGTTCCGCCTGTCTTTGCGTTACCAGGAAGCCTGTTTCCCTCGCTGAAGTTCTTTGTGATTGATCTAAGTTCTTCACTAGTGAATACTTTCCATTGTGGTGCCACCAATGCAGCAGCTGAAGCACTTAACACTTCTCGCGATCTTCTTCTTTTCTTGCTTCGCCTGTAGACAAGCAGCCAAACCACAACGGCTAGAGTGGTTGCCAGAATGAAACCACTCACAGCTATAATGGCTATGAAATACTCCTTGTGGCAGTGATCATGGTAGCATCTGTCCACTGATGACAAAAATAGACTGTCAGTGCAACTATATCTGAATGCCATGAAAAGCAAACTACCATTTTTAGCGAAATGGGTAAGCCTTAATAAATTACAGACTCACCGTTGTTCATCATGCAGATCATACCATGGGACTCACTGCACCTTTTTTCCGTAATAATAATTGAAGCCCGACCATTGGTCACCAAAGTACACAAATCACTGCTGGTGGCTACTTTGCATGCAGGATAACTGCAGTTGGCACGCAATGGCTCACCAAGAAAGACAGTCACGTTCCAAACAGAGGAATCATCAGACCATTTCCAACCGTTACCAGTACTAGTGCTGTAGTGATGCCCTCCAACCCAGCATCCCGAGGACGATGATCCACAGAGAGACTTCACAAAGTTTAGCTCCTGGACTGATGATAATGCAGCCAAATGCCCGCTGTTGTTATGACAGAGAGCCTCGGATCTATCCCAGGAAAGGGGGGTTGATATGTACATGAAGCATTTGTTCTGAACAGGGCCGGCTTGCCAACCATCAGGGCAAGATGCTGCACGAAATTGAAGTTGCTGATGTCAAAGCTCAGAAATTTACTGATAGGAGCAAGTGAACTAGAAACTAAAGACAGCCACATGATGATGCACACGAGCCGCATAACGAATTGGGAAGTAGAAAGTTGTATTTTGACAAATATAAATAATATCTTAGCTTAGGTGTGGACAGAAAATTGCGAAGTCACGGCCAGACCAAAATGTAAAGAAGAGAGCTAAAGAGGAAAGTGAAGTAAGAAATGGTTGTTGTCTATGTTTGCTCTTGTAGTCTCTGTGTGGTGTGGTGAGGCAAAATCCCCATCCGAAACTAGAAGACAGATTGCATCTCCAAATTTCTCGAGAATTAGCAGGTTACAGCCTATATATATAGTACATACATGATGGCAAACAAAATAATACATCCGGGCCGATGACGCAAGCAACGAAAGAAACCAGCAATCGCGGCTCGTTTTAGAATCGGTAGCTAAAACAAGAAACGGTGGATCTAGCTGCCTTCGAAGGCAGAGGGAGAAGGGAGGGCGCGGAGGCGGAGCGGCAAGGAGAGGGCGACTCACGGCTCCGAGCCAGCGCAGGAGCGGCGACGGAGAGCAGGGAGGCAGCCAGGAACATGGGGAAGAAAAGCGCGGGGGCCGCCATGGCCCTCCCACGCCGTCGCCGCCGCCGCCGCCGCAGCAGCAGCAGGAGGCCGCTCGCTAACCCCGTTGCCTCCACTGGAGAGGGGAGAAAGCTGTGGTCAGTCGCCGCAGCATAGGCCGACGCGGCGACGCTTGAGACTTGAGAGGGGAAGAAGTAGGAAAAAAAAAATCTGACGATGACTGAGGCCATGTTTAGATGCTAAATTTTCTCCTAAATTCTAATATGCAAAAAGAAGATTTCCCATTACATCAAAATATCGGTATATGCATGGAGTACTAAATGTAGATGAAATCAAAAACTAATTGCACAGTTTAGTTGTACTTTGCGAGACAAATCTTTTGAACCTAATTAATCAATGTTTGACAAAAAAAAAATACAAATACAAACGAAATGTTACATTGACGAATATGTTACTATGCAGATTTTAAACTGCCCAGGCCAACTAAACGAGGCCTGAAGAGTGAAGACTGCGCGCGTCATAGGTAGCGTTTAGATGCAAAATTTTTGGCAAAATGGCACTGTAGCTCTTTTTGTTGTTATTTGGCAAATATTGTCCAATCATGGTATAATTAGGCTTAAAAGATTCGTCTCGTCCATTTCGTCTAAACTGTGTAATTAGTTTTATTTTTTATCTATATTTAATGCTTCATGCATGTATTTAAAGATTCGATGTAACGGGAAATCTGAAAAATTTTGCAAAATTTTCTGGGAACTAAACGCTACCATAAATGAGGGCGCACCAAACCAAAGGCAGAGGTGGGCCCAGCCACTCGCACTCAGCCCGCCTTGACTACCGGGCAGGCAGGGCAGCGCATTAAACCCTGCTGTCCTCACTGTCTGCCGCGGGGGCCCGGGAGCAGCGGCAAACCGGAGGAGCCCACGCCCGCCAAATGGGCTGGGCCGACCTTTTCTCTGGCAGTCTAGCCCATGTTCCTTTCTTTCTTTTTTGTGTAAAAAGTATAGTACACGTTAACGGTAGTTATAGCGTGGTCGTCGGATCATCCCACGTGGCACACATCTAACCGTTGGAGCTCGATTCTTAGCCAGGTCTTCCCCACGACGAGCCACTTTCTCTTCTTTCGCCTTTTTTGGCCTGAAAATAGCAACCTCTAACCTAGTTCACCTCAAAAAAAGAAGAAGAAGAAAAGAATGAGTCTTTTACATGTATGTCATTAAGAAAGTTTGTAATTACATATAGGCCATTAAAAAAGTTAAGCTCCTGCGAGTGCCATCGTTCCGAACTTCTTTGCTCTCCGAGCCATTCCGTCCGCTTTTCTATGTAACGGTGTTAAACGGACAGGTGAAATGACCATTTTACCCTACGGTGGGGTCCGTTTGTCGGCCAACCAAACTCTCTCTCTCCTCTTTCCTGTGCACACGAAGGCCCGAGGGAGCTCTGCTCTGCGGCCGGGTTCTCCGCCCTCGTTGCCATCCCGAGTGCTCAAGGTGGTGCGGTCGTAGGCTTGAACGCCGGCTGGTGCGCCCGGCCTTGAGCAGCGCCTGCACGAGAAGGCATCGCGCTGCTGACTCCGGCGACGAGGAGTGCCTGGCGTGGCTGGACGCGCAGCTCAGGGTCTGGGTGATGCGCGTGGTGCGGAGCACGGCCGCGGCGGTCGCCGCCGTCGTTGCTACGGTTATGTTCACCGCGCACGCAGTGGTGGCTGTCGGGGCGATGGCGGACGCCGCGGGCCCGCGCAGCTACTACAAGTGCACGTACCACAGCTGCTCCATGAAGAAGAAGGTGGAGCGGTCCCTGGTCGACGGCCGCATCACGTAGATCGTGTTCAAGGGCGCGCACAACCACCACAAACCGCTGTCCACGCGCCGCAACTCCTCCGGCGGCGCCGTGGCGGCGGAGGAGCAGCAGGCCGCCAACAGACTCTCTGCCGCGGCGGGATGCGGGCCAGAGCACTCTGGCGCCACCGCCGAGAACTCATCTGTCGACGAGGCGGACAACGGGTCGCAGCGGAGCGACGGTGACGAGCCGGACGCCAAGCGCTGGTACGTAGTAATCTCCGGCCAGATTCGCTACCCATCATTATATTCATAAGTTGAGGGGAAGTCACGGTACTTTCCCTCGGCGGCGAGGTCAAGGTCGCCGAGGTCGTCGGCGGAGGTGTCCGTCCGCTCCCGGTTGATATGCATGGCGAGCAGCGCGTCCTCGACCTCCTCCAGCTCCTTGCCGCCGCCCGGGCGCGGCGCCTGGTACGCTCGGAGGCCGTGCCGTAGGTACCCCTCGACGCCTCCTCCGCCGCTGGACTTGCTGGCGCGCGCAGCCTCCATCATGCCCCTGTACAGCTCCTCGATCGGCCTGGCCACCCGCTCCGCGTCGACCACCTCGCCGCCCTCGGCGACCGTGCGGTCGGGGAACGCGTCCATGCGCTCGTACGGGGAAGGTCCTGCTTTTCTCAGGCGAGCGCGCCGGCGTCGCGCGAGAGCGCGTACACGGGGCTCCCGTCGATGCCCTGAATCCCGGGCGCGAGCGTGTACACGGGGCACGCGCGGGGGACAGCTCTGCCCTGCTCGCCGCTGGCACGGGCGCAGGCGAGCTCTGGCCGACTGCCGCGGGCGCTCGTGCGGGGGAGCTCTGCCCGGCCGCCGTGAGCGTGCGCGCGGGCGAGCGAGCTCCGCCCCGGTGCGGGCGTGGGCGAGCGAGCTCCACCTCGGCGTTGACGCGGCGCAAGGCTCGCGCGCGGTGAGGAAGATGGAACCGGGTCGCTGACAGCTTGGCCCCATTATGCAGAGAGAGAAAGAAGCAAGATGATAAGATGAGAGAAGGGTATTTTGGATATTTACAATGACCGGGCCCACATGTATGGCATGCCAGATGGTGAAAAAAAAAAGAATACAAACGGAATGGCTTGGAGAGAAAAAAGTTTAGAACGATGGCACTCGCAGGAGCTTAACTTTTTTAATGGCCCATATCTAATTAGTTAATGGCATACAAGTAAAAGACTCGAAAAGAATCCAACAACAACCAGAATATCGCCGTCGCGTCGTCGTCGATCTCCCCGCCCCGCCCGGCGCCGCGGAATCTGACCTCTCTCTCTCCGAGGACCGGGCACCTTACATCCACGCTGCCAGCGAATCGCCGTCCCGAGCCCGTGCGGTCTCTCGTCTCCCCGTGCGAGAGGACGCCGGCGGCAGCGGCGGGCCAGTGCGGTGCGGTGGCAGGGGAGGACCGGAGGCGGCAGCAGGGCTTGCGCCCAGAGGTGGACGGCGGGGCTGTTCTTGGAGTCGCGTGGGGAGGTCCGCGGGGGAACGCGAGTAGCCGCGGTGGGTGAGTCTCGCCCTCTTTTACCTGGTTGGAATTGAATTGAAGTTAGTTGTTAAAAAATTGGTCGATACGACTCAAAGTTTGAAATCTTAGCTTAGAAACTGGTGTTCCAATGCTTAAAATCCTCTGTAATGCACTTGAAATTTATTACTGAACTGCGAGTTTCACATGCCGTGCCTTTTCAACTTCCTTCCATATTTACTCGTAATGCCCCTTTTGTGCTGCTAACCAACCCAATTGCAACCAAACGCCTCAATGCTCGCTCGCCTCGTATTCCCCAATTCCATCGAATTGAATTGCTCCTGTTATCATTTGGATCTCTGAGACTTTGCTTTCCCAACAACAATTTTGTGTAGTTTGCTCTTCCTGGCCGACTAGATCGATAATCTCACTCTCGCTCTCACTATGTCGTTAATTCGGGAGCCAACCCTAGGGATTTGATTCCAACAATCTGCTTCTGCACCAATACCTGGATTCTACTTATGCACACATACATATAGAATTTCTGTTGCACTATCATATGATAAATTTGGTGCTCCAAATCTGCAAATTCATGTTTCTTGTCCCATGTTCTGCAGGGAAGGACGAGTGAATAATCATGAGCTCGCTTTGCCCTTTCGGGGGAGCCACCACTGGTGACGGCGTATGCCCTGTGAAATCTGATAAGAGCAACGCTGGGGTGTGCCCTGCAAAATCTGACAAGAGCATCAGTGGTGTATGCCCTGTTACTGGCAAGGATCATGGTAGCGAACTCAAGGAAAGCAGTGATCATGGTGAGGAAAAGGATACCGATCCTCGTATGGTGCCAGCAAAATGCCCATTTGGCTATGACTCCAACACATTCAAGCTGGGTCCGCTCAGCTGCATTGTCTGCCAGGCGTTGCTCCATGAGAGTAGCAAATGCAAGCCATGTGCCCATAAATTCTGCAAGTGTGTCTCGTACCTCACATCCAGATCAAGTGCACGTCATGTTTCATCCCTTGCTTCAATAGGTTCTTACTGGATTTCCTTGGCAGGGCATGTATATCACGCTTTAAAGACTGCCCACTATGTGGTGCTGATATAGAGGGTATTGAGCCTGATGCCGAACTTCAAGCTCTTGTTGACCGCTTCATTGATGGCCATGCCAGAATCAAGCGATCACATGCTACAGGGGATGTAGAAGCAGCAGGTGGCAAGAATAAAGTCATATATGAGGATGTCTCCATGGAGAGAGGAGCTTTTCTGGTGCAGCAAGCTATGAGGGTCAGTAATTATATCAACTTCTTTAGCCTCTTATATTGAACACTAGATTCTTGAGCCTGCAAAATTTGAACAATTAATTGTTCTCTATTATTCATGGATCTATTTAAGATATTGAATTGATGTTATTAGTAATGCCCTAACTGTTGCGTCTCCAGGCTTTTCGCGCCCAGAACATTGAAAGTGCAAAATCAAGGCTTACTATGTGTGCGGATGACATCAGGGAGGAGTTGAAATCTTCAGAAGCTAACCTAGACCTATGTTCACAGCTTGGAGCTGTATTAGGAATGCTTGGGGACTGCTGGTATGTCTGTTTGCCCTTAACTATTTCCCTTAAGAAGTTTTTTCCACTTCCGCAGACTAAGAAAATACTATGACGAGTTAAACAGGATTAGAAAAACAAAAGACATGTAATATTGTTTTAACACACCAGATCTTTCTACCAATTAGTTTCTTTTGCTACCCCTTCTATATATAATAGTGTGTTGGTGTAGGCTCTAAAAGAATGCATTCTGGTACAAGGGAGCAAATATGTTTATTTTCTGCAGATGTTACATTGATATTTTTACTGTATATTGAGCTAGCTTCCTGCGTAGTTGTGCTCATCCAAAGAGCAATTCTTGTTTGTTCTTTCATGTATCAGATTGTTCTAAGTTTTAACTACCTGAAATCTTTTCCATTTAAGAAAAGTAAAGCCTTACTGTTCCTTTTGCTTTCATGTATCTGATTGCTTTGATGTATCTGATATGTCTCTGAATCTGTGGTGATTTTATTTTGCTACTTATCATTAGTGAATGTTCACTCTATCACTGTTATAGTACCATGCCTTATTCAGTCATTCTCCATATAATTATCTCATACTTCATTCAGTATTGATAAACATAATTTTGCTTATTTTGTTAATCATTTAATCATGGAACTCATTCCACACTGCATCCTTATCATTGTACTATGTTTTCAGTCGGACCTTGGGAGATGTTCCTTCAGCAATCTCTTACTATGAAGAAAGTGCTGAGTTCCTCTCGAAACCCCGTGCAAAAGATCTTGAGGTTATATTCAATTTTAGTGTAATTGTAATAACATTGAAAATACATTATGTTGATTTATCTTTTACATTCATCTGCAGCTGGTTCATACTCTCTCTGTTTCACTAAATAAAATTGGTGACCTTCGCTACTATGATGGCGATCTCCAATCTGCAAGAAACTACTATGCCCGTTCATTGGATGTTCGCAGAAATGCAGTAAAAGAACACTCTGCAGTGGCTTCTCAGGTACATTGTGGGGGACCTGTACTATTCTTAAACTCTTGGGTGATGTGGGACAGGAATGCTGTTGTCTTGCACTGCAAAGGATTTTGTACTTGCGGACATGCACATCATGGAAATAGTACAATGCGAAGTATAATATGGGTGTGAGGAGATTGTTGGGGGGGGGGGGGGGGGGGGGGGTTTGTGGGGGTGTGTGGTGTGGCAGGGAGGGGGGGTATGCGTCACTAAAGTATTCACATGATAAGTAAGGATTTGTCTGACAAGCATGCTGAATTGAGAGATATAGTATCAGAAACCAGATATTCGAGAGCCATGGGGGATGAAGGAATTCAAAGTGTTTGGTAAACAGACGCTGAACCATACACTTGATATCGGGTGCTGCCAAGGCGACAGCGACACCCAATGACCCAAACCCAAGGTTTGGTGTAGAGGGTGGATTTCTCCTGATAATTCTTTGCTTAATTTTGTGCTACACTACAACCTATGTCAACCTTTATAGATCAGGCGCCTCATTGCCCTTAGCCAACCAGCTGACTTACTTGGTAACAAACTAAGAATACTACCCCCTCAGTTCCAAATTATGAGTCATTTTGGCTTTTATAAGTAAGTACATAGGTTTTGCTATGCATCTAGATATACGCTATGTCTAGATAAGCCAAAACGACTTATAATTTGGAATGGAGGGAGTAGCTTATCTCTATTTGTATGGAAACCGTAATCCTAAAGATCCTAATCACATGTAACTAGCTTGCAGGATAAAATTGATTAGTTATTGGTTATGTCGACTTCAGACAAAAAAGTTCTGAAAAGGAGAAGGATATGACTGTATTAATCTTGTTTGATCTGATTTTTTTGTTTAAAAGAAAACATTGTACAAAAGACATCTAGCTATACATTAACATGAACATTGATGTCTTATTTTTGGCCTGATGGTGGCATTTGCACAAGACAAAACATTAAAATTTTTTGTGACTTTTTCTCGAACATGCAAGAGAGGTGTGTATCATTATATTTTTTCCACAACGGTAAAACCGAATTTCATTACCAGGGCAACGAAATTACACAGTTTAACATTTTAATCCAAGAACCAACGCAGACCAAAAACACTGAAAACGTTCACACACATGATCACAAAGGGATCACCTGCATGAACGCGCAAAACCTTCCAACACACAGAGCAAATCGTCTAACCATCCTGAACACCGCAACCAGGAACGTTCCAAGATTACAAGGCATCAAGCCCACCAAAAACACAGACAGCAAAGCGCTACTCTACTTGCCCACATACGGCACCAACTGACGCTCCTCCACCGAGTACGCCTTCTGATCCTGCTTGTGAAAGAATAGCGCCGTCGTCTTCATCACCTCAGCTCCCTGGGTCATCTGCTCCTTGAGATCATCCTTAAGCAAACCTGCCCAATATGTCAGGAAAGAGCAAATCACACAGATAATCTCAGTAGGAGATTTCACCCTTTTTCCCTCAAAGCAAACCGCATTTCTAGTTCGCCAAATAGCCCAGTACACCGCCGCCAAACCCACAGCATGCAGGTTAGGCGCCTGGGGGTAAAAACCTCTGAAT
The DNA here is from genome assembly GCA_038087645.1 of Saccharum hybrid cultivar R570. Taxonomy (NCBI): domain Eukaryota; kingdom Viridiplantae; phylum Streptophyta; class Magnoliopsida; order Poales; family Poaceae; genus Saccharum; species Saccharum hybrid cultivar. The sequence goes on along the minus strand of JAQSUU010000112.1, from coordinate 11,050,665 downwards.
CCACACCCAAAATTGGTTCAAACTGTTTGGCCTACAGTCCGCGCCCAAAGAGTAAGCAATCAGACTCCAGATATACTTAGCAGTCGGGCAATCAAAAAACAGATGATGGCTAGTTTCATTTTCACTACAGAAAGCACACATAGTAGACCCTTTCCATTTACGTTTTACCAAATTATCTTTAGTAAGGATAGCATTCTGAGAAACAAGCCACAGAAAAACCTTGATCTTTAGAGGAATTTTGGCTTTCCAAAACTTCTTAAAACTGGGACCAAATTCATGATCACACAAATGTTTGTAAGTGGACTTCACAGAAAAAGATCCAGACTTCTCCCAATCCCACCTAGCTCTATCCTTCTCCGAATTAATATCATACCGGCAAACAATGTCAAAAAGCCTTCTAAGTTGGCACTGAAGATCCTCATGTAACCACCTCCTGAAAGAAAGACGCCAATTTCTCAGTTTCATGAACTCCACAGAACATTGTTGCTCTTTACTAATCTCATATAATCCTGGGAACTTGTCTGCTAAGGAGACAAGACCACACCACCTATCATGCCAAAAGCTGGTAGATTTGCCATTACCCACAATCATGGATCTACCATTCAAATACACCTGTCTCACCTTCAACAGGTCATTCCAAACCGGAGAATTTTTAGGATTTTTAGAAAGCAAAGTAATTGAACCTTTTTTAAGATATTTCTTCCTGATAATGTCCTGCCAAATTCCATCCCCATTTTCAACTTTCCACCACCACTTGCACAGCATACTTATATTCATTCTCCTTAATTCTTTAACACCAAGCCCCCCTTTATTTTTTGGCTTAGTGATTTTGGCCCATTTGACCAGATGATACTTCTTTTTCATATTTCCCCCCTGCCAAAAGAATCTTCTTCTGGCAACATCCATCTTATTGATGACTGACACATGCAGCCAAAACATGGACATCACATAAATCGGGAGGTTACTTAAACAAGAGTTGATTAAAACCAGCCTACCTCCCAAACTTAAAGCACTGCCTTTCCACCCATCCAGTCTCTTGAACAGTTTTTCACTGATAGGCATCCAATCAACCACATGCAATCTAGAACCCGCCACCGGGACACCCAAGTACTTGATAGGCCATTTACCAATTGCACAGTTAAACATGTTAGAAAATTCCAGACTTTTGGTATCATCTTGACTAATCATAACGACTTCGCTCTTAGAGAAGTTAATTTTGAGGCCAGACATACTTTCATACAGATAAAGTAACAGTTTGAGATGAGTAGCCTGTTCACTATTATCTTGAACACATAAAATTGTATCATCCGCATATTGGAGGACTGCCACCCCATTCTCAATATACTCAGGCACTAACCCTTTAATCAAATTATTCCTTTGTGCAAGAGAAATCATCTTAGCCAACGTATCAGCAGCAATATTGAAAAGGAAGGGAGACAAGGGATCCCCTTGTCTAACCCCTCTGCCAGATTTAAAATATCTGCCAGTAGTATTATTCACCCTAACACTGACTGTACCAGAGCTCATGACCAATTTAATCCAATCACACCATTTACTCCCAAAACCCCTTTGCTTGAGACATTCAAACAGGAAGTCCCAATTCAATTTATCATATGCTTTTTCAAAATCCAACTTGAGAATTAACCCATCTTTTTTCTTAATTCTTGTATCATGCAAAATCTCATGAAGAGCCAGAATCCCATCCATAATATTCCTATCCTTCAAGAAACCCGATTGGCATTTACTAATGATTCTCCCCATGACTTTATCAAGTCTCAACATCAGAGTCTTGGTAAAAATCTTATAAACCACATTAAGTAAACAAATAGGCCTATACTGCTTGATGCTATTAGCTTCTTTGATTTTAGGCAACAGAGTAATGATCCCATAATTGAATCTGCCAATGTGTGTATCATTATATTAAGAAGAAAAAAAATGAGAAAAGAGTCCATACAAAGCCACACCATGACACCAACATACACCACTAGATTTATAAAACAGAAAAGACGTGCCTTTTATACATACAAAAGAAACGACCCCTACTAGAAATCAGTCCACATTCATCCCTTGGGCTAAGAGGGAGTTGACTCCTCATGCCACAGCCATCTCCTAGAAATGAAGCTCCTCATTGGCGAGCAACAGGGCTCTCTAGCCAAGTTAGGAGAATCGCCATAAAGACTAAGCAGTTGCGAAGATTCTACAAGGACCAGGCCCCTAAGATGATAATAGAGATGAGACCCTTTCTTAAATGGTCAGCCAGCACATTAGAGCTTTTGTCCCACCAATCATCAAAAGAACAGTCATCAGGTTGGGGAGTGGGATTTCGCAAGCCGACCCAACTCAGGAGAAAGAACCAAAATTCACGAGCAAAGACGCAGGTCGTCATTAGGCGTTTTATATCTTCTTCCTGGTCACCGAGAGGCGGCAGGCCAGATGTGGAAGACCTCTCCTTGCAAGCTGATCAGCAGTCCAGCACTTATCACACACTACTAGCCACATGAAGAAATGGCATTTGCCGGGTGCCCAAGATTTCCAAATTCTTTTTTTTCCTTGAACATCAATATATTAAGAAGAAAAGGGTTCAAGAAACCCAAGGTACAGCCAGGTTTTTAAGGAACCTAGCAGGAAAAAACAGAAAGAGAAAACACCTAAAAACCAAGAGGGATAGGACCTGACCCAGAAAAAACTCCTAACAGAAATTTAAACCTGCAAATGGGGCAGGACGAGGAGATAAGAGACGCCTCTAGCTCCAGCCACGCTCCATAGGCGCATCTCCTCTATCAGAACTGACAGCACTCCATTGATGTTAGGGGAAATCCCATCAAACACACACCGATTTCGGTGAATCCAGATTGACAAGGCCCCAAGAATGATGATGGAATTCAGGCCTTTTTTAGCTTGACTTTCTACTCTATTGCTTGCTGCATCCCACCAGTCATCAAAGGAAACCTCTAGCTGTGGGGTCAAAGCTTGCAAGCCTACTCTCTGCAGTACACAGAACCAAAATTGTCGGGTGAAGACGCAAGAGACAAGCAGGATTTCCAAATTCTTTCATGTGGACCAAATAGAACAGTACCCTGAAACATGCTTTTGTAGGCCGAATTTTGGTGAATAATGGCCATCACAAGAGAACCTCCAAACTTGAAAGTCTTCCACATCTGGCTGTACCGCTGTAGAACAATTTCAGAGATGTCCCAAAGGGGAAGTATTCAGAAAAGAACTCAGCACTCAGCAGACAGGGCACCCTGAATGTAGTGCACCCAGGCATGATCACTCAATCAGTGAGGCCTGTTCCTCTTCCTTGTGGAAACTAAGGCCAGAACATGAGGGGCAAGATCAGCAATGCTTTGGCCAAATATCCATCTTCCTGTCCAAAATAGGGTCGCAGCACCATTACCAACCACAGAAACGACCACAATAGAGAAGAAGGCTTGGACAGATTTTTGGACTGGCATATTGAAGACAGTCCAAGGACGATTGGGATATGTTCCAACGCACGGGCACAGGGTGCATTTAGTACTGATCAAGTGACTTTTTATATATACTAGGTCCATCCCAAATTATAAGGCGTTTGACTTTTTTGACACCAAGTTTGACCACTCATCTTATTCAAATTTTTTTTTGCAAAATATCACTTCTTTTATCGTGGCTTGCTTTATTAATAAAATTTCTTCAAGAATGACTTAAATTTGACTATATTTGCACAAATTTTTTGAATAAGACGAGTGGTCAAACTTGGGGTCAAAAAATTCAAACGTCTTATAATTTGGGATGGAGAGAGAGTGTGTGTGTGTGTATATATATATATAGCTACCTTCAGGATACAAAATTTTGTTCTCGTGTCACTCCTGACAGAAAATTTTCAACAGCCCGCATTTATCTGCATTTTCAACAGCCCTTTTATGTGTCTCCCTGTTTCTCGTCTCTTTTGGGTTTAATCTCTAGCCTACCCCAACTTGCTTGGGACAAAAGGCTATGTTGTTGTTGTTGTTGTTGTTGTTGTTGTTGTTGTTGTTGTTGTTGTTGTTGGGTTCTTAAATAACATGTAGAGAAGATCAGATGCTGTAAGGGGTGATTGTCACTAGATATCATGCAGGCTGGTTGGCTAGCAACATGGACCAAAGGAACACACTGGCACGCAGCAAGGCATGACAACATATTCACAGCAACACAACGGCAGCAGTATACAAGTATACATGGGAGGGAAGCACATGCACATATGGCAGAACGTTTAGTTAGAATGGAGGATTATCTGTGAAATGCTACGTGGAAGCGATGTGATAGGAAAGAGGGGAGCAACAAAACTAATGATCTGGAAAATTGGCACAATAGTTCTTTTACTGTTCTTGTGGAGAAAATGTAAGTCTGTCATAATTGGATAGTAGCGTACTTTTTGTACTTTTCTGACCTATTCTTTTTGAACCGATGGCCTAAATCACTAATTTTCAGTCAAACCATATGAAAACTGCTTCACTGCAGGTGTTTAGTCAAATCCTGTCCTTGCTAGGATCCAAATATGTCTCTTTTGGGTCAAGCTGCACTACTTGAATTTGAACTTTGTGTGTGTGTGTGTGTGTTTTTTTTTTTGGGGGGGGGGGGGGCGGGGTTAGGCGAAACTTTTCTTTTCGAGAATTGTTTTGTTTGAACAGGCAAGCTTGATTTTAGCTGTTTCTATTAGAGCTAAGCTGTTGCATAGAATGGTCACATGGTTCAGAGAGTGGTTTGCTTCTACATAGTGTGCTATGGTATTTTAATTTGCAATATTTGGATATAGGTCATTGATCTAGCAACTTCTCTTGCCAAAGTCGCGGATGTGGATAGAAATCTTGGGAATGAAAGTGCAGCTGTTGAGGGTTTTGAGGAAGCAATTCAATGCCTTGAGAAGTTGAAGCTGGATTCTGAACAAGCTAGCCTTGAACAGCGGGTAGCTATTATTGACCCCCTTTATTCCTCCTCTCAGCCTGTATCTATTTTTCTAAACTAACCTTCATCATGCACATTTGCAGCGCCTCTCGGTTCTTGACTTCTTACACAACCAACTGGCAGATAAATAAGGCATGGTCTTCTCCTAAGAATACACCAACAACAGGTGTCTTCTCATGGTAATGTTCAACTCCACTACTTAAGGTTCCCTTTGGAAGGAGTTGGCCTAGAAGCAGCGATCAGTATGTGTGTTTACCACCGTTTGAAACTTTTGTCACTGCACAAAATAAGTACTCCTGCACTGTACATGTATCATATATATAATGCTGATCGAGTACTCTTGATGATTGCCGATATGGTTCGGTAGTCTAAGCACTCTAGGTTGTCAATGTCGTAGCCTGGAGCAGCGCGTAAGATGTTACTTGTGGGAAGTTCCATCTCGCTTTACCGTGTCATGTGTGAACACTTACCCTGTTGTATATTGACAATAAGGCTGGGAGATGCCAATCAAAAGCATGGCCCATTGTTTCTTTTTTAGAGAAGATTCCCGGGTCAAGCTGTTTGCATATTTTAGGTGCGTCCCTGGTAAATCTGGGCCAGGAATCCCAAAAGTCAGAAAGAATTCGTGCCTTGATTCATCCATGTATTTCTTGTGAGAGACGGTTTTTTGACTGGAAAGCCAGGTCTCGCCTGGCGATCGCAGATCTGTAGCTGGCGCAAATTTGACTTGTGAAGAATGTAGTGGCGCACGTTTTTAAGTGTCCATTTTTTTTTCTTTTTTTGGGTGCTCTTTTCTGCAAGCAGTCCGTGACTGATTCAGCCTATATTGCAAGTGCCCGTCTGCAGGCTGTGTTGAATGTTTTGGAACTGACATACACTGATGTCGTTGATGATTACTTTCCCTGGGCTGATTTAGCTCGTTGAGGTTACCTTCAATGTCGTTTTTACGTACGTGTTTCCATTGTCATGTTTGCATTAGGCTAGCCTGTGATTCTTTTCAGCCTAGCCAACTAGTACTAGCTTGCAAATTAGTACTACTACTAGTGTGCCTCTGCTGATGGTCACGTCGAGAAGGTTGGATCACTGGTCGTTCGTGGCATTAGTGCACTAGAGTGGATAACGAGAGAGAGATAAGCACTCACTGAAGGCACACACTTGAATGGATGGTGACTGCACGTTCATAATCCAGTCTTGGTGCAGTGCTTCTCCTTGCGGCGGCTAGCCGGCTACTCTACTCTGGATAATTCTGAGGTGGACGCTTGCCCGATGCACTCGCGGTAAAAGCACGTTCCACACCATCTTCTAGTTCCAGTGGTGCAGAGATGTGTCTTTTCCAGTTGGCACGATGAGCGATGCAGAGATGCGTCTTGTCCACTCGGCTTGACCTTTTTCTTTTTCTTACAGCAGAATTAGGACTGACCCATGACCATTTGAACTTTTTTTTTAAAAAAAATAGTCGAGTCTGCAACGGTGGAATTTTTTTTTTTTTTGCAACTGCTCCAAGAAAACTGGAGGATCAGATCTAATTAGCCTTACATCATCGTGCAGATCTGCAGACGCAAGCAAGCAGGAAACATGTGTGCAGCTAGCTAGCTAGCTAGCCGACTTGGACCGGACTTTTCGCCTCACTATTATTACAGTATAATAACAGGTTAACAGCCGTGCGTGAGTTGAATCGAATAAAGTTTTTTTGGGGCTTATTCAAAGATTTCTTTGAGCTTTTTCAACACACGTGTGATCTTTGTCGAAATGGAATCATCATCACTCACGTACGCACCTACACTGCTGGGCTGGGCCGTCCGTCCCTCATATCACATGAAATGGAGCACGGGGGTACAAGATGAGGGCCAAATTTCCTCTCAAAAAAAAAAGATGAGGGCCAAATTATATTTAAAATTCTCAACTGATTGTGTACTTAATAACCTTGCTTTTAGTTAGCTTATTTTTGAACTAATGATTAGGTTAGCTTATCATTCATATCATGCTTAAAAAAGCTCCGATGGAGCATCGTGTTGTTCCTTGTACAATTCTGAATTTATTCACGTGTTGACACCCGTACGTGCGTCCGATCTAGTAGTTGGCTCGCTTTAGCCTGAATGCGATGTGGCAGTGAGGAGCCTCCATCCATCTGATCCGCCAGTCAGTCATACATATCGCCAAACCGTACCTGGCAGGCACGTTACACTCGCTCCTTTTGACTGGCATGCAAGTGTTGCTTGCCACTGCTCCCAACTCATCATGCATCGTCGACGATTTAAATTTAATTCAATTTAATTAATTTACGAGGCCAGATATGTGTGTGCTCGGTTTGCACACGTACGTACCTGCAGCTGCAGCGGCTGTTTTTTTTCCCTGTTCTACTGCACTATTTTAGCAGTACTTTTCAAAGAACGAACAAAGTTTTTCTCTCACAGCATTTCAGCATAAATCAAATTTCAGCGAAACGAACTGTGAGGACCTCAACTACTCCAAAGCACTGTTAATAATGGATCGACAGGTTTTCAGTTAACAATAATTGGATGGTTTCTCTCTGATGATCGAGCTGCATACGTGTACGTACGTGGTCACATCATGGTGGCGTATACGAGTATGCTTTGAGGGAAAGAAACAGAAGCTAAAGCTAGCTATGTACGTCGCCCGAGCGGCCGGTGGATGGAAATCGAGCTCCACCGGATTCTTCTTCATCGTCCCATCGCCATCTCGGCTGTCCGTCGAAGTCGCCTTGGCACGTACACGTATCCAGGTGACAGATGGCAACCGCCATGTGCCAAGGCCAGGAATGGCCACGTGGCATCCGGTTACCACGTGCATATGTATGTAGTAGTACCATCTACATATGAGGTGCACTTTGCTTATATTGTAAGTAAATTTAATTTCTTCTAGAAGCAAAAACTACACAAACACCTTAAAGCCTACAACTGTAGAGTATAGTTTTAGCTCTCAACTATATGTATGGAACCCTTCATTTTTCAACACTTTTTTCTCGATCACGCAAAATGTTTGCGCATCTTTGTATTAAGATAGAGAAAAAGTTTAATACAACACGCCTTAGCGGCGCCCTAGGAGGTCACCAGAATTGTACATGGACGCTTAGATCGACCATAGCGAATTGAAATCTATTGTGTTAAATTGGGAACTAATCAACCCGAAAAAGAGGCGCCGGCTAGAAGGCCTATGCCCGCGCAGCCGAGCGGTGGCGGCGCCGCTTGCGCATGCCCATGTCGCCTTCCGGCGAGAACAACTCATGAAGCGCCTCCATGTAACCAGGGTCACCGCCGTAGATTTCTTCGTACACCTTCATGGCCGACATGGACGGAGTCGACACCCCATTGGTGAGTCCCAGGCACTTCAAGAGAAGGTGCTCGCCTCGCTTGGCCACTGGGATGTGGGACAAGCTTTGCGCTGCTTGCCTCATTTTTCAACACTTCAATTAATTGTTAGTACAAATGTTTTTTTTTCAACCTTGGCTCGTACTTGTTTGTGTTGGATATATCATTACGTACATGGCTGCGATTAGTGACGACTAACCTGGGATACATTAGTTTTGGCATTTGAAAGAGATGTAGAGTATTTTAAATTTGCATAGTATATTTAGTGGGTTATAGGTATATACATTATGTATAGTATAGTAGGTTATAGGTATAGTTAAGTTTCAATTTGCAATTTTCCTTATCTTATTCATCAGAAAATAGCAGCCCATGTAGCCACACTGTGGCCCACTACCTATAAGCTCACCTGAATACCCTCAACGGCCCTTCTAGCTTTAGGACCGCATCCTAGTCCCGTTTCCTTCCTCAATCTATCAACTTGGGAGGCAAAGTGCTAGAGTCGTGAGGCGGAACCCTAGCGCCCACCTAACTAGAAGTGGACGGCAAGCCCCGGACCACCCTAGAACCCTAGCGCGGTAATGCCCCAAGGGCGCAGACATGTAGTGCTACAGTGTATCCATCACTCCAGCAGCTTAGGCACTCAGCTTGCGTGCAACCATAGCTTGGTTGTGGGCCGGCACCCATCCGATCAGGTGCTAGCGGTTAGTAAGGCACGCCGGTCGCACACACACCACATGCCTACAAAAGTAGTCAGAAGCTCGAGCAGACCTTAATTCGGTATCTTTCTTAACAAAATTTAGAGATATATCTCAAATCCATGCCTTTGCTTAATTTATGATATATATTTTTTGATTTGGACATAACCAACTTTAAAATCATGGGTCTATCACTGAACAAAAATATTGTCCTTGATGACAACCTATATATCTTGAGTAAGGAAGACTCGCCATGCGTGTGTGCCGTGTGCGTGCTCGATGACTCGACGTAGGTACGCATCGGTGTGTGAGTGTGCACGAACAGACAAATGGGCGGCCATAGTCGGTGAGAATTTTTGGAACCAACATGCTTGCAGGCAGCAAGTTGATGGCAACGTGCTCCTACCTAGCTAGCAAGCAAAGGACCAAGCAGGAGATCTAAGAATAGACGTCGGCCCCTCTGTTGTACTATGTGTGCACGTGTGTTAATCATTGAAATGCCTGCACGCTGGGTTGGCCATTCGAATCTTCGGTCCTGTCAAACCTATTAAAGTCAACGGTAGTGATTGTACTTGTACCATGCTAACAGTAGCCTCATATTGCACTGAAGATAAGTTACTATATATATGCACCTGCCAAACAAATTTTTTCTTCCGTTCAGATTATTATATCAGTTACTCGTTAAATTGTCTCTCTACTGTTCATTTTCTTTGATGACCATTTGTTCTTGGATAAACCATGTCAACTTGCCTCTGCCTCCGTCCCTGGCCGGCGGCGATCAGCCCTTCGCTCACCTAGCCGGCGTTGGGGAGCCGCCATTGTCCCACCCCTGCCCTCTCCTAAATCCAATCTAAGGAGAAAATATTGCCACCTTGCCAACTACCGCTAGCTTTTCGCTCACCATCTTGCAACCCATCACCACCGTCGGACCAGCCACTGCTGTCGGGCCCCTTACCTGGTGGTGGATCACTGGCTCGTGTGTGCTTGTCCAAGACGACACTCTTTTTTTTTAATTACACTGTACAACGTAGACACTCATAACACAAACTATGTTTCTATGAGCATTTTTGAAGGCTAGGCAAGAAAATTCTCGAGATTGACGAAATCATCATAGGCGTTTCGTTGTCGACGGGAACATCGTCTACCACTATAAACACAACGCTAATAAATTCTGGAATATTCGCTCCCATGGGAAGAATTGAACCCAATATCTGAGGTGCCACTAAGGCTCTTACAATAACCACTAGGAATTATACAATACAATTTTTATTTGCTAGCTTGCATTATGCAAACATGCAATTGCTTTTCTTATTGGAACCACATCATGCAGGTAATTATATATATGGTGTCGTCACCGATCAGTACGGTCATTCCAGTTGTTGGAATCGCAGCGCTTTAATTAGTTTTTCTCGACCGATGGGGTGATGGATTGGGTAATGTACACGCATATTCTTGTGGAGTATGAGTGGAAGAAAACCTTTTGTGCCAAGTCTTCTGCGATTCTAGACGCAAACTGATTATTGCGTAGTTCTAGTACTACTAACAAATGGTCAACGCAAGCACTACGAGAAACGTGATATATATTTTCCGGCACTTTTTACTGGCTGCGCAATAATTATTTTCGAGTTTTAAACAACCCATCCCCCCACTACAACCCCACCTAAAAGCAATGTTCAATCCATAGTTCATCTACAGTACTCCTTTGTTTTAAATTATAAGTTGTTTTAATCTTTTTTACGTAGATTCTTTTATGTATCTAGACATATATTATATTGATATAACAAAATTGATGTACCTAAAAAGTCAAAGTAACTTATAATTTAGAACAAAGAAATTATAATTTTGCATCTTGAGATGTAGTTTCATCAAATCCCCAACAAGATAATTACCCACTGTTATTGTAGGCAGTTATCCAAATCCAAATATATTAGAGAACATTGACCACTTACAAAACAAGAATGTTGAGAAAGATATCAATCTTGTAGTGAAGCTTGAAAAAATAGTAAAATTTGGGAACACTGATAAACATCCCATACTCTATGCTTTTTGTGGGTTACGAGTTACTTTATGCTCGAACACGTAAGAAATTAACATTATTAGCTTTTTTTGTGGAAATCAACATTATTAATTTGTTGGTTTAACTTTTACATGTGTGCACAAGAAGGTTTATTTTCAAGGTGATCAAACCAACAATTTTCTTTTTTAAAAAATTGTCTCGGCTCCCTCTGAAGCGACAAGCATATAAGTATAGTAATTTCCGTAAGGGTCAAACAGGCACACCTATGGGGTTTCACGTAACTCGAAATCTGACGCGTGAAAATTTCCATATGGGCTAGGCTTTAGAAATCGTCGTGAGGGTCGGCCGACAACCAAATTCTGTTTCCTTATAACCGAGCCATTCCTCAGGGCTGACTTTAAGCTGTCAAGAAAATTATTTGTGGAAGTTATTTTTGAGAGATACCAGCGTCTGGACGTCTGGATAGAAGCACGCATCCGGACACCCGTGCCTCATTGTCACGTACACTTGTGGAAAAATAAATACCGCGCCCGCGCCTCCTCCGTCACGCACGCCCACGAGAAACGTCGCGCCTGCAGCTCCTCCCCCTTGACCCCTCCTCTCTCTCGGCACGGGTGGGACCCAGTTGCCAGAATGAGGACGAGCACGCCCCGTCCACAGGCTCCCAGCACGCCCCATCGGCCGCCCCACGGCTCGCGCGCCCCATCCCTGACACTCGGGCCGTGCCTCCATGTTTCTCTCTGAAACATGAAACACTTGAATGCAACATACATCTAAAGTAGATGAAACATTTATAAGATACACTTGAAACATATGTGTGAAACATACGCAACATATAGATAAAAACACTTACAACTTGAAAACCCTTACTGCAACATAAGACTGAAATGACTGAAACATTTCGAACATATGTGTGAAACATATGCAACATCCAGACCAAAACGCTTGCAACATACGTTTGTAAATAGATGAACAAAAGCTTGCAACATGTCTTTGAAACACTTGCAACATTCTAATCTACTTTTGCAACATCCATGTGAACCACTTGTAACATACATCTAAAATACTTGAAATGAGCATTAGCAACATAGGGGGGAGAGGCTAGGACAGCGGCAGTGGCCTGCGGCGGCGAGGCATCCCAACAGCACTAGGTTGGAGAATAGGCTAGGGAGGCACTGCACGAATTGAGTGAGGAGGCAGCGTGATCAGCTTGGGTGGAGGATGGAGGCAGCGGTTGCGGTGTAGGGCTCTGCTGCTACTAGTGGACGCGAGAAAGAGACCGAGAGATGGGGAGGACGAGACACAGTCGGGAGATTTTTTTTCTTGAGAGTGGCAGACAAGGCGGAGTAGTAAGCCGTGTATGAACGGACGTGGGCGGACGAACACCCGTGACAAAGTTTTTCAGAATTTTTTCCCCTATTCCCTCTTGAGTTTCTATAGCCAACAAACACTAAACAGGAAGATTTCCATTTCCAGCTAGTGCGTGGGGGCTGCCGGAGACAAGCAAGAAGAGCATGTCGAGCACGAGTGAACTAACTTGTACTGTAATAACATAACAATAAGAGCATTACTATACTCCGTGCGTGTAGGCTAAGAAAATTCCACCCGCACGCCTCTTCTTTCTCGCCTCGCACACCTTATCTTCTTCCTCCAGCGCTCCCCTGCCGCCTCGTCACCCCGCCCCGCTCTGGCGATGCCACCCTCAACCCCCTCCAGATCCGGCGCCAGTGCCCTCACCCCCTCCCCCACTCCCCGTTCACGATGACCTCCTTCTTGCCCTCCTCCTCCCGCATGTCGTCGCGAGCTCCAATGACCTCCTTTTTCCGCGGCGAGCTCCGGCCATGGGCACCAATGACCTCCTTTTTCCGCGGCGAGCTCCGGCCATGGGCACTCTGCCCTGTCCTGGCCTGGCCGCCTCCACCACTGTCAGGACCCTAAAGGCGCCCTCCTGCCGTCTACACTGCTTGGCCGCTTGCCTCCCACCAACTCCTCTTCTAAGCCTGCCGAAGGTAGGGAAGATGAAAGGGAGAGTCGCCGCTGCCGTCGGAACTCTAGCCGGAGTTGGGGAAGATGGCGCACCGCATCCCAAACTTGGGGAAGAAGGGGCAGTGGTGCGATCGGGCATGGGCGTCGCGCACTTGCGCGTCAGACAGCCCACGTGGGCGCGCACCAAGGGACGCAAGCGCGCGCTCGGAAGTAAGCATTTCCCTAACAATAATATCACGAGTTCACGACCGAGCACCGACTGCACGAATGAACGTGCACGAGATCGACGCGTACGTTGCATGTCGGTATATTTGCAATTTGTACGCACGGCACTGGCACTGTCAAGTGCCGACCGATCGAGAGATGTAGTGCACACACGTACATACGATGGATCCGTGGACACGTGCGCGCCCATATATGCCCATGCATGCATGGGTCATCGCTGTCGTCACGCCTCGCGCACGTGCACGGTGTCGGCCGCCGCGCCGGCGGTGTGTCCCCTCAGATAATCCGCCGTCGGCGGGTTCGAAATATCCGGCGCAGTTTAAAAAAAATAAAATCGCATCTGTTGTGGCATTATGCCGCTACTAGGCAGCTGCCTAGGTAGCTTCGTCTTCCTTAAGCAACCGCCCTTCCTCCCTCCCCAACCTTCCTTCTATATAACATCCCCGACCCCCCACCTCGCAAAATTTCAGGTCTCTCGCCATTCCACCTTCTTCCTTCGCTCGCTCACCCTTCTTAACAAGACATAGCTAGGTCCGATCCGTACGGCTCGATCTAGTAGGTAGCAAGTGTTCGTACGTGGTCGCGTGGATCGATCATGATGACAATTGACCTTGGCCTAACTGCGTCGGCGGCGTCATCGTCCTCCGGGGGACGACGCGGCGGCGGCAGCGTGGCGAGCCCGTGCACGGCGCTGCCGCCGGGGTTCCGTTTCCACCCAACAGACGAGGAGCTGATCCTCCACTACCTCCGCAAGCGCGCCGCCGCGGCGCCGTGCCCGGCCCCCGTCATCGCCGAGGTCGACATCTACAAGTTCGACCCATGGGACCTGCCAGGTTATTATGCCATCGAATCGATCTTCATGTCTTTCGTGGAGAACTGCATGTGCGCATGCCATCATGCTCATTCATTATTCATATACCTGCCATTTCTTTCATGCAGCCAAGGCGGTTTTCGGGGAGGCGGAGTGGTACTTCTTCAGCCCGAGAGACCGCAAGTACCCCAACGGCGTCCGCCCCAACCGCGCCGCCGGGTCCGGCTACTGGAAGGCCACCGGCACCGACAAGCCCATCACGCTCTCCGGCGGCGCCGCCGGCTCTTCCGAGAGCAGCAGCAGCCGCGCCATGATCGGCGTCAAGAAGGCGCTGGTCTTCTACAAGGGCCGGCCGCCCAAGGGCATGAAGACGAGCTGGATCATGCACGAGTACCGCCTCGCCGAGGCCCTCAACGCCGCCAACACCTACAGACCCATGAGGTTCAAGAACGCCTCCATGAGGGTACGTGTATCATGCATCTATCTATCTACACCATCGAGCTACCTCGCACTGCACCTTCCTCCACACAGTCGCTGCTGCCTAGCTAGCTCGTAGTGGACTCGTAGAGATCCTTCGTGCACCCGCCAGTTTATTATCCAAAATTAACTAGCTAGAGATTGTGAAAAAAATGAAGAACAGAAAAAATGTTACTTTATTATTAATTTTGAGTTTTGAGAGGAGGGACAGCCGTGCAAAATTGATTCTGTTTTCATTATACGGTCGTTGATGATAGGAGCCTGCAGTACTGGAATCTTTTTTTTCCTTGTTACTTTATTATTAATTTTGAGTACTTTTGAAAGTTTTCTTGCTGTTGCTTGTGTGTGGATGCTAGTTTAAGCAAGTAGTTCCCGAGGTCAATCAACCACTACAGCTTCTTTAACCCCTCAGATGATCTCTCTTCTAGTCTTCTCTCTCTTCTCCTTGATAGAGAGAGACGTCAATTCGCTCGAGCGATAGAGACCAAATTAAATGAACCGTCACAGACGACACACTTCATCCGTGTGGCTTTTCTCCACTGCCAATTATTGGCGTGTTGATCGCGCACACCGGTCACTTTTATTCCGAGCTTCACTCAAGGACACGTGTTCGTCGGAACGATATCGATCGATCGAAAGCCCGAGCGATGAGCCGATCACTGACATGATCACTGTCGTTTGGTTGTCGATGCATGCAGCTGGACGATTGGGTGTTGTGCAGGATCTACAAGAAGACCACACCGCAGCTGGCATACATGTCGCCCCAGCACGAGGAGGCGTCGTCCATGGACGGCGGCGGCGGCGGCGGCGGCGGCTTCGACCTCAGCCTGCAGCCGGACGACTCCTTCTCCGCCGACGACATCATGGCGGCCACGTCGTCGTATGCAAGCCGGCTGCCGCGCCCGGCGTCCATCTCGGACTACCTCGTCGACTTCTCGGCCGTGTCCGAGCTGTTCGAGACCCTACCTCCGGAGACGACGACGACGACGCAGCCGGGGAAGGACGCAGCGACGAGGTTCTACTTGGGTACCAGCGACCCTGCTGCTAGTGCCTCCTCCGTAGCGCAGCAGCAGAGCCCACTCAAGAGGCGGTCGATGGAGGAGGATTACTCAAACAGTGGCATGAACATGCTACACGCGTCGTCCAGCAGCAAGAGGGTGATGAGTGATCATCATCATGCATCATCCATGGCTGCCAACAACGCCTTCTCCGTGTTTGAGCCCGCCGGACAGACTACGCTGCAGGACAGAATATGACGCAGCAGCAGCACTCGCTGCTAATTAGGGCTAGGAAAGAATACTGCTACTGATTATTTGATTAGTATTGATGCAGACGGAGGGAATTCAACATTCATGGATTACATATATGTAGTGTACACACTAAAGTATATATTGTACTATTGTGTAAAAATAGATTGATTAGGAAATTAAAAAGGAAAGTATAGTGATGATTTCACTGGCTAGATCTGATTTTAGATTACTGCTAATGTGTGCAACTAGACAGGTATATTAGGTTGTAACATGTAAGATAGAACACATTTGTTGAATAAAATCCCATGATATATATACATAAAACTCCGCTTTCATTACATGTGTGCACATCTGAAATTTGGGATGGATATTTTCACTGAGGATATATAAGTATTTCCAATACAATGATGTTTAATACACACAACAACATATTCTGAATTCCTTAAGTGTCTTTTTCCTTAGAATGGACAAATTTACTGTCCTTCACAAATTTTCTTAAGGACCGGGCGAGGGTTTTGCAGTCTAATTTAGACATCTTTTAAAGGTGAAAAAAATAAATTAGCAACAATGAATCACCTACCAACAATTTGTAAACAAAAATGCCATTGGCCACTTATAGCACATAGAAATGTCTAGATTATATATTAAAAAAACACTTGGCTGCTTGAGAAAATTCTAAAAAGGACAAGATCATTGGCTCGGTATCCTCTTGGGGATCATGTAGTGATAGATCGATGACAACAAAATTTCTTTTTATGCTTTATTTAATTCACTGGCGAAATCTCGATCACTCAAATGAATGAATGACCAGGTGCTTAATTCGTCATGCATGAGTTGTACTATTGATCACGAGATGGTCTCATGGACAAATAAAGTGACAAAATTGGAGTGTCAAACCAGCTGAATCGGAGAGCAATGTATTGTCATTTACTTGTTTTGTTGCCTGAAAGCTTGGGTTCCTCCACAGTTCATTGCACCAAACAAGGGAGAAGTAGATAGATGATGCATGGAGAGAGACATAGCTATCGCAGCAATGACAAGTTGGAAGAAGAAATCCGGCCTTATCCATAAATGGCGATGGATCGGACACCCTTGACTTTTGTTGCAATGGTGAAGATGGGAGTAGTTTATTAACTATATTATATGCATTCTTCCACATAAGAAATCAAAAGTTAATCACAAAGATAGCTTGCTCTACAGGTAGAAAATGCAAGAGAAATTGCAATGAAATGGTTAGTGGGCAAAACATCCACAGTGGACAGCTGTACTGATGATGAACTGTCTTACGTTCTTTTCGAAAGTTTTGAGATGGGCATTCATCAGGAGATAGCCTTAATTTGATTGAGAAGTATGAACTACCAGCACATATACCGTTCAAAAAAAAAAAAAGAACTACCAGCACATACGTCATGGGTGGCAATACAATGAGATAAGCAACGGTGTATCATCGACTCTATCGTTTATATATGAGTACGCAACGACAAAAATAGATTTGTATAGTCATCTTTTATATGGATGAAAGTGTACAAGCATAGAGGTCAAGATTGTGCCAATAATTGAGTTTTCAGCAAGATAACACATATATATGTTGTCGACTCCATCTCCATGCATGTCACTCCACTCCAGGCACTACAACGTAGAGTATTCAACATAAACCATTTTTAGATACCTTTTTTTTAATAAATCACCTCTGAAAAAAGGAAGGTATCTCTAAAGGTCATTTCTATTAGTGATGGTTAGTAGTGTAGGTAACTCTGGAGAAATATCTCGAGACTAGAAAAACCTTTGCTATTTGGGGGAAAAAATCTACAGATCCAAGACAAAAAACACTTGGTTTATTTGTATATAAGGTACACAACAAACATTCGGTTGTTAACTGCAAGGCCGGAATATTGAATATGTTTGTTGTGTACTCCCACCGTCCTAAAAAAAAATAAAGTTTCTGACTTTTACACATCGTGTTTGACTGTTCGACTTATTTAAAATTTTTATATAAATTATAAAATAAATAAATCATTATTAAAGTATCTTTAATGATAAAATAAGTCATAACAAAATAGATGATATTTAAATAAAAAATTGAATAAGACGGATGGTCAAACAAGATGGCTGGAAGTAAAAAATGACACTCTTTTTTGGGACTGAGGGAGTACCTTATATACACGTCGATTTAATTTTGGGCTGTACAAATGTCCCAAATTCTAGTGATTTAAATGCTATATATGCAGCGCGAGGATTTTTCAATAACCATAATACATTAGCTAGAAGAGAGTGAGCCATGTGAAAATGGCCTAACTATTTGATGATGTGAAACAAACAATACTACTCCCTCCATTCCAAATTATAAGTCATTTCAAGAATCTTGGAGAGTTAAAACATCTCAAGTTTGACTAAAATTATAAAGAAAATTATAAATATTTATAACATCAAATAGATATACTATAGAAATATAATTAATGAAGAATATAATGATACTTTGTTGGTATAATAAATATTATTATCTTATCATATAAATTTGGTTAAACTTGAGATCCTTTGACTCTCCAAGATTCTTAGAATGATTTATAATTTGGGACGAAGAGAGTACGTGCTAAACTGTCCTAATTAACCCTACTGTTTATACGAAGATAATGAAATTTATGTACTACTTGCCCTTTTTTATTTTGACCGCGCCGTACACAATATTTATCCCTTTTTTTTGCACCATCAATGATTCTGCAACAACTTATTATAAAAAAAAGATTCTGCAACGTAATGCGAATTTAACTTTACTTGTGGAACATGCGTTACGTATTTGTGAAAGCATCAACTTTATCATCCTCGGCATAATATGTCGATTGAGCCACAAAACTAAAGAATATTCTTCTGTGTGTGCTGACTAGCTGCAAGTAGCGTTGTTGTTGCTTCCTAAGCTGAAACAAAAGGCGTACGTACGTGTGGATTATTATGTTATGTTGCTACTTAACACCCTCCTAATCAACCAGTAATAAGTAATTCATTCATGAAGTTGAATTGGGGCCTACCTTGTACTCGAAGCAAAGCCCATGGATTTATTTATTTATTTATACACATCGGTGTAGTACTATAGGATGAGTGCATACATCTAAAGACAAGAGAACAACAGGCGCCGACCGCCTCCCAGCGTGGCCACGGTAGCCAAATTATTTTACTGCATCGGATGGACATCCGACGACGCCCAATCTTCTCTCGGCATCTGTACGGTCCCTTTCTGTTGTTGTCGATGTCTGGTTGGTTGGGTGAAAAATATCTCGCTCTGCTCCACCCTCTCTCCCCACTCCTCTACTCTCTCATTCCTCTCTCTCCCGACGGGCGCAGGGCGAGGGCGCTGGCTAGGGCGGGCCCCGCTGCTGGCCGCGGGTGCAGGCGGAGCACGCCCCCGGCGCGGCGCGGCCGGTGAACACGCCCCCCGGCGCCCGGCGTGGAGGCCACTGGCGCGGGCGGGTCCAGGCGGCGTGAGCAAGGCCCACGCGGCGGCTCAGGCACGGCCGGCCAGTGAGGACTCCGGCGCGATTAGCCCCAAGTGAAGGCGGCCGCTCTCCCTTGCTCCTCCTCTCCTTCACTCGCCGGTGCCGGGGTCAACTGTCGGTATGTGCTTCTCGACCACCTCTCCTCCTCTCCTCTCTCTCTTGCTCCTCTCCCCTTCCCTCGCCAGCGTCTGGGATGGACATCGATCTAGGCTTGCCTGCTCGGTCTTCCTTGCAAGCGGATTCCCACACCGACGGATCTGGCAGATCCGGTGCCTCCATGACCGGATCTGTCGTCCTCCCGTCGGATCTGAGCAGGTCACCAAGCACGAAGCTGCCGGAGTCTAAGGGCAGCAGTGGCATGGTGGACCACCGCGTGCCAGCGACAGGGCTGGCCACTGCCTCCTGCGCGTCTGCTACCGGTGCTCCGCCTACTTCTTCTGGTCGTACACGGGGAGAACCGCAAGCGTCGCGCCGCCGAGAAATCCTGGCCAAGTACCCGCAGATCAAGCAGCTCTCGTCCTGGATCCGTGGGCCTTTCTCAAGGTACTGTGTTCTTGTTCTTTACACTGTGCTCTTTGCGTATGTTCTTCCTTTCTTTTGTGCTTTTGTGTGCGCAGTGAGGAATTGAGCTCGTCGGGAAGTATGATTAAAGTTGGGTAGGCCTAAAGTTACTACGCATATCTGAATTCAAAATTGATGTTTTGTTGTTTATGCCTTTGCCTTTTTTTGGTTCTGAAATCCTGATTCAGTTCTTCCGTCTGTCTTATCATGTGTCATTGCAGGGGATTGTCAATACAAGGTAAAGGTAAAGGTGAAGCTCGCAGCTTGTTGTGTGCAGCATGGACTGCTGTGAGTCTGTGCCGCTTAACCATCTTGCAAACTTGGGAGGCTAGAGAAGGGAGCTCGACCATTTTCTGAACATATGGACTCTGCTGCCGGGTAAGAGGATCTTTGCACATCTCTGTTAGATGCCATTACACTTCTCTGTTAATTTCAACAAATCCTTTCAGCCAGCTTTCCTAACTATGGTATCACTATCACCAGCAGGTGGTTCTAGATATATAGAGAGATAATCATACATTCACTCATTATTTCCTCATGGGTCAACAGCATGTATGGTGAGATCCTGGATCATGAGGTACAGACTATCATGCTAGGCACAGACATTAGGAATCCTATTTACAAATATAAACTGTCATACAAGCAGGCAGTACAAAAAATTGAGTTCTGTAGGTGTGTTTTTTTTGGTGCTAATGTTGGGGACAAGAATACATCTCATGGTTCTCTTATATAGGCTTACTATTATACGTTGCCAAATAAAAATTATTAGTATTGTTGCTATAAGAAAAGAAAAATTGAAACTTTTGTTATCGTACTTAAGCATATCTGAAATTTATTCCATGATGAATATTCCCTACCTACCAATAAAGTTAGTTTGCATCCGGTGCATGTTGCTTGGTGAGTTTTTAGTATGCTGGTGACACCAGGAATTTTCTTGGTGAGTTTTTAGCCATCAAGTGCATGTTCCTTGTGTTTCAGATGTCTGTGCATGATATGGATATGATTGCATATACGATTGGATTGCTGTGATAGATGTCTGAGCCTCATATATATATATATTGGGTACAAAAACTTGGCTGTATGACCATCAGTTATGGCCATGCATGTTCTAAATCTCTTATTTTGGATGCAGGTGATAGTTTAAACTCTTTCTTAGTTGCTATTGCTGCAGTTGAACCAGAGGTTTTGAGGGCTTGGGCTACATCTGAAGGAATCTAGGTAAAACTTTTTAACCATAACGTTTGCTATCTATTTATTTCACCCTAAAAAATGTCTATAGGTAGTTCTGACACTGATCCAATTTTCAAGCAGTCTTCAACATTTGCGCAGTTTGTATATGCTAGCTCTAAGCTGTCCTTAGTAACATTCAGTGCGAAGACTTGAGAGCTGAGACAACTTTGTGATGACCTTGAGCAAGAGTTGCTGTCCTTAGTAACATTCAGTTTTTATATAGATTCTGCTGGGAGTACAACGGTTTAAATTGCAGTATATTTTTGCACATGTCATAGAAAATTTGATGTGATACAACCCTTCAGTATTGCCATTTAATGTTTTAGGACATGTGAAAGTAGCTACAGGGTTAGTTAACAGTCTTTCAGTTGAAAAATTCTTAGAACTTCCCTGTCTGAGACAGCTCAAATGTTTATGCATATGATATTATTTTAAATCCAGCCAGCAATGGATTGTTTTACTACTCTTTGAAGGGATACATATTTATAATGGATTGTGTAACCATATATTTGGAGTTCTGTTGAAGGTTGGTCCTTCCTTTATAGTGCAAGGGCAATGTAGATGAAGCCATTGGGATTTCCGAACAATCTGATCTGGACGGAGGATCAGGTAAACTAGGCCTTATATCAAGAAAAAAGTGTCTTCTGGTTTTGTTTTTCTTCATGCTAATTTCCCCCACTTGCATCTGTTATCTGAACGTTTTTTTTTTCTGACTTTTGAGATATTTGTACATAATGAAGGCTGCATCTGTAGTGGTGTAAATCATGCTAATTTTCCAATGCAGGTGCAAGCTAAGTGGCTTCTTCTGTGTTGGCATTCAATGAGCAGATCTTATGTTGATGGCCTCCGAGGTCATGTATAGAACTTAGATGCATTGTTTCTTATTTTGTGAGGTCACCCGTCTCTGAAAAGTTCTTTTTATTAAGAAACAATGTCAACCTCGAGGAGTTCAGCTCAAATTGGTGGAGATGTGATTCATTACGAATTTCACCTATTCCATCATTGGATTCATAACACAATCACTATTGACTACTAACTATGCTATGTTTCAGAAATGCTGGCATACAGACATGAAGATGTTGAGATGGTTTTGGATAGAGGTGAAGGACACTGATGGTTGGAGTTTCAAATTGATGATCGGTGGCTTCCCTACCAGAGTAGGGAGAATGATGCTTCAAGTTTTGAGCGGTGCCTTATGTAAAGTAGAAAAATGTCAGACCATGATCATACTTGCTGTATCATGATATCAGCTATGTTAGACCTTATGTATATTTCGTTCGAACAAGACTGCTTTTATAGTATCCCTGTGTCTCCTTACCTTATGATGAGCACTGCATGCATACTTTTACTACTTATATACTTATTATATTAAACACTGGACTAAATTGAAATGTTATCACACGCGCATGTGCTACTGTGACTTTTGGTATCTGCAGTATGTTGTGTAATTTGGACATCTAGCATCCCGGTGTGCAACTGTTTCGTGTAAAATCTAAGTAGTATTTGGCCACCTTCTATGTCTCATGTAATATATACGAAGGGTTTAAACGTGTTGCAGTTGTTTCAGCCTACCATTGAACGTGTCGCAGTTGTTTCAGCCTACCATGTTGGTGTTATTCCATTTAACAAGTACTACCACGACAATCACTCGCGCGCATAGGCGCGCGCAAATCACTAGTAGGTCTAGTAGGCCATTGTCCCACAAGTTATACGAATGACGTCAAAGCAGCAGGGATCAACGATTATATATTGGCGATGTCTGTGTCATATAATTAAAAATTTTATAAAGTACTCCATCTCTTGTCATCAGCTAATTTGACAATTCAACAAGTGGCACAGAGTTGACAAATTATCGGCAAGTTGTGTGCTTGCTGCAGCAAAGGGGGCACGCATTATTTGGAATGGTAATGGTAACATATATTTAGGGCTTACGCTCGCACACCCTCTGTCTCTAAATATCTGTCGTTTGCGCTTTCTGATAAATAACTTTAATTAAATATATATTAAAAATATTAATATTTATACTACATAATTAGTATTATTGGAAAAATCTTTGAATCTAGTTTTTTAATAAATTTATTTGGAAATACAAATATTGCACGTATTTTCTATAAATCGAGTCAAACATGTGGTACGCACACCAACGACGACAGATATAAAGGGACGGAGTGAGTAAGTCAGATCACAAAATCCTTGGTGACATGGCACGTGTAAATGCTTTGATCCATCCGTTTCCTTAGAGATACAGTTTGCATATACTAGCTAACAGTTTGCGTCATTTGTTTTAATACGTCTTAAAAATATACAATTTGCATCATATGTTCTAATATGCATTGGAATAAGATTATATATGATGAATAGATGTGGCTATGCTAACTTGTATGAGCACGAGTCGTGAGCTTGAGTCACAAACAGGACAATAAATCAATTATGTTCGGGGTGGGGAGTGGAGGGACAGACGAACTGGAGGAGATAGTGAAGGGCGAAAATTTGAAGGAAAGAAAAATTTACTCTTTATTATTACTAGCAAACATGTATGTGCGTTGCGAATGGCACTCGCTCCGTCCAGGAAAGAATGCAATTGTGGGATCCGTGCCGGTCAAATAAGCATAAGTTTGACAAAATTTATAGTAAATAGTATTAGTATTTATGTCTTTAAATAAATTTATTATGAAAATATATTCTGTAACTAATCTAATGATACTTATTTTGTATTATGAATGTTTGTACTTTTTCATAGAAATTGAGTCAAAGTTCAAATTGTTTGACTTCTCGAAATGCGAGAATTGTATTCTTTTATGGACGGAGTGAGTACTACAATTTGTTATACAATAGGAAATAATTATGTCATATGTTCTAATAAAAAAACTCGGGTTGCGGGGTTAGATACCCCGAGCTATTTTACCTTAAGGTAGAGGACTTCTTATCCAACCCGATAAAACCTTCGAACCATATGCCCTGCCTGCACACAGGGGCCTGTTACTCGGTGAGATGGCCGGTCCATTTTACCTGTGCTTTGGAAACCCGGGACAGACAAGGGTTTTTTTTCCACACTGCCAACCAAAAATTCGCCTATCAAGAATTCGAACTATTGAAATTAAACTCTGTACGGTGGCTAGACTTGTGTTGTTCGAAACGGGAACCCGTGTTTGACTCATTTAGTTGAGACGTGATTAATATAAGTGGACGTACCTCTTTCCAGGGCTCAGCGTTTGACTGATTTAGTGCCACATATGGGCCCCCGTGTTGAGCAGATTTTGGGCCAAAACCAGAAGCGCCAGGAATCTTAGTAGCCTGCTTTTAACTGTTCCGTTTCATATGAAAAAGTCCAATTTACCTTTCTCAGTTATCATGGTCGTTCGATTTTTCTCTCAACTGCAAAACTTTGATGTCACTCAAGTTTTATAACCAGTTTTTTTACCTTGGGTAGTTTTGATAATGGTTTTGCTGATGCGGCGTCACATAAGAAAGAATAAATCAGACTAAGCTGAAAGTTCACGAAGGTAAATCAAATCGTAATATTTTAAAAAATATCAATAAATCATAGAAATAAATTTTCAAAAATTTAGAAATATTTTACATGGAAAAATAATGCAATTAAAAATCCTAAAATCAGATTTAATCTTACGAAATTCATAAAAAAATACCTCAAAAATTATGAAACTAGTTTCATGTTTTTTAATAAATAGTGCTCTATCTTATGGTGCCTAGCTTGATGGGCTTGTTTTAGTGCTTATTTTTGCTAGTATGTACTCTCATTATCTTTATAATTAGTCAATGTTGATCGTGTGACTACGTAGAAGCGCCAGTGAAGTGTCGTTAGGACTACATATGTATGACGGGTGGGTGCTAGTCGTGTGTCCTGAATAAATTTTCAATGTAGTTGCGTTAGCCTCCATGGTTTTGCATGAACCCTGCCACACATATGTAGTCCTAACGACATTCCACTGTTGCTTCTACATAGTCAGACGATTAACATAGACTAATTATATAGATAATGAGAGCTTCTACTAGCAAATAAGCACCAAAATGAATCCATCAAGATTCAAACAATTTTAAGCTAGGCACCATAACATAGAGCATGATCTTAGAAAAATATATGAAACTAGTTTCATAATTTTTTTAGGTAAACAAATTTTCTATGAATCTTCTAAGATTAAACCAGATTTTAGAATTTTTAATTGTATTATTATTCCATGTAAACATATTTGGATAAGTTTATGAAAATTATTTTTTATGATTTTTTGGATATATTTTAAAAAATATTTCTACTCTGATTCACCTCCCTAAACATTGAGCTTAGTCCGATTTACCCCCTCTAACGTGGCGTCACGTCAACAAAATCACCATCAAAATCATCCAAGATGCAAAAAAAGAAAAATTAAAAGTGGGTTTATAGTTTAGGGAAGAAAACCGCATGACCACAATAGTTAAAGGAGGTAAATTGGACTTTTTCTGCATTTGTATGCATGCTATTGAATTTATACCCAGAAAAAGAAAACTTCACGTGTAAGTTTTTTGAGGGGATTTTTTATATTAGAACTGAGCATAGTATATCCCAAATAATATATGAAAGAACTTGAAATAAAAATTAATATTCTATCTAAGTGTTGTTATTGTCTTCTTTCTCGGTAGTCTTGTTCCAGCCTATGCTCTAACTGAAACATTGAACAATGAAGTAAGAGTGTAGTCCTCATGCTGATTCACCAACCAATCCTTATACATGTCACATGATCCAACGTTCTAACAGCAAGTCAAAATGTACCTAAATAGATGAAGTAGCATATGCAGTTGAATCGTTAGGTACAACACAGGATGCAGATTCAACAAATATAATCCTTGATGTATCAAGTTGGACATATAGTTTTCTCTTCGTGGCCATCAATGATGAGGTTGATGATTTGGAGTTAATATCCCCATTAGAAGTGTGCATGAACATTCTTACCTTTGTAGATAGTTACCACAAACTAACCTCGTATCGATGAAATTGACTCCTGAAATGGTGACCTCACTATGGCTATCGTCAAAGTCATCACAGCTAACAAGCTTCTAACCAAACATCAATGATGATTACATTGATAGATTTACTTGGACTAAGTCTTAATGAATTTGCTGAACTATAAACGAAAGATGATGCTCTCTCGAAGTTTCCTTTTTGCCAACGGTGACCTAACAGAGAGAGGAAGGAGGGGTCTCTAGACGGCGACTTGGGTACCCTGATGATAGCCATGGCTTGGAGCAGTAGGGCAGCCCCAACATGGCGGCCATGGCCATATGCTTCATCCAAAAAGTACAGGACATGTAGACATGGGGCACACTGGACTACCGATTTTACAATCTAAGCCAACCAACTACAGTAAAAGCGTCACTTCATCATTCAACCTTTTGTCAGCATCTTTTCTCATTCTTCCTCTCATCCTTTGAAAAAGCATGAGCTAGTTCTGTTGCTCCATCGCCCACAACGCATGCTTGCGTTGGTGCCTAAAACTTTTGTCTGCATGCAACTATTACTTGCTATGAAACCCACTACTAGATGATATGGACCTCATGTGCAGATGTGGAAGACGGGGCTACTGGCTAGCTTGGCGTGTCAGGGGTGGCCTTAGGAGTTAGAGCAACGACTACTTAATGGAAGGGTTAATGGCTGAAATTAGAAAATGTAGGCCAGTCCCTTGTTTCTCAAAGCCAAAGATACGGTGCTGCAATGTTATGGGCCAAGTTATTTAAGCCCAGCATACAACATGCAAGCTATTTACATTATCTCCCACTAGCTATGAACATCATCTTCTATTAATAATCATGGTATTCTACTAACTTTGAACCTCTTAATATAAGCTTTCTACATCATCTTCACTTAATTTCATTCCAAATTCTTTAGCACCGCGTGGGGTTGTATCTTCTAGTATTTACTATCTTAAAGTGCATTATTAGACATGGAGGGCGCATGGATGAGACTCGAGTACCTAATGAAGATCACGAGTGACTTGAGCAGCTAGCAGACCCTTTTATGTGATGGATGACAAAAGAGAAAGAGAAATACAAATAAATTTGTAAAACTTTCTCTTTGTGAGTTATTTGAAGAAATTGAATTGCAGAAAACTTATATTTACAAGTTCATTAAAAAATTAGAAATAAAAAGTTTATAAAAAGAACATATATCTATAGAGATAGAGATTCTTTGTTTTTGGTGACGGTTCCTGTAGTTACACGGTAGCCATACAGTGTGCATATCGTGCTTCTCTGTTTATTCAAGCCATGGTTTGCATTTTCATGGATGTAGGAATGTTTCAATGCCTCAAAGTAAACAACAAAAAAGGATTGCTAATTTGGTTTTCCATTTTTGGTCACGCACTCTTTTGTCTAAGAATGCATATGCCTCACACTTTCTACATTCTCATAACTACTTTTCACATGTCACCTTCGTCAGTAAGCTACAAATGGACATTTATTGTTTTTTTGAAAAGACCACCCTGCTCAGCTGAAATTTTTGAGGAGATATATAATGCAAATGGCCTAGTATTCTCACCACACTCAATTTCCTTTAGCACCAACCAGTTCTAATTGTTTATTCCACTGTTCGCCTACACGGCCGTGTAGGCCGTTTATATAACGTGTAAACGCTACTCGATGGGTAACCGTGTAGGCCGATTAGCCGTGTAAAGCCGTGCGAAACCGTTTCGACCGTTTAAAAGGCCGTTTAAACGGCCGTGTATATCGACTTTTTGCTAAACGATGGGTGACCGACCGTTCACCGTTTAACGTTTAGGCTAACATTGGTTTATTCTCTAATGCATGTCTTACTGTTTCAGGTTTCCTCTACAGTATATGTCATCCTCATGTAAGAATTGCACAAGCTGTGTGCAACCTCCAGATTGCCGCTTTTGATATGATCTATGCTACTAAACGGCTCCCTGCTCATAGGGTAACAATTTTTCATCTAATAGTTATACTCAGCTTGGCCAAGTGTTGTCACTATAGTCATTTTTCTCTAGCAGCAACCGGCTCTAATTACCTATTCTCTAATACAACTCTTTCTAATTCAGGTTCGATCTATACTGTACGGACCCCTTATATTCCATTGTCTATAATACACGCCTCAGATCTTATAAGGTAATGAATTTTCCCTCCACAATCGATTTACAAATACTTAAGGCTGCTCTCCATGTCATGCTCTGCTACATTAATTTGCTCTTGCCATGTACAGTGCTAAGGTCTGCAACCATTTTTGCCTGTATATATGGACATTGACTTTTCTTTTCTCCAGTCATTGGAACAAAAAAGTGTCCGACAACCATGACCATAACATAGTAACAGCTCAGCTCCTTGCTTGATATTTCCATATGAGATGATTCTATTTCCATATTTCATAAAGAATATTGCATGCTCTGTTATTTCTTTACCCTTTCAGAGACCGTGTATCCTTTCAATTCATAAAATTGAATTGAGATTTTAGAAATTTACTAAATTATGTAACGTCTTACATCCAGCACTACCTATTGAATATGGATTGCTTGGTTGCAAGAACATCGTGCGAGAGGTTCTGAAACTCTGGAGTTGTTGTTTCCATTTTGTGATCAGCAAACCTGCTCCATGCTCAGCGCATGCGTGATCTAAGTAAGGAGTTAACTGATTTATGCAAGAGCCAAGGTATTGTTGTTGCTAAATCATACAACAGATATTGTTGTCATCCTATAATTGTATGATTGTTTCCTCAGGACAATTTCTTTATTACTATATATAGTCTTATGCTACATAATACTTTGTATTGCCTTATAAAAGATCCTTTGCACTTGCCCCTATTCTTCTATAAGTTATGCCACTTCAAGGCTTTTGCATTACGATTTATTCCTTCCACTGAAAAGACGAAGTGGAGGAGGAAGGTGCTTCACATAAACAAAACAGGAAGCCCATTTGCTACACTACACATGCCATGTTGCCCTAGTGTTTATGAAAAACACATGCTCACATTTTGCTGATAGTAAGCATGTTGGAATGCTAATAGTAAACAACAGACCGTGTTTGCTAATTTAGTTTTGCATTTCTTTCAGTCATGCAGTCCTTTTGTTGCAAAATGTATATCCTTGGAACTTGCTGATTGTTTTTAAGCTGCCTAAAAGAATGGAATATTATGTTCGAATCACAATATGGCTCACCCCTGTGACTGCTTTTTGTTGCATGGCTATATTTTTTAGGACGTGCTATAGAATTCCCATTATATCTATAAACTTTAAGGGTGCTGACGCCAACTTTTTTTAGGAATTCATATCAGGACGATAATACATGCGAATTGTGATTCAGTTCAGATGGAAGCTTTTTCAATGTACATGCCATGCTTGCCCTGATGTTTATGAAAAACACATGCTCAAATTTTGCTGATAGTAAGCAGGTTGGAATGCTTCATAGTAAACAAAGGACCATGTTTGCTATTTTAGTTTTCCATTTTTTCTCTCATGCAGTCCTTTTGTGGGCAAACGTATATCCTTGGGACTTTTCATAGGCTGATTGTTTTCCAGCTGCCTAAAAGAATGGAATACTATGTCCAAATCATAATATGGCTCACACCTGCAACTGTTCTTTGTTTCATGTCTACATTTTGGAACCCATGCCGTAGATTTTCCATTACATCTATGAATTTTAAGGGCACTAATATCAACATTGTTTTATGACGAATTCATATTATGGCTATAATACCTGTGAATTGTGATTCGCTTGAGATGGAAGGTTTCCAATGTAGCTACGTAGTTCCAGATTCTGATTGTTTTATTTTTCCCCTAACTAATAATCTTTTATGATCATGCTCATTCTGGTGGAACACATTCCCTGGCTTGACAAATGTGCATTCTTGCAAAACATTAGGCGTCGGTGAATGCCTCACGTCTTATCAGGTAATGAATTTTCCCTCCACAATTGTTCATAACATGATCCATAGCTATTTTGTCAGTACACAACTGTTCTTTTACCTCAAATTGTTTTTACCATATGTTTTCAGAGATGCTTTCGGGTATCTGGTCCAAAGAACAAGACATTCATGCACCTTTTGCCAAACTAACATATGATTTTAATATTTTGCCTGAGGCAGCAGTTGCCCCTGA
Organism: Saccharum hybrid cultivar R570; assembly: GCA_038087645.1. Taxonomy (NCBI): domain Eukaryota; kingdom Viridiplantae; phylum Streptophyta; class Magnoliopsida; order Poales; family Poaceae; genus Saccharum; species Saccharum hybrid cultivar. The sequence goes on along the minus strand of JAQSUU010000112.1, from coordinate 11,020,581 downwards.
CAGAACCAATAATTCTGACTATTGCAGTGCTGCCACTGTATGCAAAGAACATACTTTCCCTATAATATTTACACATATATGGTTTATCGTCGGATACTGCTATACGACTCCAGAACCATTACTGAATGGTTACATACCAAACTTTTTTACTTCTGTGTGACCGCATCCAAATATAATAAATTAATGAATTCCTATCACTCATATCTACCCGCGGGGGATCTGGCTAGTATGGCAAGGTTCTCGGTTGTTTGAAGGAAAGTACTAGCAAAAATATTTCTTCGATGCAAAGGTTAGGGGCTGCTAGGAATAACACACAGGTCGATTGGTCAGCAGGCCACGTCGATTTTAAAAATAGCTCGATTTCTCTGAGCAACTAGATAAACTGAGGACAGAGATGTGCACGGACAAGCAAATAGGGAATGAGATCGGATCAAAGGAACGTGCTTGTGCAAAATGAAAGAAGAGGAAAAAAAACAGGTTTGCTAGCACTCAGACATCTGCGCCTGCAGACCGTTTCTCACGCCATTTTGCACGACCATGCGGGGCCCGTGCCATCCTGAATGTCATCAGCATCGGGAAGGAGGGGAGGGGTAGGCGGATTCCCAACTGGCACCGGGAGGAGGGGAGACACCGAGGCGACGCAGTAGAAAGCGACGAGGGAGATGCAACACCCGATCTACTTTTGAACATTGAGATGTAACACTTGCAACATACGTCTGAAGGCATTGAAACATTTAAAATATGCATCTGAAACACTTGCAAAAACTACGCGGGGCTCGCGCCACCCTGAATGTCACTGGCATCGAGAAGAAGGGGAGGGGGCGGCGGATGCCCAGCCGGCGTCGGGAGGAGGAGGAGGAGACAGTGAGGCGAGGCAAGGCAGTAGAAAACAAGGAGGGAGATGCAACATCCGATCTACTTTTGAAACATCCAGATGCAACTTGCAACATACGTTGGAAGGCAAATGAGACACTTGAAACATGCATGTGAAACACTTGTAAAAACACATGAAAAACACTTAAAACCATTGTTAAAACATATGCAACATCCATATAAAACACTTACAACATATGTGTAAAATATATGCAACATCCAAATAAACACACTCATAACGTATGTTTAGAAAAAAGATGAAACATTATGAACAGAAGCTTGTAACATATGTGTACAACCATTGCAGCATATGCAACATCCCAATCTACTTTTGAAACATCCACGTGAAACATTTGCAACATACATCTGAAATATCTAAAACACTTAACATATGCTTGTAATATGCGGTTTTAGCGCATATCTTCTTGCTGCTTGGAAGAATATAGGCTCGTCGGGTATGGAGTTCACCAGTGTAGAGCTCGCCAGTGGCACGGAGCTTGCCGCTCCGGTAGAGAAGGCCGCGACAGGCTGGCCGTCGCGAGGTGCACACGTGCGAGTTCTGCCCCAGCCACAGGGAGCTGGGTAGGCGAAGCACGAGATATGTGCGGGCAGGCTCCACCTAGGCTGCGGTGAGCTACATGTGGGCGAGGTTCCGCCCCGGCTATGGTGAGTTAAGCATCCTCCTCCCCGGCCAAGACGAGCGCGGGTGGAGTTGTCCACGGCCGAGCTAGGCTGTGATTTTTTTTAGAAATTACAGTGACGAGCGGATTGGAGGGGGTTATTTTGGCTGGCTTCGCGGTCCGCTGATGGAAGTGTCGGACGAACGTCCGGTTCCAGGAATTACCAAAAAAAATAAAGAGACAATAATGAAGGGATTGAGATGAGCCGTGATGTGGGGTCGCATCCGACGTGGTCGGTGCAATGAGAGGAAACCATGTCACTTGGCGGTCACTGCCTACCATGATTATGTTCGGGAAAATCCGAAAATAGCACGTGAGCAGCAACATAGCACATTATTGTACCATTCCCAAAAAAAAAGCACATTATTGTACCAACGTCAACGTGTCAGGAAAATTGGCAGCTTGACAAATACAGGAAGATCGACCACATGGCACGATGTGCACGTCACTGATGGAACACGTTACACGGGAGTACTCCGTCTGCACCTCGCGACGCGGTACACGGGAGCCACCGAGCCACAGAAGCCTCCCGTCCGATCGGCCTCGGCCGCGTCGGTGCCACGTCGCGCTCGTCCCCTCTATAGATCACGACGCGCATCGAATCAAATGCCCGTGTTCCACGCGCCACGGCTCCACCCCACCCCGGGTCAGCCTCTTCCACACCGGGTTCGACCGGACCGACCAGATCAGACCGGCCCCATATAAGCGAAGCGACCCTTCGCCTCCGGCCCGATCGATCCATCGGACCATTTCCCACCCGATCGCCAATCATGGAGTTCCCGCACCACCACCACCACCACGGCCACCGCCGCGACGACGACGAGGACGACCGCCGTGGCCCGCCGCCCCCGGCCTACGGCCAGCCGCCGCCACCCGACCCTTACGGCCATCCCCCGCCACCCGACCCGTACGGCCGGCCTCCGCCCCAGCCCGCGTACGGCGGGGGCGGGTACGGCAACGTCGTCCACGTCGCGCACGAGGCCGGCGACGAGATGCCGCACTACGGCGGCGGCGGCCTCGGTGGCGCGTACGGGGGAGGCGGCGTCCCCGAGTACGGCCACGAGGCACGCCCGCACCACGGGGGCGGGGGCGGGGGCGGGGGCGCCGCGCCGGTGAGGCAGCAGACGTACAGGATTTACTGCAAGGCTGGGGAGGACCAGTACAGCCTCGCCGCCCGCGACGGCAAGGTCTGCCTCGTGCGCACTGACCGTAACGACGACGCGCAGGTAACGATTACGGTGGCGCCCTGCCTAGCCGAAGATATTTGTTCCATTTTACTGTACACTGCTCTTGCTGTTGGGTGTTGATGTAAACGTGGCCTGATCCTGATCATGTTGAGTTTGAACTGCCCCAAACCTGAGTTCTGATCGCGGGGTCTGGACGAAGATTCCCTTCCCGGTCTTGCTTGTAAATTTGGCGGCTTCGTTGATGCGATCCTGCCTTGTCTTTTTCTTTCTGGGGATTGGGGAACGCACAAAAGAAATTTAGGAATTCCTCAGTTTGACATTTGTTTCCTTGCCTTGTGGTGACGTTATTCAACTTTGCTTATGATGCAGCACTGGATCAAGGACATGAAGTACAGCACCAGGGTGAAGGATGAGGAAGGCTACCCTGCCGTTGTCCTCGTCAACAAGGCCACCGGAGAGGCTCTCAAGCATTCCCTTGGCCAGTCACACCCTGTAACTCTCTCCGCACGATGCTACCATCTATGCTTCTTCATTCGGCTAGTTTTAACAGTCATCTACCTATTATATAATCACAAATGCTTGTGGAAATGTACTCTGTGCGACCATCGATCATATATGTACAACTTTGAGACTGCTGCTAATGGCACACCCAAACTTCGCTCGCAGCATTCCTTGTGCTGCCGCTCCGTAAGATTGAACTTGGATTTCCTTCAATACTCAAATAGTATCAGAAATGAACATCAATGCTTGAATTAGTACAGCTAAACTTAGTGCAGAATTAACGCACGCCTATCTCTTGATTGCGAGTAGTATTTTGAAGCACAACTCTTTATCTTGGTTATCAGTTAACTAAGATTCTGTTGTCTGAAGTACCATAAACATGCAGGGCTCGCTTGATTTGTTTTTTGTCCTAATTTCAAATAATGTTTGATTAACCATTGTCATGTACTTTAAATATTGTACACTTAGATCAGTGTGCTGTAGTGGTTACCTTGTCCATAGTTTAGATCTGCATCTGTCCTTGGTGTTTGACATCCGCATCCATCATCCATGTGCATATCACGCTGCTCCTATCGGTGTCCATGTGCACATCATGCTGCATATTGTGTCATTTGTCCTAAAATAATTTGGTAATGTTAGTCGTGATAGTATGGTTGTGTCCTCACGCATTCCCAATTGCACAATGAAACGTTTATGAGATTTGCTTGATCCTTACCCATGTTATCTTCAATGGACTATTTTTAGGTTCCACTGACCCGCTATGATCCAGACAAACTGGATGAGTCGGTCCTGTGGACAGAGAGCAGGGACGTTGGGGATGGATTCCGCTGCATTAGGATGGTCAACAACATCTACCTGAATTTTGATGCTTTACATGGAGACAAGGACCATGGTGGTGTGCGCGACGGAACGACCCTTGTGCTGTGGGAGTGGTGTGAGGGAGACAACCAGCGCTGGAAGATTGTTCCTTGGTGTAAGTTCTCTAGAATTTGGGCTGGACATATATATAGTTTCCTACTGCAACATTATTTTCATCCATGTTTTATGCACCAACCGTCTTTATTGGAAATTCCAAAAGTTAAATCACTGTCAGTAATAATTGACTTTTTAAACTACTCGTCAGTTTGATTTATTGCGTATAAACAACCATCATTAATTGTTGAATAGTTTGATTTGTTCTTGAAAAGCTCTTAAACAATTGTGTTGATATTATTTCTGTTCACACCATCAAAATGAATAAGCTTCTTATAAAAGAAAATCGAATAAGCTGTACATGATCTGAGATGTTGCAGAATTTCATCATTGATGTGTGGACTAATCTGACCTTTTGAACTCAGTAATAGCATCATACTCTGGTTTGTAAGATGGGTCTGTCAACTAATTATGGTTCCTTCTGCTGGCAGGAACAAGAAAATGTGTGGCTGAGCCGCACTAAGGAGCTCCTGTCGTAATAAGGGAAGTGATTGGTACTGAAGTTTCTGGAAATAAGAGGCGCTTCGGAGATGCCTGTGTGAGTATTGTTTTCCATTCCGTTTTCATGATATTATAACGCATTGATTATTAATATATGTAATGCGTGACACTACACTAAGTGGCAGCGTTGGTGTATATATATTGTAATGAACCCATTGTTGTTGGACTAAGTGTGACGAGTGATGTATGAACCTTTGCTTGATGCATAAGCTCTGCTGTTCCTTCCGTGGACACTGACGAGTTGATTATATATCGTGTAAGAAATGCTTCGTGTTATGCATAAACGTAATTCTGGCGGTAGCTAAACCTGGGAGCTGGGAGCCAGAGCATGAACTGAGCCTTATCAATCACCATGCTTCCTCTGCTCGTGTTTCACCTTTCACGCACGGTTACTGAGGATGTCGAGGACGATGGAGACGGTGCATTATTGTGTTCATCCCTGCAGCATGATGCGATAGCTGAGCCTCCTACCTTATTCCAGTTCGTGCATACTACGTATAGTCGATGCTGCACCTAGTTGGCCCGAAAGCTTGATCCACTAGAAACTGTCGGGAGGGCCGGAGGTACATGCACCTGCCGAAAAAGATGCCCGTTTTCGTACTCTTTTGTGAACTGCTTGAAGATATTTTTGGGGCAGTATCGTGCGTTCATTTTTCGAAGATTGAGATTTGATGCCTCCCGAATCGTTTGCACACGGGCCAGGACTTGTATAATAGAGGCTGCGATACGTTTAGTTGGTTCATGAATTGAAAATTAGAGACCAGAGCTGTTTCTGTGGTTTGGCAAAACAGGCCGTTTCTTTCTGGCAGGACAACAGTAGCGCTTAGCGACATTTGGGCTTCGATTGATCCTCTTTCGTCAGTGTTAGGAACTGAATTGGGGAAGGGATTGGAGAATAGATTGAGGACGCGAAGAAGAACACGCAAGGAGATGGGGAACAGAGTTGTATTAGTTTGTTTCTTATTTGTATTAGTTTGTTTCTTGTCTTCCACCCCTTCCATCTCCTCTCTTAAGTAGGGCCCATGTATTGCCCACTTGGGCGGGTGGCACGTGATGAGCAGCGCGGCCCCTTGCCTGTGTCTGCAACCCCAGACGCAGCACAGTGTCATTGTCTTCAGAACCCTGTGTGTCCTCAGTGCTAAACTGGACCTGGAGATATGCCTGACTCATCAGTCGTCACACAGTAAGAAAAATGGGACTAACCTATAGAAACATGTTTCCAATAAGAAATATATATAATCAATATAAGAACAAAAGTACTCCAGTCGCTTATTGGCTCCTTCAGTTTTTAAGTTCCAGTCACCGTGCCTCAACCAGCTCCTTCTGGACATAGCAAGCCATGCCGCCTGTTTGTCCTCCTTCAGCCGAGCCCTTGTCCTCTACACCGGGAAGCTGCTATGCTCCTTCAGGCAAACAAATCGACGCCATGTTCGGAGTTACTGTCAACTCAGTAATTTCCACTTAGCAAGGGATTGAGAGTGCATATCTACCAACAGGAGTGCCACGCCAATAATAATATGATGAGGGTTAAAGTGTAATATCCCCTCCGTTATGATTTTCCCATGGTTTGATTTGCGTGCCCATCAGTGTGGATTGGCTTGACACCATTTTGGATGCATTAACAATAAATATAGCCATTCCCATAATTGAAAAGCTTAGCTTTATGATATATATCGTATTTTTTAAAATATTAATTATAGGCCAATCTTATGACCCTGACGGAATCCTACGCCAACAAATTGGTGGGACTAGTCACAACTCATGGCATGTCATCTTTGCTTCTCAACGAAGTCAAGCGGCAAGTGCAGTGCGCTGTAACGATGGCTAGATGCACGTTTAGCACAACACACTTTTAGCTAGTCGCGTGGCAACAAAATACAATACAACGACAACTAACGAAGTTGCGGCATCCAAATCTTACTATTTAGAAAAGATGGCGTCGGGGTTACGATACCCCGGGTATTTCAAGACATCGATTGGTCAGCCGCTCGGGCGGCCCGCGATAGCCAAACCAGTGCAAAGCCCAGCAACCGTGGCCCCATCAAAGCTGCATGGACTTGGGACAAACACTAAGATAGGAAGTCGGCCACAACCTCCTCCTTCTCCCTCCGCCACACGCCGCGTGGCGCCGCACGAACTCTCCTCCGTCCCGATCCCTGGGAGGAATGGGGAGGGGTCGAGCTCCACCAAGTACACCCGCTCTGACAGGAACAGACACGTCTGCACCGTCCGCCAGGACCGAGGGGACAACCATCTCGGAGCAGGCGCCATCCCTGTGCCACATCACAGACAAGACAAGACCGCCAAGCGGTGACGACAGGTATGGCAGACCACCGTCCAAATATGGTCCGGCAGGACGGACGTATAGCCCCACCCACTCTAGGATGGGGCTCATGACTACGGCTTTGACTTTCAAAGCCAACGAAGGCCATGACCCTAGAACTCGGGATCGTGGTCACTGGCTCCATGACCAGCTAGACAACCGACGACATGGGGCAGCTACCTACTCCAGTACGACGCACCCGGGAGATCAGGAGACGATGACGAAGGCCACGGCGAGGCCACGTCGCACAGGACGGCTGGCGAACCACCATCGTGCCAATAGTGCCATCACGACCGGCACTATAGCACCACGCTAGCCCATGCCGCGACGTGGGCACAAGACCATGACGACAACCACGCTCGGACGTACGCTGACACCAAGACAAGACGGTCTTCCTTGCACTCCAAGATAGCTAGTTTCCCCTCCTTTAGGCTCACGACAGCTCGGTCGGGAGAACCTATCTCTTTGTATGTGGCCTGGCCCCGGACTCTATATAAGGGTAGCCAGGGCACCTTCCAAGGGGACAGACTCTCGAGACTTCATTCGGGCAATCCCTCTCCACTCTCCTACCTCTCTCACTCTTCTTGCATACTCCATTGTAAGAACTTCAGAGCATTCAACCGAAGAACACGCACTCGAACTATCTCTGAGACTGGACGTAGGTCCTTGGTCTGAACCAGTATATAATTCTTTGTGTCTCTGGATGCTACCATCGTCTTCCTAGCGCAGCGCGACAATGTATAAAATCACTCGTCGGGTGACAAAACACCGATAGATAGTCAAAAAGGTTCTACTGAGGCGACTACATTCGTCTCTACCTGTTACAACATGCATCTCTGATAATCTCAAAAGTATAGGCAGGCAAGACTATTAAAAAATATAAAAAATGGCTCTACATTGTTGCGGGGCCTGATACCCAGCCTATTGTAGCCCGCTCTCTCAAGCCCACTATCAAGCCCATCATGGAGATCCAACCCGCCATGTGGCCCGATGCTGCGGAGCCGAGCGCCGTCACCTTCCCTCCGAGCCCTCCTCCTCCTCCTCCTTTGGTGCTAGCAGATTTGGGTTTCTCCATGCTAGATTGGGCCTCCTTGCTAGGTTTAGGGTATGTTTGGAACGCAGGAATTTCATAGGAATTCTGTAGGAATTTCACAGAAATCAGTTCATTTTCATAGGAAAAACGCAGAAACAAGGAAAAATTCTCGTGTTTCAAACAGGGCCGAGACAAATTATTAACATCCGATGTGACAAAATATATGTTACTTTTAGTTTGTACAGTAACATGAACGAGCGAATGCCAACACAGGAAAAAGAGTGATGTCAGGTATGTTTACCATATCTAAAGTACGGTTTGTGGTAGCTTGTGTAGTGAACTGATGATAGATACAATGATTGCTTCTAGTAGGGACATGTGATTGTCAATTGTTTATATTTAGTATAACAATTTTACCATAAACAACTCGTCATTATTATCAATGGAGTCATATATCAACATAGCTCCATAATTTCCATTTAGCAATGGATGGAGAGTGTTAATGTGACGAGGATTAAAGTGTCTTACGTTACATAGCACCATAATCTACCAACTGGAGTTCCATGCCAATAATAATGTGACGAGGGTTAAAGTGCCTTACGTTACAGTTTTGGCCTGGTTCAATTTGCGTGCTCATCGGTGTGGATTGTCATTACACTTTGGATGTATTAACAAATATATATATATATATATATATATATATATATATATATCCTATTATTTTTTATTAATTGTGGGACAATCTTAAAGCACCGGTGTAACCATATGCCAATAGATTGGTGGAACTAGTCACGACTCTGGCTTGTCTTCTTTGCTTCTCAACGAAGCCAAGCCACTGTCGCAAAAAAATGAATTAAGCCAAGCCACAAGTGCAGCTGTGCCGTAGTTATGGCTAGATGCAACGTCTACCACACTACACTTTTAGCTAGTTGTGGTAGCAATATATAATGGGCCTGTTTAGTTGGTGAAATTTTTTGGGTTCGGCTACTGTAGCACTTTTCGTTTTATTTGGTAATTTATGTGTAATCATGGACTAATTAGGCTCAAAAGATTTGTCTCGTGATTTACAACTAAACTGTGTAATTAGTTTTTTCTTTCGTCTACATTTAGTACTCCATGCATGTGCCACAAGATTTGATGTGACAGGTACTGTAGCACTTTTTAGGTTTCTTTTTTGGAACTAAACAGGCTCAATATGATGCAACTGAGCAAGGTGCAGGACATGCATCCAAGAAATCTCACATCTCTGTTAATCCAGAAAGCAAAGGCAGGAGATCCAACCAGCCGTGAGACCTGATACCGAGCCCAGTGCCATCAAACCCTCCTCCCTCTGATCGATGCATCACCATATCCTCCTTGGGCGACCCAGGTTCATCCACAACGGATCGGTCCTCCTCACCGGGTTTAGAGACATACGATTAACTTCTATCCTATGATGACAAATATATATATGCTACCTTTATAGTTTTTATACTAACATAAAATTACACCCTGCTGATGAGACGAGTTTGCCAGAAATAGGAATATGAGTGATTTTGGGTATATTCCCTGATACCATATCTAAAGTGCAGTTGTGGTGGCTTGCGTTGTGTGATGAACCGGTGATGATATATACTTGGGTCGATTCCTTCTGGTTGGTGGGGCACGCCCATAAGATGACTGCAGAGGATTAGCCCCATTCAAGCTAAGCAATTGATAAGCATGTATATTCATGTATACCACACCTGGAGCCTCTCTTGGATGAGATGGCACCGTACCCATGGATAAGTGCACGTTGCCGCCACTTTTTTAAGGAAAGCGCTATCATGCCATGCCATTTTGACCCAGCCTGGACGGCACGTAGGCATGGACTCTAGCCATTTGTATGCATGCACAATGTGTGATGAATAGATATGGATTAGAACGCAGCTTTACTAAATTAATACCTTTGAAAGTAAGGAACTGAAAAGGAAAACATCCCCTACATGCATGCGTAAATCATGTGGTCGCCGCCGCCTATCCCTTGGCTGGCTCAATAATAGGCTAAACGATCGTCCTTTCCAGGCCTGGCGCGCTTGCATGCACACTTGCCAGTTGGGCACGATCTATGCGCTGTTTCTGCGTGACAACGGGCAAAGGCTAGACACATCGTATCGTCCTGTAGATAGATACATCAGGTTTTCTACATACATATACATAGCCACAGATAGCACACTACATCAGCACAACGCCGCACGCACACACGTTTCTCCCTACTCCTAAACTGATTGAGTAGTAAACAACACGACGCTCCAGCACCGTAATGATCGGCACTAGATCACGACGTCCCGTTACTGGCTTGCTTGTCCTAGATGGATGCCTACAACTACAGCATCCCTTGCATTGCATGCGAGGCAACGTGGACCCCGCGCTGGCTAGCCTGTCTGTAGCTTTCTATCACAAAGGGCTTGTAGCAGCCCTCGACTGTTGATGCACGCGCATCTCGACATGTGCGGCCGCCAGCTGCAGCAGCCGTTTTCTTTATGTAGACAAGGCAGTGATGGCCAGATTAGGCCTGCATGCATGAGTAGCTCGCGGACGCATATGTCCACAGGAATCGCAGGCCAGGGTAGGCAAACCAGAGGGAGGTCACAGCAAGCTACACGCCACACGCAAGTAGAGACATTCGAGAACCTGGGCACCTGTCACCAGTAGCGACTAAGGCCCAAGCGTGAAAGCAAGCCTGGGTGCGCGAGGACAAGCACGACACAGTTGGAAAGAACAACAGTCCAATGCTGAGTAGAAACAGCCACCACCGGAAAAGACGGGAGATAGGTAGAGGCAGAAAGCATCAGTGGAAAGTGGCTTGTGCGAACACGCCTCTGCCTATTTAAGCCACGCTGCAGTGCCTGGCTCAGTGCACAACAGCAACAATTCCTGCATCCATCTTGGTGAGCGAGCGAGAGACCTAGACTGACCGACAGGTCAAGAAGAGTTTGTGCATATATATGCTTTGTTTTTTCAGTACTATCTGGAGATTGTTCCTTGTTGCTTGATATGGTTGTTGGTGCTTCCTAGATCTGATCTCAGTTGAGGGGCAAGAGAACCATGGCAGACCAGCAGCAGGAGATGAACATGGTCCGTGCCGGCGGCCTCGACCTACCTCCAGGGTTCCGCTTCCACCCAAGTGATGTTGAGATTGTCAGTGACTACCTGATGAACAAGGTGCGCAACACGACCTTCACCTGCATCGCCATCGGAGAGGCCGACATAAACAAGACTGAGCCATGGGACCTTCGGGGTATGTAACAAAGCATCCTTGATCTATAAATCAGTATATGCCTAGTTCTTGTTTGAACCGTGTAGTGGATATGCATGCTGCTATGCTAGTGATCGACTAATATATGGTGCTTGATTCACATGTTGTAGATAAAGCAAAATGGGGCGAGAAAGAGTGGTACTTCTTCTACCAGAAGGACCGCAAGTACCCGACGGGGTTGAGGGCGAACCGAGCCACAGTGGGTGGTTATTGGAAAGCCACAGGCAAAGATAAGGAGGTCTACAAAACCATAGAAGGGGTGGTGTTGTTGGTCGGTATGAAGAAGACGCTCGTCTTCTACAAGGGCAGGGCTCCCAAGGGCGATAAAACCAACTGGGTGATGCATGAGTACAGGCTCGAAGGCAGCGGCAGGCTCCTCGTCCCCACATCCGCATCTAGCTCAGCTGCCAACACCGCCACAACCATGAAAGCTTCAACTTCTGCTTTCAAGGTGCGTGGTAGTGGTAACAGCACCGATATAATGCATCCATCTGCTACTTGCTTTATTTGCTTACCCTAATCTGATTTTGCTCTTGGTTTACAAATGAAATTCGTGCAGGATGAGTGGGTGGTCTGTCGCGTGTTTGAAAAGACCATTGGGATCAAGAAGATGACTACACCAGCATACCAGGTCGCCATGGCCAGCGCTGAGATTGATCAAATTCAGAACAACATCCCGGCCATCCCCGACCCCATGCCGTTGCAGCTACCGCTGCCCGTGCCGATGCCCATGCAATTTCCCATCCTACCAGACTTCAGCATGGACCCGGTGGCTCCTTACTACCCTAATGCTGGTGCGGGGATGCCAACGATGATGCCGCCTATGGAAGGTATCAATGGCGTCGGCGGGCTCCAAATCAACTGCGCCATGTTCGGCAATCCGATAGCCACGCCACCGCAGATGAACATCTACCACCAGATGGGCATGGGGGCTGTAGCTGACCAAATGGACATGGGGGTTGCAGCTAGCCAGATGGGCATAGGGGCAGCAGCTAGCCAAATGGGCATGGGAACAGCTTGCGCTGGTGGCTTTGATGTTGCCGCACCGGAGAGTAGGCCATCCTCGATGGTGTCACAGAAGGACGAGCATGCTAATGCCGCTGAGATCTCGTCGATGATGTCCGTGACCGGCCCAGGGTCCGCAACCACCACCATAGAGATGGATGGCTTAAGGAAATACAAATACTGAAGAAATGAGCATGGAGGGTGGAGGCAAAGACATGACTTCGCATAAATATGCATGTTATATTTATATCTGCATTGCATTTGCATGGTTTGTATATTTTCGTAATAACTAGTCGGTAAGCTATGTGTGTATGCATGTACTAGTATATGCATTGTACCATTGCATGTGTGGTATATGTGTGTCATTTGGTCTTACTAATCTAGGGCATGATGGTAACCATACTTGGATATATGACATCTGCTTGGTCGTGCTGATGGTTGTATTGTAAGAAGCAGATTGGAGTTTGATACAGTATTATCATGAACCTATATATTATAGACATGCCAATTATAGTATGTTGTTTAATTATTTGAACTTGATTGCCAAATTAAATGTTAAACTGTACGCATTTATATTGTGATCTTTTTGTTAAGGCTACTTACCAAATATGCATGTGATAGTTGTCACGCCTGCACACCTCTACGGCTGTCGCATAGGAACAAAACAAATCTTGTGGCGCTGGATCAACCTTATATTCGTTTCCTATCAATAACAACTTGCAACATGGTTTTCTCGCTCCCCCCAATAACCCCCACCTCTTATCCGTGCACTCCAGATCTAAACCATGGGCACCTCATGAGGTAGGTTGTCCTCCTCCATATTTAAGCATGGCGATACTAGGGTTCTCATGGTTATGGACTCCATATAAATTTAACTTCAAGAAGGCCGGTTCACCAGTAGTTGAAGAGGCGGTGTGAGGGGGTGAGATTGGAAGTAGTTTGTATTGGTGTCGGAAGAGGATATCGATGGTTTGCCTCTAGAGCTGTGCAGGATCGGGTGTGGTAGATAGCGGTGAGCGGCCACCTTGGTTAGTGGATTGGAGGGCGGTCTTAAGGGCCTATGGTGGGCGGTGGCGGAGGCCGCCGGTAATAGGGAATACCAAAAAAATTAATATTATTTCTATCCTAATCATTTCTTTTTTGTTTATAAGGTGTGCGGTTGTGCATTATAAATACATCCTTCTAGGAAAGGCCAATTGTTGGGGAATGAGCCGTTTCATTTGTTTGTCCTCCTCTTTTTCTCTTTTGTTTCCACTCGAAGGGCAGCTCCAGCCAGTGACCATGAAGCCGCAGGCACCGACAATGACCCTGACCACTGGAATCGCCACCCAAGCAATCCATAAGGTGCGTCCCATTGCCCTCCCTTTCCTCCGTGCAATTCTTGATAGCATAATTTAACACGTATCAGAGAAGGTATTGTGCTAATGGAAATTGGTGCAAATGGGAATGTCATCAACACCAAGGCATTTTGATGCTGTGAAATTGCACATGACAATGAGATATTTCAGAGTCATTTAAAAGATATTTGATTGAAGGAAAAAGTCTACTTAACCCCCTGAACTATCAGCCAGTGTCTAACCTACACCCCCAACTATAAAATTGTCTGTTTTATACCCTGAACTTTTCAAAACCGTTCAAATTACACCCTGGAGCGGTTTTGGACGATGGTTCGCTACAGTAACCATGGGTTTGCTACAGTAACGACGGTTTTGGCTTTTCTTTTTCTATTTATTTCCGCTGAATCTTTGAAAAATCATAGTAAATCACAGAAAAATCATAAAATAGAAAATCTAATTTTGTTGGACTCCACATGAGTAGATCTACACAATTAATATATAATATAGTATGCTTTAGTACAAATTTTTTTGTAGCTTTAAATTAGTTAGAAAATCAAATTTTGTCTGTAATTAATTGGAATAATTCATAGCTACAGCTTTTATGGTCCAATTGTGGTTAAATTTTTATAGTAAACTAATTATTGTATGCTTGAACTGTAGTAAAAATTTCATACCGATTGGATCATGTATAATTTAGTTATAGATTTATTTATATTTAACAAGCATAAACCTAAATAAATCTATAACTAAGTTATATATGATCCAATGAGTATGAAATTTTTACTATAGTTCAAGCATATAATAATAACCCCATCATAAAAATTTCACCATAATTGAACCATAGAAGCTGTAGCTATGAATTATTTCAATTAATTACAGACAAAATTTGATTTTCTAACTAATTTAAAGCTACAGAAAAAAAAAATTATACTAAAGCATACTATATTTTATGTTCATTGTGTAGATCTACTCATGTGGAGTCCAACAAAATTAGATTTTCTATTTTATGATTTTTCTGATCTACTATGATTTTTCAAAGATTCAGCGGAAATAAATAGAAAAAGAAAAAGTCAAAACGCCGTCACTGTAGCAAAACCATGGTTACTGTAGCAAAACCGCTGTCCAAAACCGCTCCATGGTGTACTTTGAACGGTTTTGAAAAGTTCAGGGTGTAAAATAGATGGTTTTATAGTTGGGGGTGTAGGTTAGACACTAGCTGATAGTTCAGGGGGTTAAGTAGACTTTTTCCTTTGATTGAATATCTACAATTGAAATATCTGCAGTTGACATAATTTTCTATCTTTTTAGAACTATGGTATAATGTTTTTACCTCTTCTGAAACACAATGCCCTATGTGATCGTGTCCCTAATTGAAGAATTCAGCACAATAGTGATAAAAATAAAGGGGTCACAAGAAGTCAGGCCTCTTTAATTTTGTTATCCATACTCATGAACTTAGAGAAATTCCCACCAATGATGGTAAGTACACATGGAATAATAATCCAACTTATCCTATACTCTTGAAAAGTTGGATAGAGTTCTAATAACCAGGGAATGGGAGGATATGTTTCCTTTGGCAAGAGCTATCAAGATTCTTCTCTACTATAATGCACCAATCCAAATTACGCTCAGTGCACCAAGAAATTTACCTACCACAGAGATGATATTTCCTCCGTTCACACCAGATTGTGCACATAGAGAAACCCTCACATGAAAACCAATGATCTAGATCTGATGTGAGCAGGCTTCACCAAGATCCTGTGGCCACGGACGATCCAGACTTCAACGCACCAACCCTCGGCACCCACGCTCTCCCCGACGCCTGGACTCCTGCCCCCATCCCACTCCCTCGCCCTCCCGCGCATGCCTGCATGCAATCAATCAGCTGATTTCCTTCCGGTAATTGCCTGGTCAATCATGCCTGGTCAATCATGCCCCCCTCCTGGATTTCACGCCTGGAGTTTCTTTCACTATGCATCCGCAAATCAAAGAGGCGCCGATGAAGACGCGGGATCTGCCGCCGCCACCCCAGCAACAGTGCCAACTAGGAGGCACAAGCGATGGTCTAGGGAGGTAGAGACACGAATCCTGAGGGATCTATCGGCAGCTGCAGGAGGCGGCAGACCCAGGAGGAAGCGGAAGCGGCATGGATCGGTGCAGGTGGCGGCGGCTGTGGCTACGGCGGCAGTGTGAGGCTGTGAGCCCGAGAGGCGATGGTGGTGGCGGCTGGTGGCGGCCGAGGAGGATGAGGACGTGATCGAGATCGTGGAGGAATGTTCCGGTCGGTTGGACATCGCCCAGTACATGAACCACGTGCGGGACCTGTCAGCGGGCGCCATCCCGACGTTTCGAGGGCACGACGCGGGACCACTTCGTGGCGTGGCGCGGCGTCGTCTGGCGGCCATCCTCGGGGGGGCCGGCCGGTACCGGGCTACCGGAACGCGCTGCGGCGGCTGGGCGTGGTGCACCGCCTGGGCGCCGTCCGTGCCGGGGAGGCCAGCGTGTTCGTGGCTGCTGCAGCCACATACCGCGCCGACGCCACGGAGACCTGCCGCTATGTCATCGACGAGCTCAAGGCGTCCGTGCCCATCTGGAAGAAGGAGGTGTACGACGACGGTGAGGTCTGGAAGGAGAACCGCGAGTTTTACATCTTCTGCAGAATTACTAGAATCTTCGGTTGCATATCAGTATCATAATCAGGATAGCTTTAGGTGCAGTTATGGTTTTTCAACATCACTGAATGTTCGGCTGCAATTTGAAGAGTTTTTAATCCTCTATTTGTATGTCTTTGCAGGCCCGTAGTTTCACTTGCATATCATCTGTAAGTTAATCCGATTCCGATAAACTTTTAGATGAACATATAGATGCTAACTGTCTTCTATTTGATGGTTATTGTTTCTGTTTTACCTCATTGGACGTTTTCCACAGGTAGGCCTCTGTTAGCGCAATTAAAAAAAATCTGCTGTGGATGATCAGCAATGGCTCACATACTGGGTGCCATGGCGAAAGCTGTGTTCCTGGGACCGATGACGGTGACGTCTTCGGGTGCCACATTCTTCCTTGGAAGCGTCTTTCGATCGGCTCTCTTCCCTTTGTGTAGTGTGTTGTTTCTGGGTGTAATGCCTTGACCTTTTGGTCAGGCGACGGTGGCGCCGGTGGCGTCACGTCCCTCCTTGGAGGCGTCGCTTTGGAATCCTATGTCTGTCAATCTGTAATGGTCGTCACCGTTGTGGCGAGGAAGGTGGAGGATAATGGTCGTCACCGTTGTGGCGAGGAAGGTGGAGGTTTAGCTGAAGGTTTAAGATGAATGCTGCGGTGTGTGCGCGTGGATCTTGGTAGGTCAAGGCTGTTTCGGTGTGCGTCTGAGGCCGCTGGTCTTGTGTTGGGTTGTAGTATTGGTGTGTGTAATAAAAAACAGCTATATGCATTGGTCGATGCAGAGGCTGAGATATTATTAATATATTCCCTTTTCTAAAAAAAATCACTCTATTCGAACTCACCCTTGCTCCAGTACTCATATGGTAAAAAAAACAAACTTTCTGCACAAGTGCACATTTCATCTTAGCTTTAGTTTTGTGTGCACATTCCATCTTATCTTGATTTCTTTGCTATTGACCATCTCTGGTTTAGTACTGCACTTCATCATTCACTGCTATAGTGCTCTCTCATGATTTGGCTGATAAGATTTTTGGATACATCATGAGATGAATGGAAATGCTCATCACAGGCATAACTTTTGCACTTTGCAGGCTCCCTTTCTGGTCTTATGCAAAACCATTTTTCAATTGCTGGTTAGTATTGCCATGGTTCAATGGAGCTGCACATGTATATGAGCATTTTGTGAGGCCAATGATTGTAAATCAACAAGTTGTAAACATCTGGTATATTCCAAAGAAGGATGAATCAAGTAGGCATGATGATGTAATTTCAGCTGCATAGAGATACATTGAGCAAAATGGATCAAAAGCGTTTGAGAATCTTGTTAACAAGGTATTATCTGTTTCCTGTTAAATTTACCATTCTCATTTCTGAAAATGGTGGCCACTTGGCACCAGTTAGTTTGCTTGTGCTGTTAGAAGCACAACAAAGTGCCTCTACAAGTCTGCAGTGATGATGATGCCCTAATGCTTAATGATATTGCAGTGTGGTTTTTTCTATGCATACTACCGAATTTTAGTTACCAACTGTCATTGTCTTCTATTAAATATTATTTTAGTGATTTCCCACATTCTAAAAAAAACTCGATGGCTGAGGAGAGACAGCTTCCCATTGCTTTGCACATTTTCCACATTCTAGGCCCTTATACCTTACTGAAAGGGTTATTACCAGAATGAGCTTTAATTTGGGGGGGGGGGGGGGGGGGGATAGCTGGGCTTTATCTTCAGAAATTGTGTAAGGACTCTATGCAACAAAGCTGAGGGCAAATGGGGGTGATCTTGAGTTTGACAGCTTGTGGTGCTCTTATGAGCTAGGTTCACTATTGCAGCTTTTAGGCATTATTCATTAAGTTTGCTTGTTGAGCTTAACACAAAATTGAACAAAAGTGCTTGTTGAGCTTAACATAAAACTGACACTAGTAGAAAGATGATTTTTCCCAGCGCCTGCTTTTTTTTACTGGCGGTTTTAGTTATCATGCGCCAGTAGAAATGAAACGGTGGACCCCCAAGACCAAAACCGCCTGTAGAAATGGATTTCTACAGGCGGTTTGTTAAGACAACCGGCTGTGAAAATAAGACATTTCTACAGGCGGTTGTCTTAATAAACCGTCTGTAGAAATCCATTTCTACAGGCGGTTCGTTAAGAAATCCGCCACTAGAAATACCCGTGTTTTTTTAAAATTCGATTTTTTCAAATGATCTCGGATGAGAAAACACCCAAAATAAAAGTTGTTCGTCTCGAAAAGTTATGAAACTTTATAAATTACAACTTTTTAATTTGAAATCATCTTGTCAACGAAAACTACGTTTGAATGATCTCAAATTTTAAATTCAAATTTTGTAAACGGCATCGGATGGAGAAATGACCAATACGAAAGTTGTTCGTCTCGAAAAGTTATGAAACTTTGTAGTTGACAACTTTTTGATTTGAAATCATTTAGGACCTCAAACAAGCAAATTACACACGGATTTGTATAATATGTGGGGAACCGAAAGGGTATATGGACATATGTGAGTGTGTGGTGCAGTGGTAGAGGAGGCTCCGCGCGAGGCTGAGGTCATGGGTTCGAATCCCACCCGAAGCGCGTACCGCGTGAAAAATTGTGCGACTTACGACTTCGACGGAGACGGGCGGGCGCTAGGCGGTGGGGTCCTCCCCCAAATTAAAATCTTTTTTTTTGCTATTTATTTTCGGGTTTTTTCGGGAATTTTTTGCACATGCGGTTCGCTAAGTGAACCGCCTGTGGAATTGGCCCATTTCTACTAGGCTCCAGCGCAGACGGTGCTGGAAAACGCCAGTAGAAATAGGTTACCAACTGCCTGTATAGTATGCCCGTGTACTAGTGTGAATCATAGTTTTTTTAGATGAAGTCAGTCTAACTTCCAGCCATGGCATCAAAACTGAATAAGTTAGTTTATGAAAATCCAAGGGACACAATCTGTTAGTATTAGCAGGTGCTTTGTCATCCTGTTGCCCAAAAGGTGGAAACATCATATTAGTGTTCATAGAATCACAAGGCTTTGGGCTATCGCACAGCCCAGTGACAAAGATATCCTGTTTATTTTTTTTATAAATTTTATCTTGTTTTGTATTTTACTCTTTTGTGTTTTGTGCTTTTTAATCTAATTCCTAGAACGATTAGGTCATGAAATGAGGATCGAGGAACGTGGTACGCTCCGGAACGCTCCTTGAGAAAGGGTTTTTCCAGACGAAATTGATCCCTTTCCCGGAACGGGAACGCGCGTTCCCGGGACGTGCAACGTGGCATGTTCTTGATGACCGGTGCACAGTTGCAGCGTGGAAAAGCTCAAAGCACCCCCAACAAGTTGCCCCTTCTGCAGATTTCAGATTTACAGCTTGGGAAGCACAAATGGGATTACACATGGAGGCAGGGCAGGAGACGTCCTACATGATTTCCCCAAATGATTCAGATAATCTGTCAAGATGATAGCAAATACCTGGACCATCTTAAATTTCGGGTTAATGCTACCAGAGTTTGTTGCACTTCTGAATGGAGAAACATAATCTATTGAAGTGCATCTATCTACTGATGCACACATATGGATGACTTAGATATGAATGTTTGGGTTGTGCTAGCAGAACGGGTAGTATTTATTTAGGGACCGAGCTCGATGAGTGATCCAGTTTTTTCACCTTTCTTATTTTATTTTTTCAGTTTCTTATTTCTGAAGTCCGTCAATATCTTTTATCACACAATAAGGCTATAGATACAACAATGTTGATGTCATTTGTTTGCGAATTTGTGTTTCTTTCATCAGTTGATTTATTTTTTTAATTTTGTGATTTATTTTAGTTTATGATTTAGTTTTTCTTAACACCACCGTAGCGTTAGCACGGGCAGTATACTAGTATAGACAGTGCAACAACAAAAGCATCTAGAATTCAGATTTGAGCTATTCTGGCTTAAGGATCCTAAATTCTTTAAACATGTAAGATTAATTTGGGATAAATGTGTCTATCAGAGCTAAGACAACTCTTGGTGGAATCCAATCCAACTTAAGGCTTTCAATTTTTATTTCAAATGCTGGGGTTTTAATAGTTTGGGTAATAATAAATGGAAAAAGGAAGGGAATATCAATCTAAACTAGAGCTTCCAGAACATTTGAAAGAAATTGTTGATCTAGTTCAAGAATAGCTTACTAGAAAGGCAGAGATTCAATCAGAGGTTTTTAAGTTGTTGGATTATGAAGAACTCTATTGTCTCAGAAGATCACATGAAACCTGACTTCTCAAAGGTGATATGAATTCTGAATTCTTTCACGAAGTTGTCAAAATGTACGTAGAAAAAGAAAGAACTATATCCTATTTTTCCAGGATGATGAAAATAAAATTGAGGGAGACGAGAACATCATTGCTCACGCCACTAAATACTATAAAAACTTACTTGGGCCAGCACCTGGAAACATAATTTCAATTAAATAATCATTTTGGGAGACAAATGAGGTGGTAAATTCTCAGGACAATGAGGATTTATGTAAATCTTTCACTAAAGTGGAAGTAAAAGATGTTCTATTAGAAATGGAAACCAACAAAGCTGCTGGACCTAATGCTATTCCTATAGAGTTTTATTAGTCTTGTTGGGATATAGTTAAAGGTAAATGTCAGTAGAATTAACTGTAGGATCATTACCCTGCTTCCTAAAACAAAAGATGCTTGTAAGCTTCAGCAGTTCAGGCCTATATGTTTGTTGAATTGCTTATAAAAGTTGGTTAAAAAAACTCTTGACACTTTGAATAGAGAAGGTAGCTGACAAGCTTTTTCATAGAACTCAGTTTACTTTTATGAAAAACAGAAATATCATGAATGAAGTCCTTGTTTTACATGAAACTAAGATAAGTAACTCTCCTGAGCTCATTTTGAAGCTAGACTTTGGAAAAGCATATAATAAGGACAATTGGGCCTTTCTTTTTGAGGTCCCTTAATACGAAGGTATTCTGCAATAGATGGTGTTCTTGGATAGAACAGGTGATAAAGCATGACACTATTTGTGTTAAAATAAACAATGAGATGTGGGCCCTTACTTCACTAGCTCCAAAAGTGGTGAGTCAAGGAGACCCTTTGTCACCACCAAGGTGCTCAATTTTGTTGTGTACGTGCTTACCACTAGGACGATTATTAATGCTCAAAACCAAGGCAACGACGATGGCGTATTCTTGTCTGGCAGCTCAGCTATGGCACGAGAGCGCGCGGGGGATCGGTAGAACTGTGGCGTGGAAGAGGAATTCTGCGGAGTGGAACGGAACAGTGGTGACGAGATGCATGCGACTTGCTGCTCTTTATTGGGCTCTTAGTGTGGAGGAGGTGAAAGGCCCAGTTAAAAATGACATGAATGGTCCAGGATGGAGCTTTTTGGGGTAAATTGAAATTAGATGCAGCAATTTGCATCAGCGTTAATGTGATTTTAAGGCAGAAACTTACTACGCGACGGGTTGCGCTATTGGGGAGCGTGTGACCAGTCACCCTCCTCGCGCTCGCCTCCTCCCACCGAGCTCCTCCCTCCCATCTCCTCCCCTCCCCTCCTGTGCTCGCAACCACACTCGTGCCAGAGACGAAGAAGACGACGCCGGCAGCTAGGGTTCTGGCGACCTCACCGGAGACGAAGAAGACAACGAGCTCACGCCTCGCCGGTCTCTCCCCCTCTCATTCCCAACTCCGACAGGTATAGCAGGGCCCGCCTAGGGGGAGGCAGGCCAGCCAAGCGGTGGAGAAGGAGGCCAGGTGGCTTAGGGGCGCCCCTAGTGGTGGTGGTGGCGGCCGAGCCAGGGAGGGGCGGGGGCGCCATGGCTAGAGGGGGATGGAAAGAAGGCGGCCACTGCAAACACTAGGGTTCGTCGGAGGGGTGGTGGCTGGCAGCAGGGGCGAGGATGAGGAGGAGGTCGAGGTCGAGGACAACGGCCGGTGCTCAACGGCACCGAGGGAGGGGCGGCGGAGGAGGGGAGTGGGAAGAAGAAGGGGTGTCGCAGGGGATTTCGTCATGCGAGGAAGGCGACGGAGCACGTGACTGGTCGCGGCATATCTGCCTCCATTTTAAGGAGGGTTGAGTGGGGCTTCAATTTTGCGAGATTGTGTCGACAGAGGTGCTGCACTACTGATGCGAAGCACTGGGGTGGGGGTGTGAGCTCAGGTTAGCGTCCAGGGCTGTTAGGCGAACAGGCGAGGCGTCGTTAACTGGATGAGATGGAGAGGAATAACGGGCAAACACACATGTTGATGGGCTGGTTTGACGACAGCCCATAATTCAGCCTCGCAAACACTCACGTCGGAGAGAGAGAGAGTAGCTGCTGCCTGCTGTGTTCTTGATGACGTATTTGTTGAAGCATGTATAAGTGCATTGCGCACTTCTTCCTGATAGCTTAAGTTTTTGGGTTGAATCGGTCGGTGCGTGCAACTTAACAGTATTCATGAACTTTTTATACTGGTTTAGAAGACTGGGATTGGAACATAAAAAATAAATAGATAGGCCAGAAAAAAGAAAACACAAAAAGAGAATTAGGCCTGTTTTATTAGTACTACTAGTAGAACGTGTGATGGCCTGGTTGTTTCCTAGCTAGTTGAAGTGATCTCACGTGTAAAGGATTCCCTCCTCCGGAAGGTTTTATGAAGATGAACGTGGACGCTGCGAAGGCGAAGGGATGTAACAGATCTTGAGCAGTTTATGGCCCTGTTCTGCTGGTCATGTTTCGGCTTGTTTCAGTTTGTTTCAGCTTATTCTCTCTCACATAATACTATTGAATCAGCCGAAACCAGCCGGCTTATCTACCAGCCGAACCAGCCCTATGTCATTTGTAGAGATCAACGAGGAGTTTATCAGGGCTTTTCTGCTATCGTCATCAGTGGAATTTCAGACCCAGCCACTTTATTTGGAAGCTATAGCGTACTGTGAAGCTAGCTTTGTCACTGGAAGCAGATTTGAATTTGCAAAGAATTTGCATTGCTTCAGATGCTTTAGTCGTCGTGAAAGGAGTTCAAAGCTTGTGCCATTACAATACAATTTTGAAGGAAAATTCAAATAGAAGAAGACGGTTTCAACAGGCTATTTTTGTGCACGAAAGGAGGTCAACACTGAAGCTCACAGTTTAGCTAGATGTTCCTTATCCCTAGATGTAAGCCGACATGTATGGCTCCTTTAGCCCGTTGATAATTATATTGTACCCTTAATCATCAATCAATAAAGTCGGTCTTCCACCGTCAAAAAAAAATGACGATGCCTATTCCATCTACTTAATATTAAGGTCAAAAGGGTATTCCTCGTAGACCCCTTTTTTCACCATAATGCCCTCATGCACCTCTCTGACTTATATGTGATATAGACATATGATCCATGCTCAACGAGTAAGAACAATGTGCGTTTAACCATGATACATGTTCAATTTCAAGCTATATAAGTAACTGCTCATGTAGTTCAAAGTGTCCATAGACTGATGTGTTTCTTTACTATGTTGTACAGAAAAATAATAAATAACTATCAATATATCATTTACCTCTTTTATGAATAGATCTGCTATGAATCTCAAGTTCAATAGGATGGCTCCCAGTTGTATTTTTTTTGGCTTGGGGCATCGATTGATGTGGCAGCATTGGTGGGGCTAGGTCGGGCGACCACTGGGCGGGCCCTGGCTGGCCTCCTTTGCTGCACTTGCTTCTAGTGATCATAACTTGATAAATTTACATGTTTACACCTGCACAAGCTAAAATAAGGAATTACAAGTGGAACCACATTATTTCAAAACAAAAATGTTACTATGGTGTTGATTATACCTTCACTTTGGTGATATGTCGATGGAAAAATTGGTATTTAGTGACAATCAAGAATCATAGTTACATCGTTCTCGAGCGATTTCGCAGTAGCATAAGTAGTTTGGCCTAGCTAATCGTGGCTATGAACCTGACTTTGCTACAACTGGAGGAGTTTGAATGGGTTTGGAATGTGAAGCCGACATAGTGGGCGTTAAGGATGAAAACGGTCGAAAACGGTCGGAAAACTCCTCAACCATTTTCTACTTTTATATTTGAATACGAAAACGAAAGCGAAAACGGTAAAGCCGGACACGAAAACGAACGCGAACTTACGGAATTTCGAGAATTTCGAAAACGAACCCATTCGAGTGAAATTATGTCGAACACGGTCGGTATACGAAAATTCAATACGGAATACCGATCCACAATGCATAACAATTAACAAGTGTCATCGTGGCAAATTTCGAGTGCAAAAGAGCAGACTTATCAATTTGGTTTCTTTGACAAGAGAAAAAAAGAAAAGAAAAAAAGAAAAAAGAGGAAAATTTAAGATGCCATCGGTGCTAGACTAGAAAGGATAGCAACAACGCCCGGCCCATCTAGCTCTCTCTCTTTTGGTCGGCCCAGTCACATACAATGCAACAACAGCGCCGCGTGAAGCCAGATGCAGCCATATAAGCATACAACACCGTGTGAGGTGATTAGTCCTGCCTCGATGACTCAGGGATGCGCGACGGGGTGAGCTGCCTATATAATGCGGCCAATGAGCATCAGTGCTCCATACTTGACTTTGCCTAGTTGTCTGAACAGTAATGATTGACAACAAAATTCGGTTTAAACTGAATTTTGAATTCGGGATATTCCGAATTAAAAGTAGAAAGGTAGAAAACGGTCAGAAACGGTCGGAAAATGTCTAAACCGTTTTCTACTTTTACATTTGAAATACGAAAACAAAAGCGAAAACGGTAAAGTCGGACACAAAAATACAAATTCGATCGGATAAAATACAGAAAACGATGCGGTTCGGTTCGGGATATTTCCGTTCCGTTTTCATCCTTAGTGGGCGTAGCCGTTATCCATGGAGTTGGACAGTTTTTTGGGATGATAGGTTTGTCCTTGACGTGAAACATGGGGCTCACCGCATAGGAGGGAAGAAACCTGAATAGGAAAGTTGGTTCAATTACAGTTCACTTTGCCTTCCTTTGGTTATGCATTAGTGCTCTTATTTTTCAGCAGTACTTTTCAACGACGGAACACTATTTTTCTCTCACAACAAATCAGTATCAGCAGCCAAATTTCAGCGAAACAAACAGGGCAGCATACCAAGTTTGCAATCCTTGAGACATAGTTCGCTTCATGTCACTCAATCATCTTTTTATGCTGCTATGTGAAAATCTTCTGCAAGTAGCATACCACGTTACTCAATCCCGTAGAGTTAGGAATTTTGTGAACTCACTCAGGAAAAAATGATGCGAAGTAGAAAGCAGTTTCAAGACTTTTCAGAAGAGATACCATATATTCATTATGCATGACATCGAGTAGTGGTGAACACATAAGGATTCCACGAGGAGAATAAAATGATTGATTTGCCCCTTGCATTAATCTGGTCCGCTGACGGGCAATCATAGGAGATGGAGTTGCTTGCTTTAGGAAATGGAGTAGGGCCAGATGGATCATGCAAGAGGCTGGATCCGCGTGTGATCTGTATTCTACGCTTTTATTTGTCAGCTCTTGTAATGCAGTTTCTAGACAATTACCGCTAAGTTCTAATGCATTCCTAGATAGTAATGTAATCCTTAATAGAGTAGCTTCATTTACCAGTAAATAAAAGATGCTCTTTTTTATCGGCAGCACTAGCGTCCGGACATTCGGACACCAGTGGCTGCTCCGCCCCATCCGCTATTATTCGCGTATTGCCCGCGCTAGCTCCGTTTCCCGCGCTCGCATCGGAACCACCCGCTTCAGATCTACTGTGCCCACGCTGCTCGGATGACTTGCCCCTATCTCTTCCACACCGGCGCGGCGCCCGTCTCTTTTAGGCCACCCGAAAGACTCGCCCTCGCCTCTTTTGCAACAGCACTGCGCGGCCTATGCCTCCTCCCCACACCGTCGGTGTGGCCTGCGCTTCCTCCATGCGTCGATGGCCGCGGCTTGGCCCTGCCCGCCCTCATGGACACCAACGCCGGCGGTCTACACTTGCAACATGAAACACTCGAATGCAACATACATTTGAAACAGATGAAACATTTGGGACACACGCCTGCAATATGTGTGTGAAACATATGAAACATCCAGATAAAGTAATTGCAACATAAAACAACACTTACTACAACATAAGACTGAAACAGCTCAAACATTTGGAACATATTGTTGCAACATATATGTGAAAACATATGCAACATTCAGATAAAAACAAATTGCAACCTACATCTAGATTCAGATGGAACATTTTGAACAAACGCTTGCAACATGCTTCTGAAACACTTGCAACATCTCCGGATCTACTTTTGCAACATCTGTAAGAAACAATTGCAACATACCTTTAAAACGACCAAAACACTTGAAACATACATTTACAACATAGGGGAGGGAAAGCCTGGGCCAGTCGATTCTAGCCGACGGGTTCGGAGCCGGCGGCGAGCAGCGGCGCATGAGCACCACGGCCACTAGCGCCACCAATACTAGGCTTGGCTCGGTGGCAAGGGGGGATGGGGGAGAGGAGCGCCATGGCCACTGGGTAGGGGGAGCTCGGTCGCTGGGGTGAGAGACGGTGCCACCGGGACTGGGGAGGGCGCCGCGCTGGGGTGGAGGAGAGCCATCTACTCCCGTGCAACACCGCCGCGCCACCTCCATGGATCTCGCTCCTGCTCTATGGATCTCACCGGGGTGGGGGAGAGGGCTGTCGGTGGGCGTTGGGGTCTCCCGATGGGGAGGACGTCGGGTGTTGGTGCGTTGCGGCACATGATGAGGAGCGCGGAAAGGGTAAGGGCAGGAGCGGAGTGAAGCGAGGCGTGCGGGAGTTGATTTTGTTTTTTTAGGTGAGCGGCGTATGCGGCAGCGAGTGGAGCGAGGCGTCCGGCCTTCCGAGTGTCTTAATGGTAGCATTATCGCTTCTTTATTCATGCCATTAGGAGATGTTACTCTCCCTCTCTCCATAAAAAATGGAAATATCTTTTCTTGAGAAGTAAAAAATATTAAATTTAGTTAGGTTTGTAGAAAAATAGTATCAATATTTATATTATGAAATATATATTATATGATTAATCTAATAATACTTATTATACTAGAGAAATATATTTCTATTATTTCTCGGACAGACAGTGTACTAAAAAGTTACAGTATATTGGATTGCTTTTCTTCATATCTAGACATGGATCCCAGGACTACTAATCGATCATTTTTCATGTTGTTATATTTTATTGTAAGTCAAAAAATCATTTTTGGACACCAATTTAAAAAAAAGACCATACAATACCACAACATGTAAATTAATATTATGGAAGTAATTACCATAGTGAATCTAAAACATAAATCTTTTGTTGTTAGTATAGAGAAAGCTTTTTAACTTGATGATTAAAGTTAGAAATGTTTGATTTAATACAAAGCTAGTGGTGTGTGTTGACGGTAGTTAACAACCATTATAAACCGTCAATATAACTTGTATAAGGACATGAATATGATCACCAACAAAGGTTTAGGAGTTTAAACTAACAAATTCTATGAGTTTTGGTGAATCTGTATTTTCTGCACGATTTATCCAGAAAACTGTCAAGGTGGACCTACATGTCGGGATTAATTGCACTTATCCGCAGCGAAACGGACACCAGAAGGTTCCAGAAGACTCGAGAGGACACTACACCGAAGTGGAGGCCGAGGTGCCACCAGGTGGGACCGGCCCGCCACCTGTCAGTCCCCTGTTGCTATGTCAATTCTCCACCGCCTCCTAGGATGCATCTACATCGTTTATTCAAGTCGGTTTGATCCGAGGACTCAGGATTGACGCTCTGGCCTATATATACCAGCCCTTGCCACCTCCAAGCATAGCTCCGATCATCAAGTCATTTGAGAAGATAGAAACCCTAATCATTCTTGGCGCTCCACCCTATTCTAGGGCATAGATAGTTAGGCTAGGTCTAGAGGGTGGCAAGCAGGCTTTGCTTGGATTCTCAATCGTATAAAGAGCGTGGTTTGGTATAATCTTTGTACCCCCTCTCTTTTGTATCTCTCATTACTTTTATATGTTTGCTACGATTGTTATGACTTTAATATCCATATCGTTCATGTTCCTAGCTATCATGTTCATCATCACTTAGTATAGCTAGATTATCAACATATTCATGCATAAGTTCGTATAGCGTCGCTCTGGTGTACACGGGGTGAGTGGTCGACATTGTGTAAGCGTGGTGCTTATACGTTGTTTACCTACGGATACACCCTATATTCCAGGCCATGTGGTAGATCGCGGATGTGACACTCCCGTTGAGTCCTTTGTAGTCCACTCTCTAAATATAGATTTGCAAGTAGGATCCAGTTACGAAGGAAGACAAGCTTTGTTCTTAATCTTCCTTAGTAATATCCCTTATATGTAGATATGAAGTTGATCTTAGCTATGACTACTAGGTATAATTGCACTAATCAATGTATGCTTTGACTTGTAATTAAGAATGACTAATGAATTATTCCTTTAATATTCTACTTAACCATGCTAATGCTATAGAAAGGAGTACTCTGAGTGATCAATGATTAGTTATTATGCACCATTCATATTTACATTTATCTCTTGACTTACCTCTGTTGTGAGTACAATATTGGCTATGGTATATTTCTCCATCAATAGTATAGGTTATCAATACATATCCTTGTCAGACCTTCGCTATGGTAAAAATATAAATAACGATACCTAAAATACTTTTGAGTGAAATGCTACAATGATATATTATCTGTGCGCTTGCAGATCCTTTTCATTCATATATTCTTTCTAGTCACATAATATAGTGAAGAACTACTTAGTATCGTTCTAATAGTGATATTAAATAATACCAACAAGTATCTCTGACATCATCACTAGGGATGGCAACCTAGTAAACAATGTGAGGAGATATAGGTCTACAATATGTTGCTACTAAAACAAGTGACAAGTTAATAAATACCAATAAACATTTCTGGCACCGTTGTAGGGGACTAGATTCAACTCTGTCCTTAGTAGCGACGCTAAGGAATGTCAACCGTGTGTTTGGTACAACTTTTCCTGCAGTTTTATAAATTATAGAATGATTTTTAGTTTTTGCTGCCAAACAGGTTCAAATGAAATTAGAGAAGTTGTTTTTCAACTCCTCTCATATGCACAGTTCTCTAGGTGAAGCTAGGTAAAGTTGAAAATACTAGTTTCTTCCAGCTTTCTCTCTGCTATAGCTGTTTTACCAAACGTTTATGAAAACAACTTTAGTTTCACAAGTAAAGCTGCTTTATGGAACCAAAGCCATAAAAACAAATATTTCACTAATAAAGTCGAGTTGTACCAAACAAGCTAATAAGAGACAACAAATGTGAGTCGGAGCATAGAGGAAAGTGTCATGGATGGGCGGACCCCACTTAGATTTTGCACACAAAGGAACAAACCATCCAAAGTGCATGTATGTGTGCTGAGATACCGTCGAGACTCAGCCGGAGTGTCGGCTAAAGCAAGAAACCATTGACGGTCCTCGGACTTGGCGTGGGGTGTCATCCAGGTCCCTACACCTGTGCCTCTGCTGAATTGCTAATTCAGAACGGCACACGACCGATTTTAGGATATAATATTTTTTTTTAAATTTTCGGAGACGCTAATTTTCCATCTGTTTCTTAAATTATTGTATGTGATGTTTAGAAAAATATTTACCTCTGAAGATAGATATTCAAGGGCGAATATCTTAAACGGGTCGCCTTTACAAATAGCTATTTATAGAGACGGTGCATCTAATATGTCCTTGTCTGAAAATTAATTTCCAGAGCCAGCTCTTGTATGGGCCTCCTATAAAAAATTTCTACCCCAGCAAGTAACCCTAGCATGGCGCTAGCATCTCCCTCAACCCACCCTGACTGCTCTCTCTGTTTATCTCCCTCAACTCACCCCGTCTCTCTCTCTCTCAACCGTTGCCATCAACCTACCCCGACCGTCACTGCCCCTCTCCCATGCATGCCACCCCTGTGGCCCTAGATCTCGTGTCTGGAAGATCCGGGCCTTATCTTGGCATATCCGTGGAGGAGGCGCACCGGCCACTTTTGCGTGGGCAAGGCCATCGTCACTACGTCCAACTAGCTTTAGGCGGCAACCCCCCTACTCCATGGCACCACAGTGGATGGCCTCATCGAGTACATCACGAACGGCGAGGCAGAACAAGCCGAAGAAGCATGTCTCTGTGTGCTTGAGGTCTGGGCAATCCCGTAGATATTTCTGCCCACCACTCGTCTGGTATGGTACATCTTCGTCTCAATAGCACAGGTGAGTATGTCTTCATCAGCTTCCCTTGGCTTTCTCTCCTCCCTCCTAGCTACATTGATGCTCCTTTGCAGGAAGTGAAGGAGGTGGAGGGCACGGCGAAGGAAGGGCGCACGGGCCTGTGTCATTGATTTGCGCAGGAGGTGTGCTTTCCCATCGTGTGCATCAAAGGGGGTTTTGACGACTAGCTGACTGGGTCGAAGGCGAGACTCGGTGGGCTCAGTGGCGGAGATTGGCTTGGTGGTGAGCTCATTTTTCTCAAGAAATTTTCAAAGGCGGACATCGTCTTAAGCACCCTACCTCTAGAAATATGAGTTACATAGGTGGCAAAAGAGCTTGCCTCAGTTATTTTCCCATTTTCACATCATATAAGTTGATGGTGGAAAAGCACATCATATAAGGCAAGCTCTGAAATCTACCTCCGAAAATCTGAATAACATTGGCTACAGAGGAGCCCGCCTCTGAAAACTGGATTTGTTAGCTTCAGAAAAGCACTCCCGTTATAGCGAAAGACTCTAAACTACCATGTACTATTGTCATAAAAACTTGTCATTAAGATAGTTTTAGTCAAATATAATAAAAAATACAAACGCCAACATAAACAACATGCGCATTCTAAAGACATAGTGGCGGCCTGCTCCATGAGCTATGAAAAGTTATAGTAGGATATGACTAAAGCTTTTTTTATTTTGTGGTTTTATAGTGAACATTAAAATTCTTAATTAATTATACACGCCATGTGTTAAATCAATCAGCATACTCATGACTATAATCAACATTCATATCCATTCAAAATTAAACAAACAACTATTCAATAGTTATTCAGTTGTTCATGTTATCATTTATTAAGTAAAGAACAAATAGAAAGGCATATGCTATAGTCATCTAGGGCAAGAAATAAATAGTTGTCTCAGTCAGGATTAATGGTGCTAAAAATATTTTAGGGCTAAATCAAATAACAACGTTTACCAGAGCTATAACGTTATTAGCGGCAATAGGAGAACAATTGATAGCGCTTGACCCCATGAAAAAACTTTAGCGAGACTATATCAACCTATTTAAAATCATGCATTATTTTAGTTCAAAAGCATGCATATAAGTTACGTGTGTCAATTTGTCATTCAAATTATTTCTAATTGTTATAGATTGCACAGTGGATCCAGCTTGCAATACTCACAAGTTAGCTCCATGCAAGGCTTTGATCCATGGAAGCCCACAACCACTTAAGACCCTGAACCTAACTCGACACTAAAGATAGCCTGATATGTGACGGTTTCTCTCGCCTCGTATGATGTGCTCTCCTACTGTCAACTTCAAATGTAGGACTAAACCTAATAGTACCGGAACATATTCTTTGTTGTACAAGAAAAACTATTCCACGGAAAGAGCTAGAGTCAGAGCTATTTTAGAAGAGCTACAGTACGACCTGTTTAGATCTTATGGTCTAAACTTTAGTT
Source organism: Saccharum hybrid cultivar R570 (assembly GCA_038087645.1). NCBI lineage: Eukaryota > Viridiplantae > Streptophyta > Magnoliopsida > Poales > Poaceae > Saccharum > Saccharum hybrid cultivar. The sequence continues at coordinate 10,988,541 of JAQSUU010000112.1, read as the reverse complement.
GGCTAAAATTAAGGTCTAAACTTTAAACCAGTTTAGCTTACCGGTGTGGTCTAATGAACTAATAGTCTTTTTACGAGCTTGGCAAAACATAAGACTACACTTTATACCCATCTGTTTGGAGCCTCAAAAACTAAAACAGTCTATTAAACTTTAGACTAAACAGGGTCTAAAACTAATTGTATTCTTTCGGACCAAGTACATTAGGTCGAGTGGCTGGTTTCAGCTATTAGTTTGGTCGGTGCCCACAATACGAGGTGCTGAAAATCGTTCAGATAGCATGGACATAGATGGGAATAACTTCCACTCTCTTTTTTTTTTTTGAAACTTCCACTCTTTTTATCTTTATAAACACACGCTTTGGCTCTTTTAGACCTAGCTAGTGCTGAAAGTGGAAGGAAGCTCCAGCAGTCACCGCTCGATCAGACCTGCTGAGGGACTTTTAATCTGTTCGAAAGCAGGTTCCTATTGTCATTTAGGAACAAGGTTCCAACGTGAAAAGTCTCCATGCATGCATCATTCATTCAAAAGAATGAAACCTCAATCTCCTTCCCGCGCATATATACACTACTACGGCAGGTTGCTGTAGACCGTAAGAGAAGGCTGGAGCCGGCAGATTTGATACAAGCATCTGGAAAAGCTGGGATAGCACAAGCGTTTGCCACAGCCTTTTACCCTGTACCTGTACGAGCTCCTCCACGAGAAGGCTGCAGCCTTGCTCGTGAGCAGAAAAGAAAAAGCTCGATCGACGATCACTGGGAACGACGATCGAACAGGTAGCTAAGCCGGAAGCAGATTCGATTCCACGGTGCAATCAGTCTGTCAGCCAGTCAATGGAAGATCTCTAATTTGATCACCATGGATCCAGCTCCATGTTGACATGATCGGACTGAAAATTAGACGGATCTATATCTGTCTATCTATCAAGTATCTAAGCTAGCTCTCTCTAGCAGCAGCTACTAGCCGACGATTTTGTTGACTTTGCTTGCATTCTAAGAGTAACACTAACAATACTTAATAGGCCGAGTAGGGGCTCACCGGATCGGATAAATTGTTGTGGTCAACCGAATCATGCAAAAGCAAATGATGCAAAGACACGAGCCAGCGAGAAGGCAATGAAAATGGAAGAATTTGGTACTGCTAGTACCAGCTTGGGAGTATTTTCTATCTCATCACTTGCAAAGATGCATGCATCCACTAAACCTTTTCTTGATCCAGAAATGAAAACAATCCTTCCGTTTTTAACAATTTGGGGTTGTGAAATATCAACAACTTTGTTTCTCACCCATTACGCTTTAATTTCGTATGATCGGCCGAATATAACATGTGTTCTGTTATCATCAAAACAAAGTATCGATTGATGCTGAGTGCTCAGCTCATACCTCACTATCTCAGTGAGAACGAAAGGGATGTGATCAGGTTTATTGGGCAATCAAGAGCAGTATCTGCGGCCTGTCAGTGTCAGCTCAACAATTCCAGCCACTTCGCTCGCAAGATGATTTCCACTCATATCATATCGCCATATGATTTTTCTGACGTTTTCTTTCCTTCTTTTAAATAATAAACGACGACCATGATTCTCTAGCTTAATTACTAGTACATGTTTATTAGAGAGACAGACAAAAATATGCACAGTGAGAGCAGCTAATCGATGACGACACAAAAAGGAGCTCATCAACCATTGATTGATATTACTACTGTATCGGATTGGAGCGCATACAGGCATGATTATGATCATCAGCAGATGATCTTTCATTCAACTCTACTGACCGGAGTAATTAGTACTCATGACTCATTTTCTGATATAGCATGCAGAATGCATGGTGAGCTAAGCATGCAGCCGGATGATATATAGCTCAGCTGAGCTTTGCGTCCACGTCGGTGTCCTTGAGGAATTCGAGGCAGCAGTGCTGGAATTTGTCGGCGGCGGCCTGCGGGACGGAGAGGAGCACGGTGACGCCCTGCGGGTCGCCCATTACAGGGATGAAGACGCAGTAGATCTCGCTGGTCAGCGGGCCCATGTGCGCGGCCTTCCCGGCGCCGAAGTCGACGTCCTCCAGCCCCAGGCGCGTCCACGCCGAGATGACCAGGCTCGCTGCGAGGTCCGGCCGGGCGCCGCGCCGCTCCTCCAGGAGGTCCACCATGGAGCGCACGTAGTCGTCGTCCACGCACTCCTTGGCGTCCTTCACCAGCCGCACCCCGTAGCGCGCGGCCGCGGAGGAGGACGGAGAGGCCATCAGCTGGGCCGCCGTGGACTCGGCGCACCCGAGCACGAAGCCGTTGCCGTAGTAGCCCCGGGGCAGCTCGGGCTTGAGGCGCCGCCGCACGTTCACGGAGAAGAGCAGCTTCACGCGCAGCGCGCCCGGCGGGTCCAGGGCGCGCACCCACGCGCGCCACACGTGCGCCGCGAGCGCCTCGAAGGAGGTGCACTTGAGCGACGGCGCGCACTGCCGCTTGAGCCGGGCGAGGTGCGCCGCCGTGAAGGTGAGCGACACGGGCGCCAGCGGCTGCCCCAGCAAGCGCGCCAGCAGGCTCGGCGCCGCCTCGTTCGCGTTCCCGTTGCCGTTGCCGTTGGAGACGGCGGCGCTGATGCCGCGGGTGCTGTACTCCGGGTGCGTGAACGCGACGCGCGGCGGGCAGCGCGGGCGCAGGGCGCGGCGGTCGTGGAACGGCGGCGCCGGCAGGGCAGGGTCGTCGGTGTCGGCGCCGGCGTCCGGTGCGTCGTGGCCGCCGTCGCCGCCGCGCACGGCGCGCGCCCAGGCGTGGAGGAACTGCGCGGTGCCGATGCCGTCGCAGAGGCAGTGGTTGATGGCGGTGCAGAGGACCATGCCGCCGCAGCCGAGCCAAGTGACCTGGGAGCGTGTGAACGTGCCACGTCATGCCGTCATCAGCATTTGATTTGTTTTTAGGTAATCACCAACAGTTGATTAATAACGGAATAAATGCGCGTGCTCATGCCACTTTGATGAATTCTGATTAATCCTAGTTACGTGACGTCCCAACATTCGAGAGGGAAGGGATTATGCAAGCAAGAAACAGTGATGAACATCATCACACTACAGCACTAGCAGCACACACAATGCAGCGATCTTTCAGGCTTGTTTAGACCCTCACTCTGTTCGCTTCTGGTTATCAGCGTTTATCAGCCAGCCATTCAGTAGTATTTTTCTCTCAATACAAATCAGCATCAGCCAGCCAGAAATCATCCAACGAACAGGGTGTCTATCCTATCAAATGTTTAGACACATGTATGGAGTATTAAATATAAATTAAAAAATAACTAATTAAACAGATGGAACCTCACACCCTGAAACAAGGCCTAGTCGCCTGAAAGCTACAGATGCAGGGAGCAGCATTACATCATGCCATTGCCATCCCACATGCATGCAGCGCCAAGTGTAAGATCACTAAAAAAGCAGGCAGGCGGGCAGCAGGGGCTATGAATTCTGAATTGAATTTAGTATCAGACTATCAGTGTACTCTGATTCTGCTGAATTACAGCAGGACTATACGTGACCTGCAATGCACTGCAGTCTACAGTAATTGCGTTCATGACCTCTCTGGTACCAACCATCACTGTAGACTGTGCTATGGGGTACTGAAGTTGCAGATCAGTACGTATGTATGACAAGGACAGGGCATGGTAGTACAATGGCATTTTGAAGGGCACTGGGGGAAGATAGTAATAAAGATCATAATATTCTCATCTGATCTGATTTTCCTACTAGAGCATAGCTTTGGGGTATGCATGCATGCATGGTATGAGGATCGATATAAAACTTCACTCAAGTGGACAAGGAGATTTCGGATGGACAAAGATACAGCCTAGCCATATGCTTGTCTGCCTAAAAAGGCCTTTTGAGAAATGGTGGAAGCAAGGGTTGGACTCTTCTAACCCTATCCCACCCTTTTGCTATCTTTAAGAATTGCCATCACTTGCCCAAAGCTGTGGCACTGCAGGGGACAAAAGCTTGATCCTAGCACAAGCATGGAGTGCATGATAACATAAACTAGATCGACATGATTATTTATGTTTAACCATGAAAAGATTAAGCAAGTGATCAAGAAAAAAGTGACAGCTAGTTGCATGCCATGTTGCTTCTAGTGACCTTTTACATCATCTCTACTGGAACCATCTCAAGCACCCCAAACCAAAGTGACGACAAATCTTTTAAACTTCAAACAAGGTGGTAATTTTGCTTAAGTGGTGGCAACTGGCAAATGATGATTAGTTGTTTCTGAATCCAGAACTTGTTTAATTGGTAATAAATAAAATAATTGTGCATGATTAACCAAGAGAAGAATTTAGAACAACCAAACAAATTAAGAGACAATAATCAATTATTGGCACTAAGTAAAAGAGAGAGCCCCCACTCACCTGCACGACGAGAGGTGGCACGGCGACGAAGCTCTGCGCCTCCACCCTGTAGTGCAGCTTCCTCCAGGACTTGTGCGGCCTGGCGCCGGCGCGGCCTCGGAGGAAGTCGGCGGCGGTGAGCCCCGGGAGGCACCCCTCGGCGAAGAGCGCCCCCTCGGCATTGCAGTCCACGACGAGCTTCCCCTCCTCGTCATCGCTGGGGCGGAGCCGGCCGGCGAGCGGGTAGTAGTCGACGAGCACGCTGCCCAGCGCCGCGCGCAGCGCGTCGGCGGACACGGCGGCGTGGGCCGCGAAGACGTACAGGTACTTGATGGAGAAACGGAGGAACCGCTGGTCGTCGAGGTTGGAGAGGTGCAGGGTGTGGCGCGGCGTCGGCTGGCTCGGCCGCACCACCACGGGATCCCCCGCGTACTGGCACTCGCCGGGGATCTCAAGCTCCGCCGCCGCCGCCTCGTTCTCCATGGCTGCTGCCCTGCCGCCGCGTTAATCGCATGGGCCTGCTTGCCAGCGGTGATGTATATAGAAAAAAAAAGCGTGCTGTTTAGGAAATGGTGCCCCTCGTTAGTGCAACCCATTTTATAGGACTACTTAAATATACGTCCTGTTTAGTTCTTAAAAAAATTTACAAAAAATCCTCGTATCATTTTTGTTGTTATTTAATAATTAATGTCCAATTATGAATTAACTAGACTTAAAAAATTTATCTCGTAATTTATAGCTAAACTATGTAATTAATTTTATTTTTTATCTATATTTAATGCTATTACAAATGTTAAAGATTTGTTACTGTAGTTTTTTAGGAAAATTTTTTAGAACTAAAGAGGCCTATGGTTACTTTGGCAAGGCCAAAGGGTCCTCTGGTTGCTGCAAAGAGTACGAAGGCAGAGCCGGCAGAGATTTGACACAAGCATCTGGAAAAGCTGGGCTAGCACAAGCGTTTGCCACAGCCTTTGACCCTGTACCACGGCCCAGGGCGGGGAACTACAGGATGCATTTCAGCCCATCGCTACATCGGTACGAGGCCAGTCTCACAATGGTTTCATGTACCATTTTTTAAGACCGTTTTGTTTCAAATAATTAAGGCTGTGGCGCAGTCCATCCTAACTTATGCCATGTCTTGTTTTGGTCTCACTAAAGGTTTATGCGATGAATTGAGTAGTATCATTGGGCGATACTGGTGGAGCCAGCAGGATAAAACAAATAAAATACACTGGATTAGTTGGAAAAAATTAACCATGTCAAAGAAAAAGGGGGGTCTTGGTTTTAGGGACCTCCATTTATTCAACTTGGCTATGCTTAGTCGACAAGCATGGCGGTTGCTTACTAATCCAGACTCATTGTGTGGACAGGTACTGAAGGCAAAATATTTTCCACATTCAGATATTCTCCATTGTTTAGCTAGACCTGGTATATCATACACATGGAGAAGTATTCTAAAAGGGGCTGCTTTGCTCAAAGAGGGGATTATTTGGCGAATTGGTAATGGTGAAAATGTGAGAATTTGGGAGGACCCATGGCTACCGAAGGGTATCACAAGGAAACCAATCACACCACGGGGAGCTTCTTTATTGACTAAAGTGAATGAGCTTATTAACCCAGTGACAGGTGAATGGGATGAGCAACTTGTTAATGATTCCTTCTGGCCACAAGATGCAGAGGAAATACTCCGGATTCCAATTGATGAGCATATGGAGGATTGGCCAGTATGGCATTTTGATGCTAAAGGACTATTTTCAGTAAAATATGCCTGTAAACTTGCTGTGACAATTAGAGGTGCTAACAGAGGTGACGATGCATCATCATCAAAGAATGAAGTAGGTGAAGAAGGTCATTTTAATTGGCTTAAAATATGGCAGCTCAATATCCCCAATAAAATTAAGATGTTCATATGGAGACTAGCCCATAACAGCCTACCGGTAAAGAGTAATGTGGCATGACGAGGGGTGCTACTTGACACTATATGCCCAATGTGCAACAGACTAGATGAGGATTGTGGCCACCTGTTCTTTAAATGTAAGTATGTGAAGAAGTGTTGGCGCCTCATGAATCTAGAGGGTGCTAGAATAGAGTTAATGAAATGTCAATCGGGGAAGGAAACTATACAAAAATTATGGGAACTGGACAAGACCATACAACTAAGTGTCGTTGACTCGTTGTCTTATTATGGAGATGGTGGTCAGCAAGGAACAAAGTCAATAATGGAGGCAGGATGCAGAGTGAGGCCGAAATTCAAAGTTCGGTCACCTTTTTCTTGATGGAATTTGAAAAAATGAATGCTGTTGGAAAGAAAATGCATCTCACGATCACACACTCATGGAAACCTCGACCTGATGGCTTCTATAAGATTAACACTAATGGATCATATAATCTGAATAGCAGGTCTGGAGGATGGGGATTTGTGATAAGGGATACAATTGGAGATGTATGCTGGGCAGTGGCTGGTAATATCACCCGGGCAGCATCTGCTTTGCAAACCGAAGCAATTGCGGCACTCAAGGCAATTCAGCAGGCTGTTCAACTTGGATGACACATATTATTTTAGAGATGGATGCCTTAGTGCTGGCTTCAACTCTTACCTCAACAAGATTTGACAGAAGCGTTGTGGGATGTTTAGTTTGTAAGATTCAAGATCTCATGCAATTAGAGTTCTTGTCTCGTAATGTTGTGAAATGCAATAGACTTTGTAATAAGGTCACTGATTGTTTAGCAACCTATGCAGCATGTTTGTTGGCTTCTGGCTCCGATGTGTTTTGGTGTCAAGCCCCAGAGTTTGTAACAGAACTTGTTAATGGCGATTTGCCTGGACGCCATGCCTAATGCAGTTGTGTTTCCCTATAAAAAAATTTATCCTCTTAAAACTCATTTCATCCCATAAAACTTTATCATCTCTTTCTTCGTACTATACTATGTCATATTAATTTATTTATTAATGTCATGAAACTCTTGTAAAACTCTATCAAGAGACTGGTCTAAGATTAATAAAAATCTCGATGCTTCATCTGCCTCTGTTTGTGACTAACGAGTTGTGATCCCATCCCAAGCGCCACACTATGGCTTGCCTATGCTTCGCCTTCTGTCCAGTTCGCTTGAACTACTTTAACAGTACTTTTCAGCGAACGCACAATATTTTCTCTTACAACAAATCAACATAAACATCACCATAAGCCAAATTTCACGGAAACGAAGCCTCGTTAGCGACTCACGAGTCATGATCCCACCCAACATCCAAGTCACCAAGTGTCGCGCCCGCACCTATTGTCCTCGTCATCCGGTCATTGATGTTGTAACTAAGCTACCACCCACCAAAAGAGCCACGCCGGCAGCGTAGATGGCGTTCAATCAGGTGAATATCCCAACCTTTACAATGCAGAGCCTAATTGGTATTAATTAGATCTGGGTCAGGATTTGGGTAGGAGACAGTAATGAATCGACTAGACCAATAAGATTTTTTTTATTTTTAATCCTTTTTTAACATTATTTCTAAAAATAACTATGTTGGGTTTTTTGAAAGCTTTCCCATTTGTCATGCCAATATCCTTGTCACGGCCAAACTATTGCAATGCGTCATTTAGGCTGGCAAGGCAAGGGCGCTAGCATGGCATGTCAGCAAGTTGCTTACCGACCGACGTGTCAGCGCTGCCACGCCACCGACTCCGCAGGCATACAGAGTCACGCAGGATCTCTTCCTCCCTCAGTTCCCAGCGCCCATCAGCCATCACCGCCTACCGCCGGTGCTTGGTTGGGATCGCCCAAAGCTAGAAAAGTTCTCTTTCTCTTTAATATCAAGCCTGGGCCATGGTTGAAGAACTAGAGAAAACGGAAGAGGAGGTCCAAGTAGATAGAAAACTAGCTAGGCTGCAAAGGGAATGACACCAAGACAAGAATAAGTTTTAGAAAAAGATTTGTATTTTTGCAATTCAAACATAGCTTGAATTGTGGTTAAACTCGATGTGGAGGAGCTCGCCACAGTATGCATGCCTAACGACGGCTCGGGGCAATCGGTATAAAGTGATAATTCAGCTCGGTTCTTCGGTTTACAAAAAATTCGATTTTGGAAAAGCTTGCAATCGATTGGTTCTAAAGAAAAAGAGAAAGCAACGATTTCGGTTTCGGTTTAATCAGTTTGGTTTTTGGTTTCAACCGAGATGCCAAATTAAGAACTCTCTTGCGCCATCTTCTTTCGCCGCTCGCAACTTGCCCGTTAGCGCTGCCCTGCCCCCACTCGACACTCGAATGCGCGGGCGCGACGCTCTGCTCGTCGCTTGCTTGAGCAGCTGTGGTGCCCCATTCGCGACTTGCACGCATAGGTGCGTCGCCCTGCTCGTCGCCTCGCCGGTTGCACACGTTGCTTATTGGTTTGAACGGTTATTCGGCTCAGTTCGGTGGGAAAACAAACACCGAACTAACAACCGAAGCTCCTAGATGTCAAAACCGAAGTCGAACTGAGAAACCAAAAGACTAACATTTCGGTTCGATCCTCGGTTTCGGGTTAAATGTGCGTACCCTGGTAGGTCCAGCTCCTAGTCATACACCTGAGCACCTATGCCGCCGCTCCTATGCTCCAACTCCTAGCAGTGGACCTACACCTGCACCGATGTTGTTCTTCAACTGCGGGCACCCGCAGTGGTATAAGCTAGTTACTAGCTCTTAGCTGACTTGTTCAATGGTGCTCACCTTTAGCATATAGCTCATAACATGGATAGCCCCGCATGACACTCTCACATGTTATTGGAATGTGTGTATGAGCCTAGCTCTTAATCAAGAGCTAACTTTTCTCTCTCTTCTATTAAAATATAAAAAAAATGTTTAGAGCTAACTTATGAGTCAGCCATTGCAGGTGTCCTTCTATTGGTATTGCTGCTATGCTTCAACTCCTAGAAGCAATGCAGTCTGTAGTAGGGCTAGGTTGACAGAAAAATCACAACCGGGGCGGCAGTGAGCGAGGAGCAAAGAAAAGTTTCACAAAGTGGACCAACCTACCTCGGTAGGCCCAAATAGATTAATGATAATGATACTCTCAGGGCGTCCATCCTTTTTGAACAGGACCGACCTGCCTACCTCCGCACCTCGCGCCCCCGCGTCCCACGTCTCATGTCGTGGACCCTTGCCCGTGCCTTGCATCGCGTGCCCCTGCCCGCCCTCGCGCCTCCCGCCACGATCGCGATCCATCCGCCTCTCAGCCTGGGCGACCTCAAGCTCCGTGCCAGCATCAAGCTCCGCGTCAATGAGCCTCCGTTGGGGGCTAGCAAGTAGACGAGCACATGTCGCAACCGTATATTTTATGTGTTTCCGATGTATGTTCTATATATGTTTCATCTTGATGTTGTGCAAAAGTAGATCTGGTGTTGCACATGTTACAATGACTATACACGTACGTTGTATGTGTATGTTTTAAATGTTTCAGCTATTTTAAATGTATGTTGCAAGTGTATGTTTAAAATATTTCAACTATTTCAAACGTATGTTGCAAGTGTTTTATCTAGATGTTGCATATATTGCAAGTGTATGTTTCAAATATTTCACTAGTTTCAAACGTATGTTGCAAGTGTTTTTATCTGGATGTTGCATATGTTACAATGTCCATACACATATGTTGCAAGTGTATGTCGTAAGTGTTCCATGAGTAGACGCGACAAGGGGGCATAGGCGGAGGTGGTCCCTTCGGACATAGTGGTCCCCGCATGCGCGCAGGAAGCGAAGCGGGCGCGGCAGCAAGCGCGGAGCACAAAGCTGTATCCATGGGTGTGACAGTAAGCGCGGAGCACGAAGCCACATCGATGGACGGGCAGCAGGCATGGAGCAAAGGCGAAGCAAAGCACGAAGCTACATCCATGATGGGCAGGCAGCAGACGCGGAGCACGAGATAAAAGCGGAGCATGAAACTACATTCATAGATCTAAGGTATCACGTATTATTATTGAAAACAGGCGGCCAGCAGGGCGTCCGAGCGGACGTAGCGGCGCTGAGTCTCTCCCTAAATAGTGCTTCTTTCGTCGATAGGGAAGAGTAGTCTTCGATTTCCTCTCCTCCACGTCGGATGAAACCATGTCAGTTGAGAGGGATGCAAACGATCAGATACAGACACAAATACGATTCTCACGTGAAGGATTGGGCGGTACAAATACAATTCCTAGCCAATCCAGGCGTATATGGACGCTGTCCCAAATGATCCATAGGAATCAAAGGATTGAGCCCGCCACCTGGGAGGGGATCAACCCAATCCACGATAGTAGGGCTTGGGGTCTGATGGGCCAAACATTGATGTTTGGCAGGCCATACTAGTTTTTCTCCTTTTCTTTTCCCGTGAAGCCCATGGGTATCTTACAAAGGCGTGGGCCTGGACCGTTCTAGTAACTGGGTCGGCCGCCCTTTCCAGTACCAGCTAAAAAAAAAACTAACGGAGAGGACTGGGGTGGGCCTCCGTCGTCGTCAGCAGGTCACACAGTGACGAGACAGGCATTCATGCACGGTTTCAGTTTGACTAGTATGTAGTTTAACGCTTTAAACTTTGTGATGAGGCGGTCCATGGGATGGTATCAATACAAATCACTGAACTCATTGGTAACTTGCGACTGTACTGACTGTATATTGTTCCGAGTACTCCCATGGATTTATTAAGCTGTGTTCTTCGTACACTGCACGGTACACACTGAGCCGTAGTCGTAGAGCTAGTAAATGGCGTGGCTGCATTCTGGACTGATGAATTTTGTGGATGCTCGAACATATAGTATATGCATGGTGTTCTCGATGTGTGCCAAGAAACTCTGGGTATGGGACTAGGACCACTGACCGATCGAGAGTCTTTCTGCCATAACCGAATATCTAAATAATGGACACTGCAACTTGTTCTCTTCTGTAGGATCGGAAGTACTATCGGCAAGTACTAGGGTATCAACCCATGGTCTCTAAAACAACAATTTTATTAGCAAATATCAGCATAGAAATGCCACTATAAATAGAAAGAATTATATAGTATATCTGTATAAGCATTTTTCATGATCAATCTATTAACATCAACATTATGTTATCAATAATCTATACACTTCATTTATTTGGTGTTGCTGGTCAGTGTTAAAAAAAGTTCTCTTTGTGCAAATCCGTTTCTTAATCCTTTCCATAGGGTTCTAACCCTAGGGAAACTACGTACTAAACTAGTGTATTCTAGTAGTGTCAACCAAGGGAGATCACAGAGGGCGATCGGGACAAGTCATTAAAGATCTTCTGTTCAGTACGTAGCCAAGCAGCTTTAGTGCTTTGGTCGTCGGGTAATAATCAATTTTGCGCAGCCTTTGGATCGATGGTTCGATGATGCAACCGGCATCGTCTATAATGGAGGCTACCCAGACCTGACGGCGCCACAGGGAAGGAAGATGTGCAGGCAAACGAAATGTCAAAAGGCAGTCGTCGCGAGCGAGCGGCGGTGTTAGTGTTACTTCTCTACTTGGGCGGCACGGTGGCTGCCGACGTTGCGCCCTGTTCATCTTTATGGTACAGTATTTTTTTCTCTCACAATAAAACAGCCGCGCCGGCTTATCGATCAGCTTCAAAAACCATGAGCCAAACATGCGGTGGCTGCCTTGCTTTGAGTCTCCTGACCGGCGTCGGTCACGCGCATCTGGTGTCGTCGTAGCTTCTCCCAGCCTGTCGCCCAGCTTCTGGTTTCTGCAGAAATGCAGATGCTTTTAACTCGATCGACCAAGCACTCTTGGGCTCTTGGCCGAGTCGACAAGCTGATAAATGGCCATTGCAACTTTCTTGCAAGCAAAGGTTCGGTCCAAGCGTCAGCAAGCCAGCCAACCTGATGATCGAAGCCTGCTGGGTCTGACTCCATCTGACGGAGGTTTGGTTGCCACAGGAAGGACGCCGAGCAGGTTAGTCTACGGCCTTGTTTAGTTGGTGAATTTTTTTGGGGAAAACTACTGTACCACTTTTGTTTTTTATTTGGCAATTAGTGTCTAATCATTGACTAATTAGGCTCAAAATGTTCGTCTCACGATTTCCAACCAAACTATGCAATTAGTTTTTTTCGTCTACATTTAATACTCCATGCATGTATGGCAAGATTCGATGTGATGACTACTCCATGCATCTATCTATTGTGGGCTGGACCAAAGAAAACTGATGTTTTGGGCCCTGAACTTCATGCCCAGTGTTGCTGGATTCGGGCGGGGCTCGGCCCAGGCCCCGAGCATGCCCAAACTACGAATCCAAGTTTACAAGTAATTCATTTTATTTGTCAAAGAGATCTAAGGGGCGGATCCTGCCCAATGATTTAAAAAAACTTATAGTTTTTTTGAGATTTTAAAAATAATAGTTAGTAGATATATACACATATATGATATAGTTAATTAACCTTCATAATTGCTACTCTCTCCATCTTATTCATCCAAATACGTAGCAGCTCACACGGCCTATTTACCTATCACCCCCACCCATTCCCCAACATGGGATTAGCAAACCTACCTTTACTCGCGATATAGGGCTAATACGAAGGGTTTTTTTTAGCAAAATAGGCACCGTGAATGAACTCATTCCATTAAAAGAATATTGACGACATATGTCAGTATCGGACTATAGAGAGCTTATTCCAGGCCATTCAGATCGGTTTGGCTAGATAGTCAATCATCCCAAAATAATGATTTAGAGTGGCCAGTGAACCTAAGCCTACCTCTCTTTGTCGATGGCCAGCTTAGGAGGAGCCATAAGAACCAATCCATAATCATCCATCGGGGATGACGACCCTCTATCTAAATTTATCGATACATTCCATGACAAAGAGTTTTTAATTATATCTAGCTCATAGAAATCGCGTTACCAACTTTATGTATTTGTTATTTGAATTTTTCCCATGACTATGTGGTATTGATCCTTCTTGTTATATATTTTTAAATAATTAACGATGGTACTCCACATGAATATTTTTTATAGGTGTTTTCCTTCTTAATCCCTATGGGAACTACTAATTTTACATAATGTTAATTAATAATTTGGATATTTAGTTGAAAGGTTACATCTTGATGTTAGAGGATACCAACTAGCTAGGAATGTCTGTCATTGCATGTTGCATATGTCAGGGGATATTTGGCTGATGCAGCAGTACTGGTACGCTGCATTTTGTACATGTGAGTATGCGTGGTTTCAGTACGTTTACATTGTTCTACACTCCAGGTATACATATCCCGTAACGTCATAACGTGTATATTATGCTGCATTTTGTACATACCTTGCATTGTATAGGGCGGTGAGATGAACACATCCATCAGAGTCATCACTATACGACATACATACGTATGTGCAACAATGCAAAGCCGGTGAACGAATACTCCTATGTAGTTGCAGCGGTTAGCATATACGTACTCCGTAGGAGTATGCAGTACGTGGCGCAGGTTTGCTGCCAGTGAACGAAACAATGATTGAGCGTAGCAGCTATAACCAGTGGCGTGACTGCAGTATCCGACCCAGACCAGAGTATGGGAAGCGCAGGGTTCAGGGCTTGAGCACGGCTTGTTTAGATGCCGGAATCGGGGTGGCCAAGTTTACACAGTGCCACCTTGAGCACTATAGTACTTTTGTTTTTAGTGGTAATAATTGTCCAAATCTTAATAATTAGGCTTAAAATGTTCGTCTCGCAAAGTATAATAAAACTGTGCAATTAGTTTTTGATTTCATCTACATTTAGTACTCCATACATATGCTGATATTTTAATTTGATAAGGAATCTTCTTTTTGCATAGTAAAATTTAGGGTGAATTTAGCTTAGCTCGATCGCATGCAAAACAGTTTACGTACTGTGTTATGAATGAGACAGCGAAAAATGCAAAAGCAGCACGTACGCACACGCAGCAAAACTACAACAGAGCTAGACGACGAAATGATGAGCTATAGAGCTGCACCGCAGTCGCACAAAGGTACTCCCTCCGTCCGGTTGATTGTGCAATTATGGGAAACGTGTCGTTCAAATTATGTCAACTTTAACTAAATTTATAGTAAAAAGTATTAACATTTATGTCTCGAAATAAATTTATTATGAAAATATATCTCATAACCAATCTAACGGTACTTATTTTGTCTCATAAAAGTTAGTATTTTTTTATATAATTTTAATCAAAATTTGTGATGGCTGATTTCTCGGGATACGAGAATTGCACATTCATTGAGACGGAGGGAGTAACAAACTTAGGCTACACATGCTTGCTAATGGCCGGATACATAGGAGTACTGTATATAGCTTGGAGTTGCAGAGCACATCTGCTGATCCGCATGCATTATGCATACCGGTAGCAATAAGCTCACAGCAGCAAGTCATGATCGAGATGGAGAGATGTCAGTTGTGGGATGGCTTTTTTACTACCAAGGAGTGCTGTGCTGTCAAGCAAGGAACTTGAGGTTTCGACCGGGTGGTTGTTACGGGCCGGGCGCGCGTGCTACTGCAGGGCAGGGCTACCAATGCAATGCGGCTTCAGTCAGTAGCGCAGTGCAGTGCTGCGCTATTGCATGCAGCTTGCAGGGTATCTGCGTGACCCGGCAAGCCGGCCAGCCGGGAGAGCGTATAATTGAGGAGTGCCCCGGAAAGCCTGGGTGTTGGTCGGCGCGTTTGGGGCCCCGGCCGTCCAACCACATCATCATGGTCATCTTTCCGTCGTCCGACCATCCATTTATCCTTACTACTAGTACTACGTTTAGCTGGTACAGTACTACTTCCTCGTTATGTTTAAGTACATCATGTTTGATCAATTATAGATAAAAAAACCATAAATACTTATAACATCAAATAAATATTATTAGATCAAATATGAAATATATTTTTATAATAAATTAATTTGGAGTCATAAATATGAATATTATTCACTAAAAACTTGGTGAAACGTGAATAATTTTATCTGTCACGTAACTTATAGTTGCACGGCCCTGGCTAGTGTTTCAAATTTCCATCTAGCTAGCTTCCTCCAGCATTTTGAGCGATTTGTTTGCTGCCATATATCTATTCATGGATGTGCAAAGCATGCACACGACGTCCTTGCATTGCGGGCTTTAATTTGATTTTTCCATCGCCCATCGGCTTCAAATGAAAACTAACCGAGTCTGCGCGCGCGCGAGAGACAGCCCCGGCGCCCGGCCGTGCATGCATGCATGGCCCCTGCTGCCTCCCAATCCCATCGGAACCATGCGATGCATGCATGCATGCACAGGCCTGCACGGCCGGCCGGCCGGCCCCGTTCATGTCCACGCGCGTCACCTCCCTCAGGCCTCAGTGGCAGATGGAGTAGACCACTGCAGGTGGACCCCCATGCTGCCGTGCACGACCCAAGGAAAATGCAACGACGACAGCGTGATACTACGAGAGAGAGCAAGAACGTGATCCATCTATTTCAAGGCTGCGAAACCAATGGCGGCTTTCATTTTCATGCACTTTGCATCGTCTCTCTCCTCTTCGTTCGTCTGACGTGCCTTATTAGGCCCTTACAGTGTGGTAGTGGTGACACAAAATTTATAGGTCCCACTCTAGAGAGTTGCAATGTGAGAAATGTTGGCCCCAAAGCCATTCAGAATCATCTGGACCCACTTAAAATAAAATAGGGTGTGTTCAGTTGGTGAAAAGTAGCATCTTTCGTTGTTATTTTACAAAATTTGTCTAACCATGGACTAACTGGGCTCAAAAGATTCGTTTCAATATTTACAGGCAAACTATGCAATTAGTTATCTTTTTTACCTACATTTAATGCTACATGCATGCGTCCAAAGATTCGATGTAATGGGTGAAAGAGGAAATATTTTGGGTTTGCATGTGAATTGAACACACCCATAGTCTTCCAATTCTACTCCGTCCAGTTCATTCGCGCGAGGAAAAATCATCCCCTTCTCTTCTCCCTCCAGTCTAGCAAATCCCAGCTCAATCTATCTCACCCAAATAAAATCGATCTTCCTCTTTCCATATCTTGCTTCTCTAGCTGTTGTTTAGTTGGGATCTGGCACCATAGAAGGGAAGGCCAGCAGCAAGCAGCACGGAGACGAACAGCGGCATGGTGATGCAGTTGGCAGCAGCCGCACTTGGAGAAGGCGATGGAGCCCTGCCACGCCAGAGAGAAACGCGTCGTGGAGGCGAGTCACCAGGCGGCCTTGTGGTTCAAGTCAATGGCGCCGTCGCCGCTGCCCACGAACAGATAGGGATGAAAACGGACGGAATTTTTCCCGTACCGTCCCGTTCCGTTTTCTATATTTTTCCGTCCGTTTCCGTATTTGCGAGATCCCATTTTCGTATTTGCGGAAGTAGAAAATGGTGTTTTCCGTCCGTTTCCGAGTAATCCCGTTTTAATATGGAATAGACCCGTATTTATTCTATTTTTATCCCGTTTTCAATCTATACTCAACATGTTCAACAATTACATGTCCTTATGTTATGTTAATATAACTACGAATCACTAAATATGCCTGTTATGTTCACGTACATAGCATGTAAATGAATATTAAACTTTGTATATATTATTACAAGACTTTATATATGTATACTTTAAGAATATTATATTATATGATCTTAATTTAATTTTCCGGCTCTCCATCCGTATTTGTTCGTTTCCGTATGTCCGCATATTCCGATTCCGTTTTCGAACCCGTATTTTCCAAACCCAATCCCGTTTCCGCTAAAAAATATAAAAATGAAAGTAGAAATAGGGTTTTTCCATCCGTTTCCGTCCATTTTCATCGCTACGAACAGATCGAGGCGGAGGTGCTACCCACCGTGATGCTGTGCTGCTCGCAGACAGGTTACGGTCGATCTTGCCTCTCCAAATTCCTGACCACGCTGAGTACGGAGGCCGACGGCAGCGACGAGGATGACAGTCACGCCCCGATCGACGGCTTCTCCGTTCTCGGATGCGCTCCGGAGACCGACGACGGTTGAGGATATGTGCACAGAAGGAGCAAAGAAATCATTTTTTATTGATTGGGCATCGACGCAACTACTTGCGCTGCTCTGTGTTTTCTTGGCATCGCTCGAAACTGGCACCGCTGGCTGCAGTGGGGAAGAGCGGCTCCTAAATCATCTCTCCTCTTCTGGGCATCACTTCAGCACACATTGTGGAGGGCCTTAGTTGTCTAGTTGTTGTTTAGTTGGGATCTGGCACCATAGAAGGGAAGGCCAGCAGCAAGCAGCACGGAGACGAATAGCGGCATGGTGATGCAGTTGGTAGCAGCCGCACTTGGAGAAGGCGATGGATATCCCTACAATTTCCCTCTCCTGCTCTCCTCTGCGTTCACATCCACTTCCGCGCAGTCGAGCCCACGCTTGATCGCCTCGTCGCCGGGCCACTCTGCATCGAGCGCCGCGAGGGAGGCCGTGACCCGCGCCACCGGTCTTCTCTGCGCCGCACGCCGTCAGGGAGGCAGACCTACTCGCCTGTTGTTGCTCAGTCCCAGCCGAATCCGGTGATTCAGGCTCCTCACCGTTCCATCCCAACGCCTGGCCAGCCTCCTCCCCGCCTCTCTCTCGCGCCCTCTCCGCCCGAGCCTCCTCTCCACTGGCGCGAGGAAGGCCGCCGGTGAGGGTGGGAAGAGAAGAGGAGAGAGGGGCCAGATCTCTACTTCGGTGTAGCCTCACCACCATCGTCGCCTCCACGCCGACAGAGAAGAAGAGGAGCATGGGCGCCGGCCTCCTGCCAGCGGAGGAGGAGAGGGCGGTTGGCGGAGGAGAAGATGCGAGGATAGAGACGAAGAGGAGGGCATCTGGCGGAGAAGATGCGGGGGAAGAGGAAGAGGAGGGCGGTGGAAAAGAGGAGGGACGGAGGGAATCTCGAGTGGACCCAGGTCTAAAACGACCGTCTTTCTGGGACACATTTCAAACGCTACAATGACACTCTTTCTGGGACGGAGGGAGTACTCATCCGTACATGCTCTATTCTTCTACTTCTACCTCTACAAATTAATTTGTAGAGGCGAGAGCCGCCTCTACAAATCAATTTATAGAGACAACTGTATTTCAAGCCGCACTACAAATCGTTGTCTTCACGGTCGAGGAGGATCGAGTCTGCAACCTCACGCCTCACGCCTCACACGTTACTCCTGTAACAACTTCACTTCAAAGACACTTGTGTCCATATAGCATATTCGTTCTCATAGTATTATCTTCATTTGGTTTTGAAATGAGTTTGGAACCATAAACGAATTTAAATAAAAAAGTTTTCAATTGCAAAATTTTACATATCATCAAGATCTACAACTATGGTTTTGCTTGTTTCTCCATTCGAGATCGTTTGAAAATTTTGAATTTCAAATATGAGAAATTCAAACATAATTTTCCTTGGATAGACGATTTCAAATAAAAAAAGTTGTCAACTACGAGTTGTATAACTCTTAGAGATCTACACCTTTGGTTTTGGTCGTTTCTCCATCCAAGATCGTTTGAAAATTTTGAAATTTACTGTGTAGCTCCTATTTTTAGACGCGGCTCTATTTCCAGCCGCCTCTAAAATCGATTTTTACATGGGCCTGGAAATAGAGAGTCTCTAAAGTTAGGGGCATTTGTAGAGATGAATAAAAATAGCAGCCGCATTTACAAATGTATTTCTAGAGACCGCTCGGTTTAGAACAGTTTGTAGAGGCAGTGGTAGATTGAGCCGCCTCTATAAAAAAAACTCCCGTTGCTGAAAATCATTTCTGTAGTAGTGATATATACTTATTCCATATGTTTTTATAAGTTTTTAGCTTTATCCTAATATATAAGTTATGTTTCTTTAATTTTGGTCAAGTTTATACTAACATACATAAACATGTGTAGCTCCACCGCCCTCCTTCGTCCATAAGTACCCCCTGTTCATATAGACTATAAATTATCGGCAAACAACCGAACCTCGGAAAAAATCTTTGTGTCACTTACCTTCGTTGGTTTGCATCCTCCAACACTTGCAATTTCATTTCATATATATTGTGCTTGTATTGTTTCTTAGTGGCTCTAGCTAGCTCTCTAGTTTGTTTACTTTCTAGCTCACTAGTGTAGTTGTAGAGCCTCTAGTTGTTTGTATGCTTAAGTGTTTGCAACTAGAATTGTGTAGGGGGCTTGCATTGCTTTGAATAGGACAGGCAAAGTGTAGGCTATTAGGTTCATCTTTTATACTAATCAACTTTGCCCAGTGTCTTTGTGTTTGTAGAAATTTTAATGTGTTATTCACCCCCTTAACCATCCCTGGATCCTTTCAACATGCAAACACCCTACGTATGGATTTCAATTTCGAAGTCCTAAGAACACATGAACTATGTTCTCATGGACGGTCTGACAATCATGCTCAGGTGGTCCGAAAGACCACCAGGGACTTAGAATTTCTTCATGAACACATGAATATCCATGGTACGGTTCGGGAGGTCACTTGGACGACCCGAGGAATATTTCTTGCACAAACCCATGAGTACCAGGTTTGGATACACTCACAAACAGTCCAATAGAACTCTCGTACCATTCCAATAATTCATCTCCATGGTTCCAGCAGAAACTAGCAATTTTGGGTATGATCATGCGGACGGTATCCGCCAGTTTCGAAGGATGGTCCAAGAAACCCAACACTTAGGTGATTGCAACAACCTAGTTTCCTAGATGATTCCAGCCATTTAGCCTCATAGTCCAAGATTGCATGGATGATCTGGCACAACATCCTTGATGGTCCATGGGAGAACCTCAATAACACTAGTGCACTTACACATTGACACATATGTTGTATATACTATTAGCCCATATGTTGTACATCAATTCAATCATGGAACCTACACCATGCTTACTTCATTGTACTCCTACTCATCATGCATCTATAGGTGATGAAGAGTTGTGCGATGAGGAGACCCCAATCGATGAAACCTCCGATATAGAAGTAGAGCAACCACCACCCGAAGGCAAGCTCCTAAGCATCCCTAACTTTTTTGCAAATTGCATAATGTGACTAAATGTTAAGTAAATGCATGCTATGTTATAGTATGACTAGTTATCTAAAGTACCTATTTGAGCTCACTACCTTGTGATTATTGATCCCTATGCCTTGTATAATTCTTGTTTACTTTCAATTATCATGTAATCCATGCTTAGTTTGCTTAGATAGTAGAAGTCGAGAAGGTATCTCCAGCGATGAGCGCGATATCCAAGACACATCACCGAAGGAGCATCATCGAGAACGCGATACGCAAGACATGGCAATGAAGTCTTTTGAAACCCCAAACCCCACACACCCGGGAGGCACCCGTTGGGGCATGCAACGGTGATGGGCTACCATAGTCGAAATAGTTGATCTAGAGCTTCGATGTCGTTGGACCATGAGCCATGCGGCAGCAACGAAGAACAAGAAGCAGTGGTAGATGGGACAATTAAAGAAAGGGTAAATGGTGTAGTAGATGTGTTTTTTATCGATTGGATAGATGGATACTCAATATGTCGTGATTCTCTCATATAAATAGAGGTAGGTGGTCATATTTTTAGAGGCAGGTGGTCGTATTTTAGTAGGAAACCTTTTCCACACATAATTTACATGTTTCTCATGAGATTAGATGATTTTCCAAGAAAAACATGATTTTGGGTTTAGACTTGAAAAACTGGCTCAGACCCGTTTCCAAAACTGGCCAGGGTTGTTTTCTACTGAACACCAGTGGCAATTTGCCAAAACCTTCTTGGGTATGTTTAGTCTACACAAATTGGCCTAGGCCGGTTTTTCCTGTGAAAGGATCAAGATGCCCAAGAGGGGGGGTGAATTGGGCTTTTTCTAAAAATTAATTGCAAGAATTAAATCCTACAAGCCGGAATTCACCCCTAGTGCCTACTTGTGTTCCTAGAGAGTCTACCGATAAAAAGTTTTGCACCCTAGTTTCCAATCCTAGTCTAGCATGGCAATTCTAGGAAAGTAAATCAAGCAATGAAAGTAAATACGAGAATGTAAATGCTTGAATGTAAAGGGCAAGGAACACGGTGATGTTTTTCCGAGGTATCGGAGAGTCGCCACTCCCCACTAGTCCTCGTTGGAGCACCCGCGCAAGGGTGTAGCTCCCCCGTGATCCGCGCAAGGATCAAGTGCTCTCTACGGGTTGATTCTTCGACACTCCATCGCGGTGAATCACCCAAAACCGCTCACAAGATGAGTTGGGTCATCCACAAGCTCCGCCGGATGATCACCAAACTCCCAATCACCACCAAGCCGTCTAGGTGATGGCGATCACCAAGAGTAACAAGCTAGAACTCTCACTTGACCACAACGAGCCCAAATGAGAAGGTGGATGCACACTTGCTACTCTCTAATCGCTAGTGAGGAACTCTCAAGCTTTGATTCTCAAATCTCTATCCTCACTAGAGCTCTTGCACTCCCTTGCACTCTAAAGGGTTTTCTCAGCTGATCAAATGAGCAAGAGGCCTCTAAAAGAGCTGGTGGGGATGTATTTATACACCCCCACAGACAAAACGAACCGTTACCCGCTGACTCAGCAAAACACGGGCTGACCGGACGCGCCGGTCGAAGTGACCGGACGCGTCGGTCGCTCGTAACAGTCGAAATCCGAAATTTCAACTGAGTGACCGGACGCGCCGGTCAGGGGTGACCGGACGCGTCCGATCGTGCAGGGAGCATACTGTAATCGCACCGGACGCGCGACCGCGTCCGATCGGTGATGACCGGACGCGTCCGGTCCTCTCTGGACCTTACTAGACTATGACCGGACGCGCCGATCACACCCAGGTCGCGTCCGATCGGGTGTTTCCCTCAAGTGACACGTGTCGGCTTCTGACCACCGCGTCCGGTCCACGCAGGGACTGCGTCCGGTCGTCAGCGCCGAAACCCTAGCCGCGGATTTGTACTGACCGGACGCGTCCGGTCATGCCGAAAACCGCGTCCGGTCAAGGGAAAACGACCCGAAACTTTCCGAAACGCGTCGCAACTTGAACCAAGTTGCTTCCAACTGAACTTTGAGCTATTCTAGAGCTGCCTAGCGCCAAGTTTAACAAGTGTGCACCACACCTAAACATAGGACTCGCCTAGGTCAAGCTACCCGCTCATGCCCCTCTTTATAGTACGGCCAAAAGAGAAAAACGAAGATCCTAACGACTATTCCGAATGCATCTCAACACCTCGTCATCCGGAACTAACCGTCCTTAATCTTAACGTCACTCTTTTGAAAACCGAAACGATTTCCATCAAGGGACATGAATACCATGGTGCCCAAAGCAGTTATAACCTCCATGATCTAACTTACCAAAGTTTCTGCAAAACACACGTTAGTCATGGTAATAAAGCGTTGTCATCAATTGCCGAAACCAAACCTTGGGGCCTAGATGCTTTCAATCTCCCCCTTTTTGGTGATTGATGACAACACTAAGATTCAAAAGATTGGAGTTGAGGTTTTCGAGCATGCTTGGTTCACATAAGCAAAAGGCAATAAGCACAAAGGGTTAGGAATTGCTTATGTGCCCCAAGCCAAAAGAGTGTACTCATAAGATAAGACAAAAAGCGTTAGTACACATAAAGATATAGCTCATAAGAAATTGGAGTAAGGCACGGAAGCACAACCTTAGAGCTATAACTAAAACGGTGACATTAAATAACACAGTGACTAGATAACACATTAGACTCAAAGTTTATCACACGACGACATGTCACACGAATGCAATGACCAAAAAGTAAACATGATGCATGAATGTAGCACACAACTAAGAACGAAAACCCTCTAATAAAAACTCCCCCTGAAACTACTCTCTCTCCCCCTTTGGCATCAAGCGCCAAAAAGCTAATCTAAGGATCTGACGGGGGGACAGACGGAGTCGTGTCGGGTGCCGAGGTGCGCGGAGTAATCACGAAGTGCAGAGAATCACCCTCGGAATCTAAGCTATCTGGCTGACCCTCTGAAGAAGCACGTGGCTGTGAAGCGGTCTGGGTCTGAGCAGGAACAGGTACTGATGTAGAAGCAACAAGAGGATCTGTCTGTGTGACCTGAGCCTGTAGTGAGCCAATAGCTGGGGGATCTGTCGAGGCAACTGACGAAGGAATAGTCTCTGTAGTACCGGTCCCTGTCACTGGAGGAATAGCTGCCTCGGGAGCTGACAACCCTGAAGAAGTAGTAAATGTAGTAGTGTGCGAGGGTGTCGGCTGACCAGTCAACTCGCTGTAGGTAGCACTGAAATCACCGATTGGTGTGCCTGTCAGGAGGTGAGGGCGAGGCTGGTCTGAAGGTGTAAACCCCATGTGAATAGGAGTGAAACTCGACGACTAGAATGACTAGGGAACCTGCTGCTGTGGAGATGTGAACTGGAAGCTCGGCTGTCCCTGACTCGACGGACCACTGGACTGTAAAGCATTAGTCAGGACAGAAGCAGGCGGAGGAACCCCGACAATGACAAGGTGGCGCAGGAGATCCAAGTACTGCTGCTGACTAGCTGCACTCTGTCGTTGTATCTCGTACTGCTGTCTCTGCATCTCAACCTGCTGCCTCTGGATCTCAAGCTGCTGACGCTGAAACTCGTCCTGACGAGCCTGTATCTGTGCAAGTGCTGCAGCTGTGTCCTGAGCCTGTCGCTGTATCTGCTGCTGCTGCTGCTCCTGTGCCTAGGTCAGCCTCTCAAGTATAGCCACCATGGCTGGGTCTGAGCGGGAGGCTGAACTAGAGCCACCGGCCTCGTGGTCGTGAGACCGAGGAGACCGGTATCTGGGGATGGGCTGGTAGTCCTCATCAGTGCTGTCAGATGTCACATCCTCAGGAAGATCAGCAGGCTGAGCGTCAAGATCAGCTAGCTCTGCCTCAGCAAGCTCATCAACTGTGGCGTCCTGCTCAGCTGCTGTCTCAGGAACCTCAGGTCGCTCACGCTGTCCTGGCACTGGGGCCTGATCTCTAGTGACTGAGGCCCAAAGGTGACGGATATCATACTCAGGGAAAGCAGTGGTAGTGTCTGATATCTCAGCTCTGATCTCTGCTGGTAGCTGAATAGATGATCTAATGATGAAGCAGATCTAGTGTGCATAGGGCAGCTGACGATTTCCCTTGAAGCCCTCAGCTATGGTGTCCTCCATCTCACTAAGTATGAGATCCCAAATGTCAAACTGTGTCTGTGAGAGGAGGTGGTGAACAACCCATAGCTGCATCCGAGTCAGTCCCTCTCTGTAGCCAAGTCTGGGAAGAAGAGTGCGTCTGACTATAGCATCCAGAACTCTGGCAAGTGGTGTCAGGCTAGCAGGCGTACGACGAGACCCTTCGCCAAAAGGCTCATGGAAGCAGGGTCGAACCAAGTCTGTGGGTGGCACTGCCCCGCCGTGAGGGCGTCTCGGTGGAGGAGTCTGACCAAAGCACAACTGATGTATCTTCGTGTCGGAAGCAGGGAGTCTAAGAATCTCCCGCACTCTAGTGCTGTATAGTCTGTGATCGCTGCCTCGGAATGCAAAGTGAATAAACTCATGGGCAGGATCAATTCAAAGTGAAGCATAAAACTCTCTGACCCATGTGCCGCAGTATGCACCTGTCCGTCCAAGAAGATCTGACAAGCCTGGCAGAAAGGATAGGTGCGGACGAAGCTGCTCTCCCACAACCTCAACCAGTGACTCAAGCCGACAGACCCTCTGTGGTCGAAAAGCAATACCGCTATCAACTAGAGCCCTGTAGAAATCCTCCTGAAGTGGGGTATAGAAACCCTCTGAAGCTCTGTGATCCCTCACAGGTGGAAACCATCGGCTGACCTCCACGAACCTCAACCCCTGCACCTGACGTGCTGTAGCACCCCTTAGGTCAAAGTGCTCGACCGGGGGTGAACCTCTAGCTCTGGGAGGAGGATGTGCTCCACGACGCTGGCCCTCTAGCCTAGGAGTCACCTGAGTACGTGCGCGTGTGGAACGGCGACGCGGTGGAGACTGAGCTGGCTGCTCCTCTGTATCCTCTGTAGCCTCTGGAGCCTCTGTAGCCTCTGTAGGTGGATCAACTGACATACCCTTTGTAGCTCCAGTATCCTCTGTACCCTCAGTGGCCTCAGTGCCGAGCTGTCGACCTTCAAGATGAAAGCGACGCTCGCCTATGTGTATGCCACTGCTCCTGCCACCTCTCTCTGCCTGCTCTGCTGCATCTGCCACGGCCTGAGCAATCTCTGCCTCTGTAAGTGTCTTCTTCTTCTTTCTGGCCATGATCTTGATGCGCTTTCCACGCGCAATCTCAGACCGACGAGGAGGACTGTCGTCCCTGTCACCAGGAGCACCACTGGCGTTCTTGCAACGCACTATGCTGACAAACTGACTGACAACCTCTGTAAGATGGTGAACTGTCACTCGAGAGGCTTGGCCTCAATCCGTATCCGCAGGCTTGGCCTCGGATTCAGCAAACTGATCTCACCCTGACACACCGACTGACTCGCTGCAACGACGGAATAGAGAGATCTACTATAAGCACATATATAACTAAAAGGTATGAAACCCTAGAGATAGCAAGCATATGAGATACGATGTGAATCGAAACACGGAGCTACCTCTGATCGACGAGACGACGGTGACAAGATGAGGTGACCTAGATCGCGAGATTCCCCGAATTCGACGAACGAGCTCTGAAAGGACCGAGTCGATGATAAGCAATGGAAAGTTACGGTCAAGGTTAGCCCTAATGACAGAATTGAATGAAATTGAGCGAAAACAAACGAGTTCTTCACCTCGAGCTAGGGTTAGGGCAAACCCTAGAGGACGGGCTCGGCCGAAAGGATGGATTCGAGGGGCTAGGGTGGAAGCTTGGCACGGGGGAGCACGTGGTGGCTGCTGTGGAAGAACGGCGAGGCACGAGGGGCCAGCAGACACGGTGGCGGCGGTGGCAAATGGCTCACGGCGGTGAGGAGAACGAGCGGCGGTGGCGCAGCTCGGCTGGCGCGGGCGTGGCTGAGCAGCAACGTGCGTGGGTAGGGAGGCGAGGAGGCGCGGCGGGGTCAAGGCAGGGGTCGCCGGAGGTGAGAAAGACGGCAAGGGCGCGGCGGAATCCGGCAAGCTCGGCGAATCGGCGGTTAGGGTTCGGCGGCGGCGGCGAAACGTGAGCGATTGAGAAAACACGGCCGAGGACGAACCGTTTTATGAAGGGGTTAGATCCGCTCGACGTGCGATGACCGGACGCGGTGGTCGATATGACCGGACGCGGTGGTGCAGCGTCCAGTCACACTCCAATAAGCTCCTGGAGCGACCGGACGCGTCCGGTTAGGACTGACCGGACGCGATCAGAGTCCGGTCGAGGGGAACTCGGGAATTCATCGCGAATGACCGGATGCGGTGGTGGTAACCGGGACCGAACGCGGTGGTCAACAGAGGCGCGTTCGGTGCAGCGTTCGGTCACTAGATCTGGAGTTGGTCTTCTGGATGACCGGACGCGCTAGTGGACACAGGGACCGGACGCGGTGGTGAAGCATCACTGCGTCCGGTGCAGCGTCCGGTCCAGCGTCCGGTCACTGTTTTTCACCCTTCTTCGTTCCGAACTTCGACGTGACTTTTCCCAATCAAGTTCCAAATCAAAGAGACACAAATAAACACCAATTGGAACCTGATATGAGTGATCTCACTCAAACCCTCAAATTTTTCAAAGTAGTTTGCCTTAGGCTAGTATTATTTTTAGGAAAATAGGCAATAAACACCCGAGGAGCAACGTATGGCCATGCAATAGTGTTTTTAGACCTTTAGGAGCGTCAAAATGCTCTCTCTATCAATGGACGAACACAGAGGTTGCTCAAAGCTAAACCGAAAAGAAACGACAAACGAACAACCATGCATATGCAATGCAATACAAGAAAGTAAAGCTAGGTTGCTTGTCAAGTTTGATCCACGGTTAGGCTTCTTCACTCCTCCAAAGAAGGGTTATCGTAACCGTGTTAGCCAAGCCCTAAATGCATTGCGATAAAATAAACATGACATATAATGCAATGCAATGCAAGGGACAACACACGCTCATTTTTTAAAGTTGCTTGAATCAAGCACATTGAGTTCACTTCTTAACCTACAAAAGGTGGCCTCATCCAAAGGTTTAGTGAAGATATCCGCTAATTGATTTTCACTTCTTACACCTTCTAGTGATATGTTATTTTTAGCAACGTGATCTCTTAGAAAATGATGGCGGATATCAATGTGCTTGGTGCGAGAGTGTTGTACCGGATTGTTAGCAATTTTAACGGCACTTTCATTATCACATAAAAGTGGCACCTTTTCAAGAACAATTCCATAGTCTAGGAGGGTTTGTTTCATATATAAGATTTGTGCACAACAAGCCCCCGCGGCAATGTATTCCGCCTCGGCGGTGGACAAAGCCACACTATTTTGCTTTTTAGATGACCAAGATACTAAAGATCTCCCAAGCAAATGGCACCCTCCGGATGTGCTTTTTCTATCAATTTTGCAACCGGCATAGTCCGAATCGGAATAGCCAACTAGTTGGAATCTAGCTCCTTTGGGATACCAAAGACCAATGCTTGGGGTGTGCTTAAGATATCTTAGGATTCTTTTTACGGCACTTAAGTGAGGTTCTTTAGGGCACGCTTGGAAGCGAGCACACATGCACACACTAAATATGATATCGGGCCTAGATGCGGTAAGGTATAACAAGCTACCAATCATAGAACGGTAGAGAGTTTGATCAACCGGTTTACCTCCCTCATCTAGGTCGAGATGTCCATTTGATGGCATTGGGGTCTTGATTGGTTTGCATTCTTCCATCTTGAATCTTTTGAGAAGATCCTTGGTATACTTTTCTTGAGAGATGAAAATCCCTTCTCTCATTTGCTTGACTTGAAAACCAAGGAAGAATGTGAGCTCACCAATCATTGACATCTCGAACTCCTTCGACATCAATTCACCAAATTCCTTGCAATAATCTTCATTTGTTGACCCAAAAATGATATCATCAACATACACTTGACAAATGAAGATCTCCCCATTAAGCTTCTTGGTGAATAGTGTGGTGTCGACCTTCCCAATGGTGAAGCCCTTCTCAATGAGGAAGTCTCGGAGGCGCTCATACCACGCTCTAGGGGCTTGCTTGAGCCCATATAGCGCCTTGGACAACCTATAAACATGATTAGGATATCTAGGGTCTTCAAACCTGGGAGGTTGATTAACATAGACTAGTTCATTTATAAAGCCATTTAAGAATGGACTTTTCACATCCATTTGATATAGTTTCATATCATGATGTGATGCATATGCAAGGAGGATACGAATGGCTTCAAGTCTTGCAACGGTGCAAAGGTCCCTCCAAAATCAAGGCCTTCAACTTGAGAGAACCCCTTTGCAACTAGTCTTGCCTTGTTCCTCACTACTATGCCTTGGTCATCTTGCTTGTTTCGGAACACCCACTTGGTTCCAATGACTCTTGCACCTTTAGGATGCTCTTCAAGTGTCCATACTTGATTGCGGGTGAAGTTGTTCAATTCTTTATGCATGACATTCACCCAATCCAGATCTTGAAGAGCTTCTTCTACATTCTTAGGTTCAACACAAGAGACAAAAGAGTGATGTTCAACAAAAGAAGCAAGCTTTTGAGATCGAGTCATTACTCCCTTAGTAGGACTCCCTATGATGAGTTCTTGTGGATGTGCTTGAAGTAGAGATGAATTTCTTCTATCAACCACTTGAGGAGGTGGATGGGGAGCATCAACATCTTGAGCTTGTGCCTCGGCTTGTTCATGAGAGATATAAGTGTCTTCATTTTCAACTCTCTCATTCTTGTCATCATCTTGAGGCACACGTGATGAAGATGGTGGATCAATGATTTGTACATCGTCTTCATCATCTTTTGGCTTGATGTCTCCCACGGGCATGTTCTTCATGGCCTCCCTCAAGGGTTCATCACCTACATCATCACAATTCTCAATTGCTCCTTGGGAGCCGTTAGATTCATCAAATTCCACATCATATGTTTCTTCAACCAAACCGGTGGCATGGTTAAATACTCTATATGCTTTGGACTTTGATGAGTAACCAACAAGAAAACCAATATCATGTCTTTGAAACTTCCCTAGGTGTTGACGTTTCTTGTAGATGTAGCATTTGCAACCAAACACCCGGAAGAATGAGACGTCCGGCTTCTTCCCATTAAGCAACTCATAGGGGGTCTTGCCAAGAAACTTTTGTAGGAAGAGGCGATTTGAAGCATAGCATGCGGTGTTGATTGCCTCGGCCCAAAACTTTTCCGGAGTGTTGTACTCATCTAGCATTGTTCTTGCAAGGGTGATCAAAGTCCGGTTCTTTCTCTCAACTACACCATTTTGTTGAGGAGTGTAGGTTGAAGAGACCTCATGCTTGATTCCAATTTCATCACAAAAAGCTTCAATGTTGGTGTTGTCAAACTCTTTGCCATTATCACTTCTAATCTTCTTTATCTTGACTTCAAATTCATTTTGAGCTCTCTTTGCAAACTTCTTGAAGCAATTTGCCACTTTGGATTTGTCATGAAGGAAGAAAGTCCATGTATACCTTGAGTAGTCATCCACTATTACAAGACAATAGAGATTACCACCCAAGCTCTTGTATGTTGTAGGCCCAAACAAATCCATGTGTAGAAGTTCTAGCACTCTTGAAGTTGACATGAAAGCTTTGGTTGGATGAGTGTTTGCAACTTGTTTGCCCGCTTGACATGCACTACAAGGTTTGTCCTTTTCAAACTTCACATCCTTCAATCCTCTCACTAGTTCTTTCTTCAATAGCTTGTTGAGAGTGCTCATTCCAACATGTGCAAGCCTCCTATGCCAAAGCCAACCAAGTGAGGTCTTGGTGAACAAACATGTCATCAAATTTGCATCTTCGGAGGTGAAGTCAACAAGATAAAGATTGTTGTATCTAAAGCCTTTGAAAATCACTTGCTTGTCATCTATCTTTGAAACTTCCACTTCATTTGGTGTGAACAAGCATTGGAAGCCAAGGTCACAAAGTTGCCCAACGGATAATAAGTTGAAACTCAATGAAGCAACATAGAGCACATTTGAGAGTGAGTGATCATTTGATATTGCAATTTTGCCTATACCCTTGACTTTGCTCTTTGAATTATCCCCAAATGTGATCTTCTCTTGACATATCCCATTCTCTTCAATGGAGGTGAACATACGAGGATCACCGGTCATATGTTAAGTGCAACCACTATCAATAACCCAATGAGATCCACCGGTCTTGTAGTTCACCTACACACAAGAGATCAAGCTTTTTGTTTAGGGACCCAAACTTGAGAGGGGCCCTTGACTTTCTCAACTAGTGACTTAGCAACCCATATTTTCTTTGGCCTATTCTTGTTTGGGGGACCCAAAAACATGACTTTCATCTTTCCATTTGAATCTTTTCTTAGCATGTAATGAGCATTGAAGGCAAAGGGTCTAGCATGCTTGGGCAAGGGTTGTGGTGGTGGAGTTTTGCATTCATGAGCAAAGTGACCTTCTTGACCACACTCAACACATCTCTTTGGCTTGGGCTTTGACTTGCTTTGTTGTTGTTGAGCTTTTGCCTTCTTCTCTTGATTTGCCAAGTACCCAATACCACTTCTATCCATCTTCATTACGGTGTTCATGAGGAGCTCACTTTGCAAATATTGACCTCTTGTGAACTTGCTTAGACTGGTCTTGAGATGCTCTTTTTCTTGCTTGAGATTTTTGTTCTCTTCAATGAGTGACTCATTTATTGTTTGCTTCTCAAGAGCCATCAAACCTTTTAGCTTCTTGTTCTCATTTGCAAGCTTCTCATTCTCACACTTGATCTTGGCATAATCATCATAGTTGCTTGACTCAACCACACTCTTGCCTTTGCTACTAGAACCTTGCTCAATGCTTTCAATGATCAAGTCATCACATGATGTAACTATATCACACTTAACAACATTGTTAGTAGCATCATGTATCTCAAGAGCAAGTTCATTAGCAACCACAAGACTATCATAGTCAATTTTTAATGTGGTGTATTTGTCTTTTAGAGAGTTATGTCTAGTGATGAGCTCATCATGCTTCTTCTCAAGCTTATCATGTTGATCTTTAAGCTCTTTATTAGAGGTTTTGAGCTCCTTGAGATGAGAAGACATAACTTCATTTTGATCTCTAAGCTCACCACTAGTCTTTTGAGCATTTTCAAGCTTTGATGAGAGTGATTCATTTTCATTTTGAAGTTCATCATTTTCATTTCTTGTCCTTCTTATGATTTTAGTGTATTTGTTTAGCAATTTTACAAGTTCATCATAAGAAGGTGCGTCATATTCATCATCACTATCATCATCATCATCACTATCATGGTTTTGTACCTTTCGTTCACCCTTGGCCATAAGGCATAGGTGAGTAGTGGACGATGATAGTGAAGGAGGCGGTGAAGGTGGTGATGAAGATGTCGGTGAAGATGATGGCCCCATAACAAAAGCGGTAACCTTCTCTTTCTCATCATTGCTCTCATCTTCGGAGGACTCACAAGATGATTCAATGTCGGTGAGCCAATCACCAACAATATATGCCTTTCCTCCCTTCTTCTTCTTGTGGAACTCCTTCTTCTTGCCATCCTTCTTCTTGTATGGCTTGTTTTTCTTCTTCTCTTCTTCTTCATCACTTGAATCATTTTTCTTGCCCTTGTTCTTGTTCTTGTACTTGTCTTTTGGTGGTCTAGGGCATTGATGAGCTAAGTGGCCAAGTTCACCACAATTGTAGCAATCCATCTCCGAGATGGGCTTTCTCTTGCTACTTGTGAAGAATTTCTTTTTCTTGCCATCGAACTTGATGCCACTCTTGTTGAGCTTCTTTAGCATCTTGGTGGTCTTTCTCACCATGAGTGCAAGTGATTCATCATCGACATCACTTTCACTTGAGCTTTCTTGCAGCATCATGGCTTGGCCCTTCTTCTTCTTCTTGTCATGGCTAGCTTTGAAGGCCAAGTCTTTCTTCTTGGAAGATGATGAGCCCTCTTCCGGAGTGATGTGCATGTACATCTCATGAGCATTGATCTTCCCCAATACTTGTGTCGGTGTTGCGGTGGAGAGATCACTTTGGTGAAGCACGGTGACAATGTGACCATACTTCTCAACGGGAAGAACACTCAAGATCTTTCTTGCAACATCCGATTGGCTCATTTGAGTGAGCCCAAGAGCATTGAGGTCCTCTACAAGAACATTCAAGCGAGTGTACATGTCATTAGCACTTTCTTTGGGAAGCATCTCAAAAGAATTAATTTTCTTTAAAGCAATGTGATAGCGTTCCTCACGCACACTCTTAGTTCCCTCATGGAGAGCACAAAGATTTTCCCACAATTCATGAGCGTTCTCTGCATTACGCACACGATTGAAGATATCTTTGCCTAAGCCCCGGTAGAGTGCATTTTTGGCCTTTGCATTCCACCGGTCGTACTTCTCCTCGTCACCAATGCGGTTTGCGGGATCCTTGATAGTGGGAAGCCCTTGGGTTACGACTCTAAGACACCCAACATCTATGGCTTCGAGATACGCCTCCATGCGGATTTTCCAATATGGAAAATCATCCCCCTCAAAGGTGGGAGGTGGTCCTTCCCCGTTAGACATCTTGCTCTAGGCGGTAAAGCCTAAATTAGGAGCAACACGGCTCCGATACCAATTGAAAGGATCAAGATGCCCAAGAGGGGGGTGAATTGGGCTTTTCTAAAAATTAATTGCAAGAATTAAATCCTACAAGCCGGAATTCACCCCTAGTGCCTACTTGTGTTCCTAGAGAGTCTACCGATAAAAAGTTTTGCACCCTAGTTTCCAATCCTAGTCTAGCATGGCAATTCTAGGAAAGTAAATCAAGCAATGAAAGTAAATACGAGAATGTAAATGCTTGAATGTAAAGGGCAAGGAACACGGCGATGTTTTTCCGAGGTATCGGAGAGTCGCCACTCCCCACTAGTCCTCGTTGGAGCACCCGCGCAAGGGTGTAGCTCCCCCTTGATCCACGCAAGGATCAAGTGCTCTCTACGGGTTGATTCTTCGACACTCCGTCGCGGTGAATCACCCAAAACCGCTCACAAGATGAGTTGGGTCATCCACAAGCTCCGCCGGATGATCACCAAACTCCCAATCACCACCAAGCCGTCTAGGTGATGGCGATCACCAAGAGTAACAAGCTAGAACTCTCACTTGACCACAACGAGCCCAAATGAGAAGGTGGATGCACACTTGCTACTCTCTAATCGCTAGTGAGGAACTCTCAAGCTTTGATTCTCAAATCTCTATCCTCACTAGAGCTCTTGCACTCCCTTGCACTCTAAAGGGTTTTCTCAGCTGATCAAATGAGCAAGAGGCCTCTAAAAGAGGTGGTGGGGATGTATTTATACACCCCACAGACAAAACGAACCGTTACCCGCTGACTCAGCAAAACACGGGCTGACCGGACGCGTCGGTCGAAGTGACCGGACGCGCCGGTCGCTCGTAATGGTCGAAATCCGAAATTTCAACTGAGTGATCGGACGTGCCAGTCAGGGGTGACCGGACGCGTCCGATCGTGCAGGGAGCATACTGTAATCGCACCGGACGCGCGACCGCGTCCGATCGGTGATGACCGGACGCGTCCGGTCGTCTCTGGACCTTACTGGACTGTGACCGGACGCGCCGATCACACCCAGGTCGCGTCTGATCGGGTGTTTCCCTCAAGTGACACGTGTCGGCTTCTGACCACCGCGTCCGGTCCACGCAGGGACCGCGTCCAGTCGTCAGCGCCGAAACCCTAGCCGCGGATTTGTACTGACCGGACGCGTCCGGTCATGCCGAAAACCGCGTCCGATCAAGGGAAAACGACCCGAAACTTTTCGAAACGCATCGCAACTTGAACCATCCTTAATCTTGACGTCACTCTTTTGAAACCGAAACGATTTCCATCAAGGGACATGAATACCATGGTGCCCAAAGCAGTTATAACCTCCATGATCTAACTTACCAAAGTTTCTGCAAAACACACGTTAGTCATGGTAATAAAGCGCTGTCATCAATTGCCGAAACCAAACATTGGGGCCTAGATGCTTTCATCCTGGACAACACCAAAATAGCACAAATCGTTCCAAATTTGATTATTTTTTCTTTTCTTGTTTCCATGTGTTTTCCCATTCATCTTCAAGTCTTTGGTCATATTTTGGTCACCAAGAAAATGTTTTAGATATTTTTAGTAGTGACTTGACTGGAGTTTTAAATTCAAATCAAGGACTGTTGGCGTTTCTTAGCGTCATCACTAGGATTGGTGTTTCCTAACAATGACACGAGAAATGCCGTGACGATATTTCTGAACACATGTAGAAATATTCCGCAAGCGCATGGATATATCGTTATAGCATTTCACCCGGAAGTATTCGGGTATTGTTCATTTATATTTTCCCAAAGGAAGGTATGGTGTAAAAGTCACTAGTATGGACATGGTCAAGATAGCATGATTGTATAATAGACCAAAGTTCATAACAGGGGTAAGCCAGGATAATTGTTGGATAGTGCGACACACACACTCAAGCCAATCTTAAGGATAAAGATAAAAGAAAGAATAAAGAATAAAATAATATAACTAAACTAGAGCAGGCTTATCTTGTATAGCTATGTTAGG
Organism: Saccharum hybrid cultivar R570; assembly: GCA_038087645.1. Classification (NCBI taxonomy): domain Eukaryota; kingdom Viridiplantae; phylum Streptophyta; class Magnoliopsida; order Poales; family Poaceae; genus Saccharum; species Saccharum hybrid cultivar. Next base: position 10,953,670 of record JAQSUU010000112.1, on the reverse strand, counting down.
ATTAGCAGATCATACAAATACATGAATTTCTAAGGGTAGAGATCCTAACTTAAGATAGCTTTGGTCACTATAAACTTACTTCGGGCACCGGAGTGCACCTGATCTGCCAGGCGAAACCGGCGTATGGCTCTATGCCGTATCCGAATGTGGGGGATTACGAAGGATGGACAAGGCTGTCACCACCTGCTGTCTACCCCTCAACCGGAGGATACGTGGCAAACAAAGGTAACTTATAACATAAAAACCACGTATACGCTATTGGTTACTACTCTAGCGGTCGCCAGGAACTTCCATCTTTATTAGGAGTCCTCTTACTAGAGCATCCACCACGGGGACGGACGACGAACCCGTAAGCATATAATGACCAAAACTAATCTTAAAGCTACCTCAATTTAGGTCTTGGTCTAAACATGTATGTATGAAAGATTAAGCATAGAGTTCTATATGCTAAATGAATAATATAAGAACTTAGCTCTAATTCATAAGCATAACTATATTGATAGGATAATAACAAGAACAAGATGAAGAACATGACATGAATCATAATGAAGAACATTGTATTGATCATACCAAATATCTTCAAGATGCTCTTGATCTCCAATTACAAGCTTTACCAAGCTCCTAACACTAAAAATAGTAAAGATACAAGTGGAGGGAGAGGCTCAAATGTGGTGTGTGTTGTGAATGGAGCTCTACCTTCTTTTATACTAGAGTGAGGTCAGTTTGGCGCTGGAAAATTAGGAAACTAGACTAAACTGCCTCTAGGAGCATTAATGGCACCGCCTAAGGAAGCTGGGCCCGAGGCGTGCCACCTAGGGTGCGGTGAAAGGACCTTGATGTCGCCTAAAGGGGGTGAATAGGCCTATTTAAAACAAACTCAAGCAGAAGTTAAATTCCACGTGTGGCACTGCCTCACTTGAGTGCGGCATTGCCGCACCTGTAGACAAGTTGGAGTGCACAATTCAAAAACTGCCTAAGGAAAAATAGATCAAGCAAATTACTGATGTTCCTAGGCTAGTGTAGAGCCTATTCCAACCACCTATAAGTTAGCGGAACCTTATGCACAAGTAGATCGAGACCAAACCCTAGAATCACCAATAAACAAGTATAGCAATGCAAATCACAAGAACACAAGTGAGACACTAATTTATCCTGTGGTTCAGCTCTCCACTAAGGCTTGGTCCATGTTGTTGAGTTGCCACAAAGGCTTTAGGTCTCTTTCAACCCTTTCCTCGTTCTCAAGTCAAGATAAAGAACTCTTGAGATGAGGGGTGATTTCACTAGCTGATTGAGGTGATTACAAACCTCTCGGGGCTGCCACATAAGTTGGCAACCTCACGGGCGATGATCTAGCCGGCTAGGAGCAAGCTCCAAGAGTAACAAACACAATCCACTGGCTTAAACGTAAAGCAAGTGCTATAGGAGATGAAGAACTGTTGGGGCTGCACTCTAATGCAGTTTGATCCTTGCTTGAATATCTTCTAAATATGAATGTTGAGATCAATCAAGCTTCAGTTTGACTCACATAGAAACATATATGGATCAACATCAATATGATCAAACCAATTCACGATTCCTTAAATCCTCTTCATTTTGGCTTGACACTCCTAACACTCACATCAATCTCTTATCTTCATACTTCTAGCTTGATCATATTAATGCAAAGTGATTTTCAAAATCTTTATCCATACAAGAAGCCAATGTAGAGAACATCTCATATCCATTATACATTGTCTCCTTTGTCATTTCACCTTTGCTTGACATTTCCTCACTTATGCACTCTTGATTCATCTTCAATCCATGATCAAGGCTAGTTCACTGTCCAACTCTTCTTGTTCATACAAAGCAAGCCATCATTGAGACCAATCCAAAATCATCAACTCATGTCTCATTTGCTATTTGCCAAATATGCGTGCTTTTAAATGATGCTAAGATATCCCATAACATAGACGCCATTTCATTTTATTCTATTTGCATTGTTGTCTTTTGCTTGAACTAGATTGTTTCCATAATCTTCCAATACAACAATACACAATTTGGCCTTCACAACATTATGTGGAAAATCATCAAGTTTGCCTTCTTGTTGAACCTATATACACTTCTCATTTCACAATCCACAAGTGTATACAATAAACTCAATTTTCTGTTCAACACTTAGCAAACTTGTTAGACCTTTAATGGTGTTGTCATTCCATTCACCAAAATCTAATAAAGGGCTAGATGCACTTTCATGCGGGCACACCCAGGGTGTGGTCGCACCTTAGCTGGCTCGCCTGGCCACCGCCTTTGCCAGGTGGACTAGTGTGTTGGGCCTAGGCTCCTTCCACGTTGGTGCTCGGCCCTGATTCGTTTTGTAGTTAGGCTTTTGCTTTATTCTTTGGTGTAGGATGTGCATTGAGCTTTGTCTGATGGTGTATTTTGACTAAACAGTGAATCTCTAATACAAGTGGAAATATGTCAATATGAATAACATATGTGTGTAAGTTATGCTAGTTCTCCTCTTTTTGTATCTTATTTGGCGATGAAATTGGTCGATAAGGACCACCAACAAGATCCCCCAAGCTTACCCCTTGCTCGTCTCGAGCAAGAGCTAAGACATTGGTTGTTGATCAGGAGTTACTTCAATGTCGGTTACATTTCAAAAGTGTCATGCTTATAACAAAATATTCATCCTTGATTTGAATAAATTGGTGTTCTATCCACCCTTTATTATCTTGTTACCTGCGGGGCTTTTTAGCCTTCGCCAAGTCTTAGGCGGTTGCAGGATAGAACATTTCACAGAAATGCTTATCATTCATTCCTTTGATCGACTTTCTTTCCAAAGGTTTTGAAAGTTTTGCAAAAAAAAAGTTAAGTTCCCCAAATGATTCACTCGGTCACTCAGAAGTGTATGATCCTCACCAAAGGTTTTTTATGTTTGCCTTTCTTTTCATCCTACCAACTAAATGGCTTATGTGGATCTTTTGGTAGGTATAAAAGAAGGCATACTTGCATCACATGATATTGCTAAGTCAAAAACCGGACCTCAAGGAAATACAAGTCATACACTTTGATCAAGACGTGCAAGTGTGTGGAATTTTTATAAACTTCCTAATTCTAAAATATTTTTGTACCTCAATGATCATGACTCTCTCTCTCTTTTTGGAGGGATGCTTTTTATTTGAAAATATGGGCTATCTTATTTCTTTCTTTTCTTTTTTTCTTCTTCATGCTCTTTGGCATGCATTTTTTCTCTCATGCCTTTGGCATGGATATATATATATATATATATATATATATATATATATATATATATATATATATATATATATATATATATATATTTCTTTTCTTTCTTTTTTTAGCATAGCCCATACTTCTTTTTGGCATATGAAAAACTTTAGAGAGAGAGAGACGCATGATAAATGAATGGAGTAATTATTTGATGGATGGAAAACATGTTTTTGCATAACTCTCAGTGTAAGAGTCATCAGTTTTATTTGCGGGTGTACGTGTGCCTTGATCATGGGTGCATGAAAATAATCTTCAACAAGGGTCGCAACAATTTGATAAAGCTCAATATGATAACAAGCAGCATATGACTAAGGTTTTGTATTTGTAAAACATGTCATATGGCTTTGGTAGGAAGTTTAAATCACTGAGGAATTTTTTAATTTTAGTTTTTTTTAAAAAAACTCCAGATGTCAAGTGTCGGCGTCTGGTCCCGCGAGGGTCCTAAGCCAACGAGTGAATCAGTGCTGCGTGTCCCTAATCTAGATGGTGATGCAAGGAGAGTACACGGGAGTTTATCCTAGTTCGGACACAAGAAGGCCCTACGTCTAGCGGGGGGAAGTATTGTATTTCCTTGCACCTAAGTGCTTGTGTAGGGGTTACAAGCTGTGAGAGAGGGAGCCAATCCCAGGTCTCGGAGAGAAAAAGTGAGAGTACAAAGGAGATTTCTTGAGATGTTGATCTTCTACGGTGGGATGGTGACTGGTTTTTGCTTGTCCGTCCTCCTTCGTAGAGTCCCCTGCCTGCCCTTTTATATGGTCAAGAGGAGGCAGAGACGCCGGGGGATGCCTTAGAAGTGAAGTTTTATCGAGCGTTGTGGAGGCTGCTGTAGCGACGTGGCCCGAGAATGGCCGGCCATCCCCGAACACCATGATGATGTAGAGGATGAGACGGTGAAAAGACTTCGGATCCTGTGGCATGCAGGCCTTGCTTCCTTGTTGACCGGCGGTTGGTTGAGGCCGGGTCGAGGACGGGTCGAGGTGCGTCGACGGGGAACGGATAAGGCCGAGTCCCGGGAATTTTGGGGTACGATACTCGTCGTATTCTCCCTCGAGGGGGATCAGTGGCGGAATAGTGCTCGGCATGGCGTGTACAGTGACAGGTTTTCACCGCCCATCCCGGGATGGGCAGTAAAAAGTGAGATTTGACACTGGTACTGCCTCCATGCCGGTTATCGCTATAGCCATGGGGGTAGGAAGTGGTTGGTAGTCGCATTAAATGCTTGACTTTTGTCTCAGAGTTGGTGAGTGAGGTGGGTCGAGCGGCTCGACCTAGGGTCGTGCGAGTCGGAGATTTCTCGGTGGTCGTGGAGTCCCGTCGAGCGAGTCTCGTGCGAGTCAGAACGTGGTCGAGGCGTTCCGTTCGTTGTTCTGGCTCGTTCCGCCTTCGTGGGCGGAGCCTTGGGCGTGGTTTTCTCAGGGGTTTGTCTTTATTAATCGTTGATTGTGGGTACCCTTGTTTTGGTACCTGACATCAAGTCTTTCTTAGAACAAAGTTATGGCAAATTATATTTGCACCATATCATATCCCGCAACAACTTAGACTAGATTAAGCATTTGTAACCCACAAGTTTTAAGTTTTTAGGATGAGACATTTTTAGCCAATAAACTCAAATCTTGGGGACAGCTAAGTTATAAACTAGGCACAGTCAAAATATAAGACCGAGCAATTGTTCATCATTTTAACAAAGGAGAAACTAACATTCTTACTACACATATGTGGAGTGGAATAAAATTTATTTTTCTTATTATTATTATTTTTATAATTTTTTTAAATCAAGGTTCACCAAACAAGTTTTCATCTTTGTCGTCATCTCAAAGACTTACCCTCATGGAGTTGATAAATTCCTGCAGGGGTTAGTCAATAAGATCAACCAAAATCTATACTAGCAGTTTCGAGTCAATGATCATACTAGACACCATGTCTAATTTGATCAAGGTAGTTAATTAATCTAAGCACCATGCTTAAATTAAGAAACCTATAGAAAGCATGATTATTACATCCAAATTTTAAACTAAGCACCATGCTTAATTTAAAAGATATATAATCAATACTCCCAAACCAAAAGATGCTAGCATAGAGAGAGGAAGCATTAAAGGATAAACAAGAATCATCCAACAGAGGTGAAAACATTGAATGGTATAATTTTTTCATTATTGTTATTATTATATCTATTTCTCTCTTTTTTATGCAAGGTAACGGAAAATGGTAAGAGTGCAAGATACACGTTACCTTGTGGGGGTCCTCTCCCAAGCTAGCTCACGGCTTATGGTTCGGGGTTGTACCCATAGTTTTTTGGCTTTTCCTGCATGGTTAGGATATGGTAGATTATGAGTGGACTTACCATCCCTCATGATTACCGCATTGATTTTTTCAAATTAAATCTCGGGGTGTCCCGGGATCTTTTCAAAATCATATGCAGGAATTGAAGCGGCAATTTGAGCTAGTTGTGTTTCAAACATTTTATTGAGGCTTAATTGATTTTCAAAAGAAAAGTTAAGCCTTCTAAATTTGAATTAATGTTTTCAAAAATTTCATTTCTAGAGGCAAGTTTCTTTGTCAAGTCTTCATTCATTTGAGCTTTCCCTAACATAAGATCTTTCAACAAAGGTTGATTTGCATAATTTGAATGAGCATAGTTACCTTCCTGATTTTGCGGGTGTGACTGATTCCACCTTGGATCTCCTTGTGGACAGAACCCATTATAGTTGTTGTACCACACATCTACTTGGGTTTCAAGGCAGTCATTCCCCAAACGTCCGAAGTCTCCGCATATCTCGCATAGTATATGCGAATAGAGCGATTGGACGGTACCATAAGTTGCTCCTTTTATGGCACCATGCTTATCCAAGCGTTTTATTAGGAGATCCAATTTTACGACCAGCATATCTGTTTCCTCCACGGTATGCATGCCGTCTTCTTAGGGTTCGAGTCTGTCTTCACTCCACCCCTGATTGGAGACCATCTTCTCAATGAGAGCCATAGCTTCGTTGACTGTGAGCGAGAAGAAGGCTCCTCCGATAGCAGTATCTGTGTGGGCTCTAGATGTGGAAGTTAGCTCGTTGTAGAAGTTCTGAAGAATCAACCAGTCTTCCATCCCATGGTGTGGGTAGGCAAGGATGTATTCTTGTAGCCTCTCCCATGCTTCTGGGATGGATTCTGATGCTGTCTGTTGGAAGTTGGAAATTCTTCCACGAAGGGCATTGGTTTTGCCCATAGGGAAGAACTTCACGAGAAAGGCCGTGGAACACTTGTTCCATGTGTTGACAACTTTCCGGTCCTTGTAGAACCACTGTTTTGCCCTCCCCAAGAGGGAGAACATGAATAAGTAGAGTCTGATTATCTCCTGTGCGACACCCTCCATGACGACGGTGTCGCACAGCTCTAGGAAGTGTTGGAGATGTGCGTTGGTGTCCTCGCTAGGCAATCCATAGAATGGATTTGCCTTCACCATCATGATTAGGCCGGTCTTTAGTTCGAAGTTTGCATCGCCCATGTTGACAGCGAGCCCAATGGCCACGTTGACAACAACGGGGATGGTATACTCGCGCAGAGTCTTGTCAGCCATGGTGTTCGGTATGGATGTTTCTGGGTGACGGGGTTGGTTGCTGGTGGAGTAGCGGAAGGAGGATCGACACAAGGTTGGGCCTTCTATAGGAATGACTCTAGATTCTTGATGAAGGTCGTTGGCAAGTCAAAACTGTCTTACACTATCTTGTTTTCATCCACAACAGGAGAAAACAAGCAAAGTTATCCTGTTATGAGCAATGGCTACTATGCATGCATATTATCATAAACATGTCCTAAAAGATTCTTTTAACCAGTGCCATTCCCCGGCAATGGCGCCAGAAATGCTTGTTGGCATTTCTAAACGCAATCACCAAGTATGGAGTTTTTAAATCCATCCCTGGCAACGGCGCCAGAAATACTTATTGGCGTTTCTTAGCGTCATCACTAGGAATGGTGTTTCCTAGCAATGACACTAGAAATGTCGTGACGATATTTCTGAACACATGCAAAAATATTCTGCAAGCGCACGGATATATCGTTGTAGCATTTCACCCGGAAGTATTCAGGTATCATTCATTTATATTTTCCCAAAGGAAGGTATGGTGTAAAAGTCACTAGTATGGACATGGTCAAGATAGCATGACTGTATAATAGACCAAAGTTCATAACAGGGGTAAGTTAGGATAATTGTTGGATAGTGTGACACACACACTCAAGCCAATTTTAAGGATAAAGATAAAAAATAATAAAGAATAAAAGAATATAACTAAACTGAAGCAGGCTTATCTTGTATAGCTATGTTAGGATTAGCATATCATACAAATACATGAATTTCTAAGGGTATAGATCCTAAGTTAAGATAGCTTTGGTCACTATAAACTTAATTCGGGCACCGGAGTGCACCTGGTCTGCCAGGCGATATTGGCATATGGCTCTACGCCGTATCCGAACATGGGGGATTACGAAGGATGGACAGGGCTGTCAGCACCTGTTGCCTACCCCTCAACCGGAGGATACGAGGCAAACGAAGGTAACTTCTAACATAGACACCACATCTACGCTATTGGTTACTACTCTTGCGGTCGCTAGGAACTTTTGTCTTTATCAGGAGTCCTCTTACTAGAGCATCCACCACGAGGACGAACGACGAACCCGCAAGCATATAATGACCAAAACTAATCTTAAAGTAGAACCTACTACCTCAATTTAGGTCTTGGTCTAAACATGTATATATGAAAGATTAAGCATAAAGTTCTATATGATAAATGAATAGCATAAGAACTTAGCTCTAATTCATAAGCATAACTATATTGATAGAATAAGAACAAGAACAAGATGAAGAACATGACATGAATCACAATGAAGAACATTGTATTGATCATACCAAATATCTTCAAGATGCTCTTGATCTCCAATTACAAGCTTTGCCAAGCTCCTAACACTAAAAATAGTAAAAGATACAAGTGGAGGGAGAGAGGCTCAAATGCGGTGTGTGTTGTGAATGGAGCTCTACCCCTTCTTTATACTAGAGTGAGGTCAGTTTGGCGCTGGAAAATTAGGAAACTAGCCTAAACCGCCTCTAGGAGCATTAATGGCACCTCCTGAGGAAGCTGGGCCCAGGCCGCACCGCCTAGGGTGCGCAGTGCGGCCGCACCCAAGGTGCAGCCGCACCCAGGCTAGCTCGCCTGGCCACCGCCTTTGCCAGGTGGGCTGGTGGCTGGGTCTAGGCTCCTTCCACGTTGGTGCTCGGACCTGATTTGTTGTGTAGTTGGGCTTTTGCTTTATTCTTTGGTGTAGGATGTGCATTGCGCTTTGTCTAATGGCGTATTTTGACTATAATTCCCTTGTATTCAAGTATGAGCCTGCAAAATAGTAAATCTTCAATACAAGTGGAAATATGTCAATATAAATAATATATGTGTGTATGTTATGCTAGTTCTCCATAAGGACCACCAACAAGGACCACCAATGTTCTCAAACAAATCAGTGCACAATTGCACCAATGGTTCTGACAGAGACAGTTTTATCCCATCAGGTAGTGTACTATACGCAGTTACGCATGGGGAGTCGTAGCATTTTGCTTGGAAAGCATATATATTCCCTCAGAACCCCTTTTGTCTTCTTCTCAATCACCTTTAGAGGAGCACAAGAACAAATTAAAGCAATGATCGACCCTTTTCTCAGGCCTGTGTTTGATACTGATAGCTAGCATGGGTGCACCCAATTAAATACTAGATACTGATGTTGTAGTAAATACTCCCTCTGTCCCTGAAAGCTTCAATTCCTAGAAACCGTGCCGGTCAAACTTTTTTAAGTTTGACTAACTTTATAGAAAAGATGAACAACATTTATGACATAAAATAAGCATTTTATGAAAATATATTCTATGATAAATCAAATGATACTAGTTTGGTACCATAAATCTTAGCATTTTTTCATAGAAATTCGGTCAAAGTTTAAAAAGTTTGACTTAAGACAACTCTAGAAATTGAAGCTTTCAAGGACAGAGGGAGTAGTAATTATTTAAACCTCCAACGTGATCGATCGTACTAACACAACCGCATAGACAGTAATTAAACAATCACAGATCTCGTGCCATGCATGTATGTCTTGGCTACGTGCAGCGATTTGATTCAGAATTACACAATATTTTTACATTCCAGTATGAAATTAGTTACCCCTACATATGTTATAATAAGAGTAAAATGTGCACGAGGAACGGGATGTTCAACTTATATATTCAAAGGCTTGATCATTTCACTCATGTTATTCAAATAATGAATTCAGGGAAGATGCAGTGAAAAACTTATTTAGTTTCAACAGTTCGGTTATAGTGCTTTTAAATATTGTAATATATATCATCGATCTATGTCCTATTGAAATGGACTTATTTACTTTAGGTTCTGCCTAAGCTACAAACTCTTGTAGGATTGGACTTGGACCTAAGCTGCATACTTTAGGCTCTGCCTATAAGCTACAAACTCTTGTAGGATATCAGAGGTTAAGTTTTAAGTACTAGCAGAAATTCAGATTTCCTATTTGTATACACAATTAAGCAACCCAGTCCAATACAAACTATAAATATTCAAGCTCTCCAAACAAAGCCTCTACGTTAGCTTCTTCATAGGGAGAAAAACAAACATCTTCTGAACGGCACAATTCTTCACTAACTTAAAATTAAGATGCAAAAGCTAGCTAAGACTAGCCAAAGAAGGAGAAGTCTATATAGTCTCTCATGCGGCTATAGCATGCATGTCTTAGGGACTTCCATTGCATTGGCTTTTTGCTAAGGTACGGACGTACGGTGTTGTTTTTGACGTCCAAAGAATCACCTACACTAAGATCTAAGGGTAGCAAAATCAACTTTTAAAGCTACCAAGTTGTAACCTATTGAATCATTCACTAGAACACTACTAAAACAACATTGCAATGCTATAATTTACTTTATGGCACATGCACTACAAGATATGTAATCTTTCATGTTGTTCAAAAATTTAATTAGTGTTTGATAGCGTTCTTTTTATTTTTCTCATCTAGCCAAAAGCTTCCTAGTGTAACTGAAATAGCTTCGTCGATACATTAGACTGTTTGGAGATCTTAAAATTTTAGTGGTGATGGCAACAAATTTATTTAGTTAGAAACTAGCTATCTACATACTGAAATAATAATTAGATTACCATGCCCTATGAGAAATAATAATGTTACAGAAATTATTACGGTTTGACCTTGCACTACTCTGGAAGACAGCATAATATGATTAGGTCATGATGGGTTAGAAGCTCCTTCAAAAAGTTTGCAATCATAGCATCAAATGGTACGTTTTTATTGCTCTGAGTCATGTTGATCTAACCATGTAATAAGTGTGACAGGGACCGGTTTAATCGGACGATAGTCGAATTGCCCTTCCCAAAGAACTCGTATGCACACACTTAAAGGCAGGCTTAAAAGGTCCATAGTCACATTTGAACCTTTTCAATCACTCTTTTCTTTTCACCCGATGTCTTTCTGTTGGCTTTCAGCTCCTTTAAGGAAGTGTAGGGCTCTCTCCTCTTTTTCTATTGATGTGATGTTTGCACAAGACCCAATCGAGCTGGACTGGTGTGCCGGGAACATGCAGGTCGATGTGTGCATACTTTAACTCACGAGATTGTTGGCACCTGTTAATAAATAATTGAGATATATGCATGCACCAGGCACCACACGGAAGAATGTTTGCTACTCAATGTATTCAATAGGTATATATACGTAGCTAAGAAGTTAATTAAGCAGATTGAGTTGCGGTAGAGACCAAACACTACCTACTAATTAAAATTGTAGCTAGCTAAGACCATCTCCAACAGTTTGGTAAATTTTATTTTCCAAATCTCGTTGTTTGCCAACTCCTAAAATAATATGAGGAGGAAAAAAAGATCTCATCTCTAACAGTTTGGCAAATTTTGTTTCCAAAAAACCCAAAAACCCGCTAACGAAACGAAAAGACCCGCTAAGCGAACGAAGAGCTCCGTTAAGCGAACGAAGAGCCCCGTTAAGCTAACGAAGAGCCCCGCTAAGCACGAGAAAACTACGATGCGCGGCCGGTGCCCCGCGCACATATATGTGCGCAATCGATCGAGATTTGCCAACTTGCCAAAGATGCCAAACCCAGATACCAAATTATTGGAGAAGTATTTTTCTCATTTTGCTAAAAATTTTAGGATGCCAAACCTATATGCCAAACTCTTTGAGATGCTCTAAGAGCAACTCCAACGGTTTTGCAAATGGGCTTTGCATTCCTGTTTTTGCAAAAAAAAAGTCTACAAAACTCCTATCCAACGGTTTGACAAATGGACTTTGCATTTTTGTTAACTTGTTAAAATCCTGGGATGGATTGACATATATGCAAGCTCGCGATCGGCTTGGCATTCCATCTCCCACGCTACTCCTGCGTGCGCTCTTCCCTCCCGCGCCGCCGAGTTTCCTTTTTTGGATTTTGGCAAGTCAATTTTGCCAAACCGTTGGAGATAACATTTTTTTCTCCTCCCCATATTGATTTGAGAGTTGGCAAACTCCATCTTTTGCCAAACAAAAAATGCAAAACCATTGGAGTTGCTCTAAGGTTCGGCATCGCAAATTTAGTTGTCAACCAAAACAAGCCCAGAGTCGCAATAAGGATGTTACCCGACATCGACGAACCTTGCTGTTGGGTACAAACAAAATTTATATAAGCATCTATTCCCTCGGTTTTCAAAACACTACCCCAGATTTGGGCTTCACTACCGGCGCCATCACTGCCAGAATTCGGACAACCGACAGTGATGTCTCTTCACTGTCGGTTGAAACCCAGAACCGGTAGTGATAGGTAGCTCGACCCAGCCAATAATTGAGGGAAGGCTTAAACCGGCAGTGATGTCAGCTATCACTACCGGTTCGTGTAAAAAACCGGCAATAGCTCATTGGCAACACATCACTATCGGTTTTTGGCTTGACCCGGCAGTGGTGTAGTGTTATCACTGTCGATTTATGTCGTGAACCGACGGTGATATACTGACTACACAAAAGGTTGCAGCCCTTCTCTTCTTCCTCCTGTATCTGTCTTCCATCCCGAGAACACACGAGAGCGCGCGTTTGGGCCCTTTCCTCCATTGTTACGGCTGCTCTTCTCTACGAAGCTTGCTCTTGGATTTTGAAGAGTGGCTTGATATTTTTGCTTTAAAGTTAGTAACAAGCATCCACTCCCTTGATTTTGTTGATTAATTAGCTTTGTTTTGATGGCTACATTGCTTGATTATCATTCTAGTTCTTTCTCCATCCTAGAGAGCAATTTCCAATTGGACTTTGTGGAGGGCTTCAAGCAATTTGTTGAGAATCCATTGTCAAAAAGGTTGGGGTCTATATATCATCAACCCATTTGAATTCCTAGCAAATTACATGGTTTGGTCAAGATGATTGTTAGTATGTGTGAAGGGTCAAGGTGGCGGACTAGAGGGGGGTGAATAGTCCTTTCTAAAACTTAATTGCATTGGCTAACCGAAACAAGTGCGGAATTAAATCTATCGGTCTAGCCAAGACTACACCCCTCTATATATAACTCTAGCACCTTACAAAAGATCCTAATCAAGCAAATAAGGTGTCTTGCTAGCAAGAGCCCACCTAAACAATTCTAACTTGCAAGGTCACACAAACCTATGCAACTAGTACTTCAAGCACTGGGGAGCTCCTACACAATTTTAGTAAGCAAAAGCACAAACCTCCTAGACTCATTAGCAATGCTCAATAACAAGGCAACCAATGCCAAATTAGAGAGCGCAAATTACTTAGTTACACAAACTAAGCAATGTGACTAACAAGGTTACACAAACCAAATTAGCCACGCAAAGAGGATACTTCTAGCTACACAAGCAAGAAGATATCTAGCTAGCTACACAAACACAACTAGATACAAGAGCAACAACACAAGTAAGGTAAATATGAAGATAAATACAAGCTTGTGTTGCACGAAGGCAAACCACCGAGAAGAGTAGACAATGTTGACACGGTGATTTTCTCCCGAGGTTTACTTGGTTGCCACCAAGCTACGTCCCCATCATGTCGACCAACACTTTGTGGTTCGGCAGCTAATTGGTATCCACAACCGAGCTCTTCCAAAGAGCACCGTAAGAACCCTAGTTGTTCTTTACGATCCCCGCGGGGTGAGCACAATCCCCCTCACAAAGCTTCTCTGGAGCCTCGCACAATCTTCTTGTGAACTTCGATGGAGGCTCAAGCCACCAAGCCGTCTAGGAGGTGGCAACCTCCAAGAGTAACAAGCACTACCGGCTTGCAACATGATCACCTAGTGCCACTCGATGCAACCTCACGATGCAATCGCACTAGAATCACACTCACTCACAATCGATTCGCACTCTTACAAGCATAAGTGAGTTAGAGACTCTCTTAGCACTCCCAAAGCATGGACACTAAGTCCCAAGGGTGCCAAGCACCAGCCAAGGCCTGCCACCACTTCTATTTATAGCCTCACAAACGAATATAGCCGTTAGCCCCTTTACTGGGTGTTTTTCGGGGGCACCAGACACGTCTGTCGCCAGGGCAACAGACGTGGTTCCCCATGTCTGATGCACAGGATGTAGCCACGTGTCCAGCATCTTCGAAGTTCCAATGGTCGGCTCGCGTGCAACAGACACATCCGACGCTCCATTGGCCTCCGTGTCTGATGAGCAACAAACGCAGTCCAGTAAGCACCCAAAACCATCATCCGCTCAATAGACGCGTCCAACGGAAGGGCAACAGACGTGCCTCGACATATGATGCTGCCCAGCGCCTTCGCCACCTCTGCGTTCTACTGACGCCACCGCCAACGGATGCCGATGCCACACGTCTGTCGTAGCACCACCAGTGCGTCCGATGCACACTCGCCAGCACGCGCCACTAAGGGCTACGCACCAGACGCAGACGCCGCATGTCTGTCACCCGACCACCAGCGCGTCTGGTGCGGACACACCAGCACAGCACAGCTAGGATTAGGAAATAGACGCGGTGGCCGCGTCTGACGCCTCCGAACCCCGCGCTCGATGCCTGTTTCTCAGTGAGAAACACTTCTACGAATTCGCCTCCTTTTTCATCCTTCGGCACGGTGGAAAATAAGTGTTTCATCTTCACGAGAACCCAAACCCCTCTCAACCGCTCAAACTCCACCGCCTTCGCAAATGTGACAACACCGCCAAGTGAACATCACAATGTGCATGTGTGTTAGCATTTTTACAAACATTTTCTTTGAAGGAATTAGGCACTCAACTTGCCACGCCACTCGATCCTAACACGTATGCAAAGTTAGATTGCTCAAGTGGCATTAGATGACCGATATGCAAATAAGTTTGCCCCTCTTAATAGTACGGCCATCTATCCTAAATCCGGTCATCAACTTCTCTACACACCGATGATCAGTGAAATGGAAATACCCTAGGTTATACCTTTGCCTTGCGCATTCCACTCCATCTCTTTCGACGTTGATGCAACACATGCACCAACCAATCACCAAATGATATGATCCACTTCATATCATCACATGACTGTATTGGTTCATCGATCTTGGCCTCACTTTCTCTTCACCATTGCCTCGGTCCATCGGCGCCAAGTCTTGCTCAAGCTTCACCGTCACACGCGGTCCCTCGCTTCAAAGCCTTCGACTTGCCCTTCACACTTGCAACCGGTCCATCGAGTCAAGCCTCATCTTGATCTTCTCCACCTTGGTCACATGACTCCATGTCATGTCTCATATGCAATAAGCTCCTTCATGATACAATCACTTGTGGACTAATTCCCTGTGTATCTCACATTAGACACAATTAGTCCTCCTAAGGTTGTCACTCAATTACCAAAACCAAACAATGACCTTTCAATGTGATGCTATAATTAGTTGTTGTTATAAGGAGTAGATCGAGTAGATTATTTTACAATTTTGATGAGCATTTGTAGCTACATTGATGTTCATGATCAAGTCTCCAATTTTAATTTTATTTAAAAAAATAGTGTCTTCATTTATATGGTCGGGGCTGCCAATTTCAAATTTTCAATTGTTATTGTACAATAATGTTTTCCAAAAATGGTACTTTTGAGCTATAATTGTTGTTCATGAAGCTCGACTTCTTAATTCTCTGTAATTACTATATCAATATTTTTTGTGTAGTGATAGATCGAGAGTGGATGCGTCTGTCCCGAACGGACAAGCGGTACATGCATGGCGTTAGCCAGTTTATCACCGATGCCAAGGGCCATGCTGGGAATAGGAACCCTATCTTCTGCCCATGCAAAGATTGTAGGAATCAATGAAACTTTCATCAAATTGAGTCTATACGATCGCACTTAATTACCAGAGAATTCATGCCAGACTATACGATATGGACT
Organism: Saccharum hybrid cultivar R570; assembly: GCA_038087645.1. NCBI lineage: Eukaryota > Viridiplantae > Streptophyta > Magnoliopsida > Poales > Poaceae > Saccharum > Saccharum hybrid cultivar. The sequence goes on along the minus strand of JAQSUU010000112.1, from coordinate 10,938,010 downwards.
ATGCATGGCGAGGTTGGTGTGGATGTTCCATAGGAAAACGATGATGATGTGGACATGCCTGACGTAGCCATCTATGATGCTGACGAGGAACCCGGTGTCAACACGGAACCTATGCCTGCAGTTAATGATGTGTTTAGGAACACGCTAGCTGACGATACCGAGGATAACGATGGCATTTCTCAGCTGCTACGTAATGTGGAGACCAGATGTCTCAATGAAAGACAACTGAGAAAGTTTGAGAAAATGAGACAGGATGGCAAAACACCATTATATAAGAACTGTCCAATGAGCAAACTGGAAGCCAACATCATGTTGTTAGAGTTCAAATCAACAAATGGATTGAGCGATAAAGGCTTCGATCAGTTGTTAGATATAATAAGGAAACTGCTCCTAGAAGACAACAAGTTGCCAAAAAAGACATACTTGGCCAAGCAAATGATCTGCCCCATCGGCCTCGAGGTTGAAAAAATTCACGCGTGTTCCAATGATTGCATATTGTACCGTGGAGAAAAATACAAAGACTTGGACAAGTGCCCCAAGTGTGAACCTCCACGTTATAAGGAAGGGCCGTCAAATGAGGGTACCAAGACCAGAGGAGGTCCCCTAAAGGTCGTTTGGTATTTCTCTATAGCTCCCCGGGTGCATAGGCTATTTGCATGTGCAAAGTCAGCCAAGCTGTTGCGCTGGCATGGCGAAGAGCGTAAGAAAGATACAATGATGAGGCACCCCGCCGATGGGCATGACTGGAGGACTGTCAATACTATGTTCTATAAGAACATCAGTAGAGAGGTAAGGCACCTTTGGTTTGGTTTGAGTACATATGGGATGAATCCATTCGACTAGGTTAGAAGCAAAACCTGGCCAGTGACGCTCTGTATATACAACCTTCCACCTTAGGTATGTATGAAGCGATCGTACATCCAGATGCCACTACTGATCCAAGGGCTAAGACAACCTGGGAATGACATCGATTTGTTTCTTGAACCACTGATCGATGAACTTGTGAAGATGTTTGAAAAGGGTGTGGAGGATGTTTGGGACGAGTACAAAAATGAACATGTCACCATCAAGGTAGTACTTATCGCTACAATCACCGACCTGCCAGGGCGAGGTTCCGTGTCTAGAGAGAAGACAAAAGGCTATACTGGATGTGTCGAGTGCTTGGATGACACCGATGTGGTACAACTGCCAAATAACTCAAAGATATTTTATATGGGACACCGTAGGTTCCTACCTAAGGATCACCCTTACCGCAGGAATAGAAAAGATTTCAACGGTACTATTGAGAAACGCTTAGCTCCAAAATATCGAGTTGGGCTGTGATACTTTGAGAACTCAACAAACTGGAGGTTGTTCTCGGGAAGGGGGAGAATGCAGTAGCAGCGCCTAATGGGAGCGTTTGGAAGAAAAAATCGATTTTCTGGAAAGTGGAAACTACCTTACTAGCCATTTCTGAGTGTACGCCACTGTCTTGATCCCATGAACATCACTAAAAACGTGTGCGCTAACACGCTTAACACCTTGATGGACACCAAGGGTACATTGAAGGATTCACTAGCCACACGTTTGGACATGCAACACTTGGGAATCAGAAAGGAGCTGCATCCCATGGAGCTAGAGAATGGCCAGTTCGAACTTCCAGTTGCGTCATGGACACTGAAGAAGGCAGTGTTAGTGAAGCAATCACTGTCGGTTAGAATTAAAAACCATTAGTGTTAGTAAAGTAATCACTGTCGGTTGCCAGCACAAACCGGTAGTGTTAGTGAAGCAATCATTGTCGGTTGTAACTTCAAACCGACAGTTTCTCAACTAACACAGCCGGTCAAGCCAAGACCCAGCAGTGTTAACTTAAATAATACTGTCGGTTGGTGCTTCAAACTGGCAGTGTTGTGGATGAACCACACTGCCGGTTTGGCCTTCAAACGGCAGTGTATATTTCCTTTCACTATCGGGTTGGGCGAACCGGCAGTGATGTGTACCCCACATCACTACCGGTATGGTACTGCCGGTTCAAAATCCGGCACTGAAGGGGGATTTTGAACCGGCAGTGTTGTAGTGATCTAGGGTAGTGAACTGTAAGATGTTTTAGGTTTGTCATAGATCAAACATCCACAAATTTGACTAAATTTATTTAAAAAGTAGCAATATTTCTAACACCAAACAGATATACTACAAAGCAATGTGAATTTAATGAAACTAATTTCATGTTATAAATGTGCTTTCTTATTAGCAATGTGAATTTAATGAAACTAATTTCATGTTATAAATGTGCTTTCTTATTTCTATAAGCTTGATCAAATTGAAGAAGATTGACTTAAAACAAAACTAAAATACCTTAATTTTTGGAACGGATGTAGTAGAATGAAAGTTAACACACATCTTGGGAGTAACCCAATAATAATACATTGAGATCACTTATTTATAGCTCATGTTTTCTCAAGAAAAAAATCATGAAAACATGTGCATATGATGTCTGCTTAACTAATATGATAGCTAACTTCATCCATTTATATCTCAGAAAATCCTTTGGTAAACTTTTGTGTTTAGGGTGATATAAAGTCCATTTTTCAACCTCCAAATTGTATACGACAGTCCGATTTTCAACCCTGAAGTACAAAATCGGGTACCAGACACCCTCCAACTATTGTAACCAAACAAATTTAGTTCTCTAGCTGGTTTCAACGGTGATTTTCTATATTATAAAAAATGGTTTAATTTCTAAAATGTCATAACTAATTTATCTTAAACCAAAAAAATGAAATTAGTACCAATTTTATTTCTAAAAATGCTATCTATATGGTGGTGCGCTATTTGGAGTATGGATCTTATTTATTCATGTTCTTAGGGTTTCATTTCTTGTAGCCATGCTTATTATTTATTTAAATATTGTTTTGTGCTCTAATTTATGTCGACCGCATGACTAATTGATTGCATGATTTTTGAGGCACTACCTTATTTGGAACCTACAACCTAATCAAGGAAAACAAGTATGCAATGTCTAAATAAGATCTATATATACCTATGGTGAAGCATGGCATCGATGAGGTCGGTGTCGTCTTCCACATCTTTCGATGTATTTTTTTAGGGATATCTTCCTATGATAGTTTGCTATATTCTCTTTGTCAATCTCCAAGTTTGATGTAGTTTAAAATAATAATTTAAACAAACAGAGCACAAATGTGAGCAATAAAATAATAGGGACAGAAGTTCTAAATAACTCTAAATAGATCACTAGCAGATAGTTAACAGTTTTAGATACTATAGTTTCATATTTTTTCTGATTTATATAATAAATTTGTAATGAAAATTTAGAGATTAAATTATATTTTTAGAAAATAGAAAACTGTTTTTAAAACCATCTAGAGGACCAAATTTGTCTGATTCAGTGAGAGGAACTTTGGTACCTGATTTTATAGTTCACGGTTAAAATCAGACTTTATGCAAATTGGAGATTGGAGAATGGATTTTACATACCCTTGTCTTTATCAATAGTTAAACCACCTCTCTCTCTCTCTCTCTGGGAAACTTTGCATGCACCCTAATAGATGTTCTAGAGTACGTGCATTGCATGTTTAGATATTGTAGCTAGCATGCTGCACATGCATTGATGGATTTCTTAAAGTCTTTTGATTAAAAGAATGAAGACGCAGTGTGCACAACTCAACGCGTTGTATATATACTATGAACTACTCCATCCGTCCATAAAAGAATACAATTCTCGCTTTTCGAGAAGTTATTCAGTTTAAACTTTGATTAAAATTATATAAAAAAACTAACACACTGGTGCAAAATTAGTATCATTAAATTATTCATAGAATATATTTTTATAATAAATTTATTTGGAGACATAAATATTAATACTATTTGCTGTTTTGACCGGTACAGATCCCATAATTATATTCTTTCCTGGACGGCGGGTACTCTTTTAGAGCTGCAGTAAAAAGGGACAGAGAGACAGTGAGTGAACGCAATACATGGGATCGAGAGGCTCGGGCGGTAAGGTATCTGCCGTGCCCATACTTGCATTGGCATCTCATCACAATCTCCTGGCCTGTGGCCTGGCTAGCTTCTCCCTTTTGTGCAGTGACCCCGCCCGACATGAATGGATGTGGGGCTCATCTGATCAGTCCTCTTGTTGTTACTTTGTTTTCTTTTCCGTTTAATTTTCCGGGTTTGTAGGACAGCCGGGTACTGCATCGATGTTGGGCATTCTCCAGTTTTGTTCTTGGTCTTGCTTGCATTGGAGGAGGAGAACTGGAGAAGGCCCAGGGACCAACTTTTTTGCAGCCCCTACCCCTTGCATTGCTGCCGTGGAATCATACATCACAATTACCGAGGCCACAGAAAGAGTGTTTTTCCTTGAGGAAAAGGGGTAGTCCCTTTATTCCAACCACACACATGCACAAAAAGTTGATGGTGCTGGAGTACAGTATAATTAAGCTAACTCATATATATGTAAAGATAAAATGTAATACCACTCAATTCTACACTATATTTTAGGTGCCTGAAATTTTGCATCTAATCCGACAATGACTCTCATCCATTAGATCTAAATCAGGGTGTGTTTAGTTGAGAAAAATTGAGTGAAAAGTTACTGTAGCACTTTTCGTTGTTATTTGGTAAAATTTGTCCAACCATGGATTAATTAGACTCAAAAGATTCGTCTCGAACTTTACAGACAAACTATGCAATTAGTTATTTTTTTACCTACATTTAATACTCCATACATGCGTTTAAAGATTTGATGTGATAGGTGGAAAAGGAAATATTTTGGGTTCGCATGCCAAGTGAACACAGCGTCAGATGACTTTAGAGCTTCTTCCTTCATTTCTTTCATTCAGTTGCCAGGTGCTTTTGGCTCTTCGTTTTCAAGCACCTACACTCTAGGAAGCGTGATTTTGAAATGCAAGTCCCAGCTTCAATATATTCTTAAGTACTGTCAGTTACTATCTTGCATTTCTAGCAACGGCTAAGAAAGAGATCGTGGTGAAATTAAAGAGAGTCCCCTCCCACGTGAAGAGAAATATATAAGAGTGATCTTGACATGAGAAACTTAACTTTAACCAAGCCCAACAACGTACTAGCTATATATTGGTATTATTAGTCCAAAATCATTCCAATATTAATGGTAAATGATTTTGTTAAATGAATCTGTACACCATATATAGTCCATTTTGAACTTGGTATCTTTTCTACTTCCATTTGGTAGCAACATGATTTGACATCTCTACGTCAACTCGTCAGACAGACAAATACTTATTGCAGACGCCAAAGACAAATAATAATTGACATTACTTTGGCCGTTTTCTGTAGACCATTTTCTTTTCTCGAGAACAATTTGTACCATGCATTAGTACCAGCAGTAGTGACTGATCGATAAGGCGTTTTAGCCCTATATATGGCTAATACACCCGAGGGAGAAAAGACTTGTCTCTTTGGTGCCATATGCATGTTTTGAAGGCTATGCTTCGGGATCTAAAGGCCCAGATCCTACTAGCAGAAATGTTATAATGATGATATGAGAGAGAGAAGAGAGAGATCAGAGAGAGAGAGAGAGAGAGAGCTTTTCTTGGCTAGCTGGTGCCTTAAAAGGAGAGGAATGGGAACAAAGGTACCCAATGCAAGCAGATACATAAGGAGGGACGGACGAGTAAAGCGATGAAGCCTTATGGGCATCCCCATTTCTCTAACCCGATAGAGCTTCCATTGGTGGGGCGTGTGTTCGATCTTGAGAGATTCTAAAAGCTCACCACCATAGAGCTTTACTTTGTGCGACGACCTTTTCTTTCTCCCCTCTTGGAAGTAGCATCGATCGATTAAGATCCCCTTTACAACCACCATGATGGCAGCTTCGTCCTCCTCCTCCAACCTCAGTGATCATCTCGTGCAAGATGACCTCCCGTGGCCTGCTTCTTCTTCTTCCTCCCTGCCATTTGCTCCTGCTCCTCATCACAGCGCCATTATTGGAGGCAACCAGCTATGGTGCCAGCAACCCCTAACTCTGTAAGCATCTGCAGCTCTAGCTAGCACTACTGCTGTTTCTCGCTTAATTATGTTTACAATTCTCAGGGCCAAAATTGAACTGTCTTGAAATGTATTTTGGTTTGTTCTTTATCCACTGTGTGTCATCCTATTGACCTATTCCCTTCCTCTCTCTCTCTCAAGGAAAGTATGCATTCATGTTCTTTGTTAATAGACTGGATTCTTCCTAGGATTTGGAGTTTTCCTCTGCATGCTTGTTCTCTCCCAGTCCCAGTCTCCCTCCCTGTTGTCTCTATGGAGTCTAGGGAATTGTAGCTCGGCAAAATGACAACTCTAGGCAGAAAGAGATAAATAGAACAGATGCAACTTATGTGTATCACTCCATCCACAAATTTGTTGGTTTCCTCCGCGACTCCTAAAGGTCGCTGTGCATTTTTCCTTTTGTCATGGACAGTCGCCATACTACGACATATACACACATACACGTACTTCTTGTTTGGCCTGTGGCCAGGATGACTTCTTTACACAATATATATATATATATATATATATATATATATATATATATATATATATATATATATATAACAACATAGCTTTTGTCCCAAGCAAGTTGGGGGTAGGCTAGAGATGAAACCCAAAAGACACGATAAACAGGGAGACACGTAAAATGACATAAATGGCACGAGACAGAAAGAGGTCACGGTTATTTGATTCCTTTATTTTACTGCAGAAACTGTGCTGATCGCCATCACTGCGAGGAATTTGAGGTGCTCCTGTCAGCACAAGGCGGCCACCATCACAGCCACAGCCATCCTTCTCCAGTGATCCCTCCCCAGCTCAGCTCTCTGCTAATGATGCAGGACCTAGGGTTCCAATGGAGCAACTGCGGCGGCAGCTTCCTAGACACCTCGTCGTCCATGCCGCCCATGAACGGCCAGCAGCACGATGGCCACAACAAGATCAAGGAGGAGGACACGCTTATGAACTCATCAAGGTCATCGTGTGCGAGCACAGCAATAGCAGCTTGCCATGATGTCGTCCTCGACGGCGGCGGCGGCCTTCCATCCATGGCCGTCGCCGCCGATCTTGACGGCGCCACCGTGCTCTCGAGCGTCAACATCTCACGGACGACGCACCAGAGGCCGTTCCCGGCGGCGCCGCCACCTCTCCCGAGCGACGCGTTCGAGATACTGGCTTCGTCGAGGTTGTGCAAGACCCTGCTGCTTAGCCAAGCTTCTTCAGTACTGCTCCATAATGGCATGATGCCTTTGTTGAGATCAGAGCATGTGCCCTATGGCCCTCCTGCTGCTGCTGCTCATCCCCATGGACCATCCATTGACAACTACAAGCAGGTCAGTCAAATTAAAGTACGGTGTAGTAGAGCTTGCATTGCTTGCACAGTTGTTTTTTTTCCCCTCTGAGAGAAAAATCAAAGGAGAAGGATGAGGGTACGTAGTAGCTAGCTGCCTATCTAGCTAGTAATGAAGCTGTAGGGCTAATTAATTAGGGGGTGTTTAGTTGAGGGGCGGTAAAGTTTTCGGGGGTACTGTAGCACATGTGTAATTATAGCAATAAATGTCAAATCATAGATTAATTAGGCTTAAAAGATTCGTCTCGCAAAATACATGCAAACTGTACAATTAGTTATTTTTAGCTATATTTAATGCTCCATACGTGTCTCCAAACATTCGATGGAACGGGGTATATAGTTGCTTGTGCTAGCAACAACAGTATATCCAGCACCATAAATACTAGCTCTGATTCAAATTGAGGGGGTGTTTAATTCCTCTCTAAAAAATTTTCGCCCCGTCACATCGGATGTTTGAACACATGCATAGAGTATTAAATGTAGATAAAAAAATAACTAATTACACAGATTGAGATAAATTTAGGAGACAAATCTTTTAAGTCTAATTAGTCCATGAATAGTCATAATTGCTACAGTAACACATGTTCTAATAGCGGATTAATTAGGTTTAATAGATTCGTCTCGCTGTTTCCAGACGAGTTATGTAATTAATTTTTTTATTAGTATCTGAACACCCCTTCGACATCGTATGAAATATTTGATGTGACACCCTAAAATTTTTCACCCCATGAACTAAACACCCCCTTATCTAGAAATTTAAGGAAACCTCAACCGAACATGCCTCGTCAGCTGCAGCTGCTGTTTTTTTTTTGGCTGACCAACCGATGATACGTACGTATCCTGAAGTGTCTTAGAACTCAATCGGTAAGTGTATAGCCCTTTTTGCACTACTGTCTAAACATCTCTAATAATTGACTTCAGATATTAAATTTATAGGAGATAACTTAAATCATTTGAACTCTAAAAGATAGCATAAAATCTTTTTTACTTTGATTATAATAATATTGTGGCATGTAAATAAAGGTACATGGTATTCCCTCCACCTCCACAAAACTATATGGTGACCTAGCCTGTTGGTTGCCAAGACAAAACGTGTTTTTTGAAAGCATGAACTATGTGTACAGTATAGTGATTATATACACATGCATCTACATAGAACCATACGCCCTCCGTTTCATAAAGTGCGGCATTCTCACTTCCTGAGAAATGAAATATTTTAACTTTAACCAAATATGTATATAAGAAAATATTAACATTTATAGTGCATAATTAATATCATTAGATAAATATGGTTGAATATATTTTCTTAATAAACTTATTTGAAGATATAAATGTTGCTAATATTTTTTACAAATCTAGTCAAAATTTACTGTGAATCCTATATATACCAACACTTTTTTTGCAGAGGGAGTATATAACATGCAAAAGTAGGCGAGAGTTCAAGTCAATAACAGTTACTAGCTGGTAGCTAGCTGTACTATCTTATATGGGCTCGCATATATGCCTGTTTTGCTCATATTGTGTCTCTCTTTCTTTCTATACATATATGCGCTGCGCGCGCATGTCTTAGAGGAAAAAACAAATTTTATATCTATTTTATTTTTACCAACATTTAGCCAAACTATACTCCTATATATTTAGCATATATAACAGGATTATTATTCATTTTTCAATGTGTTTCCAGACTGTATTGTGGATTTTACTAGTTATAAACAAATAAATAATATTCTATTTGGAGAAAACAATAATCAATCTAGCTATTTTTAAAGCCTAAAAACAACATTTGTATGCCCAAAGACATTGAGCTTTCAGTTTGAGGACCATTTATGGCCTTGTTTAGATGGCAAACTTTGGAGGCAAAGTTTGCATAGTAAGTGTCCCGTCACACTATAGCAATTTTGTTTTTATTTGGTAATAATTATCCAAATATTGATTAATTAGACTTAAAATGTTCGTCTCGTTAAGTACAACAAAACTGTGTAATTAGTTTTTTATTTCATCTATATTTAGTACTCCATATATGTGCCGGCATTTTGATGTGACGGGGAATAGGAATTCTGCATAGTGAATTTGGGAGGCAAACTTTGGAATCTAAACAAGGCCTATATTTAGCTGTTCTCTGATCACGGGCAGCAAGCACCATCAGCTACTACATATGGTAGGACGATAGATAGATTCTGATACTGATGAGATGGAGCTAGGTACCTTAATAGCATATGGTGGCCTGGTGGGTACAGTACACAGCTAGCTCATTGCGTGCCTGCTACCAGCTACTACATGCATGATATGATGTCCTACTCCTCATGCATGCATGTCCTGATGTCCCTGAACCCTGATGGATCTGCAGTGTGCTGCCAGTGCATGCTCGCTCTCTCCTGCCCGAAGCCCCGAAGCAAAGCTAGGCTAGAGCAACTGGGAGGGGAGCAAGGCTAAACCAGGTAGGCCCCACCCGGCCGGTCCACGTTGTACAAAGAGGAGAGTACAGGGTCTCCTTTTGCTCTGCGTCCACGCAGCTTTAGGATCGGAGTGACCGCCTGCGTCATCTTTTCCGCCCAAGATCGTATCGTACCACCCATACCAGCATATGCCCCTCCCCCTCGCTCGCTGCGCACTTGCATCTTCACTTAATTCCGCACCAGTGTTAGTAGATCTGTTCACAGGCTTTATTTGCAGGACTAATAAAGCCATTTGCAGTGCTGGCGCCTTGTCATCATACGACTAATTACACACACATTATGCATATATACCCTCCATAGTAGATTATATTCTCTAGTTGATCCAGATATATATATATATATATATATATATATATATATATATATATATATATATATATATATATACCCCTCCCGTCAGAAGAAAAAAAAGTATGCATGGGTGGTGATGGGCGATACGGTGACCACAGTATTGCACCCAGTCACGCAAAAGAGTGGTGTTGTTGAAATACATTGGTATGGGATTTGGTTCAGAGACAATCTAAGGATGAGATGGTCATGTCTTTGATTTTAGGGATGAGATGATCCTAGATAATATTTTCGTTAAGAGTAAAGCTAAACTTCACTCAAGTGATTCAATTAAGGCTTCCTCTCACTCAAATTTTACGGCCAATCCAAGAATGCAACGTGGTTTTCTTCCCTAACTCTGGCAAGGTTAGGTTAGGGTTCAAGGGCTTACATGAATATGGCGAGCTTAGAAGGATTGCTGGGGGAGGAGGCCTGCCCGGCGGTGGTGGAAAGTGCAGGGGCAGCGTGGGGCAAAGCAGTTGGCGCCGCTTGAGGCAAGGGCAGGGCGCGATGGAGATAGGTCAATGACTTCCATTGGGTTAGCGTGGCGGCGGTGAGAAGGGGGCCGTTAGAGCTAGCGGTGGTGGAGGGGGAGCTCGGTCGGAGATGAAGAAGATGACGAGGAGGAGGCACACATCCGATGGATTTGGGGTGAAGAAGAAGGGAATAAGATAGGTGGACAGAGAGTTTTGATATGGGCCCTCTATTTTACATCTAAGCGCTAAAATGATGGTTACCCTAAGAACATTCAGTTGTATAGATAGACTCGTTAGTTAGAGGGGGATGGGATGGTTCTTTCTGTTGTTTGGATGGATATATGAGAGGATACTCCTCTTGTATCCTGTTTTCAACATGCAAATTCAAAATTTTCCTATGCAAATAATTTCAAATTTTACTATACATCAAATTAGGAATACTTATTTTTCCATAGTATATGGAAAGTATTTAAATGCCTTAGCAATTAAAGTTCAAAAGTATTCACACTTCATGAAATTTAATTTAAATTGTACAAGGGCTATGTGAGTGTTCATGACTGATGAGCAAAAGAAAATTAGAGGTACTGAAAATAATGAAAAAAAAACTAATAGCCCACCTGTCGTTTCTTTGTTTTTCTCTACTACTTTTAGCTACTACTAGTGCGTTCTCACTGCTGATGTGAGGGAGTATTGATGTGTGCGTTCTCACTACTGATGTACGCATGCGCGTGTGAGCTTTGCATGCAGATGGGTGCGTCGTCTTGTGTGGATGCTGCGGGAGGAGGCCGCCATTGGAGCGCGGAGCACGACGCGGCGTGTCAAAGCAGGTCAGCAGCACGCCCGGTGCCGTCGCAGGCGCCGTCGTCGAAGAAGCCTCGAGTCGAGCAGCGGTCCTCCTCCACCATCGTCCCTTCTTTCAAGGTACTCCAGTCTCCAAGCAGCAGGCTCTGGAGTATACTCCTGCGACGTCTGCAGATCTCGTCGTCTCGTCTCGTCTCGTTTCGTCATTTCCGTCATTTCGATCACCGGCACGAGCACAGCTGACAGTAGTATTCTATCCAAGCATATTATAACTCATGCTGTTCTCTGATTAATTAGGTAAGGAAAGAGAAATTAGGGGACCGAATCGCTGCTCTTCAGCAGCTCGTCTCACCATTTGGCAAGGTAATTAATACATATAGCAACATTTCTGCTGCCCGGCACGATTCAGCATTGTTTTGGAGGGCAATAGGACTAACTCTATACCTGACTACTATGTGCAGACTGATACTGCATCTGTACTCATGGAGGCCATTGGTTACATCAAATTTCTTCAAGATCAAGTCGAGGTAATTAACGAACCGGCTTAATTATCAGCCACGCATAATCCATGAGTTTCAGTGTTTAGCCACGGTTGCAAACTGATAATAAGCATGATCGCCAAGAAATAAATACCATTTCTTTCCATGGACTACTGCTAAGCAAGCATTTGCGAGTAGGATTTTCCCCTGACAGCAGTTTTCATCACCCTCCCCTGCAGACTTTGAGCCGCCCCTACTTGAAATCCTCCAGAAGTAAGAAGACCAAGCCGACACAGCGGGTACACCATACATCTAAATCAAACTCGTTTCAAAATTTCAGAGATATTTGTACTAATCCGATGTTGTGAACACCGTGGTGTGTGGTGTGTTAACCAGAACCAGGGGTGTTCAAACGCGAACGCTGGGGAGCAGGAGGAGACAAGGCTTGACCTCCGCAGCAGGGGTCTCTGCCTGGTGCCTCTGTCGTGCACATCGTACGTGACCAACGAGAATGGAGTCTGGATGCCACCAAATTTTAGGGGAAACTAGGTCATGTCAGCTACTAGAGACACAACACGACAGTGTACCACGAACTAAACCACGACTAATCTCAGTTCATCGACGGTTAATATCAGTTCTCCGGGCGAAAAGTCATCCTCTGCTCTTCTGTTGTCTGTCTCTTTGGCGCCTTTATTTATTTTGCTTAGCCGTAAATACCAGTCAGTACGTACACAATCTCTTCTCCTACAGACACAATCAGAGGCAGAGCGACTGGAGACGATTTACGAACGTCCAGACGGCTCATTTCAAAGCGAACTGCAGCAAACACAGAGCCCAAGCTTCATACAAATTTGAGGTCTTAAATCGTGAGCGATCAAATATACAGAACATGGATAATCATACCATGTAATAACAACATTTGAGGTGAACTTAGTAGTACATGTGAGTTAGTTGCATATCCAGTGCGAACCCACTGCTGTGCTATATTATGAGCTACGACGCGACAGACGCAAGAAAATCTGTAGGTGGAGCCTGCAGACAATTTGCTACGCATTTACACTGAAAAACGCCTCATGACGTCGACCCTTTGCTGCCTGTAGTCATGAAAGATTCACCGCAGCCACACTCCCCTTTGGAATTTGGGTTTATGAACACAAACTCAGACCTACAACAGGAACTTTAGTTAGTAACTGAAAACTGATGAACAGGGGGCCAAAAATAACTGTGTAGTAGGAGCCATACTTTAATGGATCATCAACATAGTCCATCTTGGTGCCTATAACATGCATCAAAGCCTTGGGGTCGATCAGTACTTTCACTCCTTTCTCCTCGACAAGCTCATCAAACTTCCCCTTTTCATCTGAAATTAGAGTACGATGTACTTGAGCAAGAACAGAAGCAGCCAAGTGTGACCAGCAGCAGCAGACAGCAGTTACAGCAAAACAAACTTGTTAGGTATTCAACACAATGCAATGATGCTTCAGCGCCCCTTTTAGATAGCATGCATGTTCATAACTGGTAAATCTCATTGCATGGACCAATTGATGTAGGCAAAATCATAAAGGTACCTGTGACTCCACTTACACACCATAAGTTTCTACCAAATTTTATCTGATACTAATTTACACTTGGAAGCTATAACTTTGCAGATATGGCCAGGGCACCAGGCTTTTTGCAGCATTGATAGAGGCTGATGCAATAGTGACAAAAAAACGGTATATGCTGGCAAAATTCAATTGGGTATTATAAGTAGCTAGTAATTGAACATCGCAAACCAATATGCCATTCAGATTTTACAATATACTTAAACATGGCGCACCAATAGTAATGTTACACTAGGAGTTCGAGCTTTGCCGAGACCCAAGACGACAAGGGTTTTGTAGCATTGATTAGGCTGATACAATAGTGAAATAAGGGTATAACTTGAGCAAGTTGCAAGCATGACCAAACCATCCAATCCAATTGAGTATTATGACTAGTCTGGTAATTATAAACTGGCACACCACTATACAACTAAATAGTGACGAAAATAAAAGGTAAATGGTAAGAACACTAAACATGGTATATGACTGAACATCATGATCCAACAGAAGTAACAATTTGCAATGAAGGATCTTATACAGAGTTCTACATATTAGATGATGGGGACAGTATTATCACTTTATTCATTTCCCTGCCCTTTCTGTAGTGGATGAAGTCGGATGTTGTTAATGTGAAACGATGAAAAACTGATGCAGGAAGTTGATCTGTGCGACAAGGAAGCGGTAAGTATACCGGCATAGTTGAGCGTGTAGGAGAGGCCATTGCAACCTCGCGCTTTGACGCCAAGCCGCAGGTACGGCCGCTGCCTCAGGCTGAGGAGCTGTCGGATCCTGGATGCCGCGGTGTCTGTCAGCGTGAGGGCCTGCCTGCGAATGGCCCTGTCGGCCGCAGCCCTCAGCACAGAGGACGACATGGTTAAATGGTGCGGCTTACACAGCAACCTCTTCTCCACGAACAAGCCGCGCCGCAGGGTCCTAATGGAATCACGTAAGAAGAAGGACAATATGCCATTAGTTCAAGAATCAATCAAATTGAACCAAAATTGAGATCCTGGTAAGCGGATGTATTAAGATGTGTCCTCACAAAACTAGATTGGGCTAGAAACAGAAAACTAATTCGAGATAATAACTAACTAGATTGGGCTAGAAACAGAGAACTAATTCGAGATAACTACTGTTAGCACCAAATAAACAAAAATGATTGAAGACAATGCAGCCTGTAGACAAACTTTAATTAAAACTACTATCAAGAAGATGCCAGAAAGAATATGGCAAGGAGAAAAAAAAATACTAACTGCTTTTCAATTCCTTAAATTCTTTAGATTTTGTTTCAAGATCTTTCATCTCAGAATTAACTTCTGAATATTTCTTTTCAGTTTATTCAATATCAGCCAAAACTGAAAGCTGTTGAATTCTTGCCATAGCTACCAAAAAACATGTTATTAGGGTGTCTGGTACATCGTTGGATGCCCTGTGATATCTGCGGGTGACGTGCATGCTAAGTGGCAAACTGTGTATCACAGTCAAAAAGAGAACCTCAGTTTTATTGTATATCATTTCCTACGACAGTAAGACACATAGTCTAGAGACAGACAGAAAGGTATATCCTTTTTCCATTAACTTACGAGTATACTCCCTCCGTCTCAAAAATAGAGTCACTACGGGAATCGTGCTAGTCAAACTTTCTCAACTTTTGACTAGGTTTGTAGAAAATACATGCAACATTTATATCTCCAAATAAGTTTATTATGAAAGTATATTCAACGATCTACCTAATGATACTAATTATGTACCATAAATATTAATATTTTGTTAAATATATTTGGTCAGAGTTAAAAGTTTTTGAGTTTTTGGGAAGCGAGAATGACTCTTTTTTTGGGACCGAGGGAGCATACCGATAACTCTATAGAATCATGAACATGAGTACTCGTCAGAAAAAATAAAAACACTGAATGCACTAGAAAATCAGTCAGCATACACTACTACTATATTCAAAATAACAGACACAATAGGGAAACCATTACAAACTACATTATCCTATAAGCATAATACTTAGATAATAGGTAATAGCACCTGGATCTCAATATCATCACTGCTCCAAAGAAACAAAGACTGCTTTGCCAGGTAATAGCACCTTGTAGTGTTGGTTAATTAGGATTTCAATATCGTCACTGTTCCAGAGAGACAAATACTGCTTTGCCACCTATTTACAGAAAAAGAGAAAAACATAAAAATCACAGATGCTGAGTGCATAAAAAATTCCATGAACCTAGTGCTAAGTATTCACAGTAGATATAAACATTGATGAGAGCCAAACAAAGAAAAGGACACGAATAGAAAAATGGACCAACCAAATATTCCATAAACTCATTTTCTGGCAATTGGCATTCCTCTAATAGCAGCTAATTTGATTTCTATCATATCGAACCACATTCACAGGAATATAAGATTACCATTCCTCTTTAACCAAGTGACAGTAAATAGGCTTCATGCAAAAATCAATAAACAAAGTATATTAATTGTGTATATTAAACAGGAATTGAAGCACATGCACTTAGTTTTATTCCATTGAAAACTAAAAAGGTAAAAGCATAGCTGTTCAAAATAGATATGATTCATCGACTAAATACTCCAATATCCCTAAATGCTCAAAGAGACAATTTTCTCTTAGGGGCCGTTTGGATCCTTTCAGTTGGAGGAATTGAAATCTACTTAATAAATTAGACTATTTGGCTTGGAATTTGAAATTCCACTACTTTCCAAAGTTCACATATAAGCCTATCTCAAATTTATAGGGTGGGAGATGGAAATTGATTCTATAGATTATCATCTTATGTTTCTACTTTGCAACTTATAACACGTTCTTCAACTCAATCTCCTATGGTAGAAATGCAAAACATAAGTATCTCTCTCATATAGCCAACAATAGTATACAAATATAATCCATATACAACCATATTAGCTTAATTAATATGTGTCTAAATTATAATTATTAAAATGAATTCAATTCCAAGGATCCAAACGGGGCCTTA
The DNA here is from genome assembly GCA_038087645.1 of Saccharum hybrid cultivar R570. Lineage (NCBI taxonomy): Eukaryota > Viridiplantae > Streptophyta > Magnoliopsida > Poales > Poaceae > Saccharum > Saccharum hybrid cultivar. The sequence goes on along the minus strand of JAQSUU010000112.1, from coordinate 10,921,544 downwards.
TAAATTTCTGATCTTATCTAAACTAAGTTCTAAACATCCATAGAAAGAAAATCAAATGAAGTGAACACTTCTGCAGCAAAAGGGTCCCTTGTTTGTGCTGTTAGTGCCATTACCCAATTGACCAACTCTACCCTTACAGCTACAGTTATGGATCATTAGATGCACAAACTGATAAAATCCAATAATGGAGCCTACAATTATCAAGGCATTTTAAAGAGACCTGCTTTACTTATCTGGCATTTACATTAATGCCACTATTCAGAAAACAAACAAAACAACTGCACATGCCTTAGGACCCAAATCAAAAATGGCGCAGGGGCGTGCCCTGTTCCGCTGGGCTCGCGAAGGTGGCGGAGGTGCTGCCCCAGCGTCCCCACGGCCTCCGCGTTGGCGGGTGGTGGGATCGGAAAGGCGCGGGGCGGAGGAGCTGGAGGCGGGATGGGAGCGGAGGAGCCGGCGGGGGAAGCGGAGGAGCCGAGGGGGCAGGAGCGGATGAACGGCGGTGCTCGGGAGAGGAGCGGAGCAGCTGGGGCGCGGGGAAGGGGAACGATTCGAGAGGCGAGGAGAAAAGTGGAAGGGACGATGATCTATGAGAAACCGATGAGCATCCTCACCTGCAGATTCGGATCGATGGATGGATGGCCGACGGGAACGCCAGTACGCACGATTGGACTCCTTCTCCTTGGGCGCTTGCTAATTAGAGCGTTCCTCGCCGCCGCCGCCGTGCCGTGCTGCTCCTCTTCTCCGAGACGCTGGGAGCCCGGGTTGGAGGGTTGGAAGCGTCTGGAAGACGAGAGGCGGAGAGGGATGACGTGACGACGAGTGTTTTTTTTTTTTTTTGACAAGGATCGACGACGAGTTTTGCTTGGTTTCGTCGACTCCACCGGCTTGCGCGAGGCCGACCCGCCCGAAAACGGCCGTGCTTTTCTTTCGGCCCACTCTCGGCCTAGGATCAGGCCCAACTCAATCCCTAGAATTTGGTGTGTTGTCTTTTTATTCCGTCGAGACATATTTTTGGTAATAATATTGAGAGTAAATTGCACTCACCCTACAACAACTATCCACGGGTGGGTGCATGTTAGTCCAACATCTTATAGTTTGTCTAATTTAATACGCCAACTATACAGGTGGGTGCACTTGTTGGTCCAACATCTTCTAATCTATTTAATTTGATGCAAAGAACTTTGGATTATGGTACATATACGGTCAATGCGTCTTTGTACACTCCGATTCACTATCATCAGAAGCTACACACCCTAGCACGCTCATCTCATCCATCACTCGGCTTTGAATCGTTTACTATATTATGATATCAATTTCTGAATTTGGTCAAATATAATTTTGGACAAAACGGCATATAATTTTGGGGAATGAGCACACACATGAAGTGCAGTAATCAATGTACTCCATCTGATTGATTCAGTCTTAGGAGTGGCTCTGCTGTTACTTCAACAAATCAAGTAATGTGCCTGCCTGCCTGTCCGTCCTTCGCCATGCCAGCAATCAAGCATGGACGCCAATAATATTCTAGTAACAGCAACAGATTAGCAGGGGAAAGGTAACGGCAACAATCAACAACGGGAGGCCGGATAATGGCCTCTTGCTCCTGGGTGGCGATACGAGTCTTTAGGAGTGCTGAGAGATACAACAGCTGGTGCAGCATGCAGCTAGCTACAGCTACAGCAGCATTAGCTCAGTTCTTGAGCTCGGGGAGCAGCAGGCCCCTGGCGTGCATCTGCTTGTACATCCACTGCCAGTTCTCCGGCCGCACCTCCCCGCCGAGCGCCCGCGTCACCGACCCGCCGCTGCAAGCCCCAACCTTGCAGCACTCCTCCAGCGGCAGCCCCTTCACCAGCCCGTACAGGAACCCGCTCGCGAACAGGTCGCCTGCTCCAGTTGTGTCCACCGCGTTGCTCTCCCCGATGGCCGGCACTTGAACCACCTGCATCCATTCATCCATCATCGCGGTTACATACTTGTGGCCGATTTCTTTTTACCGCCAAAAACAAGGACACGTGGTCAGTGCTCAATACTTAACATCAGTTGAAAGTATAAAAAAATTGTATCTGCAACTAATCTCTGTGCATTTTTATTCTGGTATTACTATTGTTATTAGGTTCTAGTACTAAATACTCAGCCTGCTCATTTTGCCACGATTTTGGTATTGTGCGTCATATCAACTGAAAAGACTAGCTGTCATTCTCCAGAAGATATATACCAACTAAAATGTCATTCTTAAGAAGATCATCATATAAATTGGGTGCCAACATTATTGATTGACCATGCAGACTACAAGTCTACAACTGGCCAACAATTAAAACTCACCTGTTTGCCATGCTTTGCCATGCATCCCTTTGAAGCAAGTGTCACCACAGCCCATTTGCAATACTTGCCCAAGAACGCAAGTGCCTCCTCTGGATCTGATTCCAGACCTCCCCTGCAGATAAAAGCAACAGATGAACTCCAGGCACATACCTTAGATTGGTTGCACTGTGCTTCAAAATATGTGAACGGATATCTTTATCCATTTGAATTCACAAATATTTCATTGCTTTCCTACTTAGATAGATGCATTAATACACGATTTTAGAAAGACTCACCCTATAACCTCTCTAGCTTCATCCTCATTGGCAAAGCAAAGGTCAATGTTACCAGTCTCCAAAAGGTTAATGAGTTTAGACCTAGAGTCACGAACCATCTGCATGTAGCCAATAAGAAACACGAGACCATGTTTACAAAGTTGACTTCAACTGAGCCATACGGTCAGTAATAAAGATGCATACAGACCTCAAAACTGGCCAAATCTAATGATACTGAAAGGCCTTCCTGTTTCGCAATCCTAATAGCTTCAATAATTTGTTCCATGTTCTGTTGCGCATATCTCACAATAAGCCACTGCATCATAGCAGTGAAAACTCAGTCTTAACAAAGACATATGCTCTGAATGTTTCTCCTAAGAAGAATACATATATCACAAAATGAAATGTGCACAAAAAGGGGAAAAAGAAAGGCACCTTGGAGCCTTTGAAATCCTCCTTTCTAAATTCATTGGCCTGTTAGATGGACAAATGATCTCAACAATCATAATATTGTTAAGAGATATAAGTAACTCTATGTAACATTTAACACTATCAAATAAGGAGATACCTGTATCTTGACTGCGGTAGATAGGCATGGCCGCATGGTACGATTGCCGCTTGCATCGACCAAGCACACACACTATAATAGAGCTTTTCAGCCTTATCCACTATGCAGTAAAATAAGGGCAAAAAAGATAAATTCTGGCTTCAGATATTAGGCTACCTGAGCGGTGTGCCCTTTTTTGGCCCTTAATCTTGTGAGATCTACACCACTAAAGCTCATATTGTTGACAAACAAAAGGCCTTGGTTGTCATCTCCACAAGCTCCAATTATTCCAGTTGATATCCCAAAACCAGCTGAGAGCCCACGGATTGTGTTGGCAACACTTCCACCGGCTATTGTAGTTACTGGAGTGAGATCATTGCGGGAAGGAAGGATGTGGGCATTCACTTCATCAAGAATATGATTCAGCTCCTCAATGGACACCTGTAAATAGAACCATTTGCAGATGAAAACTCTGAACCTAACACAATAACACAGTTTTGCTTTCCAACATCAATGATGTTACTATGCCAGGTTAGTTGCACTGTAGTAGTGAATCTTGATATCATATAAAACCAATCAAGGCTCCAAGGAATAATTCATGATGCAAATGCGACCACAAAATAGTACAATAAAATAGACTGGATGCATGATTCTTCAACCTCCAAACAATAGTTAAAAGTCCGTGGAAGGTAATCAACTAACAAAACATATAATTTCCACTTTTCTTGGGTAACTTTGCTTCCTAATTTATTTTCAATGGCATCAAAGAAGAAATAGCATAGTTATGTTCCTGCACATGTATGCATGTGCTTTTGCTGTGTTTACAAGCCAAAGCCAAACGTGTTCCTCTTGGAATCATACTAACCAACAGGAAGGAAATTGATAATATTGATTGATCAACTGAAGAATTTTTGACTCTCAGATCATAAATAACAGAGTAAGTGGATTCGATAGATAAGAGGGAAAACCTCTAACCTATTCCACACAATCCAAAAGATATAGGTACATGGTTTAACATTATAAAACTAAGTGGGAATCTAAGCGTTATGAAATTATCATTTCATCTATACAAATAAAAAAAATATATAGGGAGCAGAAGAAGGACTTGCACATGGTCTTTATTGACCTCGAGAAGGCATATGACAAAGTACCGAGAAATGTCATGTGGTGGGCTTTGGAAAAGCACAAAGTCCCAACTAAGTACGTTACCCTCATCAAGGATATGTACAGGGATGTGGTGACGTTTGTCCGAACATGTGATGGCGACACCAGTGACTTTCCAATTAAAATAGGACTGCATCAGGGGTCAGCTTTGAGCCCTTATTTATTTGCTTTGGTGATGGATGAGGTCACAAGGGATATACAAGGTGGTATCCCTTGGTGTATGCTCTTTGCTGATGATGTGGTGCTAGTTGACGACAGTAGGGCAGGGGTTAATAGGAAGTTAGAACTATGGAGGCATACGTTAGAGTCGAAAGGGTTCAGACTTAGTAGGACTAAGACCGAGTACATGAGGTGCGATTTTAGCGCGACTAGGCATGAGGAGGGAGACGTTAGCCTCGATGGGCAAGTGGTGGCCAAGAAGGATACTTTTCGGTATTTAGGGTCGATGCTACAAAAGGACGGAGACATTGATGAAGATGTTAGGCATAGAATTTCAGCCGGCTGGTTGAAATGGCGTCAAGCTTCTGGCGTCCTCTGTGACAAAAGGGTGCCTCAGAAGCTGAAAGGTAAGTTCTATAGAACGGCGATTCGTCCGGCGATGTTATACGGTGCTGAGTGTTGGCCTACAAAAAGGCGACATGTCCAGCAATTGAGTGTAGCAGAGATGCGTATGTTGCGTTGGTGTTGTGGGCACAAAGGAGGGATAGAGTCCGGAACGACGATATTCGGGATAGGGTTGGGGTGGCACCAATTGAGGAGAAATTGATTCAACATCGGTTGAGATGGTTTGGACATGTCCAACGGAGGCCTCCTGAGGCGCCGGTGCGTAGTGGAGTTCTAAAGCGGGCCGATAATGTAAAGAGCGGTAGAGGTCGACCTAAACTAACTTGGGACGAGTCCGTTAAGAGAGATCTTAAGGAGTGGAATATCTCTAAGGATTTAGCTATGGATAGGAGCGCTTGGAGATTGGCAATCAACGTGCCGGAACCGTGACCTCTTTTGTCTCTCTTTATGTCTTTTTTTTGTGTCTCCCTGTTTCTCGTCTCTTTTGGGTTTCATCTCTAGCCTACCCCAACTTGCTTGGGACAAAAGGCTATGTTGTTGTTGTTGTTGTTGTTGTTATAGATATTACACAGGACTCGGTAGTCACATCATAAGAGGGGCTAATTCTTATTTGGCTGAGTGTCTCGAGTCACATAAAACTGATATTAAGATTCAAGACCATTCCAAGTGTACTTTTCCTCCCTTGATAAATAAAGGGAACGCTGGACAACTTTTTTTTTTCGGATCAACGCTGCACAACTTGCGAAGATCAAATATGATGATGACACATTTAAGTATCAAAAATTGACAAGTTGGATCTGCAGCTATATTTCTTTGCATAAAAAAGTCAAGGATCCCTATCGATAGTAGCAACCAGTTTCTTTCATTACAGAGTACAGACTTTTACCAACTCTGGGGCCTAAACAGTTAGGTGACAACAGACCAATCAATTTGAGAAACATTAGTCCATGCTTGACCATTCCTGAAGTGTGCAGTGCAGATCATGCCAACCATCAGGCAGGCCCTTTTTCAGTGAAAGCAACAGTAGATTTTAATCAATAATAGCTGCAGTTAACTAAAGCACAGACCACGTCAAATTTAGGAAATATCTGCCTGTACGCCCCAAAAGTACTTGCCTTTTGAATTATTCTGTTCAAGTACTAGAAGAGTGGAACCATGTGGAACAAAAGAACAAGCAATTTATTGACAATTCAAGGGAGACAAAACATAACTCAGCAACTCGTTCATTAGTCAGAGCATTTTTTTCTAAAGAACCAAACAAAAATTAGCTGCAAACCATTTCAAGCATAGAGATACAGCAATAACGAATGAAATTCCAATTGAGATTAGACAGGTTTCTTTTGTGGCAGGGACTTAGTTTTTTTTTTCGGAAAAAGATACAGTAATCCATCACAAAATTGAATGCATTAGATGTTTGAGGAACAAGCGATCCAAACGTCACATACTCACATGGCCAGCCGACAACTAGGAAAAGGAACATGGTGGGGGCCGCAATTAAAGCTAAAATTCGGCACTGATGCAAGAACCTACCTCAAATGCTCAAACAACCACATGATGGCAAACGATCCATTCTGAATGAAACCCAAAAGGGGAAGAAAAGGAAGGAGGGGAGGGTGTAGAATTCCGAGGATGTGTTGGCCCTTGAAATAGAAAGGAATCTCCGATAACAAACAACACTAAGAAGAAGGAGAGCATCTGGCAATCATACAGCAGTGTTACTCTACCATACCGGGCATTGCAAGGTCGAATTGGGATTTCGATTTCAATTTTGTGAATAAAATGGATGATTGAACATGGAACAGTTGAAGCGAAGCGAATTATAGCTATACGGCCGTGTTGCGCGTGGATAGAGGGAGGGAGGGAGGGAAGGAGGAGAACGAAGTACCTGCTGCGAGCCGCCGCGGTCGCCAGGGACGCGGTCGAGAAGGGACCAGTCGACGCGCGCGACGTGGTCGATCAGCGCCGAGAGCTGCAGCCCCAGCACCGCGGGCGGCGCCGCCGCCGCCGCCGCCTCCCTGCCGGGTCGGAGGGAAGAGGGAGGTTGCTGCTGCGGATGCCCTGCCTCCGTGCCCATATGGTCTCCCTCCGTTGGCCTGGCCCACTCCTCGAACGGAGGAGGAAAAAGGTCGCCGGCGCCCGGCGGTGTGGAACGAGGGCTCTGTCCGGAGCAAGATGGGATTGCAAACCTCCGAGGGGAGGGCCGTCTTCGCTCCCGTTTTATAGGAGGTGAGACAGGGCGGACACACAAGCTTCTTGGGCACTCTTCATCACTACCCTTGCATGGATCTCGATGCATCATGCTCCATTACGTGGATAATAAATCTACCATTAAGGTTCTAATAAGTATTTTTTTTCTTGTTAATAATCAGCTTGGTGACCCAAGTGGTCAAGCCACACCACTGTTTTATGGAACCACGAGTGCACCACTTGTTACAATGCATATAAATAAACCCCTCAACCATCTGTGCGTGAGCAAAATTGTGAGCACCGAGGTTTAGTGCTTGTTTGGAAGGCAGCCCGTGTGAAGGTGACGCCTGCCGCGCCGTGTCGTGATGCAGCCGACAAAAAGTCCGTTGAACTTTTAGTGAGCCCGCGCATGAAAATGAATGTGGGTGCAGACATGGAGCGGAGGGTGTGCCAAAACTTTGGCGAGTCGCGGCACGAAAAACACCTGTTGGAGAAAGTGCGGCTCACCAGGCTTGTTTGGAAGGCAATCCGCATGAAGTTGAGGCCTGTCGTGTCGTGTCATGAGTACAACAGACAAAAAGTTTGTTGAACTTTTAGTGAGCCATCGCATGAAAATGAATGGGGTGCAGGCGTAGAGCGAAGGGTGCACCGAACCTTTGGCGAGTTACGGCATGAAAAACACCTGTTGGAGAAAGTGCGGCTCGCTGGGCTTGTTGGGAAGGCAACCTGCATGAAGATGAGGCCTGTCGTGTCATGTTCGTGAGTGCAGCAGACAAAAAGTTTGTTGAACTTTTAGTGAGCTAGCGTGTCAAAATGAATAGGGGTGCAGGCGTGGAGCGGAGGTGTGCTGAACCTTTGGCGAGTTGCGGCATGAAAAACATCTGTTGGAGAAAGTGCGGCTCGCCGGGCTTGTTTGGTAAGCAATCCGCATGAAGATGAGGCTTGTTGCGCCGTGTCGTGAGTGCAGCAGACAAAAAGTTCGATGAACTTTTAGTGAGCCAGCACGTGAAAACAAATAGGGTGCGGAGGGCGTGCCGAACCTTTGGCGAGTTGTGGCACAAAAAACACATGTCGGAGAAAGTGTGGCTCGCCTCTTCGTGGGGATAGTCAATTTCTAAATAGAACCTTAGATATGTTCAGCATATCTCTAGCTACAACCATAATAAATAGGTAAAACACCTAACTCTTGAATTAGGAATACTCATCTCCTCTATAATGGCGTCACTCTAGTCTTATCTTCCACATCTCATCTCCAACAATTTCCACTGTCGTATCCATTAGGCTATCGCCTTAACCCTTCTCGCTTGTTATCATCCACCATCCTAACCAACAACCCTTGTCATCCCGCCCATAAACCATTTTTATTGTTGAGTCGACATTCCTCTCTAGCCTTTATCTAGCTTGACGATGGGAAAACCTCACTAGAGGCCTCAAATCCTAACCTAATGGTGTGACGCGATGTAGAAGCCACCTCTCCAGAAAATAGTGAAGCCCATCACATTTAGAGACTACCACAAGATGGTGAACAAGAAAAAAAGTGTTAAGAGTGGATGAAACACACGGGAAAATTTGAGTGTTGAAAATGGATGAAACACTTAGTACATATTTAACTTTCCCAAACACATAGACATGTGAACTCTATTGGAAGCCTACGTACTATTCTAGTACAAAATTATAATTAAAAGGCATACTTCACTAGATGGTAAGAATATGTGAAGCAAGACTATATAGTTGAAGGTAATGATTTGACCTTGACCCTGGCCCTGTTCGCTTGTCTTATAAGCCGTACTTTTTCTGCCAATAAACAGTATTTTTCTCTCATAACAAATCAGCAAACAGTACTTACAGTCATGGCTTTTCAGCAAAGCGGACAGGGGTCCGAGCAATCTACTATTGATCGGAGTAGTCGTACTCTTGGTTGGAGTAGTCTGGTGGCGCATCTTTCATTACTGTAGCACCGGTGGCTCCATCTATTCTTCTGGGCACGTTCTTGTTTGGCATAAAATGGTCAGGTGTCCTGTAGTTGCATCCACTAATCGCCTGACGCTCCTATGCGCCAAGCCATCCTCAATGCCACCTCTTTTTGACACCACCATGTATATGATCCAACGGCTTCTCTTTTTCTTTTGTTCGTCCAATTATCCTATTCACATGGACTTTTTTTCTGTGCGTCTTTGCTGATCTTCACCATATGATCCAGTGGTCTCTAATCAACTAATCTAGTGCATGTTTCTTTGCCGTTGCTTCTTGGATCAAGACCATTCTTATTTGTGTCCATTGGACTTTGTGAACATGTCTAACACATTGCAGCATACATGTTAGACCTATTGGGTCATCTTTGCTGCACAACAGTCACATAGGATCCTTTGAAAATTCATCGGCGCAAGGGGCGAAGCTTGGCTTTAATGTGTCTACGCTAGTGTGATTACCCTAATTAGTGATTTTTTGTGCATGCTATTCTTGATTGTTTCTTCACACTGACACACATACATGTAAGTACACTTACTTCTATAAATATGCATGTATGGACATTTGTATGTACACCCTCTCAAGGAAGTAAGACGTATTAGTGGAACTGTGGAAAGCATCACTTAAATTGCCATAGGCCCGTAGTCCCATAATCTTACTGATAGTGAAAGAAAGGGACCTCCACGAGGTGAGTTTGCTTGTGCCAAGAAGTTACACGTAGTAGTTAAAACATGGAAGTCTATGGGACTATGGGAGCTGACGTGGAAGCATTGGGTCCTCCCAGAGGCTTTTATACATCATAGATAGATCATCTTTGGCACACTTTAAATTAGTTTGCGGAAACATAGGAGCGATAATGCGATATTATTTGGATCTTTCATCATACAGGCCTACTAGTATTTTGTTACAATAATAGAGCATTCTCACTGACTGTCGTTCTTTAGGCTAGTGGCGGATAATCAGTCTGACGAAGAAACCTCTTTATCTTTTTGTGTAGCCTGCCTTGTTTATTTTTTAATTTATAATAAATCACGCACAGAAAAAGCTCTGATATGATGGTGCAGCTGCCCTGCAATTTGCAAATTGCTTAGAAAAAGCACAAGGGAACAAAAGGTGCCGGCTGAAAACGCGAAAGACAAAGAGAAAGTTCAGATTTGTTTTATAAATAAAGCTTGACGGATCGGAGGTCCCCAGTCCCCTCTGTGGTTGTTCCAGTGTTTCGTGGGAGCTCAGGCACCGTTTAGGTGCCAAAATTTTTGGCAAAACGCCACTATAGTGTTTTCGTTGTTATTTGACAAATATTGTCCAATCATAGTCTAATTAGGCTTAAAAGATTCGTCTCGTCTATTTCGTCTAAACTGTGTAATTAGTTTTATTTTTTATCTATATTTAATGCTTCATGCATGTGTCCAAAGATTCGATGTGACGGAGAATCTTGAAAAATTTAGCATTTTGAGGTGCAACTAAACAGGCTGGGTCCATCCGTGGTTGTTCCAGTGTTTCGTGGGAGCTCAGAGGAAATAACCAAGAGCGTCCATCCGTGTCGCGGGTGACTGGGTGAGCGCCATCCACATTGGCTAGGGCAGCGTTTGGTTCCAAGAAATTTTGCAAAAGAACAGTAGATTTCTCGTCACATCGAATTTTTAGACGTATGTATAAAGTATTAAATATAAATAAAAAACAAAACTAATTACACAGTTTAGACGAAATGGACGAGACGAATCTTTTAAGCCTAATTAGACCATGATTAGACACTAATTATCAAATAACAACGAAAATGCTACAGTTGCATTTTGCCAAATATTTTGGCAACTAAACAACCCCCTAGGTCTGCCGATTGACCATCGACTCGCGTCGATCGGATCCACATCCACGGGGGGATTTTCTCGGCAGCTTCCCATTCGGGCAGTAGCTAGTAGTGCGAGAGGTACTGGTTGGTACAGCATACAAGTGGGTGGCACGGACACAATTTGCATTTGCATGTGGCAGGAAGTTACACACACGGATGGTGATTGGTGAAGGCCCCGCCGTCAAGGACAAATCGATCACAATCGCAAATGGATGTTCCACTCAATCGGCTACTAATTATTGTACGCGTACCGTACTCCACGTGAGTTCCGCTGAAAGCGCCACCCGTTTTTAGATCGCTGTGTAGATACTACTGACCAGTGTTAGCGGGGATTTCATAGCCGTATTACCAATGCATTTATATTTTAAAAATAGTACATAAGAGTTTCATCTCTATAAAACTCTCTACTCCCATAAAATTTTTATCATCTTTCTCTTCATCAATACGGTGCCACATCAGCCTATTTAATACCTATGAAACTCTGATAAAACCCACTGAAACTGACATCGCCTTGTGAAGCATGCATGCATGGTCCATGCTGCTTGACCTCGCTCTATGGCTCGGTCAATTCATTGGAACCAAAGACAGACCATATGGTCGACTCAACTAATAATAGTATAATAATAATCACTGACGTCCGTATGACATCGAGCTGTGGATGAGTGCACTGTAATCTTCTCTTCATCGTACGTAGATCAATCAAATGGGGAACCTTCCCCCGTAATTGCCAGGAAAATAAAGAGGACTAAACCCAAAGATTCAAGATAAGCATTGTGTGCACTCTGAGGATACGATCTAGAGCACCGCGTGACAAAGATTAGGGTTGTAACGTAAGGAAGACGAAGAAGAGGGTAGATTTAGATGATAGTTTTGGGTCAAGGTTCCCATGGTGGTGGTGGTAAGACAAGATTGTAGGGACACCACCAATCGAGTGACAAGGGATCTCCGGTGAGCAAGAATGGTTGGCGGATGAGCTAGAGAGCACAGAGGTTAGGCCGTCTCTAGTGAGAAAGGCAGCATCCTTCGACCTCGACGTGGCATCTTAGTGAATTATTAATCGAATCAATTGTTGGAGGAAGCAAAAACAAGGAGAGAAGAACCGATTCATGTTTCAGATCCGATGCTCCGGTTACTCGTTCAGAGGTCGTGGCCGCCACCCATCGCCGTTGAGGTAGTCACTAACGTGGATCGGAGGCTGATGGTGGATGGGAGGAGATGCAAATCAGAGTACGAAGGTTGCACTAGGCGCGTCAGGATCTTTGGCACGATGACACATGGAGAACAGGGAGTTGAATCCTTTTCTCCAATTGCCGATCCAGGGCCTCCATAGCAGAGACCACTAGTCGACGACGGAGCTGCAGTCTGAGCAACATTGTAGGGGCCGGCTTCTGAAGCACAAACAGTACGTGCCACCAAACTTGCCTAGAGAATGAGCATCGGATGAGACTGTGGTTGATGCTCTCATCTTCTTGGTCACACAGGTAGCATTCCTTTTCTGGTGTCCAGGCCATGGCACAGCCTGTAGTCTCCTGTCTAGTGACACTGCTTTGATCGCTAGCCACCGGAAGATAGGTACCCGGAGGGGCGCCCAGATGTTCTAGATGATTCTTCCTCTGGCCAAAGGTATGGCTCCAATGTGCAGTGCCCGATAAGCGGACATCACTGAGTAGGAACTATCCGGCGTCCACTGCCATACCGCTCAGTCACGAGGTGTTCGTCGAGGAGAGTGAGGTGCCTGCCCTGTGATGATATCCTAAATTCGTAGGAATTCTGCAAACGCTTAGACGGACAAGCCACCGGGGATGTGATGAATCCACGCAGACAGTTGTCGTTGCGCGATGTGATGACCAAAGCAAGAGCGAGCAACGAGGAAGTTGTATGACTAACGAGGCCAGGCCACAAGGAGAGATGCGTACGTGTGTGTATGTGTGTTTTAAAAGATATGTGTAGCTTAAGGTGATTTAGTCCTAAGAGTCGATTTCTTCTTTGTGATGATGTAGCTGCCTGTTCATGGACGAACGAGTCGATGCACCGCTGTGGCCTGTGGACGACGAAGAAAAAAAAAGTGAAGGAGACGGCGGTGGCGGTCAGATTCACGGGTGGGACCGTGGGCGCGCGATGATTTCATTCATCGCTATCAATCGGGGCCTAGGAGGCATCCTTGCATAGTGCTAAGCAAACCATATTTGTGTGCGCCGCGCAACGCCGTAAAAGGTTGAACTCATTTGGCATCAGGACGGCCAAGGCCTTGTTTAGTTCCCCTATTTTCCCCCAAATTCCACTATGCAAAAAGAAGATTCCCCGTCACATCAAAATGTTGGCAAATGCATGGAGTACTAAATGTTGATGAAATCAAAAACTAATTACACAGTTTTGTTGTACTTTGCGAGACGAACATTTTAAGCCTAGTTAGTTAAAATTTAGATATTTTTTACCAAATATAAATGAAATGCTACAGGAATTCTGATACAGTGTTTTTCTCCCCGATTCACCCATCTAAACGAGCCCCAAAGAAAGTTCGCAAGTTGACATGGGGACCTGCCGAGGATGATCTGATTGGGAATCGTGGGATCCAACGCGGCCAATGGCGGGACGACAGCTTAGCCCCCCCGGCCAAGCTCATGGGCCACGGCCATGGGCATGGGCCCGCGCTCTGGTGCCGCGGGACAGTGACGAGTGACCACCCAGGCCGGGGGCCAGAATCCCAGATAAGTTGTGTTTAGATCACCTGAAAAGTGCACTATGTAAAAAAAAGATTTCCCATCACATCAAACTTGCGATACATGCATGGAGTACTAAATGTGGATAAAATCAAAAACTAATTATACAGTTTGGTTGTACTTTGCGAGACGAATGTTTTGAGCCTAATTAGTCAATGGTTGGACAATTATTACCAAATACAAACGAAATGCTACAGTGTATTTTGACACTCCAAAATTTAGATTTAAACACAACCATAGTACGATAGATACGCTGAGCGCACGACCCTACGTCCGGCCTACTTCATGCTAGTCTGGTCAGTAGCCCTGCTCTGCTCCTCAGGGCCTGTTTGGTTGGGCATTCCGGAATTCACCTCTAAATTCTACTATGTAAAAAGAAGATTTTTCATCACATCAAAATGACGGCATATATATGGAGTACTAAATATAGATGAAATCAAAAACTAATTGCACAGTTTTATTGTACTTTGCGAGACGAACATTTTGAGCCTAATTAATCAAGATTTGGACAATTATTACCAAAAAAACAAAAGTGCTACAGTGCTCAGGGATGACACTGTGTCGAATCGGCCACCCGAGTCAGTCATCTAAACAAGGCCTTGAAGAAAATTTCTAGGTTCGGCTACTGTAGCACTTTTCGTTTTAATTGGCAATTTGTGTCCAATCATGGACTAATTAGGCTTAAAAGATTTGTCTCATGATTTACAACTAAACTGTGTAATTGGTTTTTTCTTTCGTCTACATTTAGTACTCTATGCATGTGGCGCAAGATTTGATGTGACATATACTGTAACACTTTTTTGGGTTTCTTTTGGAACTAAACAGGCTCTCAGTTGATTTGGGTTTGATTGGTCAGAGTTTACTACTCTAGGCCCTGTTTAGATCCCAAATTTTCTTCCAAATTTCACTATAAAAAAGAAGATTCCCCGTCACATCAAAATATCGGCACATGCATGGAGTACTAAATGTAGATGAAATTAAAAACTAATTGTACAGTTTTGTTGTACTTTGCGAGACAAACATTTTGAGCCTAATTAATCAATGTTTGGACAATTATTACCAAATAAAAACAAAATTGCTACAGTACCCGGGCACTGTTCATGCCCGAATTCAGACCGAATTCGAGCATCTAAACAGGCCCCTACTCTACTATGGTTGGTGCAGCCCCAGACCCAGCATTCGACATATATAAACCGCCCGATTGACAATTTTTGTGCGGCTAATTATTAATAATAATAATTGGTGACGGTTATGGCCCTGTTCTGCTGATCATGTTTCGGCTTGTTTCAGCTTATTTCAGCTTATTCTCTCTCATATAACACTATTGAATCAGCTGAAACCAGCCAGCTTTTCCACCAGCCGAACCAGCCCTATAACATAAACATACCATATGCATGCATGATGCCCCATATGTCGGTAGCCAATTGGAAAATAGTAATCCGACGTGGGTTGGGAAACGGCTACCTAATAATTGGGCTCGGTGGTGGCGCGGCGCACATGGTGAAAAAAAGGCATCCGCCTGATCGAAAACGACGAGCGGTAGCTAGGCAGCAGGCGGCCAGGCGCATCGCATTGCAGGCAGGCAGGCAGAAACAAACAGAAGATGCGCGGTGACAGGCCGGGAGTGACATGGACCGGACGGACCACCTAGGGCCAAGATATCAGCTGCAGTGTCCGGTGAGCGTAGGCAACTAGGTACCCGCGCGCGTCGTGAGTGAGGAGTGAGGACGGCAAGCAAAGCGATGCACGCCGCCGCCGCCGAAAATCAAAAGCACGAGACGACGACGACGACGACAGGGTTTCCGCCGCGCGCGGGATAGGCTTCGTCTGTTTGTTCCGGCTGGAGTGCTGGACCGCCGGCGGCGGGGCTCCACCGGCCGAAAGTGACAAGCCGGTGATCCGAGAACGATACTCCATGCCCCCACGCGCGCATCATTGAGGCTGTTTAGTTCACAAAAATGAATGTAAAAAGTGCTACAGTACCTGTCACATCAAATCTTACGGCATATGTATGGAGTATTAAATATAGATGAAAGAAAAAACTAATTACGCAGTTTAGTCGTAAATCACGAGACAAATCTTTTGAGCCTAATTAGTCCATGATTGGACATAAATTGCCAAATAAAACAAAAAGTGCTACAGTAGCCGAACCCAAAATTTTCACCAATTAAACAACCCCATTGTGTTTGCCCAGTAGTGTCGTCCTTGCTAAATGTAAATCACGAGACAAATCTTTCGAGCCTAATTAGTTTATGATTGGACACAAATTACCAAATAAAATAAAAAGTGCTACAGTAGCTGAACCCAAACTTTTACACCAACCAACCCCATTGTATTTGCCCAGTAGTGTGGTCCTGGCAGGGCCTGCCTCCACCCACCGGTTCGCGGCACGCCTCGATCGGCCCCATCAACGGCCGCGAGCGATCCATCGTCCGCTGCGCTGTCGATCGCGCATCGCCTCCGGACGTCGTCCGCACGCCGGCCACGATTATTTTGCTGCCGCCCGCCTGAGGGCTAGCTAGTCTAGGCTAGCTATTAAGCAACAAGAGGAGCAAGCAGAGGGCAACGAGTCCGGAATTTGATGCGCCTGCGGCCTGCCATACCTGCCTAGTCGTGCGTAGTAGACGGTAGAGTAGACTAGCCGCTCTCTGCGCGGCATGTGCTGTGCCTGTGCAGGTGGTGAATTAAGAATATGAAGGCACGGCGTCTAGACGGCCTTCAGGTGTCCACGTATGTTTTATTTAGTTGGTATCTTATATAGAAATTCCACGACCTACCTCCATGACCCACATATAGTACCTCTATGTATGCCATGGTTAACCTGATGCATAAAATAGAGCAGATGAAAATTTGGATGGACATGCATGCAAGCACCGTCTAAAATTGTACATGTGCTTTGTAGTACATCCATGACCCACATGTAGTACCTTCATGCATGCCATTGTTATCCTCAAGCAAGTGGATGCATTAAACGGAGCAGATGGAAATTTGGATGGGCATGCATGCAAGCACCGACCAAAATTATACATGTGCTTTGTATTACCTCCATGACCCACATGTAGTACTTCCATACATGCAATTGTCATCCTCAAGCAAGTACATGCATTAAACGGAGCTGATGGAAATTTGGATGGGCATGCATGCAAACACCGTCCAAAAATGTATGTGTGTTTTGCATGCAAGAAGTTACTATAGGGATTTACATCATTGTGCCTTCTTTTACACAGAGGAGCTTTTACCGCTACTAGATTTTTATATGGAAGGAAGCAACTTATGAGACTATAGTAAGGACCTCTTTATTGCTAGCAAAAAAAATTGTTGGCCAGCAGGAATTAGAATCGCCTATGGTCCTTTTAGCCAATGCGGTAAATTTTCGTGCATGCACGTATGCTCTCTAGGCTATATAAAAATTATAGGTGCTCTTGCCATCTAGATTTACCATGGACATGTGCACCGTAGTAGCAATCCCAGGTGGGACCTCTTTACCTGCAGAAAATGTACTCTTCAGTAAGGAGTTGCATCACCTCTGGTTCAAAATGTATGGGTGGCTAAAGCCAGTGTGGTAAATTCTCATCACCCGTGGTTCAAAAAATGTATGGGTAGCTAAAGCCAGTGTGATAAATTTTCGTCACATGTGGTTCAAAATTTACAGGTTACTAAAGACAATACGATAAATTTCATGCATGCACATGTGTTCCCTAGGCTATATAAAAAATCTAGGTGTCCTCAGTATACTGAGCACGTCAACCAGCCTTCCTCAGCAGTGGATGGATGAAGAAAGTGGATGCATTTAATGAAGTGGATGAAAAATTGAATGACCATGCATGCAAGAACAATATAAAACTGTGGATGTACTTTGCATGCAGAAAGTTACCATGTTAGGGGGATTTACATCACTATACTTTTACATGTCCTTTGCATAAAAAAAAGTTACTACGACAAGAGGAATTTACATCACATGTGCCTTCTCCTTTTACATTAATCAATTTACTATCAATAGATATGTAGTAAATTTCTATGCATGCACGGGTGGCTCCCTATGCTATCCAGAAATTCACTCAGTAAATTTGAAAGCACTGGAGACTGGACATCTTCAACTGTCCATGGTGTGGGTCAATCACATGTGCCTTCTCCTTTTACATTAATGAATTTACTATCAATATATACGTAGTAAATTTTCATGCATGCACGAGTGGCTCCCTATGCTATCCAGAAATTCACTCAGTAAATTTGAAAGCACTGGAGACTGGACATCTTCACCCTCCCCTTCATGCTACTATCAAATAAAAACAAGTCGGGCAGGTGGACACATTTAATGCTTCTCCTCCGTACCATCAAATAAAAACAATTCACCGACCATGCAGGAACATTTGTACTTGCACATGCATCCATGCATCTAAGAGACGGCTTGGGTTGTGTGCACGTTGCTCCCAAGGTGGTCGGTGGTTGGAGTTGATCGCCATTAATACAACTACCATACTTGCATCTGCTCCCATGCATGCAGAGGCCCTCGTTCCTCCTCCAACTCTTGCCTATATAAGCATGTGCCATCCATTACTTCATCGCACCCATCCCAGCCCTCCTAGTGTCCTCCTTGTAGCTCATATATGAGGAATCAGTAGGCATTAGCTATGACCTCACTGTAGTTCATCCCTGTAGTAGTTTGCGTGTACATCGGCTATGTGTAAGCTCGCATATGCAGCGCCCCTGTTTGCCACCTTCAGATATATACATGTGGTGCGCGTTTGTGATGACATGTATTCTATATTGAATGAGTAAATAAACTCTATTACCGTGTTAACAAGCAACTTGGCCACAGAATGCTTGAAACCTAAGCATCGTTAGCATGGTTCTGGGCAAGCACACTTGCCTATGGCGACAAGGACTGGCACACCCGCTGGCACCCAGTGGCAGTACTCTCAAAAATTCACGTGTACCTAGGGACATTCTATAAGTGCATTAACTACCTGCCGTGTGTCATGTAACTAAAGACATACTGATACATACCAAAGTCTATAATATTTTCAGCTATCTGTAGACTATTCTAATGCCTATGGACTACTTTTCTGCAACATTGTGGTTACTCTTAGATTATGTCTACGATGGTGTTTAAATGCCACGACTAAGTACACTAAGTAAACAGTAGCCTGCTCACAGCATAAAAGCAGGCAACCACGGGACATATATAATGTGTCGCCTGGTTGTGCTTCAATGGAACGTTGGCATGGTTAAGATGGTCGAATTACAAACACATGAGCAAGAAATAAAATGATTTTGATGACTTGGTCCTTTATTGTGTAATTGTATCTTATCATGAATCTAGAAAATCTAGCGTACCCGCACAAATACCTCAGGAATTGCCTTCTACTTTGTCAATACCATACAAAATCTTACAGACACAGTTTACGCTTCCAAGGCGTTGAAAAAGTTAGTTCAAATTTGGCCACCTCTATTTTTTTAGGTTCATACTTTGCTACTTGACCTGCCAGGTAGCATCACATCACGCTATCTCTGGCCGTGCCTATAAAACCACACCCTCTTTCTAGAGGAAGAAATCAAACAGGCCTAAACAATCCTATACACTGCTGCGCATTGTTAGGTAGCGACGACTTACCGTGTCGCACGGGTAAGAAAAGCATCCCGCACAGGATGGTCGCACACGCATAGTGCCATTCTATGTACGCCTACGCCACTCCATGAACTGACGACATCACTGTGAATCTGTCATATGCTGAAAAGTAGGGAGCATCATCAGCCACAGATGGTCGCACACGCGAAGTGCAATTCTATGCACGCCATGCACCGTGAATCTGTGATATGCTGCACGTAAACTATATATTTTTTTCGAAAAAGAAAATGCTCTGGCCTCTAGCACGTATACACATATATGGTATTTTAGAGCTAAGTTTTTTCTCTAAAAAGACTCTACGTAAGATTCACCATGGTAATTAGGCACCGACCATGCATGCTGAGCATCCACCGTCCATTTGCATGTGGCGTACAATCACCAGGGAAGTTGTCTCGTCGCTCCACTGTCCAGGTATCTGGCCACAACAATGTCATTGGAGGCGAGCAAGCAAGCCAGTGGCACAACCCCTCTTCCTCGGCGTATAAAAGGGCAC
Source organism: Saccharum hybrid cultivar R570 (assembly GCA_038087645.1). Lineage (NCBI taxonomy): Eukaryota > Viridiplantae > Streptophyta > Magnoliopsida > Poales > Poaceae > Saccharum > Saccharum hybrid cultivar. Next base: position 10,901,844 of record JAQSUU010000112.1, on the reverse strand, counting down.
CTGGAGGTGCTCTCCTCCACCAGCTAGCAACACGATCAGCTCACTCGCCTGCTCTCGTTTCCATTTGTCCGTGCATACCATATACGCCTATACGCACGAGCCAGGCTCGGCCGTCATTGCAGGACGAGGTGAGCAGCTTATGAGCATTCCCTTGCTCTTCCCTCCCTCCCTAGGTTTTCACCCTGCTCCCCTCCTTGGTTGTAGAACGTGACTTTAGGCTTTCTGGGTAGTGTTTTACATATAAGAGTATTTTACAAAAAGTCTTAATGCCTTCCCTTTTTCAAAAATATTTACTCTTATCTATTCTCTCTAAGATGGCAGAAGGAGTTTGGACCAGCAGCTACTGTCTAGGCGTTGAAGGCTTTCCCAAGCTGTTGTATGCTACCATGCAAAGACTTGGAATCAAGGATCGCCCAGAATATGAAGGCATGGAGTACAAGGAGCATGAAACCGAAAGATGTGAAGTCACCGTCTATATTGGAAAAAGTGAAGACTTCCCTGACATAGCTAAAGCATGGAGTATGACTACGACCGGATTTCGGTTTGTAGACACGTATCAAGCTGTCGCCCACAAAGCTTTGAGGTGCCTATGCCAGATCTACGAGAAGCCCATCGCCCGTACACCCATGAGGTTCTTTCCACCCCAGGAAAAGGACCGGCCAGTTTGGAGAACCCGTATGGACATCTTACAAGGACGTTATTCGCTCGAGGATGACCCGACTGTAGTATTCATGACCACATACCTACTTGCTATGGATGAGCAATATGATAAGCAAGCATCAGAGTTGAGGAAGTGCATGCACCGCGCAGAAGAAGCTGAGCTCATGGTTAGAAAGTTCCATGTGCAACTAGCGGAGGCTCAGGCCCAAGCAGCTGCAGCCGAGAGTCGTGAAACTGCCATCGCTGAAGCCTTGAAGGAAGCTGAGGACCGCCATGCTCAGGAGTTGAAGGATGCCTACCTTGTCACTAGGGCCAAGAGAAGAATGCAAGCCTTAGAAGACCGAGAGTCCATGATTCTAGAAGGAATTCCAATCATGTCCCTAAACACAGAAAGAAGACTCGACGTTGAAGGCCCATCAGCTCCTCCACCCACAGAAATCTCTCATGAAGCTATAGAGTTGGAGCCCAGTAAGGAAGAAAATATCCTCCTCACCCAACCACCCCCAAAAGATGACGTTGACCCGCCTCTTAGTCCAAGGGATGGACCACAGATGTCGGAAGAATAATCCTTTTCAACACCAAGGAAATAAAGCCCTTTAGTCGAAGACGTTGAAGATTAGTTGTACCATGTTTCTCCTTTAGTCTTAGGGAGTAAAGTTTATTTCGCTTTTGTTCACCCCAAAGGAGATGAAGCGTATTGTAGTATGCGTATTTTGTTCCCTGCTATGTTGTACCCTCTTATTTAGAATATATATTTGTGTTTGTTGGTTGTGCTAATTGAGTGCTTTATCAAAGTTCTTTCAGTCTCTTTCATAACAATACGATGAGAAAACATATTAGACATATGAGCCATATTTTCTAAGATTTTCTATATCGAACACATCACCCGCAGCGAAGCGCGGGCAGCAGTGGCTAGTTGGTGATGGTGAGCGACACGCCACGCCACTCGCCACCAGTACAGTGTATCCATGAGTTCACTGTTCACAGGGCTACTTGCAATTTATAGATTGCGAAAAAAAGAAAAAGATACTTTTATCTTCTGACATAATACTCATATTACTCGCGTGTTCTATTAATGTACATCTACTATTGAAGAGCAAATTTTTCTTTCGGCCCCTCTCTCCTATCTGTCACTCATTTCTCTTCCTGTCGACGCTCCCTCACTCTTAGGGCTTCACCAACGCGGGCAGCGGTTAGTATTAGCTTAAGCCAAAAGCTAATGTACAAGTAGATGGAAGAGCATTTAAGGCTATAATTCTTTCAACGCAGGCATATGACACTTCTGGTCCCCTACAGCTCTTCGCCTTTACTCTCTCACATGCTATCGCTTTCAGGCTGCTAAGTGGATACTATTGCTTGGCTCCTTGAGTGTGGCCATGGGAGAAACGACGTCACGGTGGAGCACTTCATCGCTCCAACGCTTTCCCCCGACGCCGCATCATGCTTTTGTCAGGTGAGGGCACCGCAGCCTTTGCAGGCACACCTGACAACCTACGAGATTACCAAGGGATATGACATGGCTACCAGCTATTGACGTGGAAGTTGGGGCAACACGCCACGGTGGAGCGTTGGTGAAGCCCTTACTACATTTCTGCCATCTCGCTTTTTATGAAGGATGACGTGGATCCACGCTATGGAAGTTTGGACATGCAAAACCTACACTGGTGCCACACATTCATGTTGTGGCATGTGCGCGTCACGGAGTGGGCGGCTCTCCTTTCACCTTCTTAAACTCTTGGCAAATATAGATTTGCTATGGAAGTTTTGACCTGCAAAACCTTGGCTAGCGCCACGTCCATTCATGTTGAGACTAGCTGCCTAAGCTAATAATGGTCTTCCACCTTTCTTAAACTTAAAATGTACATGTACACACAATTGCCGCCCATTTAAAATTAGACAGTCACTTGTCAATTTAGTACAAGATTAATGTTCTATTGCACTAGCATTTTTTTATACTAGCATTTGTTAGGATTCTTGAAATTTGTTGGATTTAATGTTTGGGCCAAACCCAATTAAATCAACCAAAATACCTAGCTTTGGTGGCTGAAGGCTAGCCGTGGCCAGCTATAGGCTAGTTGTGGCCTGGCCAGGGTCAATTGGTGCTAGTTGTATCTGGCTGCTGATTTGGAGGTGGAGGAAGAAGGGTGTGTGTGTGTGTGGGGGGGGGGGGGGGGGGGGGGGGGTGGCGGGGATAAGGAAAAAGAACAGGTTTTTCAAAGCAAGTGTATAAGAGTGAAAGGAAGTAGGAAAGGGGTCGAAGTCATTTGAAAATAGTTTGATGTTTCTAATGCAAAATTGTATTATCTTCTAGGAGCGCGATATTTAAATGGTTAAAGAAAAAAAGAAAATCAACAAATGCCTCATGCTTTTTTAGCGACTTGAAAAATTCTATTTTTGGAAACTATTTATATTGGTAAAAAGTCTAGGCTATGGCCGACAAGCACGGCATGCGACGCCGCAAGCAAGTGCTCGCAACTCGCTAGTCTCCCAGCCGAACCCAGTGGGGTGACACGACCCTGTTCTAAAAAAAGACCCTGTGTGCTGACGTAGGGCATCCACCTGAACCTGATTTTTTTTATAAAAGTACCTGTATTACCGGATAAGGAAAACGTACAAATACGTGTACAAACACAGGTACATACAGGGAGGATACATGGACACCTGTGCCATCGAACTTACACATAGGCCCTTAGCAAAATAACAAATTGCAGAAAAGTCCCTGGACCCAGTGATTCCCGTCTTCGCCAGAAGCTTCCGTCGTTGTCGACCACCGCCGTCGATTCGTCGCCGATTGCCACCGTCGAAGAAGAAGCCGCCCTGGCTGGCCCAGATCTGGAGGAGCACCATCGCTATGAAGCTTTGAGAGGAACCGCAGAAGCCACCCGACGCGGACGCCGAGATGAAGATGACGATGAACGAGCATCGGCTGGGGTCACGCCCCATGCTCCTCCAAACTTGGATCGAAGCTTGACGACGACACGCGTTGTGGGAACACAAGCTCGATCCACTCTCCAACGATCCACTTCGCCCACAGTTGTCGTTGTATCCTTGACGCGGGATGCCGCCGCCGCTGCCGCCACCAAAGCGCCGAAGTCGGAGGCCACCCAGACTCCTGTATAGAGGCCGGCACAGCCGCACCCCACCTCCACGCACTCGTCGCCGGCGCCGGAGCATCGCGCCGCCGAGACGAGGAGAAGTGCGAGAGGACCTTATTCCGATGTGACGCCGCCGTCGCCGCCGTCTCGACGCTGCCGCCACCGGACACCAAAACCTAGACCTACTAGGACCTACTCCTCCGACCGGCGAGAGCACAGCGGTCTCCGCCACCTCCCCGCGGCCCGAAGGCCAACGGAGGCGAGGGAGACCGCGGCTCCGCCGACGGAGACAACGACTCCTCTTTTCGCCCCCTCCTTCAACTGTAGCAGCACGAGAGCTTTCGAGAGATGAGAAAATGATTTTCACCTGAACCTGATTGATCGCCAGTGGACCGTGGACAACAAACTTCACATGGAACGGACACGCCGATTTTTTTTTTTTTGGAAAAAGGACACGCCGATTTGTTCTCGGCCCACGCCTGATTTCGTTATGGTTAGCTCGAGCAGCTCACCACGGTCCACAACTTTCTAACTGGAAGCGGTCTCTAAAGGACACGACCCAGCCCAAATATCGACGGTAGGCATATTGTGGGCTGCTATGTATTTCGGCCTAGGTTCACAAACCTTGGGGTTCAGGACTGGATTGTGGGCTTGTCGCTTGTGGCCCTTCTTCCATTATATCTGGCATATATGAGAAAATTCCTTTAATGCTATTTTAATCTATAATAACCATCTCTTATATGTGCTATTGAAAATTATGGTTTTTCTTCGTTGCCATCTATTTAGATTTTAGTTTCCTTCTATGCCATTGCTGTTTCACAATAGTTAGTTGGCTGTTAGTGGATGATGAAAAGACAATTGTGCCCTCATATTTTTTTTGAACGGTGATACTTTCCATGCCATATCATGCACAACGGTCAATTTGTTGTCTACCGCTGCGCGTGAGCTGAGTAGCTGACATTTATGGACTGTGTTGCATAGAGTTATGCTCAATGCTGTAATGTTGCGAAGAAACTAGACGGGTATTCTTGTACACGCGGCGGACTACTCCAAGAGTCCAATGGTCCTGTTCGTCTGGCTGAAAAGTCATGACTGAAATTACTGTTCGCTGATTTGTTATAAGAGAAAAACATCATTCGTTGGCTGAAAAAGTATGGCTTATAAGACAAGTGAACAGGACGCAAGTTGTCGATTTCGTCGTTGCTCCTCGTGCACCCGTCCGATCCGCTCGCACTGGCAAGGCACGCCACACGTCGAGCAGCTATACTGCAACCGGTTCGCGCACGGCGCATGTCGAGTTCTTCGTGGTGCACATCAAGCACCCCGTCAACATCGGCCACGCTGGCCACAAGTGGCGCGGTGCGGGGTCGACTGATTTCTAGCATCGCCGCCCATGTCTTGGGCCACGGCGAGCGCGTGGTATTGCGGCTGCGTGTGTGTTCTAGCTCGAGGGGCACTGCGCCTCGCGATCGACTGCGGCGCGGCCGCCAGCCATGCGCTGGACCGCGTGGTCAGGTGGCTGCTGTAACACCCTGGTGTTACTAACTTACTTAGTACATGATTAAGGCCTAAAAGGAATCAACAAAATAAGTTCTCGGGTTTTAAAAAAAAATTTAGTCGCGCATGAAATGATACTGAGTCTTATGTGGCTCACCTCTGTAGTTAGGAAAAACTATATGAGTGTTGTAAGTTAGTTTATTTTAGGTGGAAATATGCTAATGTGATCCTAATAAGAAAAATAGAATAAGTCATTTTAATCACTTAGCGCGAAAACAAATTCTATAAAACAAGTGTGGTACGTTTAAAAAGTATCCTTTCTGGCGAATTATAGCGTACAAATAATAAAATTGTATCTACATATTTTGTTTCTATAAGATAGTAGGAACTATGGGCTATGTCATGAGATAGTTGTTAGATGAAATTAACAAGGTTTAGACCTTTTATAAATCAAGACAAAAGTGCTACTGACTGTTAGCTATGACCTAACCCCTAGCTTTTCCTAAGTCCGAAGGAGCAATAGACAATGCTATATTGGCACTTAAATTCTAGCAAAAACAATTAAGCAATAACTTCATGTTTCTACACTATTGCTTGCTTCTAAGTATGCACTTGAACATGGTATGAGTGGTGGTTGAGTTGGAGACCACGATGCCCTCCTAAAAATTGTCCAATGTTCGCTAGAACGCGCTGTGTAACTGGTGTTGACGCTCTGTTCGCGTTCTGGCGTTCAGCTTGGCGAGCTCAGGTTGGCGCCTCTATATCTCCCTTTCTGGTTGTCCTTTTGTCGTGCTATTTGTTTCTTTGGGAAGCTGTTAGAGCCATCTTAAGGGCAGAGGAGTTGGTTGAGCCTCAACTGAGCTAGGTTCGACGTTAGGCACGCTTCAAAATCCGTGCACATCACTGTTTTGGCTGTTGGCCCCGTGGGCCGCGGTCACCGCGCACGCGGCGCTGCGAGCATCGGGTTCGTGCTGTGGCCGCGACTGCATCGCTTGGCAGACGTGGCGCCCGCTCCGCCTTTCGATCCATCTATCCTCTGAAGCATTGCCTGCGTCTGCTGTCTCGTGCATTGACGCCTTGTCACTGTTCTTCCCCGCCGCCCACGTTACGCCATGGACGTACCGTCCCGTCTCAGTGCCCCTCACGGCATGCTCCTGCCAAGTCAAGGCCGCCCCGTCCATAACGCTAGGTGACGAGCTCTCGGTGCTTACCTTGCTGCACGTCCGCTGGCGTGATGAGCGAGCCAATAAAGGGCCCCGACAGTGCCGCCTCAGCCGTCGCCACTCCCCTCGGCATGAGCACCGCGTCGCCGCCTTTTAATTTCGTCTAGCACGTGGCTTCACAGCTCGACTTCTCACAGCAACAGGCAACATAGGGAGTGAACTAGCCGCCCCAAATCTCTCGAGGCCTAGCCGAGCTCTTCGCCCGGCCAATTTCAGAATTTTTGAGCCGCCGGTCATCTTGTCGCCGTAACAGAGCGAGCTTTGGGGGTAGGACTCTGTGTTTGATTTTAGTTCGATTCCTTGAGCTCGTAGACTAATCGTGACCCTCCGGTGTTGGTGCTCACCTTAGCTCCGCCTGGGATGCTGCCAGTGGTGAGCTGACGCGCCAGTGTCCGCCCGGAGCACCACCGCCCTGCCAGCTCACACGTGGCTAGGCTTCCTCGGGTTCTCCCTGCCTCAACTGGCTACGCAGCAAGCTTCGGGGTAAGTTCCTCCTGCTCCCTTGCAATAGTTATCACCTCGCTAGGCGTAGGGTCGTCGAAACAGTGGCACACACCATGACGCGTGGTCCGCCAACGCGGGCAGAGTATTAGGAGTCACCATTTGCCTTTTAGCCACCGCTCAGGGCTTTGCTTTGGACTCGTGGTGCTCGTCGGCCGGCTCATCAGGCCTGTGCTTCGTCCGGTGGGTCAGCGTGGCCTTGCTGTGACGGTCGGCGCCGCGCTGTCGTGCGTGGGGCGCCGGGGACCACCCGGTTGCGAAGACAACGTTCCTCGGGGTGTTTTGTGTAAAATGTGAGTCTACGGTAATAGTGCCTCCCTGCTCTGCTTGATAAACTAAAAACGCGAGCCCCTTTTTGTAAAAACACGGGCGCGGGCGCGGGCTTCCCATCTCGGGCCGCTATTGGGCCGCCTGTGCCATGCGCGGCCGTGCCCTGCATTGGGTCGCTGGGCCAAATGTCGCCGCCAACCTTTTCGATTTTCTAAAGTGTTTTTCAAATTAGCTTCTAGGGTAAGCTTGTTAATGCAATATCAAATTTTGCAGGGATCTAAAAATTATGAAACCAATTCTGTTAAACTCCTAAAATCATGATCTAGCTGCTAGAATATTTTGTTCACATGTAATTATAGTACTTGTAGGAGTTCTATAATTAAACTAAGATGCTTAGTGTTATTAAGATGTAACTCGTAGGAATTTTTGTGGCCCTATGGTGATAGTGTTAGTTTTGAAAATTTTACAGTAGCCTTATAATATGATTATCTCCTCTCTGTAATTTTTGTAGCTCCAAATAATTAGTTGCTAGTATAATTAACAAGCCCTAGTTTGAATATGTAGTAAATCGATAAAATGAATAACGCGACATCTCAAGTTTGTATAACTAAAATGCTTGTGGAGAAATAACGTTTGAATCGACAACATAGATACGTGGCCTAGTGAGTTGGTGTGTGGCTAGCTTGTTAGCTTGCGAGACGTAGTCGTGCGATGAGAGTTGCGATTGTTGTCTTTTACTTATGTCTCTGTGTTGCATTCGCGTAAATCATAATAGGAACGATGATGGATCGATGGATCAACCGAAGGACTTGGCGTTAGCCCAAAAGGTGATGCCTTGGTGAACATGCCCCGGAGATGGCATACTAACATTTGGTTATATTTTTACCCAGGCAAGCCCCGGTGCATAACCTCTATTATTCTGCACTTTATTTATGCTTATGCATTAAGTTTTAAGGAGTTGAATGAAACCCACTAGCATATATATATATATATATATATATATATATATATATATATATATATATATATATCTTGATCCTATGAGTCTTACTAGGATGTCAGGATTGTGTAGCTTGCTGTGCTACAGGACTCCGGTAGAAGTCGAGTGATTGCCTGTCACTCGCGAGAGGTAGAAAATATATTATTATGCTATATCATGTTACCATCACATGGAATACATATGGATATTGATTGGAGATCGGGTGGGACTGTACTTGGAATTGGATATGGACTTGGTTGGGCGATCCGAGCGAGGCTCTGGTTGCAGTTGTCCTGCCTGTATCGATTAAGGACCGTCCATTGCATGGACCCTAGTCAAGTCACAGACTTATTATCCCGAGCATATACTTGCTTATGGGAGCGGGAAGACTTGTAACTCTCTTATCATGGGCTCTGGCTCTTTCCGAATCGACTGATTGGAGGCGGGGATAGGTGGAGGTCTAAACCACTTGCTTATGGGAGCGAGAAGACTTGTTACTCTCTTGTCATGCGCTCTGGCTCTTTCCGGATCGACTGATTGGAGGCGGGGATAGGTGGAGGTCTAAACCACTTTGAGGCCGGGCCTCAAGTGTGGGGGCTTGGAGTCCAAGTTTGGATGGGGACCTGTAACCCGTGACAGGAGTGGAATAGGTTGGTCTCGCTTGTGCCTGGGGTGTAAGCGAGACGTGTGTTTTTTGATACCTAGTTGGGCACATTGATTCGCGAATCGCCGTTTTAACGTGACGGTATGGCTTGACTGCACTCTGGCACCGTAGTAAGAACTGAAAGATGAAAAAATGGTTCTAATTACTCAACCCTTGCTTGAAAGTAGAACAGGTGCTTACCTAGAATGGTTGGATAATAAACTACTGATGACTGCTAATAAAAATTGAATATAAGGATGCACCTTTAGTAATGCTTTCTGCAGTTGTAATAAACCACAAGCCAAATAGCCTTGCATATCCTTGGAGTCTTTTCTTTCCTTCTGACGAGTAAGTCTTGTGGAGTACAATCGAGTACTCAGGGTTTGTTCTACCCTATTGCAGGTGACATGAACAACTGGAGCTGACACTTGTGTGTGGAAACCTCCCGGTGGGCTCAGCGAGGATTTTGTTTACGTGCGGACATAAAGTTTATTTAAAACTTCCACCAAGAATGTTTTTCCAAAGAAAGTCTTATAACCTATTATCATTTCATGTATATAAATGTTCCTCATGATAATGTTTAACTTGACCTTAAATGATTTCCATTTCGCTAAAACTCTGATAACATTTACATTCCCCTGTTATAATCAAATGATGGATTACTTTGATGTTGTACTAAAAGTGATGTAAGAAATGGTAAAGATGTTGTAAGCTTTATCTCTCATTTATGATCCTGAAGTAAAAATATGGATTTTTGAGTTCTTCCTCGGGTGTGCTCAACGGAATCGCAGAGTTTAGTATGCTCTCTTGGGTACTTAGTGTCTAATGAAAGATAAGTACTCTTTGGAGGGTATTAGATTAGGCGGTTCTGCCACAGTTACGTCATGCATCATGCATGTCCCTGTCCGTAACTGAACTTCAGGGGTGTTTGGACTCACCTCCTAAACTTTATTCGTTGTTCTATCGGATGTTTGAACACATGCATGAAGTATTAAATGTAGACTAATTATGAAACCAAATACACAGATTGAGACTGTTTTGTGAGACAGATTTTTTAAGCCTAATTAGTCCATGATTTGCAATGCGGCGCTATAGTAAACATGTGCTAATGACGAATTAATTAGGCTTAATAAATTTGTCTCGCGAATTACTGACAGATTCTGTAATTTGTTTTTTATTAGTATCTGAACACCCCATGCAACACCCCATATAACACCTCGTGAACTTTAGTCACTGAACCCCCTTCTGTACGGCCTCGCCGGGAACAACCCCACGACGCCACGCTGGCCGTGGAGGTGGTGTTCGTGTCACTCATCAACATGGCGCGCACAGGGTGGTTGGCTGCCGTGGGCCATGGCCGGCCATGGAGGTGGCGGCCTACCCTCTGCAGGCCTGCACAGCCGCATCCCGCACTCGCACGACATCGCTCATGTCAAACGCACGGCACGTGTGTGTTGACAAGTAAAATTGGCATATTTTACATTAGCACTGCTTATATTATTCATATTCATCGAAGTAAAATGTGATTTGGATGACAAGGCATCTTTATACTTCTAAACCGGAGCCAAGCTCCAGGCGGTGGTGATGGCCACGTCGCCTCTAAAACTCTGGTCGTCGGATCTCGATCGGACAGTTCAAATCACGTGAAAAATCACCTTCGTGGTCACTGTTTATCTACTGTTCATCAATGTTCACGAATCTTTGCTACGCACACACGAAAACATACCAAGAATGTCACTATTCATGTACTGTTCATTACTGTTTACGCACCTTTGCTATGCGCACACGAGAAACGTACCCATAAAATCAAATTAGACCCTTCTTCTTGGTAGAAAATTTTCAAAAAAAATCGTAAATAAACTAGAACCAATAAAAAACATACCTCAAATTTTTTCCCTCCTCTTTGTCGTAAAAAACCCTATCGTTTGCCTTTTATCAAAATAGCCCATTTCCCTTTGTACAAATTTTTTTTTGACTTCTCTATCGTCAAATAAAAAATAAATTCCTATCGTTCACCTTTTATCAAAGTAGACCCTTTTTATTTGCATAAAATTTTCAGAAAATTCATAAATAAACTAAAACCAATCTAGAACGTATCTAAATATTTTCTGCCTCTTCTTTATTATAAAAAATTAAATACTCCATGACACCTACTGCCTATTCTATTACACCTATAAATAATCGCTAAAACCTACGCTATCCAAAACTCCAAATTATACACCATTATTTAAAAAAAAAGAGTCCGTAACAACATAAACGCATAACCAAACTGGCTCAAAAGGCTAGACACCCTACCCGCTAAAAGATTAATCAACAATTGATCTATGTTCCTACACAACTGGTTCCATCCCATGAAGCCACGCGGCAACGCCGCGCGTTGTTTCTAGTTGATTGTTTAAGCTAGTTATTTAATCAGCTGAATTACATGACTACGTGATTGCTATTTTGGTATGGTTTGGACTCTTCAATCTGGCTGTTTAACTTGTCGGTCGAACACACGATGATTGAATTGATGACCGTCCAATATAATTGGGCCTTGTTGCTTGGAGTAATAAGTATCGACGTGGCTAGCGCCTGGACGTCCGAACGGATGCAGACATCCGTGATGCTTGTGCAGCCCGCTCCCATCCGTCTTTTCCCTGCCCTCGTCCAACTCCACCTAGCCGCGCGCGCACTCCGCCCCCGTCTCTGCGCCAGCCACTCCTTCCCCTAACCCCCCTCTCTCTCCACGCGAGTGGCACTGGGGAGCCAAGATGAGTGGCTGAGGACGAGCACGCCCCCAGCGCGCCCTGACCGCAGCACCCCCGTCCCCCGCCCCCCTCCCCCTCCCCCTCGGTGCGCCACGCGTCCCGTTCGTCGGCCCCCGGCTTCACCCCCGGCCGAACAATATAAACACTTGTTACGTGAAAATACATTTGAATGCAACGTACGTCTGAAAACAGATAAAATATTTGGAACATGTACTTGCAACATATGTGAGAAATACGTGAAACATCCAAATAAAACACTTGTAACTTGCAACATAAAATCCACTTGCTGTAACATAAGACTGAAACAACAAAAACATTTGGAACATACTGTTGCAACATATGTGTGAAACATATGCAACATTTAGATAAAAATGATTGCAACATATGTCTAAAAAAACAAATAAAACATTTTAAACAAAACACTTGCAACATGCCTATGAAACACTTGCAACATATGCAACATGTGCAACATCACCCGATCTACTTTTACAACATCAAGATGAAACAATTGTAGCATACATCTAAAACATCTGAAACACTTGAAACACAATATAAGGCAGGGAAGGTCAGGGTCGGTCGATTCCGAGCGTCGCGGTGGGAGCCAGCGACGAGCCACGGCGCACGAGCACCACCGCACCGACCGTGCTTGTGGGTGCCCATGGTTCGACCGAGGAAGACCTAAGGTGCCACGACACATGTGCCCCTAAAAGGTCCTAATGGCTAGAGGGGGGTGAATAGCCTATTTAAAAATTCTAAAACAACACTAAGACAAGTGATTAGTAAGTAAGATGGCGAAGCAAATTTTGCGCTAGCACTACACTTGTGTTGCAAGCCACCCCCAATTATAATATCTATGATCTCTAGTATGTCACACAATGGCAAAGTCACTAAATTACACCTAGGTGATCAAGCTAGCTATAGAACTACAACTAAAGGGCTACACTAGCTACAACTATCACAAGCACTACACAAGGTAAATACACAAAGCAATGCAAGAGAGTGGTAGAAGTGATATACCGCCGTGGCAAGTGATCAATCAATGAATAGCAAAAAATACCAAGGAGGCATGATGACATAATCAAATTTTCCTCCGAGGTTCACTTGCTTGCCGACAAGCTAGTCCCCGTTGTGGCGATTCACTCACTTGGAGGTTCACACGCTAATAGGCATCACACGCCTAACCCACAACCGGGTGCCGCACAACCAACACAAGATGAGGATCCACAAGCCATGCACAATCCACTAGAGTTACCTTTCGTGAACTCCCACGGGGAAGGCACAAGAAGCCCTCACAATGTCGATGATCAGAGCCTGCAACAATCACCAATAGCCGCTCAACGATCCACCAATTAGCAAGCCGTCTAGGTGTTGGCAAATACCAAGAGTAACAAGATCTCCACCAACCCAAGTCATCCAACTAGTGCCACAAGATACTAGAACACTATGCAATACACTAGAGGCTCTCCAATCTTACTCAAGATGATGAAATCAAGTGTGCAAGTGAGTGGAGCGGTGTGCTTAGCTCTCAAAGGGTGTATGCAGGTGTCAGAAGTGCCAAGAGAGTGTCTAAGGCCGGCAACACCCTCTATTTATAAAGACTACAAGCAAATAGAGTCGTTACCCCTTTGAGTCAGCTTCTGCGGGGCACCAGACACGGCGGTGCGGTCACCAGACAGGGGGTGATGGTGCCCCTCCAACGGTCATCCATAGCTGTTGGGTCACCGGACAGGCGGCAGTGGCACTGGACAGAGGGTGGCGGTGCCACCCCGAGCCAACCCCCAATTTTCCCTCCTCTCTAGATAAATAGGGCGGTGCACCACCCTAGGCACTGCAATGCCCTGAAGGTGACCAACCCCACTTTGGCAGCTCTCGAGAGAAAAGGGACGGTAGCACCGGACAGCACTAGGCGGTGCATCACCCCCACCATGGCGGTGTACACCGTCATTGACGGTGACCACCTCCATACTTCACTTTTCGGCCAAGTCCAGGTGGGCACCACCCTAGGGGTGGCGGTGCCACAGGACAAGGGGTGGCGGTGCCTCCAGGACAACCCGCTGCTCTTGGCCTCCAGCCGGTCACCACCACAGGGGTGGCGGTGCATTGGACAAAGGGTGGCGGTGCCCCCGTGGCAGCACCCCCAAGCCGAGTTTCGCCTCCTTTTCTTCACTTTTCTCACCACATTTACAAATGTGCTAACACTCCGAGTGTTTCACCATCACGTGCAAGCGTGTTAGCATTTTCACAAACATTTTTTCAAAGGTTAATCACTTCTCATCGATTGTACACTAGGCCTAAAATGCAATGCAAGTATTCCAACACCTAGTGGCACTAGATGATTGAGTTGCCCGATAAGAGCTCCCCTCTTAATAGTATGACCATCTATCCTAAATGTGATCATACCCATTAGGTGTCTTGATCACTAAAACAAAATGGCCCAATGGATATCATCTTTGCCTTGAGCCTATTTTGTTTTTCTCTTTCTTCTTTTTCAAAGTCTGAAGATTGATCATCACATGTGTTCACACCATCATCATGATCTTCATTTCATGTGACCATCTCCATCCATGAGTGCCACCTAGCTCTTTCACTTGGATTGGACCATCCTATCTAGTCACACACTTCGATGCAAGGATTAATGCAAATAGGTTTCATCAATTAGCCAAAACCAAACTAGGGTTTTCAGGCCCCCAGCGCCTCCGTCCGCTAGGCCCCTGACGAGCCACGTGCCCCTATCTACCGGCTTGCCCCCTCCCCCGGTCGAATAACATAAAACGCTCGAATAAAACACTTGCAACAACATGGAATAACCGTTACAACATAAGACTAAAACATATGAAACATTTGGAACATATTATTGCAACATTTGTGTGAAGCATATGAAACAACGCTCGAATAAAACACTTGAAACAACATGAAACAACTGCTGCAACATAAGACCGAAGCAACTGAAACACTTGAAAAAATTATTGCAACATTTGTGTGAGGCATATGAAAAATCTAAATAAGAACAATTGCAACATACGTCTAGAAACAGGTGAAACATTTTGAACAAATGCTTGCAACATGCCTTTGAAATACTTGCAACATATGCAACATGTGCAATATTCCCTGATCTACTTTTGCAACATGTTGCAAGATGTAGCTCGATCATCTTTGAAGAAGACTACATGCATTATATGTGTAAAACATACTTTTATACGAAGGATAGTGTCACGGCGGTAGATGACATCAGACATGCGGTCTGGGTATGTCTTCGTGGAGTAAACCGTCGAGAAACACATTCCAAAGTGATGTACATACATTAGAACAGGGATATCCAGTCTCCTTTCATAATGGAGTGTAAACAAACAGTGCTTGACAACAAGTCATGAGGCTTGACGACACATGGATGATTTTACAAGTTTCATACTTTCACCATAGGTAATCTTCATGGTTTAAAATAGTATATACTCTTGCAAAAATTGTAAGCCAAAGTATCATATAAATTATATATGGCCAGCGAGATAATTTGGCCATGCTTCTAATATGGCCAGTGAAATAGTTCGGTTCTTCATGCCACTTCACTTTTACCACACACATCAATTGATATATTAGGCTCTATTCGTGTTAACCTAGAACCCAGTGTTGTATGCTATTACAAAGCAATGCTGCCTCTTTGTACAGTGCAACAGGACCTGAAGCAGTTAGTGGTTTGTATTTAATAAATTTCTGGGCTATATTGAACAGTTGCCCGGTAGCGCTATTTGAACAATTGGTGTCTGGCTAACATTTAAAAGTTCAGTTAGATTTGGAGATTGCCAGTAAACTGATACTGACATGTGCAGGGATAATTTTTTCCCCCAAAACAGTTTTTAATTTCTGGTGTGATAATAAAAAGATCACCATGGTAGGTAAAAGTATTGGGACCAAGTACATCACAAGTAGGATAAAATTTGCAGTGCTTATTGAAACATAAATAGTCACCTCCTCAGTGTTGCAAATCTGACACATATAGAAGTCCTCATCAGATTCTGTTGATTCATGATCTGACTCTGCTGCGACATTTATAGAATAGATAAATAAGTACATCAAGAAAATATTAGGAAAGAGATCATAACTATTATTCAAGCTGTCCATGCAACAATAGCAATAAACTGTTTCAACTTTCCAACAGCATAGTTTTATCAGAAGTTTTTACTTTCACACTACAGAAGTACAGAGGCCTGTGAAAATATTTGGATGCTTTGCTATTTCCATGACATTTCATCGCAATTATGTAATCATTCTTTTTTTCCTTTTATAATGTGTCTAAGGATTTGGACAAGCCTTTAAAGTGTGTAATTTGACCATCGATTTCTCTTACAATATATCGCCAATTGCTACAAATCAATGTCGTATTAAAAGATTTCTGAACTGAATATATTGATATAACTTTCATTCACTAAGCGTAAACATAATCTGAGTAGCTATTAGTCAACATTTATGAATTTGACCTTTTCAAATCCTAATACATTCTGTTCCTGTAAAAATAAACAGAGTAAATGTTTAAGCTAAGCACGTCCACTCGTCCAGACGACGTAAATAGATGCAATTATATGTAATGATCAAACCAGGTTCCATTGGTTCTAATTTCTTAACAACAGGTAAATCCCAATGCAACAAATGATTATCAGGAGAGGAAGAGAATTTGCCAATGACCACTCCTTGAGATGAGAGAATAAGCTACCTCAGCAAATGAACAATGGATCCCATCCTATGTAATTTACACCATAGTATGAAAAAAATGACGTGGTTAAGAACATCCACTAATGGCAGATTTGTGGTTGTGCTACAGTGCTACTCTATGGTATCTAGGAGGACAAAGGAATATTTATCAGCTTGACAAATACTTTGCTCTCCTACAAAGATGCTTCAAAGTGGTAACTATATAAAAAATAGAAATACTTTTGCCATTATGCAGATCCTTAACCATTGATAAGTAAATCATTCACAAATTTCACAACTATACAGCCCCTAAGCACAATCCATAAGCATGCACAAAGTAATTTGAGAAATTGCAATCAACAAGGGGATGCACAGATGCACTCACTGATTAGCCGGTCTCTCTCTCTCACGCAGCCGAATCTAGAATGGATCCCCACGCGCGAGAGAGACTAGGGAGCGATGGCGATGCGGAGCACAGCGCGGCCTCCTGGGAGCGCGCACGCGCACGCGACGGCAAGGCGGAGCACGGGTGCGGGCGCAATGGAGAGGCCTACCGAGCGCCGACGGCGATGCGGACCGCGGGCATCGTGGCGAGGCGGAGCGCGGGTGCGGGCGCGATGGCGAGGCCACGCTGGCGCTGACGGCGATGCGGAGCACGGCGCGGCCTCTTCCAATCCTCCGTGCCTCCTCTGTGCGCGCGGGCGCGGGCCTCCTCTCTGTGGCTCCGTGCGTGCGGAGGCGAGTGAACAAAGGGAGCTCTAGAAGAAAGATGCAGAGGTGAGGGAAGAAAGAAAGCACCACAAGAAAGGAGACTGAGGCCTTCTTTAGATGCCTTCCAAATTCTAAATTTTTACACTCTCTTCATCACATCGAATCTTTGGACATATACATAGAATATTAAACATAGATAAAAAATAACTAATTACACAGTTTGGTTGTAAATCACGAGACGAATCTTTTAAGCCTAATTAGTCCATGATTGGACACTAATTGCCAAATATAAATAAAAGTGCTACAATAACTAAATTTTAATTTTTTTTGCATCTAAACACCCCTGAGTCACGGAGGGGAGGACGAGGAAGACAAGGATGCGTGTGTGTGGTGAAGACTGACTGAGGAGGTGTCTAGTTCCCATCCAAAAATTTTTCACCCAATCATATCAAATGTTTGGATACATGCATGGAGTATTAAATGTAGACGAAAAAAACTAATTGCACAGTTTGGTTGGAAATCACAAGACGAATCTTTTAAGACTAATTAGTCTATGATTAGCCTTAAGTGCTACAGTAACACATGTGCTAATGACAGCTTAATTAGGTTTAATAAATTCGTCTCGCGGTTTCCAGGCGAGTTATGTAATTAGTTTTTTAATTAGTATATGAAAATCCCTTCCGACGTCTGTAAGGTCCAAATAGGCTAGAAGGGGGGGGGTGAATAGCCTAATAAAAACTTCTACAAGAAATACTTAACCACAAGTTAGTACTAAAGGTGGCGAAGCACAAAGCACTAGCTCTAACTAATTAAGCAAGCCACCTACACAAGTCTAGTACAAGGCTATCCACTAAACACAACAACAACAAGCTAGGTACGAGAAGTAATACGAGAGAAGAGCTTCGAGTGATTATACCGCCGTGTAGAGAAGAGAAGTACCAATCAAACAATCACACAAGAGAAGTCCTCGGGAAGAGAATGACACAAGATTTTATCCCGAGGTTCACTTGCTTCCCGGCAAGCTACTCCTCGTTGTGGCGATGCACCCACTTGTCGGTTCGCGAGCTAATCGACTATCAAGAGTCGAGCCCTCGGCGGGCGCCGCACAACCGCACACAAGATGGGGATCCTCCAAGCCACGAGCTCCACTAGAGTATCCAATTTGCGAACTCCCGCGGGGAAGGATCAAGAACCCCTTACAACACTTGGTGAAGGCTCCAACAATCTCCAATTGCGAGCTCAATCACCTCCGCTGCTCCAAGCCGTCTACCGTGTCGGGAAACACGGAAGAGTAACGAGAAATCCGCAGCAACTCGAAGATCAAGTGCCTCTAGGATGCAACTCTCAAGCAATGCACTTGAATCTCACTCAATCTCACTCAAGATGTGCAATCAATCAAAGAGATGAGTGGAGGGGTTGTTCTCTAGCTCAAAGTATGTCTCTATATCTCAAAATGTGCAAGAGTTACCCTCAAAACCCGTCCACCATCTATTTATAACGAAGGGGTACGCAGCTAGCCGTTAGAAACGACGCAGTTGAAATCGCGAGCACCGGACGCTCCGGTCAGGGTGACCGGACGCGTCCGGTCACTACGCGACAGACGTGAATAGTGTGCGTCAGAACTAGCCGTTACCGTAGACCGGACGCGCTCGACCGAGCCACCGGACGCGCTGGTCACGACCGGACGCGCCGGTCCCGTGACCCACCGGACGCGCCGGTCAACACCGAGCCGCGCACCGCAAAACAACCACCGGACGCGCTGAAGAACCCACCGGACGCCACAGTACCCGCGTCCGGTGCGAGTCCAGTAAGCTCCCTGGACCACCGGACGCGTCCGGTGACCTGTGACCGGACGCGCACCGCGTCCGGTGGTCCTCGTGAACCGCTGTTCGCCTGACCGGACGCGCCGGTCGTACAGTGACCGCGTCCGGTGCCGAGTCCGGTGCAGCGTCCGGTGCACGCAGTGACCTCCGTTCGCCTCCGTTTCTTTTCCGACTTTCGGCGCAATAGAAAATAGGCGTTTCACTTCTCCAAAAAGCGCCGAATCCCGCCTCGCAAGCTCGGCGGGAGGGAGAGAGGAACCCAAACCCCTCTCTACCACTTAAACTCCACCGCCTTCGCAAATGTGCTAACACCAACAAGTGTTCACCACCTTATGCTCGTGTGTTAGCATTTTCACAAACATTTTCCAAGGCGTTATGTTAGCTCTTTACTAGATCCTAAATGCATATGCTCAAGACATTGATCTAGTGGCACTTGATTCCCGAGCTAACCGTGATTGCCCCTCTTGATAGTCGGCTATGTATCCTAAACCCGGTCAATCACTTCTCTACTCATCTTTGACCGGCAAAAGGAAAACCCTATGGTTATACCTTTGCCTTGCGCTCTTAGATCCTTCTCCTCCATTTGATCATCATGTCCATCATTTCATGTGCATCTCCACCATGATCTTGCTCATCATTTCATGCACCAAATCATGTGGTCTTGTGGCCATCTCTTCATGCCATTTCCACCTCCATCACATGTTGCTTATGCCTAGCTTGATCACACTTGATACAATAGCATTAGCAACTTGGTGTCATTAATTACCAAAACCAAACTTGGGCTTTCAATCTCCCCCTTTTTGGTAATTGATGACAACCATCACAAAGATATGAAATGAATTCAATTTTCAATTTCGATAGTATTAGCTCCCCCTACATATGTGCTTCCATGAGTTTGGTCCAATGTTGCACATATGTATGGATTTGAAATTTTGGGAGAGTTACTACTATCAAAATGATGCTAAGGTATATAGAATGGACCTTTGAAGCGTGATACCAATCGGAGTTGCCTTTATATACCATCCTTAGCATCGATGTAGCTAGACACCACTTGTAATACCTCACTTGTAAAGATCACAAACACTAAAGTACCCCGTGAGATCAACATTAAAAGCAAAGGGTGTCTAGATACCACTTAAAAAGCTACTCTTAACAAATCATCATGTTAATGCGCATACAAATGCAACAAATAGTTCATGAGCTTGCTCCCCCTTAGTAACTTTTTCTTTTTGTGACTTTTCTCTCCCCTCTTATTATATCTTTCTCCCCCTTTGTGACTTTTTGTGACTTTTCTCTCCCCTCTTATTATATCTTTCTCCCCCTTTGTGACTTTTCTATCTTTGTGACTTTTCTCTCCCCCTTTGTCAACAATCACCAAAAAGGTGCCAATTTTAGTGAGAGTTAAGTCAATCAATATGAGGGAGTCCAAATTATGATTCAATCTAGATCACTTGCCTAGAATATGTAATTCGGTTTGAACCAAGGACAAGCTTCTTCACACCTCATAAAGTATAAGGGTTATCTTGACCATGTTGAATTACACATCATGAGCTCATTTTCTAGATTCAACACTAGGTTTGCAAGCCCACAAACATGTTATATGCTACCACTAGATCAATCAAACAAAGAAGCAATAGTGGTACCATATATACATTAAACTCATTTGATTTTCATGAATGAGCCTATTTGTCATGCAAATATGTCTATATGTTCTAACCATGTCCTTAGCAAAGTATGAATGATATGTCAAACAACTTTACCTTGCTATGTCGGAGGAGAGGCATGTCATATAAGAATGTGGGGGTGCACTCATCTCAAGTTGGAGAAGTCAAGTATGTTCAATTCATTCTTCAACTTGTAAAATCTCTTCTCATCAAGTGGCTTTGTGAATATGTCGGCTAGTTGATCTTCGGTGCCAATGCTCTCAATGCTAATATCACCCTTTTGTTGATGGTCTCTTATGAAGTGATGCCTTATGTCAATGTGCTTCGTTCTTGAATGTTGAACCGGATTTTGTGTCATCTTGATTGCACTCTCATTGTCACAAAACAACGGAACATTCTTGAATTTTATTCCAAAGTCATTCAAAGTGGCCTTCATCCAAAGCAATTGTGCACAACAACTACCGGCACTAATGTATTCGGCCTCGGCGGTAGATAGTGCAACACTATTTTGTTTCTTTGATGACCATGAAACAAGAGACCTTCCAAGCAATTGACAAGTGCCACTTGTGCTCATTCTATCAATCTTGCATCCACCATAGTCGGAGTCCGAATATCCAATCAACTCAAAATTTGACCCCTTTGGAAACCATAATCCAACATCATGAGTGCCCTTAAGATATCTCAATATTCTCTTGGTTGCTTTCAAGTGACTTTCTCTAGGTGAAGCTTGATATCTTGCACACTTGCATACACTAAACATCACATCCGGCCTAGAAGCGGTGACATAGAGCAAACTTCCAATCATAGACCGATATTGCTTTTGATCTACCATGTTACCACTATCATCAATACCCAATTGATCATTTGTGCCCATTGGTGTACTCATTGGCTTAGCATCTTGCAATCCAAACTTCTTAATCATGTCCTTGATGTACTTCCCTTGACTTACAAAAGTGCCATTCTTCATTTGCTTGATTTGAAGTCCAAGAAAGTAACTAAGCTCTCCAATCATAGACATCTCAAACTCATTTGCCATCATATTTTCAAATTCTTCACAAAAATCTTGATTGGTTGATCCAAAGATAATGTCATCCACATAGATTTGCAACACAAACAAGTCATTTTCAATTTTCTTGGTGAAGAGAGTGGTGTCAACCTTTCCCATCTTGAACCCTTTAGAGAGAAGAAAGTCCCTCAATCTCTCATACCATGCTCTAGGTGCTTGCTTCAAACCATACAATGCCTTCTTTAGCTTGTAAACATGGTTGGGCTTCTTGTCATCTTCAAAACCGGGAGGTTGCTCAACATAAACTTCTTCATTGATGTAACCATTAAGAAATGCACTCTTGACATCCATTTGATAGAGCTTGATGTTGTGTGCACAAGCATATGCTAATAAGATTCTAATAGCCTCCAATCTTGCAACTGGTGCATATGTTTCTCCAAAGTCAAGACCCTCAACTTGAGTGTATCCTTGTGCTACTAATCTTGCTTTGTTCCTCACAACCATGCCATCTTGATCTTGCTTGTTTTTAAAGACCCACTTGGTGCCAATCACATTGTAGTTCTTTGGTCTTTCAACAAGTTCCCAAACTTGATTTCTAGTGAAGTTGTTTAGCTCTTCATGCATGGCATTTATCCAATCGGAATCCTTCAAAGCATCTTCTATTTTCTTAGGTTCTTCAAGTGACACAAATGAGTAGTGCTCACAAAAAGATGCTAATCTTGATCTAGTTTGAACACCACTTTGAATTCCACCAATGATTTGATCCAATGGATGATCTCTTGCAATACTAGTAGGTTGGAGTATTGGGAGTTGATTGCTTCCACTAGCTTGACCTTGATCTTGCACTTCATCATGAGAACCACTAGAGCTTGCTTGATTTGTATCAATTTGCACACTTTGGTTGATCACATGAATATCATCATCATCAACTTGCCTTGGCCTAACATCACCAATGTCCATGTTCTTCATTGCATTTGACAATTGATCTCCTCTCACATCATCAAGGTTTTGAGCTTCATTTTGAGAACCTTGGGTTTCATCAAACTCAACATCATGAACTTCTTCCAAGGTGCCATTAGTGAGATTCCAAACTCTATATGCTTTGCTTGTGGTAGAATAACCAAGTAAGAATCCTTCATCACATTTCTTTTCAAACTTGCTCAATCTAGTGCCTTTCTTGAGAATATAGCATTTGCAACCAAACACTCTAAAGTATGCAATGTTGGGCTTTCTTCCATTCAATAGCTCATATGGTGTCTTTCCAAGCTTCCCATGGCAATAGAGACGGTTGCTACAATAGCAAGCCGTGTTGATAGCTTCACTCCAAAATGAATGACTCACATTGTACTCACTAAGCATTGATCTAGCCATGTCAATCAAAGTTCTATTCTTTCTTTCAACTACACCATTGGATTGAGGAGTGTATGTTGGAGAGAATTGATGTCCAATACCAAGATCATCACACAATTCCTCAATTCTTGTGTTCTTGAACTCACTACCATTGTCACTTCTAATCTTCTTGATGGTAGTCTCAAACTCATTTTGCACTCTTTTGACAAAAGATTTGAATAGATCATAAACATCACTCTTGTCATAGAGAAAGAACGCCCAAGTATATCGAGTGTAGTCATCCACTATCACCAAACCATACTTGTTACCACCAATGCTAGTGTATGTTGTTGGCCCAAACAAGTCCATGTGCAATAGCTCAAATGCCTTTGATGTGCTCATTTCACTCTTACTAGGATGTTTATTTCCGACTTGTTTGCCGGCTTGACAAGCACTACATGGTTTATCCTTTTCAAAAGTCACATCTTTCAAGCCTCTAACTAAGTCATGCCTCAAAAGTTTGTTCAATTGTTTCATTCCAACATGACCAAGCCTTCTATGCCATAACCAACCCATACTAGATTTGCTAAGCAAGCATGATGTCAATTGTGTCTCTCTATCATTGAAGTCAACCAAGTATAAGCTACCATGTCTAAATCCTTTGAATATCAAATTTGATCCATCAACACTTATGACTTCAACTTCATCACTACCAAAAATGCACTTGAAGCCAAGATCACAAAGTTGTGCCACTGACAAAAGATTGAAATCCAAGCTCTCAACTAGCAACACATTAGATATGCTCATGTCATTTGAGATAGCAATTTTACCAAGCCCCTTGACCTTGCCTTTCTTGTTGTTGCCGAAAGTGATAGCATCAAAACCACCATTTTGACTTGTATCAATTGATTTGAACATACAAGAATCCCCGGTCATATGTTGAGTGCACCCACTATCAAGCACCCAATGCCTTCCTCCGGCTTTGTAATTGACCTACAAGACAAGATCAATTCCTTTTAGGTACCCAAACTTGTTTGGGTCCTCCAAGGTTAGTGACCAAGCTCTTTGGTACCCAAATGGCTTTCTTCTTTGAGCCCATCCATGGTGCACCAATGAACTTAGCATGAACACCTTTTGTACCCTTGGTAAGTATATAGAAAGAATCAAACTTAATTGAGGATACATTAGCATTGGATTTCTTGTTCATGCAATGTTGCTCTATGTGACCAACTTGCTTGCAACTTTTGCAATAGCTACCCTTGTTCTTCACAAAACGAGTCTTGTGAGGAGCAAAAGCGGCCTTGCCTTTCTTGGGGTTATAGCCCAATCCCTCTTTATAGAGAGAAGCTCTTTGGCTACCCAAGCACATAAGCAAGCGGTCCTCACCACCATAAGCCTTAGCTAAAGTGTGATTGAGCTCTTTTACCTCCTTCTTGAGATTTTCATTCTCAACTATAAGTGTGGGATCACAAGTGAAACCATCACTACTAGATGAGGATGATGTAGATGAGCTACATGAAGGGTTAGTGGGAGCAACAACAATAGGCTTATGACAAGATTCATCAATTATATCACAAGATATGCCTATGTTGCAAGTTTTAGCTTTTTCAACATTAGTTGGCATGTTTTCACATTTTTCAACTAGAGAGGAATGAGCTTCTTCAAGCTTAGTGTGAGACTTTTGAAGTTTCTTATGGTCTACCTTTAGACTCTCATAAGATGCTCTAAGCTCATCAAGTTCTTGCATAAGGTTTTTCTTTTCCTTAAGCAAGCCCTTGCATTCCTTTCTAGATTCTTTATAATGTTGAGTGCAATCTTCTAGCATAGTGATTAGTTCATCTTTAGTGAATTCTTCTTCATCACTATCACTATCACTATCACTATCACTAGCATTATCATGATCACTCTCATTATCGGATGATACCTTAGTGGCCTTAGCCATGAAGCACGATGGAGTGTCGAAGAGGGAGACCTTCTCTTGGATAGCAATGCTAGCATGTCCCTTCTTCTTGCTCTTGTAGTCATCCTCATCATCACTTGAGGAATCATCACTATCCCATGTAGCAACATGAGAATCATTCTTCTTCTTATGAGAACTCTCCTTCTTTTCTTGCTTCTTCTTTTGCTTCTTCCTTTCCTTCTTGATAGCATCTTCATCATCACTATCATAAGGACACTTTGCAATGAGATGGTCCTTGCTATGGCATCTAAAGCATCTCATGGTATGCTCATTCTTCTTAGATGTGTTCTTCCTCCTCCTTGCACGATAGCCCTTCTTCTTCATGAATTTGCCAAATTGCTTGACAAAGAGAGCCATTTTCTCATCAATGTCATCACTATCACAAGAGCTTGAGTCTTCTTCACTTGATGATTCAATCTTGGATTTGCCCTTGGATGTGGTGGCTTTGAATGCCACACTCTTCTTCTTTTCATCATCATTCTTCTCATTCTCCTTCTTCTTCTTCTTGACCAACTCATCCTTCTCATCATCTTCTCTATATGAATCATCGGTCATCACTTCTTGAAATATTTGTTGAGGAGTTGAATCCTTCAATGTAGTCCTCACTAGCACGGTGATCAATGTATCAAACCTCTTAGGCAAGCTTCTCAAAAACTTCATAGAGAATTGATTGTCCTTGACCTCCTCACCAAGTGCCTTGAGCTCATTTACAATGACTTGCAATCTATGAAACATCTCCGGTACACTCTCATCATCTTGCATCTTGAAGCTTGAAAATTTTTCTTGCAAGATATATGCTTTAGCGGTCTTTGTGCCCTCGGTGCCCTCAAAAGTTTCTTCTAGCTTGGCCCAAGCATCATGTGCAACCTCTATATTCTTCACTTGCTCAAATGTCTTGTCATCTAATGCCTCATGAAGAGCACTAATGGCAATATCATTGCATTGGAGCTTCTTCTCTTCCACCGGTGTAGGTGCTTCCGGATTAGCAACCTCAAATTTTGTTTCGGTGACCTTCCACACTTCTCTATTGATTGACTTGAGGTGTGCGGTCATCTTAACCTTCCAATAAGCATAATTTGTGCCATCAAAGTGAGGTGCCTTCTTGGTGTTGTTGATGTGCAAACTTAATTGAGCCATTTCTTTTTCACCGTAGGTTGTTAAGCCTCAAATAAACGGTGCCTCGGCTCCGATACCACTTGTAAGGTCCAAATAGGCTAGAAGGGGGGGGGGGTGAATAGCCTAATAAAAACTTCTACAAGAAATACTTAACCACAAGTTAGTACTAAAGGTGGCGAAGCACAAAGCACTAGCTCTAACTAATTAAGCAAGCCACCTACACAAGTCTAGTACAAGGCTATCCACTAAACACAACAACAACAAGCTAGGTACGAGAAGTAATACGAGAGAAGAGCTTCGAGTGATTATACCGCCGTGTAGAGAAGAGAAGTACCAATCAAACAATCACACAAGAGAAGTCCTCGGGAAGAGAATGACACAAGATTTTATCCCGAGGTTCACTTGCTTCCCGGCAAGCTACTCCTCGTTGTGGCGATGCACCCACTTGTCGGTTCGCGAGCTAATCGACTATCAAGAGTCGAGCCCTCGGCGGGCGCCGCACAACCGCACACAAGATGGGGATCCTCCAAGCCACGAGCTCCACTAGAGTATCCAATTTGCGAACTCCCGCGGGGAAGGATCAAGAACCCCTTACAACACTTGGTGAAGGCTCCAACAATCTCCAATTGCGAGCTCAATCACCTCCGCTGCTCCAAGCCGTCTACCGTGTCGGGAAACACGGAAGAGTAACGAGAAATCCGCAGCAACTCGAAGATCAAGTGCCTCTAGGATGCAACTCTCAAGCAATGCACTTGAATCTCACTCAATCTCACTCAAGATGTGCAATCAATCAAAGAGATGAGTGGAGGGGTTGTTCTCTAGCTCAAAGTATGTCTCTATATCTCAAAATGTGCAAGAGTTACCCTCAAAACCCGTCCACCATCTATTTATAACGAAGGGGTACGCAGCTAGCCGTTAGAAACGACGCAGTTGAAATCGCGAGCACCGGACGCTCCGGTCAGGGTGACCGGACGCGTCCGGTCACTACGCGACAGACGTGAATAGTGTGCGTCAGAACTAGCCGTTACCGTAGACCGGACGCGCTCGACCGAGCCACCGGACGCGCTGGTCACGACCGGACGCGCCGGTCCCGTGACCCACCGGACGCGCCGGTCAACACCGAGCCGCGCACCGCAAAACAACCACCGGACGCGCTGAAGAACCCACCGGACGCCACAGTACCCGCGTCCGGTGCGAGTCCAGTAAGCTCCCTGGACCACCGGACGCGTCCGGTGACCTGTGACCGGACGCGCACCGCGTCCGGTGGTCCTCGTGAACCGCTGTTCGCCTGACCGGACGCGCCGGTCGTACAGTGACCGCGTCCGGTGCCGAGTCCGGTGCAGCGTCCGGTGCACGCAGTGACCTCCGTTCGCCTCCGTTTCTTTTCCGACTTTCGGCGCAATAGAAAATAGGCGTTTCACTTCTCCAAAAAGCGCCGAATCCCGCCTCGCAAGCTCGGCGGGAGGGAGAGAGGAACCCAAACCCCTCTCTACCACTTAAACTCCACCGCCTTCGCAAATGTGCTAACACCAACAAGTGTTCACCACCTTATGCTCGTGTGTTAGCATTTTCACAAACATTTTCCAAGGCGTTATGTTAGCTCTTTACTAGATCCTAAATGCATATGCTCAAGACATTGATCTAGTGGCACTTGATTCCCGAGCTAACCGTGATTGCCCCTCTTGATAGTCGGCTATGTATCCTAAACCCGGTCAATCACTTCTCTACTCATCTTTGACCGGCAAAAGGAAAACCCTATGGTTATACCTTTGCCTTGCGCTCTTAGATCCTTCTCCTCCATTTGATCATCATGTCCATCATTTCATGTGCATCTCCACCATGATCTTGCTCATCATTTCATGCACCAAATCATGTGGTCTTGTGGCCATCTCTTCATGCCATTTCCACCTCCATCACATGTTGCTTATGCCTAGCTTGATCACACTTGATACAATAGCATTAGCAACTTGGTGTCATTAATTACCAAAACCAAACTTGGGCTTTCAACGTCCCATAAAACATCCGACGTGACACCCAAAAACTTTTCACCTCCCAACTAAATACCCCCTCAAGAAGATAAGTACGAGTAGGTTAGTAATAGGGATTAGGGGGTAAATAAAGTAAAAATAAATATGAAAAAATGATGAAAGAATAAAAATATAAGGGTATTGCACCACCAGCTAAGGTAAAAAAATCATTTTGCCAATGAAGTACAGATGTAACCAACACACTTAAGGTCCGTTTGGATGTTGGCATTGAAATTGGGTCAACGAATTGAGTTTCCAAATCAATTCCACGCTCAAATGGTATTGGACTGTGATTCCAATTCCAGACGTTTGGATGTCTTTAAATTGATCCCATGAAATCGAAATCTCCACCAAACCTCCGTCTTCCTCCTGGCCAGCGAGTCCCTTCCTCTCCACCGCCGACGACCCTACCACCTCCACACGCTCAGATCCACCGGAGCACATGCAGGCAAGCTTCACCCGAGCATGCGTCGGAGCCTGCCCTTTCTACATGCGGCGAACTCGCGGAGTATCGCACACGCCCGCGAGGTTCGCCCCCTACACACCTAGGTACCGATTCCAGCAAATACCGAGCTCATCCAATCTGTATTGGAGGTGTGTTGTTTTGTGTTGTGACAATGCCATTTGGAATTGGGGGTCAAATTCCAAGATTGAATGCCAAAGCATCCAAACGCGTGATATTGAAGAGATGCAATACCAATTCCCCAATTCCAAGCTCAATATCAATATCCAAACGGGGTGTAATACTGCTCTAACTCCAGTTTAGGATCGACTGCCAGGTGCTTTGAAGGACATGAACAAGAGAAGGGGAATTGAAAGGGGAAGAAGAAACTTTCATAGCATATATTCACGAAGAATATTGTATATAAAGAGGTTCTAACTCCATAAAGTGGTAATATATCTCATTGATACATATTTTTTCGAGATAGTCAACAACATTTTAGCTTTAAATATTAACAAACGACTTATATGTAGGATACTTCCAACCCATCTAGGAGAACTGCAAGTGACTTGACTGATGGTGCTTGTGCGTCAATACCCTTATGGTGTTGTTAAGAAGGTGTGGTGTTAAGGTTCGTCACAGGATACATTTAGGACATAATCAATCATCTTACGGCCTGTTTAGATGTGAAAAAAGTTTGGGTAAAATTTCTGTAGCACTTTTCGTTGTTATTTGGCAAAATTTATCTAATCATGGACTAACTAGGCTCAAAAGATTCGTCTCGACATTTACAGACAAACTGTGTAATTAGTTATTTTTTAACTATATTTAATGTTCCATGCATGCATCCAAAGATTCGATATGACAGTTACTATGCAAACTTTTTTGGCACTTTTTGCCAACTAAACAGGGCATTAGTTTCACCCAATGGTCTCCCGCCTCTGTGCTTATTGTATATTTATTTTGTTTGTGGTTAATAAATACTACCTCCGTTTCAAATTATAAGACATTTCAAGAATCTTGGAGAGTCAAAACATCTTAAGTTTGATCAAAATTATAGAAAAAATTACAAAAAATTATAACATCAAATAGGTATACTATGAAAATATAATTAACGAAGAATCTAATGATACTTAATTGATATCATAAATATTATTATCTTATCATATAAATTTGGTCAAACTTGAGATCCTTCGACTCTTAAGAATTTTAGAATGCCTTATAATTTGGGACGGAGGAAGTAGCTGATATACGATGTCGAGTTCATCCAATATTGGTGTTCCAAACATAGCGCTTGCAATATGTTTTTTAAGTAACAGTATAAGACGCGTTTAAATGTATATTATCATGTCATTATATTTTTCCGTTACAATGCGCACAGACACCTATAATTTTATAGTATTATTATCTTATCGTGCGATCCGTATGTTTTTAGTTTAGTTGTCCCGTAGCAACACATGGACACACTGCCTAATTATTCTAATGATACTTATTTAGTATCAGAAATCATAAATCAAAAGCATTAATATTAATATTAATTAATATTTTTTATATAAATTTGGTTAAATTTAAAATTATTTAGTTCCCGGAATAGTATTAGCATTTTTTAATTATAGAACGGAGGCTGTAAAACATGATAACGACTTCTTTTGTAGCCGAGGCAGCAGGAGACCATCGATCGAGCAGAGAAAATCCCATCGGAGTTCGGACGGTATATGCCATGGCAAAGGCAACGCTGACGCGACGCCCGTCCCGTTCCCAGCCTTGAGAACCACCTAGCGGACGCCGAGCTGCAAGTAAACGGCACCGACTCCCAACCGGAAGAGCCAAGCCGGACAAAGTCGCCTCGTCTCCGCCTCGTCCCCAAGGTTCCACCCCCGCCCCGATCCGATCCGATGGAGGGCGGCGACTCGTCCGGCGCCGGCGCCGGCGGCGCCGTGGCTGCGGCGGCCAAGTGGCGGAGCGACGCGTGGCGGGCGTTCCAGTACTACCTGGACCGCTCGACGCCTCACGCCACGGGGCGGTGGCTCGGCACGCTCGCCGCCGCGGCCATCTACGCGCTGCGGGTCTACATGGTGCAGGGCTTCTACATCGTCACCTACGGGCTCGGGATCTACCTCCTCAACCTCCTCATCGGCTTCCTCTCCCCCATGGTCGACCCCGAGCTCGACCCCTCCGCCGCCGCCGAGGGGCCGGCGCTGCCCACCCGGGGCTCTGACGAGTTCAAGCCCTTCATCAGGCGCCTCCCCGAGTTCAAGTTCTGGTCAGATCTCTCGTCCTCGCCCCCAGATCTGTCTCTCCGCCTCGCCAGATCCGTCTGGCCTTCTTACTACCTCCGGTCGGCTGGGGTGATTCGCTCCCGTGTGTTTACCTATACTGGAAGGGGGCGATCGGATCGGCGTCGCTAGTTTAGTCCTCGTCGTCCTATCTTCTCTGTATAGCTAGGCACGACTACTCATAATCCAGACAGAGCCAAGCCAATTTGCATTTCGGAAACCGGCTACAAATCTGTCTTACTTTCGAGGTACAGTTGCTCAGCTACTCCTGACCGTCCCCGCAGGCCGCAGTAAGTTGTATATTTTGCACACAAGTCTACCAACTGTGGCAAGCTGATGTTCATGTGCTTTGTGTCCATGAATCAATCATCAATAGGAAACATAACAGTACAAAATCATAAACTTGTGTTAGATTTCTGTGTCACGAAGCTTGCGTGTCACCTGACTAAGGTTGTTTAATTCTAAATCAGCGTGCCATGACCTTAGGTACAAAATTATTGTCGATATGTGCGAATTAATGCTGGACTCCTGATTTACATATCCTCCATCGACACAACCAAGCCGTGTAGCCTGTCAATTATCTCCCAAACCACAGCCAAATCCCTGAATGAACCCACTCAAGGCATGTTGTCCCTTCAATTGAACCATATATTGTTTTGTGATTCAAGTGGATGATGTGGAAAACATAATACCTCTGATGTAGTTCCACCAAAAAAAATAGATAGATAATAGTACTCGGGCTTTCTTCCTTGAAATTAGAATTAGTATGAAGTTCCTTCTTCCTTCATTTTGGTTGAAATACATGTATTTTTAATGATGTCTCTCAGGACTAGTCCAACTCTTTGAAACGTTTTGGTGATTATTGCTGAATCTCTTTCTTTCCTCTTTAAGAATATGTCTGGGTCATCATTATTAGTGAGCTGCTTAATGCATAATATAGCTTCTGTTCTTCCAAATGGCAGCCACACAATAGCTTGTCAGAGTCCTGATCATCACACATTCAGAAGTCCGCATTGCCTAGTTACTACTCCCTCCGTCCATTAGTCTCAATCGTTTAAGCCTTGTGCCCAGAAACCAAGGAGCACGAATGGCCCAAGTCCTTTGCTATAAATCGTTGTGTTCCAATTAATGTGCATGCATGCATGCAACCAAGAAGCGGCCACGATGGCCCAGGTCCTCTGCGGAGACGCGCAGATGCAACCAAGGAGCGGCCAGTCGTAATTTCACGCAATCCATCCGAGGAGTCGCGCGCGCGAGACGCAGCCATAATACTGCAGAACACCTCAGACGACAGAGACTTTTTTTTTTTGCTTAAACAACGGAGACTAATGGACGGAGGGAGTATTGCTCAGTGGTCTGACCTTTTGTCTATGCACTACCCATATGCTTGGTCTAGTGGGTTTTAAGTTGTATTTTGTGACATTTCTCTGCAATATCATTTTCCGATGGTGGTTTGGTGGAGGTCTCTATAGCTAAACGTGCACGGGATGGATCTACTGATACCGCATCTAAAAATACGACTTGCATCATAACCCGACATAGTTTGTATCATTTATATTTCTGTTAGCTATTAAGGTAAAATTTGTTTTAGCCCAAGTTTGAAGTGTTTCCACTTCGGTGAAACAGTTCAGGTAGCCAGATACTGATGGTTTCTTTCTGAATTGATCATTGCTTTCTGAAATTTACATCAGGAATTTTCTGTTAGGGGTTCAGTTTTTTGTTGATGGTTCACCATAACTAGTGTCGTGTACTCCTTTTTCTATTTAATCACTGTTGGGAGTTGTGTTGACTAAACCGTTACCAGCTGCAAGGTTTTATTGTGAGAATGCTATTGATAGCATACAAAATGCAGCTAGTTCATTTTCTATCCCATTTGCTTTTCTTTGAAATCCGTATTAGTTCAATCATATGGGTTTTGGGTGAACCCAATGACCCAGAGAGAAAGCAAAAGTTGCATCCCTAGTGGTTGCTCATTTGTTTCTAGTATTTTCTAAACTCTGCAAGGTTTTATTGTGAGAATGCTATTGATAGCATACAAAATGCAGCTAGTTCATTTTCTATCCCATTTGCTTTTCTTTGAAATCCGTATTAGTTCAATCATATGGGTTTTGGGTGAACCCAATGACCCAGAGAGAAAGCAAAAGTTGCATCCCTAGTGGTTGCTCATTTGTTTCTAGTATTTTCTAAACTCTGCAAGGTTTTATTGTGAGAATGCTATTGATAGCATACAAAATGCAGCTAGTTCATTTTCTATCCCATTTGCTTTTCTTTGAAATCCGTATTAGTTCAATCATATGGGTTTTGGGTGAACCCAATGACCCAGAGAGAAAGCAAAAGTTGCATCCCTAGTGGTTGCTCATTTGTTTCTAGTATTTTCTAAACTAGTTCTTTTCATTCTTAATACAGAAGATTTTTCATGCGGCTCCTGTCCAATATATCCCCTAACATCTATTTCCTTATCTTTCAGGTATGCAATCACAAAAGCTTTTGTTATAGCTTTTGTGATGACTTTCTTCTCAGTGTTTGACGTTCCTGTCTTCTGGCCTATACTCCTATGCTACTGGGTTGTTCTCTTTGTCCTTACAATGAAGCGCCAGATTGTGCATATGATCAAATACAAATATGTGCCTTTCAGTATCGGGAAGCAGGTCAGTACCTACCTCTAAACTCACTCTTGATTTTTGTTTATTCACTGAATGGTCTTGCGCTTGACGCCAACTGCTGTGGGTATCATGGGAGTTGCTTGTCTAAGTAACACATAGACCAAAGTTATCAAGTCGTCTTGTCAATCCTAGTCGCCATGGGACTGACTAGGTGACTAGTCGCAATTAGTCGTCGACCAGGATGACTAGTTGGCTCTGTTCGTTCCCTAGTCGTACTATATATATCAGGACTAATATACCAAATATATACTAATATACTATATGTTCTAGAGTACAAATCAAAGCATGATGATAACTCTAGGGTGGTACGGTGGTTGGTGGCTGCATGTAGGGTTGCAAATTGGGCTGAAAAACATGAGCCCAAGTGACCAAAGCCATCCCAGATGCAGCCCATGTCCTCAACTGCCCAGCAATTCCATTTTGTTTCTGGTCATCTGACTAATCGTGATTAATCGATGACTGATCAGACAACCAGAAAACTAATCGGCCTAATTGAGTCGTGGCCCCCTAGTTGAGTCCAGGATGCCAACTAGGACAACTAATTGCGATTAATCAGGCGACTTGATAACACTGGCATAGACTGTTTTTCTCTTTCTGTCTATTATAAGGTTTTGCGTTCATTAATTGCCATTAGATGTGGTTCATGGATCAATTTTACCTGTACTTTGTGATGTTAAAGAAATGCTTGTGTAGTTGCTGCACAGTATTATCTATTTGGTAAAGTGTGTGTTGTTTCATTTCTCATGATTTGCCCTACAATTGTGATGCCAGAAATATGGTGGGAAGAAGAGTGTGGCCAGCACCAGTTCCTCAAAAGACTGATTCTGAACCTACCCCAGTAGGAAGCTTGGCAGGGGAACAAGATACGGTGGATGATGATATTTGATGTGCTAAATACCCAAGTGTAATACTTCATTCATATCTAGAGGTAGACGGATGTTCGCTCCTGTTTCAGACTCTGGGCTCACTGTTATTCGATATTGTGCTTAGATTCCTTCCTCTTATGCTTGTATAGCGAGTTTCGCGTCTCAGATAAGTTATTTCGTTTAGTCACTACATACATATCTGGGCCCTAAAACAATAAGCTCTATGCTCTCAGCAAGTTGTTTGGTTGGGAGCTGGACGGGTGAAGTAGGCGGTTGTTTTTTGTATCAAACCAGAACAGAATGCTAAACTTCAAACGCAGAATATTTGACCCGCCGTGTCATAAATAAATATCCAACATCAAAAGTCAAACGCAGAATATTTGCTGTTTATGTTTGACAATTCTTTTTTCCTCGAAACGTGGCCCATCCCTGGCTCCCC
The DNA here is from genome assembly GCA_038087645.1 of Saccharum hybrid cultivar R570. Lineage (NCBI taxonomy): Eukaryota > Viridiplantae > Streptophyta > Magnoliopsida > Poales > Poaceae > Saccharum > Saccharum hybrid cultivar. Next base: position 10,867,221 of record JAQSUU010000112.1, on the reverse strand, counting down.
TTGATAACGGAAATACAGTAAGTTTTGTCATCCAGAAATAGGTGGGGAGAAAAACGACTGGAATCACACGCTAGACCTAACCTACATTACTTGATTGATCAACTAGCCTAGACAAGGTGTGGAACAGAGCAACAAATGGTGATCAAAGTCGTTAAGAACGGAAAGGACTCAAGTATGCATGATAACTGCCAAAAGAAAACTGCCAGGTAATTAGGTAAACAAGTGTTTTTGGGAAATCCTCTGGGATGTTCTTCAGTTCACGCCAGGCCGCCGGTCGCTCAGGGCCGCTTTGATATAGGGCGCAGGGTGGCCGAGCCCGTCAGCCAATGGCCTGGTCCAGAGCACACGGGTGTGTTTGATTTGCTGCAGCTGCAAAGCCTTGCCTAGCCGGCCTAGTGTTAGATATCAATCACACAGCCAAGCCCAGCACCAACTACCAGTGTTTGATTTCGGCCTGGCTGGGCAACAACCAACAGGAAGCATAGATCACAAGGAAGACAGCAGCATAAGGAACCATGCTTAATGAACAAGTGCATAATCCAAACAGACTTTTACAAGGTGCCGAAATACAATTAACTGAAAACAGAATAGCCTCAGACTACTTAGGTAATTAACCATGGAGTCATAGCTGCTCAAAGTTTACAAATTACCAATGAAGCAAGGTAAAATACTAACATCAACAACCTAATCAGTAAGCAGCAGTACTTGAACAATCATAGGAGATAGGCAACATAAATGGATGACAGAAATTAGTAAGACACAGCAGCAGCTCATCCATCATGTAGTTGTAGTCATCACAGGCCTAAGTGGGGCAGTCGGAGGTGCCAGTTTTGCACCCCTTCATCCATATCCCAAACACCAAGATAACAAGTGAGGTGATTAACACCTTCTTCCACCAACCAGCCTTACCATTACCATCAGAAGGAGGAATGATTGGAGTAAAAGCATCATGAGGGACAGGATCATAGGGGAGGGGAGGTGCTACTCCATGAGATGGTTGGATATCTCTCATGGCTGCCTGAAAATATCTAACAGTCTGGTCATAGTTGCTATACTTCTTGTATATAGCATTTCTCACCCCAAGAACATGCTTACTGCATGTAACACCCCTGGTGTTACGAGCTCACTTAGCCGCGAGGTTAAAGCCGTAGAGAAATTACCAACGAGTTCCTCGATTTTTAGAATTAAAACTCACATGAAATGATAAACTAATCCTATGCAACTAGTGCGTAAACATGTTAAAGAGAAATCCTAATAAGAAAAATAGAATAAGTCATTTTAATCATTTAGCGCGAAAACAAATTCTATAAACACAAATGTGATATAACTTGTGGCAGAACCGCCTAATCTAATGCCCTTTCAAGAGTACTTGTCTTCCATTAGACACTAAGTACCCAAGAGAGTGCACTAAATTCTGTGATTCCGTCGAGCACACCCGAGGGAGAACTCGAAAATCCACATTTTCACCTCAGGATCATAAATGAGAGATAAAGCTTACAACATCTTTACCATTTCTTACATCACTTTTAGTACAACATCAGGGTAATCCATTGTTTAATTATAACAGCGGAAAATAAAATGTTATCAGAGTTCAGCGGAAATGAAACCATTGAAGGTCAAGTTTAAACATTACCATGATGAACATTTATATACATGAAATGATAATAGGTTATAAGTTTTTCCTTTGAAAACATTTTTGGTGGGAGTTTAAATAACACTACGTCCGCACGTAAAGGAAATCCTCGCTGAGCCCACCAGGAGGTTTCCACACCCAAGCGTTAGCTTCAAAAACCTGTCACCTGCAACAGGGTAGAACAAACTCTGAGTACTCAATTGTACTCCGCAAGACTTACCCGTCAGAAGAAAAGAAAAGACTCCAAGGATTATGCAAGGCTTTCTGGCTTGTGGGTTTATTGCAACTGCAAGAAGCATTACTAAATGTGCATCCTTACATTTATTTTTATTAGCAGCCATCATTAGTTTATTGACCAACCATTCTATGTAAGCACCAAAACTACTTTCAAGCATGTAGTAAGCAATCTGAACCATTTCACCATCTTCCGCAGTTCTTACTACGATGCCGGATTATAGTCATGTCGGACCGTCAAATTGACGGCGATTCGCGAACCAATGTGCCCAGCTGGGTACCCCGAAAAACACACGTCCTGCCCGTACCGAGGTACAAACAGGACCAACCCATTATCCTCCTGTCAAGAGAACCGAGTCCCCATCCATACTGGGACTCCAAGCCCCCGCCCTCTCGCGGTGCTTAGACCTCCTAATACCCATATATAATCCACCTTCAGTTGATCCGGTTGGAGCCGGAACCCATGACAAGAGAATAACAAGTCTTTCTAGCCCCCATCCGCTAGTATATGCTCGGGATAAGTAGGTCTGTGACCTGACTATGGAATCCAATGCAACGAACGGTCCTTAATTGACACAGACGGAACAAAAGCAACCAGAGCCCTGCTCTGTTGCCCAACCAGGTCCAAGTCCATCCAAACCCGTTCCGCCCGGTCTCCAATTATTATACATATTTATTCCATGGGATAGTAACATGATAATAGTAACAATAATAAATTTCCTATCTCTCGCGAGTGACAGGTAATCACTCGACTTCTACCGGAATCCTATAGCATAGCACGCTACACGATTCTATCATACTAGTAAGACTCATAGGATAAGGATATATATATGCAAGTGGGTTTCATTCAACTCCTTTAAACTTAATGCACAAGCATAAATTAAAGTACAGAATATTAGGGGTTATGCACCGGGGCTTGCCTGGGTAAAATATCATTATAACTAAGTTCCATCCGCGGGGTGTGGTCACCATCACGCCTTCTTTTGGTTACTCCAGTTAATCCACGATCGCACCTAAATGGTATACATCGTTGCAATATGCTTGTCTAAGCGAAACATGCATAAACAAGATATTTAAAAGACGAAAGGGATAAGTTAGAGCTTAACTAGGGCAACAGGTCGGCAGAGACGGAGTCACGTGAGGATGTCACTATGCCACGGGCGTGCGGAGGCAACCGGAGCGTGGTCGTCGATGTGCAGTGGTGGCGTGGTATCCCGAAGGTCCGGGCTGCAAAGCGCGAACGCCGAGGCAGGAGCGGCGCTGGGGCGGACGCTGGGCGCTGAGCGTGGTTGGAGATCAGGAAGAAAGGGTCTAGCTTGGATGGCTGAGCCGCTGCTGGTCTTAAAGAGCGCACACAGGCTACACGGATGCACAACTGCTCGGCTGCTGGTGCTATAAGGAGCACGCACCCTGCACGGCTCCCGGAAGCTCACGTCAAAATTTGCAGCCAAGTTTGCTCTAGGTTGAAACAAACACGCCTTATATAGCCAAGCTAGCAGTGGCAACAAGACGAACAGGTCGCATCTCGGTTGATTTATTCGCCACTTCTTAACAAAAGGAATGGTCTGAGACACCCAACGAAGATGGAACTTCATAACTTGTCTACCTACTGCTGCCTATGACATGCTACTATACTCGTAGCAATAAATAATTACACAAAAGTTAGGCATCAACTCGTGCACTGCCGTACTGGACGGGTTGAGCTAACCACCGGTATACAATATCTAAGCTACAGAGCTACGGTGGAATAGCTTTAGCGAGCAACTGCAATAAGATGAACAATGCAAGTCGCGTCTTTGCGCATTGCATTCATTCCATGCTCCATTCAGTGGCGTGTCAGCTGGTTCTAGACTCTGGCACTAGGAAGACCGAGACCAAAAGGACGTGTAGTGAGGGCTACGAGCCCCTCCCTAACTCAGAGCCTTGGCCAGCGATGTCTGCTAGTATGAGCAGCGCTACTGGTATCCACAGTTACTGCATTCATCAGGGACAGATTAGATACAGCTAGTAGCTTTTAAAGCTGCCCAAGGGGTCAGGGCAGTACACTACACTTGGTCAATCTGTTCAGTACATTTCGTGTTTATTCCATTCCTAAACCTCAGCTCGCTCATCGGCGTGTATATTAACTGAAGTATCGTTGCTGCGGTGAATGATGATTGACTGCTCACGTATAGAAAGAAAACAAGAAGATGGATTAAATCCCTGTCAGTCTGGATGCGCCCTGGCCGGTCAACAAAAATGGCGCGCAGGAGAAGGATGACTGACGTGCACGACACACTTCAGCGGAGGCAGTGCTCTAAATAACATCGCAGCGTACCGGCAACAAAATTTTTCTTCGGATGAACAGTGTTCCTACGCGCTACAGTAATTTCTGCAGAATCAGTGACTTCTACGAGTGAACAGTATTCTGCGTGATACAGTGTTTCTACGTGTGCTACAGTACATTCCACGCGTCTACAGTGATTCTTCGCGCTACAGTATTCCTGCACATTAAATGCTGCCCTGCGTGCTCTCTGGTGATTCCTGGTCGCTGCAGTGATTAAAATGACTTATTCTATTTTTTTCTTATTAAGATCACAACAGCATATTTTCACCTAAAATAAACTAAGTTACAACACTCATGTAGTTTTTTTCTAACTACAGAATGAGTCATATAAGATTCGGTATCATTACATGTGCGATTAAAATTTTAAAAACCCGAGAACTCGTTTTGCTAATTTCTTTTAGGCCTTAATCGCGTGCTAACTAAGCTAGTAAAGACAAGGGTGTTACATAACTCATGTTTAAAAAGTATCCTTTTTGGCGAATTGTAGCATGCAAAATAATAAAATCATATCTACATATTTTGTTTTTGTAAGTTAGTATGAGGTATGGGCTATGTCATGCTATGTCAATTAGTTGAAATCGGCAATGTTTATACCTCTTAAAAATTAGGGCAAAAGTGCTTAGGGCTGTAGGTTCTAGCTGCAGCCTTGAATTTTTCTAAGTCGGAATTGGGCAGTAGACAATGCCATTTTGGACTTGTTGTCTCTTAAAAATATCTAAGTAGTGCCTCATTTTTCCAAGTTCCAAACTCTCACTCATGTTTATTAGTCGACGTGACTTGGTATGCCCACGTTTATGACGTATTGCATATTGTCCCATACATGGGAATTTAAACTTGTTGTCTCATCTACTTAGATATTTTATCAAGACGATGACATTGATTTTTGTTGACCATAGCAGTGCATGGGCATTTAACCATGTTTCTACTTAAGTCTTTTATTGCATAATGTTTTGACTCACGTGAGGCCGTGGCAACGCACAGGCATACACTTGTATCTCTATACCTAAGAAGACTTTATCATTATCATCTAGCCAACATCATCATGATCCGAAAGACATGTTATCCCCTAATAAAGTTTTAGTTTCCGTTCACAAACTTTGTTTTTTTGGATGAAATGTCACTTTAACATTGGCATTTAATTTCACATATTGTTATCGTCTCATCATGCGATCCGTGTGTTCTTAGTATAAACGTTTAACTGTCTCGTAGCAATGCACGGATATGCTACCTAGTTAACATATATTTAACTGAATGAATGTGGCTATTTCCTTTAATTTGGTGGAGCTACTATCATCATATACCGAGTCGCTTGTGATAGCCTTGTCAATCTGAAAGCAACAAACCGAACGAAGGAGGGTTCTTATTATATTGGCGTAGAATTGAGGAAAAGGTGAGGCCATTACAACAAGTAGGCACGCTAGATCCATCAGACACATCTATCACGCATGGACCCCAAACAAAATGATGTTTCGGTGTAATCACGTCGTCGCTAGCGACTAGCAGTAGCAGCTGTCGAATTCATCACCGTTAGGACGTCCACACCACACATCGTCCTGTTTGTTCATTTTTCAGAGGAAGCGGTTGAGGTACTCGTCGACGGTGGTGTACTTGACCTCCGGGTACAGGTCGGTGGCGTCCACCCCCTTGGCCGGATCGATCTCGAAGCCCGTCTGCTCCCCCAGCACGTACGCCGCGTGCCCGAACGCCAGGATGATGTTCAGCGGGATCGGCGACTCTGCACGCGCAAGCATGGAGGACACCGTCAAAACCTGTGCAATACTGCAATGGATCATCCACGGATCGATGAACTGAACCAGAACCAACCTTGGATCTGCTTGAGCACGGCTTCCTCGGGCACGTACTCCCTCTGGAACGTCTTGCCGGTCTTCTTCTCCCACAGCGACAGCAGCTCGTTGTGCGACAGCGTGTTGGCGGGGTGCTTGATGTACAGCGTCTTGTTCTCCGTGCGCGGGTCGTCGGCTGCCAGCACCGTGTAGGTCCCGATGTCGCCTTCCTCCACGAACACCGCCTTGGTGTCGCCGTCGCCGAGGACCACCGCCTTGTCCGTGGGCGGGCCGGGGGAGAGGAGCTGCCCGATGCTGGGTAGCGCGTAGCCCGCGAAGTAGCCGGCAACCACGTAGGTGTAGGGGATGCCCGCGGCCTCGGTGGCGCGCCGGATGGTCACCTTGCCGCCGAGGATCGACTTGCCCGGCTCCACGATGCCCGTGCGGTCCACGTCCAAGCCGAACTCCGACGGGAAGAACCTCTGCAAGCGCATATATGCAGTTGCAGACTTGCAGTGCAGCTAAGGGGAAGAAAGAACAAGAGCTAAAAGCCTAAAAAGAAGCAGGACACGGCCGGCCGACCTTGACGTTGCCGGCCTCCTTGATGGCGTCGATGAGCCTGGTCTGGTCGGCGATCTGCAGCGACCCGACCGTGGAGATGACCACGTCGGCGCCCTTCACCGCGCTCACCAGGCTGGCCTGGTCGTACAGGTCGCCCTTGAGGAGCGTCACGCCGGCGTCCTGGAAGCTCTTGAGCAGCGCCGCCTTGGCCGGGTCGGAGGGGGCCGTGTCCCTGACCAGCGCCACGGTGGGGTGGCCCAGCCGCGCGCTCGCCGCCACGACGTGCCTGCCCAGGTCCCCCGTGCCGCCGACCACCAGGATCTTGCTCTTCACCGACGCCATCTATCCGGCTTGATTGTCAATCAATTACCGGCAATAATGCAGGATCGATGCAGCTTGTCGAGAATCGAACACCACCACTATATATAGGAAAGGAAAGTACTCCTAGCAGCTGGTTCCATCGATACGGGGTGGCTGCTGTGGTTAAGGCGATTGGCCAATAGGGAAATTTGTCCAATTTTCACGCTCCATAGTCAATATATACAATACAAGGACGCGATTGGAAACATTTTGGGTCTAGACGAAATATACTTTTTCCCTCTCACACGCATTCCCTTAAATTTAGCTTTCGGTCTAGAGAAATGGTTTTTTCTATGCACATGCACAGATCTTGAAATTTTTGCCTTGCTGTCAGATGAAAAAAATGGCAAAGTCATTTACTTATATATTATAAAAAAAGAAAAGATGGCACTATCGTCCGAGGCTGTCACGTCGTTCCAGAACATTGTTTCGTGAGCTTGTCAAGTCGAGGGTCAGTATAGTGGACTTTTGTTCAATTCTCGATCACAAATACTCCGTATAAACATGTGTAGATTTATTCTATAAAAAAATATGTCAACTAAAAAATGAAAGAGTTACATGTTATAAAATGATTAGTAGATGTATTTGTACTAATTGAAGCATTCATTAACTTGTAGTTATAAAATGACTTAGAAATTATTTCTCTAATATTCTAATTAGACTAATGTTATTGCCATAGTTAGAGTGCTCTGAGTAATTTATTTATTTATCATAATGTTTGATCAATACTTATCATATATATCTATATTTATCTTGTGACTTACCCCTGTTTTGAGTAGACCATGTGATATTGGTTCATTCTCCCATGCATAATCATAAATTATCAATCTACATGCATAGTCATACCTTCCCAGTGGTAAAATTATAAATCGACAATCTCGTAATACTTTAGGTAAAATGCTACAATAGTATAATTATCTGTCCGCTTGCAGAATTCTTTTCATTCATATCTTTATATTCTTTATGGTCACATGAAATAATATATTTCTGTTTAGTGTTATTCTTATAGTAATGCTAGATAGTACCAATAAACATTTCTAGTTTCATCACTAAGGATGACAACCTAGTTTAATATTAGAGATGTAGGTAATCATATGTGGCTACTGTAAAAGTGACAAGTTAATAATTACCATACCATTTCTAGTATCATTGTTAAGAGTAGGATTAATTCTATTTTTAGTAGTGGTGCTAAGAAATGCCAACACCATCGAGGAGGTGGCAACCTCCAAAAGTAACAAGCACCACCGCTGTAACACCCCTGATGTTAACTTTATGTTAAGCAGGGGATTAAGGCTAATCCAACAAGTCAGCGAATGATTAAGAGCTTTAGTTAACGCCTGACAAGTGGTGGCGAGGTGTTGAGTTTAACTCTTCTAACATAAGCCCTAACTTAAACTTTGCTTGTATGTTTGTATTTTTCAAAACATGCATGAGTAGTTTTAATCATGTCTTTTCATGTGCATCACCTAACCATGAACATATCTCGGGCATATGAAAAGTTGCATGTTGATTTGGATCAAAAAGTTATATGAAATGATAGTTTCAACTTTGCTTAAAAACACTTTTGCTAATTGAGTAGGAACATGTGATGTCAATTAAACCATGCATTCATGTTTAAACAACTCTATTTTAACTCTTGAACAAAAGTTGTTTAGGGTTTCTTTTGGAAAAGTGTGAAGAAAATATTTAAAAATAGCTAAAACTCTAGTTTAAACCTTTTCTTGATGCTTCTTTGATCAATATAGAACCTAGGTTTCTGTTCTAGTTCTGAAGTTTTGCTATAAATAAAAGTTGAAGTATTATTTGTGTACTACAAACTTTGTTTAAGGACCTAGGGCTAAATCAATTTCTAACTTGTCCTAACAGTAGCTCCAAGTTTGAATGTGATGCTGTTTTAGGCTTTAAAAATATTTTGAAGTCTGGAATAGCAGTTATCAAATTCAAAAGTTGAGAATTTATCTAATCAATTTTCAAAAATAAAGTTTGTGTAACCTTGCTTCTATGATTTGGCATGAAGTTTGTACTTTGATAATGAACTGTTGGTTGTGAGGTTTGATCAACCATTAACCCCTAATTAAATGCTCAAAGTTTGAATCAAACTCAGTTTTACAAAGGAACTTAGAGAATTGCTAAGTGCTGTGTTCTCGCTAACACTGCAATTTTTGGTGCTGTTTATCTCTTAATTCATGTGACTAATGACCATAGTGCCTTAAAAAGAAATGGAGAGTGAAGGGGGATGAATATCTTTTGTACAGTGTTCAAGGCCTGTTGTTGCCTGGAAGCTGCTACACAATGTTTCAAAGAGGGGCACATGGCACTGAACCCTGCTGTGCTCATAGTCACCGTGGCCAAGTTGACCACAGCGCCGCTCACGCGCGCTACGCACGCCGCGCGTCCAGCTGCCCAGGGCGCGCTGCCACCTACGCCGCGCCTAGATGGCCAAGCCCGTGCCGCTGCTGCTCTCGCGCTGCTCCACTTCCCTTCCTCATGCGCTTTCCCTCGCTCTGAGCTCACGCAAGCGCGCCTGCCATGGCCAGCCCCGAGCTCCCTTTGCCACCACCGTGTTCCACCATTGCCAACTCCGCCTCCGGCCCCGCTCTGCCTCGCGCACGCTCGCTGAACCTCTGGGACCGAAGTTGCCTTGCCACAGCCGCTGTAGCGCCGCTGCCGCTGTGCAGTCACCCACCGCAGCCGCCGCACAGGTGATCGAGCCATCACCGGCTGCGCCTGGCCGAGATGCCACCGCTACCGCCTTCCCCTGCCCGCGCTGCCCCTCTCACACTCCTTCCCTTGGTCCTTGTCGACCGTCACGCCCCACGGTGCTGTTGCCGCCTGCCGCCGTACCCGCTGGTCGTCGGTGTCAGTGGCTAGACCACCTTGGGCCACCTCTAGCGAAGCCGTGGATAGCCCCAGGTTTCCATGGGGCCCGCGCACCTCTCCGCCCGGTCTATCGCCACTGCCTAGCCTTCCGCGATCGGGAATCAGGCCGGTAGAGACCGCCCTCTGCCCCAGTTCAGAAAAAGAGGAGAAGAAGGAGCACGCAATGAAATAGAACCTTCTTCAGGGTGTTAAGTACAAAGGTGAAGACTCATATGAATAGTATTGCTAGATCACGGGTTGATTTGTGAAAAGAACAGGGGCCTTTTTGCAAAATTACTAGGCCGCGCCTGAGCAGGCCGCACTGGGCTGGCCTGCCATTCCACCGTGTCGTGCTAGGCCAACCTGCTCGCGCCACTGGGCCAAGGCCAGGCCACTTTGAGCTCCAGCAGTCCTTTTTCTATTTCTGTGTTTTACTATTTCTATAAAAGTGCTGATGTTTGTTATTTTCATAACTAATTATGTAAGCCTGCAAAAATTATAAAATTTTTTGTGTAACCTCTCCATGATGTGCTCTATGTAGAAAAAATATTACATTAGCATTTTTAGTAGTTTTCTATGTTTCAAAATAACCTCTTTTAATTAAGAAATGCAACTTCCATAATTTTTGTAGACTAGAATAAATGTCCAAAAATTATGAAAGTTGTTTTGCCACTGTTTTATGGTATAACCAACCTCCTCAAAAAGTTTGGGAGCAATTGGATAATGTTTCATTATACTCTTAGCTATATGCCTTAAGTATTAGTTAATAATTGTCAAAATGATTAACATAAATCATGGAATGGCAATGAGTTTTGGAGTTGACTGAAGACCATGGAACACTTTCATCTCTACTAATTCATGGCAACTTAGTTACTTGTGTGATATGTATTTGTTTAATCAAGTATGATCTTGGTTGTGAAGTTGATTTATTGAGACCATTCGTGGTACTCAACGAACTACTGGGTTTATATAAGAGATGGTATACGCGTGTCAACGTGTTTAATAGGGACAGTCATACTTAATCTTATATAAATTGGATGGTTCTGTCACAACCGCCTTACAACTCGAACACCTAGTGCCACTCAATGCAACCTCATTATGCAATCGCACTCACTCACTCGATTGGATGAACACTATCAAGCTCAAGTGAGTTAGAGGGCTCCCAAGTACACCTACACAAGCCATCAAGGCTCAAGGGTGCTCAGCAACCAGTCTAAGACTGTTCAAGGGGCTATTTATAAGCCCCCACACGAAAATAGTTGTTGTACCCCTTCACTGGCACAACTCGGGCTAACAGGACGCACCGGTCATAATGACCGGAGGCACCCAACCAGCGTCCGATTGCTCTGCGCCGTCCATGTTGTGACAAAACCTTCTAAATTATATGGCCCACATGTATTTGTCATCGTCTTAAAGACTTCTAATAACCATACATGTGTACCATAGAACTTAAGAAGTTTGTCGGGCATCCTCAGGAACCCGAATCATCAATGATCTTTCGAGCAGGATCACATTTCAGAGGCATTATAATATTACAATAGTTTATATAATAAATTACATCAGAGTACAAGTATGGAAGTCTTACATAACATAAGTTCACAAAGCTGTTGTTCCAAACTTACAAACCTTAAGTTTAGTTATTACAACCATAATAGTAGAGTAGCATTAGTAACTTTATTACAAATCACCAAAATGCGACGCTCTGCCCAAGAGCCAAACATCTTACTCGTCGTCGCTTACCGCAAAGACGGTCATGCAGCAGGGTCCGAAACACACCTGCTCATGAGACGCACCTGCAACAGGGGTTCAACAAACCCTGAGTACAAAAGTACTCCACGAGACTTAACCGACGAAAAAGGTGAAGACGACTCAGGAATGCAGGCTTAGGGGAATCAAGCTGAGGTTCCAGCAAGAATCAAGGTTCTTTTGCATAAAAGCTACTAATAGTGAATCCTTACGATCAATGTTTTATTTCATCATTAATCATCATTAACAGTATGTAAGTGATCCTAGTCTAGATCAAATAACTCATACAATTTCTTTCTTATTCTTCGACCAAAGTTCCACTTATTAACTACGATGTAGGTCAGGCGATCAAGTCTCCTTAACCGAGGAGCAACGACGATTCAAATCGATTAAACCCAGCTGGGGATTCCTAACCACACGACATATGTACGACTCTAACCAACATATATCAACCTTCACTCAGATCCTCCAAAACATGACCTGGTCCAGCGCCACCCGAGAGTACAGTATACCTCCAATCCAGCCAGCGATGAAGCCAGGAATGGCATTAGGGAGGGCTGGCTTCCTCTTCTTCTTCCTCCAGCCTCTCCTTTCCTTCTTCTTCCTCCTCACGGTGGTAGGGGGGCTTAGCACGGGCTCCATGGTAATCATGGCCGTAGGGGGGACTAGAGCCCGGGTAGCCCCCCCGCTGGCTTCGTCCCTGAATCCAGCCCTTGGCTACGAGGGTACACACTACTATCGCCATCTCTCTACTCCCAGTGTGCGGTTAGCCATTCACGTGATGGCATTACCGAGGTCTTAGGCTAACCAAAGCATGTGGTCAGTTGCAAAGTCTCGAAACACGGGTGGGCCTATAACGGTACGGTCCTTAACTGACACAGTCGGAGACACTACCTTGAGACACCTTTCCCAATGCAAGTCTACCGACTGGTCTCAGATTATCATCATCATTATTCATTGATTGGTTGTCCAACAACCCTTCAAACTTTGCTTAACATTTTTAAAGTTTTCTCATTAAGCATGGCTAAGCATACTAAGCATTTTCATATAAAAATAGAAATAAGAATAATATTGAAGTATCAAGGATGGTAATGCAGTAATTAGGTTATCACTCAACTCCTATCACCTAATGCAACAAAGCATTACTATAAGTGAAATAAAGCTTTTCCAAACGCAAGGAAGGTTTAAATGTAACCGGGGCTTGCCTTGGTCGACGAGAAGTTCATGTTCTGGGTCAGTACTATAAATGTCAAATCCCACCTCCACGGATGTCGGCTCTTCTTTAGGAACGGGTTCGACTTCGGTAATCTCCTCGTTCACGGGGACTACACGCGATGATAATGTATGCTCAAAATGATGAAGTAATAAATATGATGCTTGATGGATGTATAACAAGATTAATAACTTGAGTACAACTTTCCTTCACGGTACAGTTGCAAAGCAACAGATTCTAACCTAATCCTAGCCCAGGGTTTCCTTAGGTTAACTACTTCGTTAATTACTTTCGTTAAACACATGAAATAATACCAATTAAGCCCTAACAACATGATTAAGAGAGCTTAAACAATCAATTAAAGATGCTAAAGGCCATTAAGTGTTAATGACCCAAAGTCAACACTCAATCACAAAGTCAAACAACCCTAAGTCATTAAGCCTTAATTACATGATTAACTAATTAATTAATAAAGCATAAATTAAGAATAAAATCAAAGTTGTCCAATTAAGCTCAAATTTTAATTTTAGGAAGCTTACATTATAACTAAGTGATAAAACAATTTTCATAATTTTTGAATAATTAATTAAGCCTAGAAAAATTATGGAAAAGTCATTTATTAATTAAGTGAGCTAATTAATTAACTTTTAAAAAGTAAACAAAATTGGCATTTCATATTTTTCCTAAATAGTAAACAATACAGAGAGGCTACACAAAAAAATTTACCATTTTTGGAGCTATAAATAATTCACAACAAAATAAACAAAAATTGTTACTATTTAACATTTTCAGATAAAGGAAAAACAAAAATCGCCAACACGGGCCGACTACCCCTCTTTTCCCTCGCTCGGCCCACGCGGCCCACGTGCACGCGCGTGCTCCTCCTTTCCCTGGCCTAGCTCCCTCCCCCGCCCTTCTCTCTCTCTGACGACGCGGCCCCGCTCGTCATCCTCCCCCCCACGTCGACCGATGGCCAACGGTGGCCGCCGACCGCTACCTCGCCGGCGGCGAGACTCCAGCGAGGTGGAACTGCACCAACGCGACCACTACGCTACCACGAACCAACCTAGACCTCTAGAATAGCAGCAAGCGCACCGGAGGGAGCTCCACACCGGCCATGGTGGCTCGGTGGCGACGGCTCACATCGCTCCGGCGAGACAAGCCGGTAACGACCAAATTGAAAGGGCAGGCAGCATCAGCGACTCACCACGGACACGGCTAAGCAAATGGTAGGCACGGAGATGTAGCAGAGGCGGCTGGCCATGGTGAGGCGGCACGGTGGCTGCGGCTCACTAGAGAAGAGGAAGGAGGCGGATGTGCGGGCATCCCAGGCGGGATGGGCTGGTGCGAGCGGCCGAGGATGTGCGCTGGAGTGAGGAGAACTTGGTGGAGCTCTAAGGTTGGCCGGAGACAGCTCAACGGCGACAGCAGCAAACGGCGGTGAAGAAGCAGAGGGAGAAGAGAAACTGATAACGGCGATGGTGGCCATATATAGGAGTGACCGATTGACGCGAGGGCGACACACGGAATGGCCCGGCCATCGCGAAGCAGCAGCTGGCGACCTACGGTGCGCCTGGAAGCCAACCGAAGGCCACTGGCGATGAGCGGGAGGTGGCGCCCTGTTGTTGGAGGCTGATTTCCATTTATTTAGGAAAATGGCACTGGTGAAATTTTACAAATTACTCTCAAATTTTCTATAAAAGTTGAAAATCTGTAAAAAACAAAAGTTGCTCAATTTTTAATGTTCTACAACTTTCTCAATACAAACTTTTCAAATTCAGCTTGGATTTTGAAATTTGAATTTGAAATTAAAAGGGGACATTTTTTGGAAATTTTTAAATTCAAAATTACTCTAAATTTTATATTGAAACTTTAAAAACTCAAAATAACAAAGTTTTACATCCAGGTAAGACCTACAACTTTGCTATTCAAACCATTTTCAAATTATGCTTCCATTTTGAAATTGGAATAAGGAAATGAAAAGGGGTCAATTTTGAGATTTGAATCTTTTCAAAATTACTCCAACTTTTACACTAAAACTTTGAAAACTCCAAAACCCAAGTTGTACAACAGAACTAGATCTACAACTTTGATTTTTGGCTCACCCCCAAAATTTGCTTAGATTTTGAATTACACAAAAAGGGGTAAAACCAGGATTTTAAATTTTAGGGTTTTCGGAAGAATTTCAAATTGAAACTTGTTGATATATTAATTGGTGATTATTTAGTGATCACACCATCACCCAAGGGCATCATTGAGTTAGGCATCACATGTTTGACCAAATGCCACTCTTGGTTGACCAGGTTGACTTTTGGAAAATATTTTAATAATTCATCAAATTTGAATTCAAATTCGAATCAGAAAACTTGCAACAAGTTTTGGATTCCAATTTCAAACTCAAACTTGAAGCTTCCTTTTATGGGTTGGACTTGAGCTCATACCCTACACTTGATACTAGTATATAACACAGTCGTATACCTCAACTTACATGGGGCACAAACTAAGTATTTGCGGTGACATTCGAAATTAGGGTTTTCGGATTCGAGTCACACATCACAGAAACATAGTCAACCTAGAAAATGTAAACTTATTTGAGTTGATGCACAACATGGTTAACTTAGTCATGAAAGCTTTGCAGTGCATATGATGACATGGCACATTTTAATTACTATAACACCAGGGGTGTTACACACGTGGCCTCTTCGTTCAATGCCGAATGCATGATCCCAACGGCTACAAGCCGCATGCCAACAGTAACCACAACCGAACGCACTGACTTGGTGATCGAACGCACCCAAGCCACGTCAGGTCATGCATCCCCACGCGCCACCGAGCCAAGGACCGAACACGCCGATCACCACTAGCACACGACGTCGGGTCGAGTCCAGAGACGATCCAGCGGCACCAATCCGTGACCTAACGTGCCAGGTGCGCTACGATCGGATTCAGTGCCCGAGCCCGATCATTCTCTGACTGCCACATGTCATCGCTACGCCTCACGTCACCACGTCAGTGAACGTCAGCCTGACCAAACGCAGGAGCGGCACATCAGGTCACCTTCAGTGCCTAGTGTCCGGTCACTAGCCAGAGCCACGCCACCTTCGGTTTTCATTGACCGGACACTCAAGTCCCCTCGGAGCCAGCGTCTGGTCACCTCCATTGACCACTTTTCGTCTCCGTTTCTTCACTGAGTTGACCGCTTCAACTCCAAACACTTCTCCTTTGTAAATGTGCCAACACCACTAAGTGTACACCACCATGTGTATGTATGTTAGAAATTTCATAATCATTTTTTAAGGAGTTAGCCACTCAACTTGCCACGCCACTTGATCCTAGCAACGATGCATCACTCAACTTGCCCTTCACACTTGCAACCGGTCTGTCTAGCCAAGTCATGTCTTGATCTTCTTCACCTTGATCACATGACTCAATGTCATGTCTCATGTGCAATAAGCTCCTTCATCACCACATGTGTAAGCTTTGCAACATCTCTGAGCCATTTTCACCTCTAGGGCGTAGGTTGCTCACACACAAGTACCTATGGACTAATCACATGTGCATCTCACATCAAACACAATTAGCCCACCTAGGTTGTCACTCAATTACCAAAACCAAACAAGGACCTTTCAGCGGCGGCCTGGTGTCGATGTGTATGGCGTCCGGGCTTCTCGCGGGCGACGCGGAGGGTGACGGCCGCTTGTCTCTGTGGGTGACGCTTAGGGCACCGAGCGGCGCGGAGGGAGTCGCTGTGGGGGAGGGCAGCGGCCGGGACGCTGGGCGGCGCGGAGGGAGTCGTAGCGGGGGAGAGTAACGGGCAAATGGCGCTGAAGGAGTCACGGTGGGGACCACATGTCGGTGTAAAATTGAAGGGAGTGCCCCCAGCTTCACCACGGGAGTGAACGGGTCCAGTTTACTCTTTTTGGCCTTGTTTGGATTTGGATTCAACTTACTTGTATTATCTCATCCCAAATCTCATCATGACAAGTGGAATCTAGACAAAACAGAAAAAGGAATATTTGAGTAGTGCATGTGGGTACTTTGGTCATGGAAACAGCAGCGGTCATATTTTTTATCATAGTTTTAGCATCAAAGCAGCAAGGTCATTGACAAATGGCATCTAGACAAAATAGAAAAAGAATATTTGAGTAGTGCATGTGGGTACTTTGGTCATGGAAACAGCAGGGATCATATTTTTTATCTCAGTTTTAGCATCAAAGCAGCAAGGTCATTTTATTTCCCCATTTACAATTTTTTATAAATCATCATTGGATGTCCTACATTGCAGCATCCAGATTCTTTCAAATATTTATTAATGTCATTGTTTTGGGGGACAAAAAATTGATGCAATTAGCAAATACAGCAAAGAACAAGGTTGCTACAGTTACCTTTTATAAACGAACAAGAGGTTGCTAACCAAATACAAAGTATGGATCAAGTAGGGATATGACATGTATGCAGATACTCACTTGGGTTACCGGAAGGGTTATCAGGTTTGCAGCTAGAGGCGGCCCACGCTGGCCATACATTGTCTGACTTGGGAGCAACATGCCAAACCACTAGCACAGGTATATTAAACACTACTGCACAACGTTCACAATTTTGGAGGCCAGTTATTTTTCTCTTTCTTTGACAAAATTAACAATACTGCTGCCAACACGGTTCCTGAAACAAAGGTGTCTGAATTGAAAACACAAGTTATAAGAATGTCTCCAACAACCGGTACCCAAATACAAGACCTATTCCACGTTTAGGTAGCGCTATAAACAAAGGGTTCAATACTCATTTTTTTGTCTTCTCCAACAAGAAGACCCAAAAGAGAATTCTTTCTGCAAATGGGTCTCTAGGAGAGAGGATACTCAGATTTGGGTTATACCTCTCCTAACACCTAAAATGGGTTTTCCATATAGGTACTCTATTGGAGGTTATATGTATTCTGTTGGAGACCTATTTTGAGTTTAGGTGTCCTGATGCGTCTTCTATTGCAAACAGCCTAGAGACATCCATCCTATGCCTATACAATGTAAACATTGTATATGCAATTATTTGTCCGCTACATGCTCAATAACCATCAGAAGAACCCAAGGAACCGAGGACGCAAATTGGATTCCTTAGGTACTAGGGAAGGTCAGCTAGCTAGGGTAGCAACCTATCTTTTCTTTGCAATGAGTTCATTGGATCTTTCTCATTCACAAGAGAAATTGCACAAGTCTGAGTCCGGCCAGGAGTTATCAAATCACACAAAACAAGGAGAGATGGGGGATATCAAGAGAGAAGATACCTGAAAAATGAGGGACCGATGTACTTGTAGTGGATCTGTTCACCATCGCCATGGATTTACTTGTTGCCACAGATCAACCTCTCGCTATGGATCCGCGTTGATGTGCCCGCTACATACGTCTAAAACACCAGAAAAAACTTGAAAGCATGTGTGTCCATTGCAAAACATTGCAACATCCAGATAAAAACACTTGCAAACATACGTATGAAAATAGTTGAAACACTTGCATATATATGCAACATTTAGATCTACTTTTGCAACATCCAGATAAAATAGTTGCAACATACGTCTAAAACAGATGAAACATTAGGAACATACACTTGAAACATACTCGGTCTACTTTTGCAACATACTTCTAAAACATATAAAACATTTGAAAGAAACATTTGCAACATGCGACGTATCCTGATGTGGCCTTCTCCGCCGTCTATAGCGGGGCTTCCACGCTAGGGCCAAGCGCTTCTCCTTGCGCCGGCGGCTCCTATCGGCATCGTCGAGTGTGAGCACGCGCGTGATGGGCTCGATGGCCAGCTGGCGGCCAAGAAAGCGGTCCCCAAGCATGGGCGTGTGAAAGGTCCTTGTTTGGTTTTGGTAATTGAGTGACAACTTAGGTGGACTAATATGTGGTTTTGTGAGATACACAGGAGATTAGTCCACAGGTAATGGTGTCATGAAGGAGCTCATTGCATATGAGACATGACATGGAGTCATGTGACCAAGGTGGCAAAGATCAAGATGAGGCTTGGCTCGACGGACCGGTTGCAAGTGTGAAGGGCAAGTCGGAGGCTTTGGAGCGATGGACCGTAAGGCGGTGAAGCTTGAGCAAGACTTGGCGCCGATGGACCGACGCAACGGTGAAGAGCAAGTGAGGTCAAGATCGATGGACCAAGGTCACATGATGATATAAAGTGGATCATATCATTTGTGATATAGTTGGTGCATGTGTTGCATCAATGTTGGAGGAGATGGAGTGGAATGCGCAAGGCAAAGGTATAACCTAGGGCATTTCCATTTCACCGGTCATAGGTGTGTAGAGAAGATGATGACCGGGTTTAGGATAGATGGCCGTACTATTAAGAAGGGCAAACTTGTTTGCATATCGGTCATCTAGTGCCACTTGAGCGATCTAACTTTGCATACGTGTTAGGATCGAGTGGCGAGGCAAGTTGAGTGCCTAATTCCTTCGAAGAAAATGTTTGTGAAAATGCTAACACACGTGCACAAGGTGGTGTTCACTTGTTGGTGTTGGCACATTTGCGAAGGCAGTGGAGTTTGAGCGGTAGAGAGGGTTTGGGTTTCTCTCTCCCTCCCGCCGAGCTTGCGAGGCGGGATTCGGCGCTTTTTGGAAAAGTGAAATGCCTATTTTCTATTGCGCCGGAAGTCGGAAAAGAAACGGAGGCGAACGCGGTCACGGAAGGCACCGGACGCAGCACCGGACGCTGCACCGGACGCGGTCAGTTTCGACCGGCGCGTCCGGTCAGTACAGCGTCAGGGTCTGGCGCGCGAGCTAGGGTTTGACACCGGCGCGTCCGGTGATCCACGGGACCGGCGCGTCCGGTCTGGCGAACAGCGAGTCACGAAGTCTTCGGACGCGGTGCGCGTCCGGTCCCTCACCATCGGACGCGTCCGGTGGTCCAGGGAGCTTACTGGACTCGCACCGGACGCGGGTACTGTGGCGTCCGGTGGTTGAGAGGAGCGCGTCCGGTGATGTCTTCGCGCGCGCGGGTACTGTGCGCACCGGCGCGTCCGGTGGTTCGCAGCAGCGCGTCCGGTCGCTCGTTTGACCGTTGGCGCGCAGTGACCGTTGGGGGTTCTAACGGATGAATTTGAATTCGCTGGGGCACCGGACGCGGTTGAGCACGTCCGGTCTGTTACGACCGGCGCGTCCGGTGGTCCCGAAAAACGCCCAGTGAAGGGGTAACGGCTCTATTTGACCGTGGGGTTATAAATAGACCTTGTGGCCAGCCTTGGCTGGTAGCTGAGCACACTTTGGCCTTGGTGGCTTATGTGGTAGTGCTTGGAAGCCCTCTAACTCACTCATGCTTGATAGTGTTCATCGGATCGAGTGAGAGAGCGATTCTAGTGCGTTGCTTTGAGAGATTGCATCGAGTGGCACTAGGTGATCGTGTTGCAAGCCGGTGGTGCTTGTTACTCTTGGAGGTTGCCACCTCCTAGACGGCTTGGTGGCTTGTGGCTCCGTCGAAGCTCGCAAGAAGATTGTGCGAGGCTCCGGAGAAGCTTTGTGAGGGGGATTGTGCTCACCCCGCGGGGATCGCGAAGAGCAACTCTAGTTGAGCGTGTCATTGAGCTACCTCACTTGAGAGTGGTGTCTTGCGGTGCCTTGCGGGGCGTGCCTTGAGGGGCAAGTGATTTGAGGGTCACACCGGGGAACCATCTAAGTGTTGGTCGACACAACGGGGACGTAGCTTGGTGGCGACCAAGTGAACCTCGGGAGAAAATCACCGTGTCAACTTTGTCTACTCTTCTCGGTGGTTTGCCTTCGTGTAACACAAGCTTGTGTTTACTTTCATATATACTTGTGCTTGTGTAGTTGCTCTCTTAACTAGTTTGCTTGTGTAGCTTGCTAGTTGTCTTCTTGCTTGTGTAGCTAGAAGCTTCCCCTTTGCGTGGCTAATTCGGTTTGTGTAACCTTGTTAGTCACATTGCTTAGTTTGTGTAGCTAAGTAGTTTGCGCTCTCTAATTTGGCTTGTGTAGCCTTGTTTTTGAGCTTTGCTAGTGAGCTTAGGCTTTGTGCGCTTTGCTTACTAGAATTGTGTAGGAGTTCCCTCTTGCTTGCAAAGTACTAGTGCATAGGTTTGTGTGACCTTGCTCTAGAGTTAAATAGGAGAGCTCTTGCTAAGGAAAGCACCTTAGTTGCTTAATTAGGATCTTTGTGAGGTGCTTGTGAACTTAGATAGAGGGGTGTAGTCTTGGCTAGACCGATAAGTTTAATTCCGCATTTGTTTCGGTTAGCCAACGCGTTTAAGTTTTAAAAAGGACTATTCACCCCCCCTCTAGTCCGCCATCTCGACCCTACAAGTGGCAGTGCCCGCGCCTTCAGGCCAATGGCGGCGGAGCAGGAGGAGTGGCAAGGGAGGTCCAACGGGCATGGGGGCTTGAGTAGTGGAGGTGGCAGTGGTAGAGTTTTAGGGAAGGAAAGGAAGGGATGGTGGACGAAGCAGAGTAGGGAAGGTCTTCTTTTCAATAATGATATGTATCATATGTCCAGACGGACGGACGCCGCTCATTACCCGCATCCGCTCATTCCTCCCGCCCTCTTCCCCCACCGTGGCATCTCAGCACCATGTAACGACGCTCCTCTGCCAAGCCACGCCCTATGCCCCACCCCCACGCGTGTCGCACGAGAGCATGCGCCACGCTGCCTCCCTCTCCCTTCTCCTGCTCCGGTGCGGTGGTGTCCCCGGCGTGAGTCCTCGGTGACCCCCTTCCTCGTGGCCAACCCCTTTCTCTCCTTCGGTCGGCAACCCCCGGCCTCTACTCCAGTGCAGGGATGGGCGTGACCCCGGCGACGGCCTCGGCGCGAGCTCAGATCCGGCGAGGCATGCGGCCCTGCTCTAGCATGGGCGACCAACACAGCCTCCCCCTCCCCTATGTTCCTCGACCCCCGGTGGCTCCTTCCCCTGCCCGGCGTCCTTCCTCCCCACCTCGGTGGTGCTCCTCCCCCCACACCGGCATCCTTCCCCACCGGGAGCCCCCAATGCCCGTAGATCCGGCGGCCATTGCACTCCCTGCGCTAGGATCTCTCTCTCCCCCACCCTATGTTGCAATTGTATCTTTCAATTGTTTCAAAAAGTTCAGAGGTATGTTGCAGTTGAATCATATGGATATTGAAAAAGTAGATCAGGGGATGTTGCACTTTTGTTGATATGTTACAAGTGTTTCAAAGGATTGTTGCAAGCATTTTGTTCAAAATGTTTCACCTGTTTCTAGACGATGCTGCAATCGTTTCTGATCTGGATGTTTTATATGCTTCACACAAATGTTGCAATAACACGTTCCAAATGTTTTAGTTGCTTCAGTCTTATGTTATAGCAATTGTTCTATGTTGTTGCAAGTGTTTTTATTTGATCGTTGTTTCATATGCTTCACACCAATGTTGCAATAATATGTTCCAAATGTTTTAGCTCTTTCAACCTAATGTTGCAGCAGTTGTCCCGTGTTGTTGCACGTGTTCTATTTGAGCTTTTTATGTTGTTCGACCGAGGAGGGGTGAGCCGGGCACACGGGGGTGTGTGGCTCGCCGGGGACCTAGCGGACAGAGATGCTGGGACTGGCGGACACGGGTGCTACAGCCAAGGGGCGTTGGGGCGTGCTCGTCGCACGCATGGGGTGGACGCGGTGACCTACGGGGATGGCGGGGGGACGAGCGGCGTGGCGGGATGGTAGCACGGCGGAAGGCGGGCCGGGCGCGAGCGTGGGACAGGCCGCCGCAATTGGAACGTTACTACGTCATGGATTGGATGGATCGGGATGACACAATCGAACAGCTCAGAGGGACGTCCGGACGCACGTTGAAGCCGGGCGTCCGGACGCTAGGTGCATCATCTTCTTTTCTTATCCTTATCCGACGGGCGCACGGTAATAAAAAAACGGTTGGTCCACAAGTCGTGCGGTGCAGTTGCAAGCCTAGGAAGGTCCGTCCGTCCGGAAGGATGCCCTGTACACAGTATTACCAGTTTTGTGGGATAGGACAACCTTATTTTCTATTTGGTTGAGAAAGAACAGGAGCAACATGTTTTTTGTTTGGTACAGGGACATCAAAATTGAGATGAGCTACTGACTGGTGGGGTCCATTTGTCAGGTTTTTTCCTTTTTTTCTTTTTCTTCCTCCTCTCCGTATCCCCTTCGTCCCCAACACTGCTCAGTGCTCAAGCGAGCGCGACCAAAGGAGGCCCGCAGTGCTCGCTTGCCGGTGCGTGGCCCCTCATGACGCTGCCGCTTGCCTATGGTTCCTCGCGCCACCACCGCCCGTGCGCAACCCTTTGGACCTCTTCTTCTTTAGCACCGGTGCCGGTCTACTTTTCTTCCCCACAGCGCACGCTCGGTGCTTGCAACGGAGCGAGAATCGTCTATCTCCGGATGACTCCAAACCAAACACCAACCAAAGTGGAATATCCCACATGGGATGATCCCATTCCCGAAACCAAACAACATCTAAAAGTGCCGAAAACGTAGCATTCTAGCGTCATCTGAATGTCAAACTTCTGACATATATTTAACTGAATTTGTCTATTCCTTTAATTTAGTTGGAGATATTCTCTAGTGGTAGTTGAAAACCGACTCAATGGACTGAGGTGGCACCCTGTGAGTCGACTCATACCCACTGCACAAGCACCGACTCATGGAAGGTGTCAGGAACCGATTCAAAATGTTGAGCCAATTCATGGAGATTAAAAAAGTATTTTGATACGGTGCAACAACGGTCACCCGCCCACCCGGCCGACCACCAAACAGTTATATGACCCAACTAGCCATTGTTTCTGCTCTATATATGAACCTGCACGAGTGTTCAACAACATACAAGTAGATACAAATGCTCCCTCCTCTCCAGTTCATAAAACACAAGCTATAGGAAAATTGCTGACCCTCCACATTTTACAAAACACAATCAGATACACAAATCAGCTCTCCTCTCCATTTGAGAGAACACAAGTATGGACCCATCTTCAACCGGTAGCTTCACAAGTTTGTTGAACTCCTCAACCTCAAGCCCAGAATTTCAAGGACCACAAAGTGGCTACAACCAGCAGTATCCAAACTTCCCTCCACCTCAATTTGGCCATGATTTCCGACCACCACCATATGGACCCATTCAGCAGCCCCATTATCCACATCATTTCAATCCTTTTCGGGTTCAACTAGGATTTCAACAGTTTCGTGGCACATCAAGCTACCATGGTACTCCTTACCATGAAGGTTTGATGCAGTTCCAGCAAGTTTCAGAGCTGCTATGGCCGGTGATCCATCATCTTCGGCTGGATCAGGTGGCTTGTTTGGAGGCATTGGTGGTAGTGGTTCAGGTGCTAATGAATCTGAGTCTCCCATTTCTGTTCCACAGCCATCACATGGGGTTCTTGTTATTAATGAAGAGCAAAGTGAGCAGTCCAGAGGAAGAAAATAAAAAATCTAGGCACAGATTGTAGACTAAGCCTATGAACCTAAGGCTAGTTCGTGCATGACTCAACAACTCCAATGATCCAATCAAGGCGTTGACAAGAAATATGATCACTACTAGAAAAATGTCGCCAAAGAATACAACAAGCATTCACCTAAAGAAGAGCGAAGGTCAGCGGCCGTGTTGAAAAATCACTGGAACAGATATCATCCTATAGTGATGAAGTTCAATCATTGTTGGAATAGAATGAAAAATGCACGTGCTAGTGGTGAATCAGATGATCAAATAATGGTGAGAGCTCATGCAGTTTTCAGCAATGAAAATTCAGACAAGCAATTCCTATTGGAATATTGGTGGAGAGAAGTGAAGGGGAAGCCTAAATGGGAGAGAGTGTACTCATCAATAGAGAATAAAAGGACAAAGTTAAATGCATCTGGAGCTTACACCTCTTCTTCAAATCAAGATACAGACGAAGCTAGTGCTAAAGTACATCGTCGCCCTATTGGTCACAAGGCAGCAAAAGCAAAAAAAAAGGGAAAGGGAAAGTATCATCACATTGTTCAGAAGGCTACCTGTCAAATGATATAGTGAACTCTTTCAATGACTTCTAGCTGAAGAAGTTACAAGCAATTAAAAAATGGCTAAAGCAACAAGTGAGCATGCTAAAGCCATTGGTAAGCAAGCTGCAGCAAATGAAGAGAAGACAAAGGACAAGAAATTGAACAAATACCTAAAGCTAGTCACTATCGATACTACAAATTTTAGTGCTGAACAAAAGACTGGACATGACATTATGTTGAAACGCTTAACTAAGGAATTATTTCCTGCAGATGAATCTTAGATGAATTATGTAGTTTTCCTAGTAGTTATGCATGTATCTTCTGTATTGTATATTGTCTACTTATTAGTTATGGCATTGTGTCATTGTATCTTCTCTAATTATTAGTTAATGTATCTTGTCTAGTTATTAGTTATGGCATTGTGCCATTGTATCTTCTCTAATTTAAAGTAATGGCAGTTTGTTTACCTCTGTTCTGTGGACTGTTAAAAACACAATACATGAAGCACACAATGCCCTGCATCAAAAAAATGTCAGGTGTCAGCCAAGCTTTTATTGTCTAGAAAGTTGTGAAGTAGCTGTTAAAAACTAGTTGTTGGGAAGTAGCAGTTAAAAACTAGTTGTTGGGAAGTATCTGTTAAAAACTAGCCATTGGACTTGCTTCTGTTACTAGTTGTTGTGCTCTGTACCACTATAAAAGATACATGCTACCTCTACTAGACACAAGTGCCTCATCCCAGCCCACCCCACCCTGCACCAACATTCAGCCACACAAATGGACTCAGATTCAGACTCCCATCCCAACTCTTCTGAAGAGTCATCTAGCCCTACTCATGCTCTTCCCAATATTCCCCCTATTGAGTCCATTTGGGAATTTATCAATGATCCAATCGAAGAAAAGATTGCCGCACAGATTGCAGCTCAAATAGAAAAGCAACAGAGCGGTGAATCGAGTCAACATCAAAGGCTTTCTCGAAGGTACATTGTGAGAGATCGTGAAGCTGGTCAGAATCAGTTGATTAGAGACTACTTCTCCACCAATCCAGTGTATACTGATGAGCAGTTTAGGCGGAGGTACCGAATGAGACGCCATCTATTCCTTCAAATTGTGCAAGCGCTGAGTGATTGGTCACCTTACTTTCAGCAAAGAAGTGATGCTACTGGTAAGTTAGGCTTCTCACCTTTGCATAAATGCACAGTTGCTATGCGAATGTTGGCATATGGAACTTGTGCAGACATGTGGGATGAAAATTTGAGAATTGCTGAAACTACAATCATTGAATGCTTGAATAAATTCTGTGAAGGTGTGATATCCATATATGCTGAGAAATATCTTAGAAGACCTAGTATCGATGACATTCAGAGGTTGCTTCGAGTGGGGGAAGCTCGAGGTTTTCCAGGAATGTTAGGAAGCCTTGATTGTATGCATTGGCAGTGGAAGAATTGCCCAGTGGCATGGAAGGGGCAATTCACTCGTGGTGATTATAAAAAGGCCACCGTCATGCTAGAAGTTGTTGCTTCGCATGACCTCTGGATATGGCATGCCTTTTTTGGTACTGCGGGATCAAATAATGATATTAATGTGTTGAATCAGTCAACAATATTCACAGAAGTTTTGCAAGGGAGAGCTCCAGAAGTTCAGTTTATGGTTAATGGCAATGAGTACAACATGGGCTATTACCTAACAAATGGAATTTATCCTGAGTGGGCGACATTTGTGAAATCAATACCTAGGCCTTTAAGTGAGAAGGATAAAGTTTTTGCCATCAAACAGGAAGAAGTAAGAAAAGATGTGGAATGTGCATTTAGTGTCTTACAAGCTCGTTTTGCTATTGTACGTAACCCAGCTCGTATGTGGACTAGGGAAGCACTATCTCAGATCATGTATGCTTGCATTATATTGCACAACATGATCATAGAGGATGAACGGTATTCTTATGGGGCTCGCAATGATCACAACTATGATCAAACCAACTCCACTGCCTTGGTCAATTACCGTCACAGGCCCATTAACGAGTTTCCTGCGATGCTCGAGATAAACACAGCTATTCATGACACGTCTATGCATCGTCGCTTGAAGGCTGACTTGACAGAGCACATATGGCAAAGATTTGGAAGCAATCAATATCAGGATACAAACTAGTCTGTCTTAGAATAATCTATGTTTGTGTATGGCATGTTTTATCAATTTTTTTTGTAATACCAGTTTAGTGTTTCTCAATTGCATGTGTATGAATGTTCCTAAGATGCAAAAAAAGGTACTGGCCCATTTGATTTCCATTATCGTTCTTTTCCGGTACCCAAGATTAGATCGGATCAAATATTTGGGAAAACAAACAAATAATCCATGATTGATACAAAATAAAGCAAAGGGTGGGCACGCATGCATATTTCGGATCTAGCGGAAGAAATCAATACGTACAACCTACACAATGCTGGAAAGCAAAATCTCCCAACCCATCCTCCGAACACAGAAGCGCATCAGCTCCGAGTGCTTCGCTCCCAATGCTTGCCCACCAAAATCCGAAACAGATCGAGATAGTAGCTCACCTCGATTGGAGACCCCTCCATGTTTGCCCACCTTGAAGCCCGCCCCTCATGCCGCCGTCGCGGACGGATTTTCCGCGCATCGAGCCCCAAAGCTGCTGCCCGCCCAACGCCGCGTAGAGAGCTGGGGAGGAGGCGATGCGGGCAGATGAGGTCCGCGGTGTGCCGGATGCTGCTTGTGCCACCAGGAGCGAGTACAGGCGCTGCAGTGAGCCCCGAGATCTAGATGCGCCGCCTCTGCCTCTGCCTCCGCCTCCGCTTGAGTCGAAGAAAGAAGGGGATCGGGAGGAATGGGATGAAGTCGGAAAGTTCCAGGGTGTCGCACGAGTGGGTTGGGTGAGGAGAACAAAATTATTTTTTTCTATGAATGGCCCACTCGAAGAGTCGAGTACCGTTGGAGAATTGTGACTCGACTCAAACGATTGTCACGTGGCGTGGATGGGTTGACCCACCACTGCGGCTGCCCTACCGAGTTGCGCTTGTGATAGCCTCGTCAATCTGAAAGCAACAAACCGATCAAAGGAGGGTTCTTATTATATTGGCGTAGAATCCAAGAAAAGGTGAGACCACTACAACGAGTAGGCATAGGCACGCTAGATCCCTTAAAGAAAGAAAAAAAAGGTAGGCACGCTAGATCCATCAGACACGTCGTCGCTAGCAACTAGCAGTAGCAGCTGACGAATTCATCACGATTAGGACGTCCACACCACTCATCGTCCTGTTTGTTCATTTTTTAGAGGAAGCGGTTGAGGTACTCGTCGACGGTGGTGTACTTGACCTCCGGGTACAGCTCGGTGGCGTCCACCCCCTTGGCCGGGTCGATCTCGAAGCCCGTCTGCTCCCCCAGCACGTACGCCGCGTGCTCGATCGCCAGGATGATGTTCAGCGGGATCGGCGACTCTGCACGCGCAAGCATAGAGGACACCGTCAAAACCTGTGCAATACTGCAATGGATCACCCACGGATCGATGAACTGAACCAGAACCAACCTTGGATCTGCTTGAGCACGGCTTCCTCGGGCACGTACTCCCTCTGGAACGTCTTGCCGGTCTTCTTCTCCCATAGCGACAGCAGCTCGTTGTGCGACAGCGTGTTGGCGGGGGGCTTGATGTACAGCGTCTTGTTCTCGGCGCGCGGGTCGTCGGCGGCCAGCACCGTGTACGTCGCGATGTCGCCTTCCTCCACGAACACCACCTTGGTGTCGCCGTCGCCGAGCACGACCGCCTTGTCCGTGGGCGGGCCTTGGGCCAGTTGCTGCCCGATGCTGGGGAGCGCGAAGCCCGCGAAGTAGCCGGCAACCACGTAGGTGTAGGGGATGCCCGCGGCCTCGGTGGCGCGCCGGATGGCCACCTTGCCGCCGAGGATCGACTTGCCCGGCTCCACGATGCCCGTGCGGTCCACGTCCAAGCCGAACTCCGACGGGAAGAACCTCTGCATGCGCATATATGCAGTTGCAGACTTGCAGTGCAGCAAGGGGAAGAAAGAAGTCAAAGAACAAGCAGGACACGACATGACCGACCTTGACGTTGCCGGCCTCCTTGATGGCGTCGATGAGCCTGGTCTGGTCGGCGATCTGCAGCGACCCGAGCGTGCAGATGACCACGTCGGCGCCCTTCACCGCGCTCACCAGGCTGGCCTGGTCGTACAGGTCGCCCTTGAGGAGCGTCACGCCGGCGTCCTGGAAGCTCTTGAGCAGCGCCGCCTTGGCCGGGTCGGAGGGGGCCGTGTCCCTGACGAGCGCCACGGTGGGGTGGCCCAGCCGCGCGCTCGCCGCCACGACGTGCCTGCCCAGGTACCCCGTGCCGCCGACCACCAGGATCTTGCTCTTCACCGACGCCATCTATCCGGCCTGA
Source organism: Saccharum hybrid cultivar R570 (assembly GCA_038087645.1). NCBI lineage: Eukaryota > Viridiplantae > Streptophyta > Magnoliopsida > Poales > Poaceae > Saccharum > Saccharum hybrid cultivar. The sequence continues at coordinate 10,838,131 of JAQSUU010000112.1, read as the reverse complement.
TTGTCAATCAGCTACCGGCAAAAATGCAGGATCGATGCAGCTTGTCGATTTGTGGACCTGAGAATTGAGAATCAAACACCACTATATATAGGAAAGGCTTCGATGCTCCTAGCAGCTGGTTCCATCGATATGACGACATCGATCGATGCTAGGACGGACTGGTGGTTAGCTGTGGTTGCGGCGATTGGCCAATAGTGAAATTGGTCCCATTTTCACGCTCCATACCTGTTCGTCTCGCTAAAATTTGGTTTAGGCTGATCTAAGAGGAAAATATTGTCCGTTCATTGAAAAGTACGTCAAAGTAGCGTCGTAGAACAGGGCTAATTGATGCAGGCAACATTTTGCGTTTGGACGAAATATTTTTTCCCTCTCACACGCATTCCCTTAAATTTAGTTTCCGGTTTAGATAAATATTTTTTTAAAATAATAAATAAATGGTGATTTATATGCACATGCACAAACCCTTTTTTTTATAAAGACACTCATAAGAGTATCACATCTGATAATATCTCAAGAAAAATAAAGATTGGCATAAAAGGATGGACAAAAACACACAAAATGAGCTCTTAAAAATATAAGAATACATCAATGATTGTCGCCTTCCTCCTTCGAACATCCATTAATTTTTGTCACGGTGTTAGACGAAAAACATAGCAAAGTCATTTACTTATATGGCTCTGTTCGGCAGGCTGTTTTTTTTGGTTTATAAGCCGGCTATGACTGATTTGCTGTGAGAGAAAAATACTGTTCCACGGCTGATAAGCTCAGCTATATTAGAAAAAAAAAAGAGAGGTCACTATCGTCTGAGACTGAGTCACGTCGTTCCAGAACATTGTTTGGTGAGCTTGTCAAATCAAGGTCAGTATAATGGACTTTTGTTCAATTTGCGATCACAAATACTCCATCTAAACAAGTGTAGATTTATCTATAAAAAATATGTCATCTCAAAAATGAAAGAGTTACATGTTATAAAATGATTTTTATTATAAACATATTAATATCAATCTTGTGTTGCTAATTTGTAGTAGAATTTTTTAGTGGTTATTAAAGCTTTATGTATGGATGACAGGTTCGAGAATGTTAAACAAGTGGGGCCTGGTTTAGTTCGTGAAATTTTTTGAAAAATGGTACTGTAGCACTTTTGTTGTTATTTGGCAATTAATGTTCAATCATGGTTTAATTAAGCTTAAAAGATTCGTCTCGTGAATTTTATCTAAACTGTGTAATTAGTTTTATTTTTTATCTGTATTTAATATTTCATACATGCGTCCAAAGATTTCGGAAAATCTTGAAAAAATTTTGTAAAATTTTAGGAACTAATATTTCATACATGTATCTGAAATTCTAGAAGACAGAGACATGACGAAAACCGGCGGGCCCGTGCGGCCGTGCCTACCTGCTTGTGCTAGCCGGCCGCACAGTGGAAGTGGGTAGTGTGGGTTGGCGGTAGGTGACGTCCAGATTCCATCGAAATAATTTTGGAACGTACTGATACACTCCATCAAAATAATTTTTGAACGTAATACTTCATCAAAATAATATAATTAATACTCATGGGACCGGGAATCTGATGACCCTAGTAGTGTGGTAGGTGAGGTGGTAGTACTCCTACTGCTAGTGCACCCGGACGCGGGCTGTGCTCGTCCGATCCGCTCCGCGATGAACCTGTCCGTGTTCACGTCCTAGTGAATCAGTCGACGTGTGACGTGTCCAGGCTCACGAGGGTACCTGTGATTAACTAGGATCCACTGAGAAAGGTCTGGCGCAACTGATGGGCTCGTAGGTGCCCGTTCGGCTGTGCTGATAAACCGGCTAAAAAATATTGTTGACTGATTTATTGTGAAAGAAAAATACTATTCTGACTGAAAAACAAGCTGAAAAGTACGGATTATAAGTCGGATGAACCAGACCATTTTCGGCTTTGCTTAGGGCCGTTAGACGGTAGGTCAAAAGTTTTTGATGTCACATCGAATGTTTTATGGATGTCGGAAGGGGTTTTTGATACTAATAAAAAAACTAATTATACAACTTGCCTGGAAACCGCATGATGAATTTATTAAGCCTAATTAAGCTATCATTAGCACATATGTTACTGTAGTACTTAAGACTAATCATGGACTAATTAGGCTTAAAAGATTCGTCTCGTGATTTCTAACCAAACTGTGCAATTAGTTTTTTCGTCTACAGTTAGTACTCCATACATTTGTCCAAATATTTGATGTGATAGAGTGAAAACATTTTGGGTGGAAACTAAACACCCCTTAAAAGTCGAGTGGTCATCAGATAAAAATAACGACCGCCTACTACTAGCCATCAGCGTGTGCGGGCCCAACAAGACACATGGCACACAGCTACTGGACATGACATACTAAACAGTAGTCTCTCCGTCTCAAAAAAGTGTCGCTAGGAGATTCGTGCTGGTTGACTAGATTTATAAAAAATATTAGCAACAATTATATCTTCAAACAAGTTTATTATGGAAATAGATTCAACGATATATCTATACTAATTATCTATTATAAATATAAGCTTGACTCCTTGGAAAACGAGAACAACACTTATTTTGCGACAGAGGCAGTACTCTCTCCGTCCTAGAATAAATTAATTTCTACAGATGTTCTATGTCAAAAATTTTATGTTTAATTGACTTTTGCACAAAAAAGACTAATATTTATAACACAAATTAATATAGCCCGATACAAAATGCAATATATTTTTATACTTCATCTCTCCCAAAAAATTGAGTTCTGTAATTCAAAAAATATCCCAAAAACTTGATGCTCTTGGTATTTGGATATACACTTTCTATGCATACCTCCATGCAAACATACTTGAATGGAAAACTTAACCGTTACATCTCTCCTTTAAGGAAATTTCGGGTAACAAAACATGTGTACTAGAGTCATTTCTCCCCTCTACTAGTCCGTATAAGAATTCCTTGAGCACTAGATTTTCTTTGGACGGACGAAGTACTATATTTTTTTAGTGTCATAGATGTTAGTACTCTTTTATATAAAAGTGGCCAGACTTAGAAAAATGACTTATAGCAACTCTAGAAGTTGATTTAATTCAAGAACAGAGAGAGTAGCTGAATAGTAGCATTGTAGCAGAGCCAATGCTAGGGCGTATGTGGGTTTGGTGGACAATTGGCGTGCAGTTATTGGCTATGGTGTCAAACTCCACTTAGCGGCGTATGAGAGTTTTAGAGCAATTTCAATCGAGCTCCTAATTGAAGCCCTATCCTATTTTGAGACACCAAAACATAAAATTTGCTCTCCAACCGAACCTCTATCTAGACCCCACCGGATGAGAGGCTCTCTTTCTCTCCTGAATCCTCACATGTAGAGTCCCTCATCCTATCCTCAGCTCATCCTTTCTCTCTTCCCACAAAGCTGACAAGTGGGACAGATGAGTAGGGTTCATGACAATCTAATGTAAAGTAGGAGAAATTTAGGAGGTTGGTTGAAATGTTTTGAAAAGTATGAGTTGAAACAATGATGAGGAGCTCTCATTCGAGAGAATAGAGGGGCAAAATTTGAGAGCTAGGTTGGAGTTGCTCTTAGCTGTAGTCTGCAGGTCACTTTAGTTTTGTTCTGCTTAATTTCAACTAGAGTTATAATATTAAATTAGTTTCATTGATCCGTAATATATATTTTTGATATTATAGATATTCTTAATATATGTTTTCAGTTAAAATTGTTAAAAAATAGTAGTTTACGATAAGCTAAGATGACTTATATAATTTAAAATGGCCAAAGTATTATGTTTTTATTGCTATTTGGATTTGGAAAACTCTCACCTAATGAGGTTTTCATCGCTGTTGGGCCTCAGTCTCACCTAACGTCGTGTCGGAGGAAAAAGACTTGCTTGCAGTATAAAAAAAGGCAACACGTACATCACGGATCTACCTGCAGGCTGCAGGTGAGTGAGTGAGTGAGTGAGTGAGTGAGTGGGTGCGTCGGCCACTCAGCCGTCACAGTAGTACTGGTAGTAATTTGGTGTCGATGAGATGGCCTGGTCGGAAACTCCCATGTCCCACCTTGACGGACTGTGATCGAGCTCACCAAAAAAAGGTGAGGGCCGATAGGAAAGGAGATAAACCGTTAGTTAATACTACTCCGTGCTTGTGTGAGAAAACTTTCTATTTAGTATTGAAATATGACATGGTTCCTTATTTAGCACCAAAGCCATACACCCTAACTCAACTGAATGGCGTCCCAATCGCTGCAACTCATAAGGCCTCGATTAGCGACTGAACATGCTTGTAACTTGCACGCACCCAAATATTTGCTTCCTCTATAATTTTGCGCAGCAGCTGCCGAGAAGTGGAACTCTGCCTTCCAAACGTTCTGCTATTTCCTTCCTACCATAACATCCACCCAACAAGCAGGAACAAGCTACCAAATCCTCTTTGCAATCCTTTCGGGATCAACTTCCTTGAGAGCAGCCACCGCTTCAGGCAAGAGGCAACCTGCATCCCGGACGCTGACAACCCCATCTCTAGGTGTAGCAGTCCGATCACTATCACCCAAACCTCCTTACTGAACACGCAAGCCAACAACAAGTGGTCCAGTGTTTCGGATTGCTGACCACAGAACATGCGGTTGTCCAGCATCGCCCATCCAACACTAGCTAGTAGTATTTCACCCTCGGCGGATTACACGTCTTCCACGACTGCTTGGCCCCGGAGGGTTTTACTTTTACAGCACCGACAAACATCGCCCCATGAGCTGAGCCGAGGTAGCCGAGTACAGCTGATCTGAACTCCACCTCCAGCAAAGCCTGTCAGGAGTTCCAGGTTGCAGCTAGCTCAATGCCCGCGGTCATCTCCCATACCTGGCCCTGTTTAGATCCCAAATTTTCTTCTAAATTTCACTATGTAAAAAGAAGATTCTCTATCACATCAAAATACCGGTATATGCATGGAGTACTAAATGTAGATGAAATTAAAAACTAATTGCACAGTTTTATTGTACTTTGCGAGACGAATATTTTGAGCCTAATTAGTCAAAGTTTGAACAATTTTTACCAAATATAAACGAAATGCTACAGTACGCTACAGTGTTCAACAGTAATTCAGCCACCACCAATTCGGCTAAACTAAACACGGCCCTGAATGTAACCGAGCAGCACCTGAATTGTCAAGGCGCCGTTGATGTCGGACACCCAAGCCCTTCCTGACGAAGGCCTGGTTTAATTCGTGAGTAAAAAGTTTTTTTTTGTCACATCGGATATTTTATTGAATATCAGAAGGGGTGTTCGGATATTAATAAAAAAATTAATTACATAACTCACCTAGATACCGTGAGACGAATTTATTAAGCCTAATTAATCTGTCATTAGCACATGTGTTACTGTAGCAATTATGGCTAATCATAGACTAATTAGGCTTAAAAGATTCGTCTCGCGGTTTTCATACAAACTGTGCAATTAGTTTTTATCTACATTTAATGCTTCATGCATATGTCTAAACATTCGATGTGACGGGGTAAAAAAATTTTAGGTGGGTACTAAGACCTGGTTTAGTTCCCAAAAATTTTTGCCTCCACTCATCACATCAAATATTTAGACACATCCACGGAGTACTAAACGTAGACGAAAAAAACTAATTGCACAGTTCTCAGGGAAAATCGCGAGACGAATCTTTAAGCTTAATTAGTCTATGAAAAACCTTAAATGCTACAGTAACCAATATGTGCTAATAACAGATTAATTAGTACATTAGATTCATCTCGCAGTCTTCTGACGGGTTCTGTAATTTGTTTTTTATTAGAATCCAAAAACACCTCTCCGACTTTCTCCCGACATATTTGACGTGACATCTAAAAATTTTCTTTTCACGAACTAAACGCGGCATAAACAGGACCAAAGCTGACGCGACCGTTCGCCTGTGTCTTCGCTTGTTGATCACCGCGAATAGTACAGCTAGCGCTGACTACTGAATGGACCCTCACTAAGAACATCGATGTGTTTAGTTTCCGTGTCCTAAAGTTTAATCCTGTCACATCCAATTGCACTCTATTTAGCTGATGGTTTTTGCGGCTGATAAGTCGACTGATGCTGTTTACTTTGCTGTGAAAGAAAAACACTATACCATGACTGATAAATAGTTCAAGCAAACAGGGCTACTGGTTACTAATTAGTAGTATTAAACATAGACTAATTACAAAACTACCTACACAGATTGAGGCTAATTTACAAGACGAATTTATTAAGTCTAATTAGTCCATGATTTGATAATACGGTAAGGCTCCCATAGCCTGAACAGCTTTCTCCGCGGAGGACGGCAGGTCACACCACGTTCTGGGCAAGTCAGTACTCCCTCTGTCCGTAAAAGAGTGACGTTTTTGACTTTTAGACATCGTGTTTGACCGTTCGTCTTATTCAAAAATTTTGTACAAATTATAAAATAAATAAATTATTATTAAAGGATCTCTAATGATAAAATAAGTTATAACAAAATAAATGATATTTATAAAATTTTTTTTTGAATAAGACGGATAGTCAAGATGTCTGAAATTCTAAAATGATACTCTTTTTGGGACGGAGGGAGTACGCCAGAACCATTCCCAACGCACTCTGACGGCAACGCCTGCTCTCTAAAGATCGAGCATGTACGCCAAGTCCACCGAGCTCCTTAGACTACCCCGCACTTATGGACCTCTATATTCGTCCTAGTCAGTAAGATTCTTTCCTCTATACTCAATTCTTCCGTACCCATCCATCCTCTATATCATCCTCTATCCACTCTATCCACTGTAGGACCCACTTGTCACTTTATCTAAATATATCCATGTGTGATCTAGTTTGGAAGGATTTATTAAGATGAATTTAATGGTGCAATCGAAATTTAATTTGGATTTTTGGTTTGTGAGTTATAGCATTTTTTTCCTTTGTTTAGCTAGTGGGGTCTGCCACTATTGAGTATAGAGTAAGCACAGTACCACTCTAAATATAGAGTGAGAGAAAGAATAGAGTATCGTTTTATAGTACCCAGTACAGCAGTTTTTACTCTATATTCATACTTTAGAATATCGTTTTAAAGTACCCACTACGGGTAGTCTTAGGCCTGCAGACGACTTCCCAGGCAACCCGGCACTGACCGCCTTTCACCGAATCCGATCCAGACTAGATGAACGCATGTCGGCCTCTTGTCAATAGCTTCTAGTTCTATAGCCGAAGCCGAAAGACAAACCACGATAGACGTCGATCTGACGAGCGTCGTTTGTAACGGATCAACGTAATTATACGAGATTAAATAAGAAAATCTTTCATCGAGGCGGTTAATTTAACCAAACTTAAGCCCGTATAACTAGAGATTCCGTGAAATCACGAAGGATTTCAAACCAACCAACATACAACCAAGATCGTACTGATTTAGCAGCCACAGTTCACACGATACATAGAGTTCACCATAAAAGCGGAATACATCGGAGTTCGGAATAAAAGTTATTACAACATAGTTTGATATAAAGTAGCGGAAGCGAGTAGTTTTACACACACACTTAGTTCAATTACAGTGTCAGTAGATAGTCATGGTCCACAAAAGCATTAGATAAGACAAGTAGAACGACCTTTGCCCAAGGTCCTAGTTGTCACCCATCGCCGGATACAGACAGTTGGAGCAGTACCCATAGTACATCTGACCATCTGCAACAACAATGGGAACAACGCCCTGAGTACGAGAATGTACTCAGCTAGACTTACCCGTCATAAACCAGAAATAACATGACACCAAGGAGCATGCAAGGCTTTATATAGTGGACTGGCTTGACTCATTTGCGAAAAGCATAGGTTATTATAAATAACTAAATTATGTACTTTTTGCATCATTTTTATAATAACCTACTTAAGCTAGATAAGCACCTATTGCTAAAGCAATCACTTACTACAGCATTAACATCTAGATTACCATATCGTGTTTAGCATTTCCAACATCACTCACTTAACCATCAGTGTTCCATTATTGTTACTACGATGCCATAGCTCGAGTCAAGTGCTCACTAACCGGGAGCGACGGCGATTCGAATCGAATTCCTATCCAGCTGGAGATTTATTCCTCACACAAACCATGCTTCCCCCGTCAGGGTCGCGTAGATCACCAATGACACTTTCCAAGAAACCGCGGGATAATAATCATGGATCGCACTACCCAGGGACCGCCCGACTGCCAGGACGCACCTTGGGCTTACTCTTCGCGTCCCCGTTACACCCCCTTCAACGCCAGTCTGCCAATCCGAGTTTATCCCGGCTCGAAAAGTGTCACTAGCTTCGCGGTCGAAAGGTACTTTATTCGGTCAGCTAAATGTGAGGCATGCGTTCAACATGACAAGAGAGACGAGCAACGATCAGTCCTTAATCGACACAGACGGAATCACTATAGTCCAAAACCCTATAAGACTCCGCCCGGTTTTCGTTTATCCATCAACACTTGGTTACTTTTCATGAATCACAAATACCGCTAACCATAACCAAGTATTTACTTATAGCTCGCAGGTGACAGGAAATCACCCGACTTCTACCGATCTAAGCATGGCTAAGCAATTTACTCGATCCTGACCTAATAAGGTAACGGTAATCCGGTGGACAAGGATAGTAATGCAACAACGGTTTCACTCAACTCCTATAACTTAGTGCAACAATATATAACTACAATTCAGGTAATAAAGAATAGCTTTTATAAAATGGGAGACTTAAAATGCTCCGGGGCTTGCCTCTTCCGAACGAGCTAGGATGGTGGTCGACGCACTCTGGTAGTTCCTCGCCTGGATCTTCCTCCTCGGGCACCTCCTGTGCCTGGGGCTCCTGCTAGTCCGTCCAAGCCTGCTCCTCCGGTACTGCTACCTATGACTCCTCCTGCGATCCTGTATGATGCAACTGCATAAGTAAATATGCGAATGATGCATAGGACTATGGTGGAGTGTTTTGATGACATGAGATGCAGATGAGCACATGGAATGAGCAGTTAAGATATATCTACATCTTCTACAAGGTAGTGCACGTCATCCAAGAACATGTACCCTAAAACACGCACATTGTGATTCCACTAATTATCATACACCTAACACAAGCAAGTGATCCTAAATGACCAAATCTTACCAACCTAACTCATCCACAACATCAGCAAGGCATAGTGATGCTTCAAAGATACACCAAACATATTTTATTACTCTCAATTTCTCATAAAGAATAATCTTTTATCCCTTATTTAGCTAGGGTTATACAGCAACACCTATCTCTGGTGTAGATAAAAATCTACAAAAATTACAGTAGAGTACTCTTACCCTAACTAATCTGCCACTAAATTTTTATGAGAATTGCCTATGTAAAACTGCCTGTACAAAATAAACAAATTATAGCCTAAAAGTGAGCATGAAATTATTTTATACTAGGAAAAGTATCAAACAACAGATTTCACATTTTTCTTAGGTTACTAACAGCAAACTAACATACTACAAAATTTATCATAGGCATGTTCTATACAAATTTTGCCCTCTACTAAAAATAACAAATATTATCAATTAAAAGCATTTGAACTACACTTCAAAAACTTCCCACAGAACATGCTTCACTAGTATTTTTCCTAGAAATTGCATTACTAATAAAGATTAATGCAACAAGAATCACATTTTTCCCCTCATTATTTTATTTACTACATATTTTCTAAATTATCAGCATTTATGGCAATTAAATAAATTTGCACAGCAAACAGTCACAAAAATAACATGAGATATTTTTAAACTGTAGATCTATTCAAGAGGAACATTTCAAAATTTATTTCATAATTTTTGGAGCCATAAACTATACACAACATTTCTAGAGCACTTTCTTTTCTTAAATATAAATAGAAATTCAAAATTGAAATTTGGATTCGCTGAATGGGCCGGGCCAGTCGGCCACACCGGCCCGCGGCCGAAAACGGCTGGGGCGCCGCGCGGGAAAAAGAAAAAGGGCGGCCCGGCTTGGCGGCTCGGCCCAAGCCGGTGGCCCAGCGAGCCAGGAGGAGGGGCGGAACGCGGGGCGCGCGGGGAGCGGCCGCGCGGCTGCGACGTCGCGGCGGCGGTGAAGCCCGCCGGCGGCTAGCGGCCGGTCCCGGCCGTGCGGACACCAGTGGCGGGGCGCACGGGAACACGGTGGGGGTGGCGGACACCTCGAGGCGGTGAGCGAGTGGCGAGGTGAGGAGGACATACCGGAACGGCGGGGGAGAGCGCGCGGTGGCCGGAATGGCGCCGCGGCGGGGCGCGCGAGGTGGCCGCTTACCACGGGGCCGAGACGAAGCGAGGGGGCGCGTTCAGGGAAGAGAAGGATGAGGCGGAGTTGTCTGCGAGAGCAATTGCTCGGAGATGACCGGCCGGCGGTGGAACGAGGGGCGGAAGCTCGCGGCGGCGGCGACGAGCGCGCGGAGGTGGGAGCGGCTGCGGCTGCTGCTCGCGCGAGGCCGAGAGAACGGAAATGGAGGGCGTGCAGGCGAGGGAGAAGCGGGCGCGGTTACATGGCGCGTGGCGCGGCCGGTGGGGTCCACGGCCCGCCACCCGTACGTCGGAGGCGGCGAGCGGCGGCCACGCGGCGGCCGCGGCCTGAGCGCGGCGTGCGCTGGCGCGGGCGCGCGCGGGCGCGGGCGGGGGCGCGAGGCGGGCCAGGCCGGCTTCGGCCATGGGCCGGGAAGTGAGGCTGCGGCCCAGTAAAGCGAAATCCGATTTTTCTTTTACAAAAATATTTCCAGATTTAATTCCTTGTTTCAAAATTAAATTTGGAGATGAAAAAGGGGTTTTCAGAATTTTGGCCCAAAATAAAAGTTGTTCAAAATTTTATTCTCTACAACTTTCATGTAGAGCATTTTTCAAAATTCTTAATAGATTTTGAATTTGGACTTTAAAGTTAAATTGGTAATTAAAAACCCATTTATTTAGAATATTTTTAAAGCAAAATTTGAGAAAAACTTGAATTCAAAATTTGCTCCAATAATTAAGTTGATTTATCCTAGATTAATTAAAATTGCTAACACTCAAAAGTACACCACCTTTTTGGCACTTCCCTCAATTTTAGGGTTCCAATTATTTGTTTTTCAAATTTAAATTTGAAAGAGCTACAATCCATGCAATGCCCTTCATGAAATGATGTTTAATGCTTATGCTTTGAAATGATAATGCATGCTTAACACCCAGGGGTGTTACATCGTTCCCCGCCAAATTAGGTTTTGATGCACGTATATTCATCTCAATTCACATGTGTTGTAGTGGAATGAAATAGAATTTAGTTTAATTTCATTTCAATCCACTTAACACATATAGATTAAAATAAATATATGCGACCAAATTCTCTTTCCATCCGGAATCCTTCTGGCCACGACATCAATAAGGAACTGTTCGTCGCTACTACGTCTTAGCTTGTAAATAGACAAGGGAACGCCGGCCCAAGTACTTGCACGGGAATTCTCCAATCCTGCACAGCATCACCTGTTGGACGCCCGCCAAGTCTTGATCAGAACAATGAATGCGTGGAGCCTCGCTACATTTTTTTTCACATCGAGTTGGTTCACGCTAACCCGCGTTCGATGCCCGCACTGCAGTTTTCAGCGCTTGCACGAGCAATCCACGCCTGCGCTCGTATAAAAAAAAAACCAGCACACCCCGTCTGCGCCTACGTTTCTCGTGCCCATGCAGAGCTCGCACTGCCTGAACGCCGTCCACACCGCCAGACCGTCCGCGGGGACCGCTCGCGTCTCCTCCGTTTCTCACGCACATTGCAACATGTACGACACCTGATCTATTTTTAAAACATCTAGATACAACACTTGCAACATACATCTGAAGACAAATGAAACACTTAAAACATATTTCTGAAACACTTGCAAAAACATATGAAAAACACTTGAAACCATTGCACGCAATATCCAGATAAAATACTTACAATATATGTGTGAAACATATGCAACATCCAGATAAAAACACTTGCAATAATATGTCAAAAACACAAATGAAACATTTGGACAAACATTTGCAACATACGTGTACAACATTGCAACAGATACAGTATTATGATCTACCTTTACAACATTCATCTAAAACAATTGCAACATACCTCTAAAACATCCGAAACACTTAATACAGACACTTACAAAATGTATTTTAAGCACATCGCAACATCTCCTTGCTGCTTATGAAATAGAGGCTCGCTGGTGTGTAGAGTTCACCGGAGGCAGCTGCGCTGTCGCCAGCATCAACCAGACGGACTCCGCCTACTAGAGGTCGACGGGGACCCCTTCGTGGTCATTGGTATCCTGGGCTCGACACGCAGCCCCCCGCAGCCCCTGCAGTTGGCGCCGTAGTCCCCACCACCATCGAATCTCTCGTCGTGCAATGGATCTGGTGGAAAGAGCAGCGAGACAGAGTGGGGCGGAGGCATGCGGCACGTGATTTAGGTGAGTGGCCACCCCGACGGGGGGCTGTGCCGCACGGCTGGGGCACCATCGGGCCGGCCGTGCGCAGCACGCGGAGGTGGCCGCGCTTTCGGCCACGTCGGGAGAGAGAGAGAGAGGGGAAGGGAAGGCTGAGGTGGAGACGCGGACGTTGTGGAGCTAGCGGTGTCGACCAGCGGGGGTGGGAGAGGCGGTGTCGCCTGCGTCCACCGCAGGTACAGGGCGGAGTGCGCATCGATAGTTTCTTTTTTTATGTGATGCGGGCAAGCGGCGCAAGCAGTGCCGTGCGATGTAGGCGAGCGGTGCAAGCGGGTTAGCCCGTCCGTTCGGACAAATGCCTGGATCTAATCATTACCATTATCCTGGTTGGGGTATTCAATAAGAGGTCTGCAGCAGGAGCCACATTTTTTAACATAGTGTGCTTGGCCAGTGTGACAATGAAATCCAAATGGATGTCTTTTTTGGCCATAGTAGCGAGACTAAGTACATACGTGGAGCCGGCCACGGTTATGTTACCAGAAATTAACCTTAACCTCTTCAATACGATGTTCCTCTGCAGCAGCTCCCACTGCCCACGTCACCCGAAATTCAACCAGGCTATCCACGTCTCCCAGAATTCCCTTTCTTGGCCCATGTTCAGCCACGTTGCCCAGAAAACGTTGTCCACAAAAATATCTCGCCTTCCCTCCCCTCCTCGTCGCAAAAAAAATGCGCTCCCCATCCTCTCTCTCGGTCTCTCCCGAGGCAGCAGCGGCGGGTCGACGGCGCCTTCATGGCCGGTGCAGCGCCGGCCCCCTCCCCCTCCATCCCCTGCAAGGGTGAGTCCCAACAACCTCTTCTCTTCCCCCTCCTCTCTCTTCCCATCTCTCCCGACGTGGGTAGGGTGGCGGGGCGAGCGGACCTCCGCGGTGGCCGGCCGGCCCCCTCCCCCTCCGCCCCTCGCATGGGTGAGTCCCGGCAGCCTCTTCTCATTCCCTTCCTATTTCTCCCCATCTCTCCTGACGCGGGTAGGGCGGCGGCGCGAGTAGACCTCCGCGGTGGCCAGGACTCAGCGCAGCGGCAGCCGCCCTTCTCCTCCTCCATGCCCCCCTCGCGCCCCACGACGACGACGGCCCCCAGCGCGGCGACGGCGCCGACCTAGGGTTTCACCTCTTGGTCACTGGCCATCCCAAATCGAGCGGCCACCGGCACAGCATGTTGCCTAGCCGGCGGTGCCCCCGGTTTGCTGTGCCCCTGCTCCGGCGCCTCCGAGGATGACGGCCTTGTCGATAGGGGGGTGCTTGGGCCAGCACCGGCCCGATGTCGAGCAGCCCGTAGCCGAAGAAGTAGCCCGTCCACACGTACGTGTAGGGGACGCCCGCAGCCTCGATGGCGTGGCAAATCGCCGCCTTGGTAGTGATGAACATGGACCTAGTCAGCTCCACGGCGTCCGAGCGGTCCGCGTCAAGGCCGAACTCCGACGAGATGAACCTCTGCGTGTGTATAATGCATCCGTTGGTCAGCCAAAGAACAAACTATGATCTACAGCAAGCCTAGCTAGTGGTTGATTTTTCTTTATCACCGACAAAAATTGAGGGTCTATTTGGAACGAAGAAATTAAAAACAGAGGAATGGAAGAAAATAAAAGGAAAAAAACAGGAATACAATGACAAAACAGAGGAACGTAAGAACGTAGAAATTTCATTGGAGTGGGTGATTAGAACACAGGAATATAAACAGTGGGCCCATTCAACAACTACCCCATAGATCTACATTGATTTCTCTTAAATATACTACTATAGTTTGCGCATCCACTATGGCAACAACGTAATGAGCTTGTGTGCAGCCTTGAGATTTGTCTTGGACTTGGTGAAGGAAAAACCAACAAGAGATTATAGTGGAGATTTTCGTCCTGTTCGGCAGGCTGTTTCTACGGCTTATAAGCCGGTTGTGGCTGTTTTGTTGTGAGAGAAAAACACTGTACCACGGCTAATAAGCCGTGCTGATAAGGACAGCCGAACAGAGTGTTTCATCCAAAATGTACCGGTCCATAAACCTGTCTGGCAAGGAATGAAGCAATCCTTTATTCCTAGAGAAAATTTCCTTATTGCCACTAAAAATTATAGCACTTTCTTAATTGCCATAAAAATTTCCTAATTTCCCTTACTGCCATCAAATTATTTTTGTGATTCCCTGACTGCCACTTCTGTTAAAACATACTAAGTTATAGTCGCTGACAGCTGGGTCCCCCCTTTTACCTCTGTTACATCGCGTGACCCCATCGCCGTGCACTCGCAGCCGCAGCACGACGCACTCACCGTCCCCGTCCCTGTCGTCGCTCCGCTCTCTTGCCTCCTCGTCGCGCAGGGCTGGAGCGGGCGCGCAAGCGGTAGTGCGGGGCGGTGGCACGCGCCGCGCGCTACGGAAGGAGGCGGAGCTGGAGGCAGCCCGCCATTGCGCCGCGGAGCTAGAGGCCGGCGGCGAGGAAAATGCCTCGGTTGAGCCTGCTGGTGAATGATACTTGTTACCGTCTTCCCCAGTGGATAGCTAGGAACCTCGAGTAGCTGTAGGTGCAAGGAATTGGAGAGATGCGGCTTGTGTGCTGTGAATTTGGGAGCGGACCGCAATGGTATCCATGACGGCGGCCTTGGCATTTTATAGCCGAACTACAGCGACGCCTCGGCGACAGAACTCTACGAACGCATGTCCGGCGTCGTGGCGAACCAGAGCAAGGAGGAGGGACAGGCAGGGACGCGTCGTGGAGGTCGGCTCCGATCCGGCGAGCTCGCCGTCCTCGACCCCGTCGTCGCTCCGCGCCGCGGAGCGCCTGCTGCGGTCGCTGCTGGCCGCCACCCCGATCTCCTATCTCCTCGCGCTGGATCGCGCCGCTCTGCGTGGCGCCGGCCGCAGCCGCCGACCTTTTCGCACTAGACCTGCGCCGGCGCGCCACGGACGCCTGTGGGCCGGCCTGGCCCCATCTAACGGCGTTGCTAACGGGAAGTGACGGAAATGGCAGTCAGGGAATCACAAAAATAATTTGATGGCAGCTTGGAAAATTGAGAAATTTTTATGGCAATAAAGGAAGTGGTATAATTTTTAGTGGCATTGAGGGAATTTTCTTTTATTTCAAACTATGCTACAGGAGTTAAAACTATAGGAAAGCTGATTCCTTTACAAATCCATTGAAAATCGTACAATCCAAACACAGCCTGAATTCGCACTTCCTCCTTAAAAAAAAACATTGATTTCATAAAATTCTGGCTGAAATTTGGGGGAAAACTACAGTGTTATACGTACCTTGACGTTGCCGGCCTCCTTGACGTCGTCGATGAGCCTGGTCTGGTCAGCGATCTGCGGCGCCCCGACCGTGGAAATGACCACGTCCGCAGCCTTGACGGCGCTGAGCAGGTCGTGCAGGTCGCCCTTGACCAGCGTGACGCCACCTTCGCGCTCAAGGAACACCGTGCGGACAGGCGGCTGACACGTGGCTCACGGGACATCTGATTTAGCATGAATACGATTAAGATGGTAATGTAGCCAAAGTTCGCACCATATCTTGGTAGGGATGGTTTGCACCTTTTTTTTTTCTTTTTGTCACTCGTGTCATGAAAACAAATGACGAGCGCCTTCATTTTTTGTTTTATTTTAATTTAATAAAGTATATAATTGGTGCCTGAATTTATCAGTTCTCTATATATATCGTCGTTTATTTTGTGCACTGTGCACCAGGACGCCATACTGCCCTGCCTCAAGGTCCACTGGTCCAGGGTGAACTTGGTGCAGGTGTGGAAGTGGAACGCTGAACTTATCCGAAATCATGCCAGCGTCTTGTGTGCTTTGACCGAAGCCTAACCGGCACGTAGAGTGGATTCAGGATATATTTTATCGATAAAAATTCTGATAAAATTCAGGATATAATGGTTCCTGGTCATAACTCCTGGTGGAAGGCACTGGACGGGGCGTTGGTCTAAGCTCTTTTTTACATTGGGTGATGTTGGTGAGGTTGATCTGGCGTTGGTGATGTTTTAGTGAGAAGGAGAGTTGTATTGTCCAGGTGCATGCTGGTCCTGTCAATTTATGGACCTAGAGCGAAGCTACAAAGATGGACCCTTTAATACAACTATAATAATATAATGATGTTTCTAATAAATGTGATGCATAAAAAACATTCTTATGAAATAAGTTATACATCTTATCTTACCTTAAAAAAATTCCGTCATAGGAGAATTAAATATGGGATCATGGTCCTCACATTATTATCATCTGTGTCGATGCCAACATTATCTTCTATAGGGTCTTGATCTTCTGGATGCCTAGTTTGTTCCTCCACAACAACTATTGTCCAATCATCTGGATTTCTTGTAGTGCTTGTATTACTCTTAAAAGAATTTATCAATCGATCCTCTTTGTGATTCTATCAAGCCCTCTATCCTTCTCTTCTTTTTTCTTTTCTCACTTCCAGATGCATGCTTTTTGGGCAATATGAATTCACTGTAAATTTAGAAAAGTAGTAAGTAATTAAAAAATATGCCATACTAAATTCAACATGATTGTTGCACCATATGGGATTCCTAAAATCAAATCTAAAGAAGCAAAGAATAAAGTTTGGGGACAAGAGCAAATATTGATTGGGGGCTTAGCCGCTTAGGGTATTGTTTCTTAATTCTTACCTCCGTATACGAAGACCAGGAGAACAAACGGAGTCAGTGTAGTCGGCCGGCGGCCGCTCGCGCTCGCACTTGCACTGGAGTCGCGATCCGCGAGGATCACGAAGGCGCATGGGATTGCTCACACGGGAGTCGCTCACTCACGCAGGAACGGAGTCACGGCCGTGTGGCGGAAGGGCACATGAGTCTCGGACACGGAAGGCCAGTCGTATGTTCTTGGGCTAAATACTATACTCCCTCCATCCCAAATTATAAGGCATTCTAAGAATCTTGGAGAGTCAAAGGATTTCAAGTTTGACCAAATTTATATGATAAGATAATAATATTTATGACACCAATTAAGTATCATTAAATTCTTTATTAATTATATTTTTATAGTATACCTATCTGATGTTATAAATTTTTATAATTTTCTCTATAATTTTGGTCAAACCTTAAGATGCTTTGACTCTCCAAGATTCTTGGAATGACTTATAATTTGGAATGGAGGGAGTACCTACTTACGGAGTGCATATTTGGGGTTGGGCCCTTCGGAGGCACGGCTCAAAAACCCCAGGGCCGGGCCTGTCTAGGTGGACGCATTTAAACTCTGAGGAACTGCTACGCTGTAAACTGAACTATGGTCTTTTGATGTTAATTGAAAGGCTGGGGCAATCGTCCTTAAACTCTTTAAAAAAACCATGTTTATCGTCAAGCTCCGGTAAATACACTTATCACTGAAATTCCCATTTTTAGCCCCACCTACAGGAAAGTGTTGTATTCTCTTGTATTGTATCAATATTTTTTATGTGCTATTTCTTGATTTTAAATGCCTAGACCATTTATGCAATTTTCTAGAGAAATTGATTCATTTATTTATTTTCACTTTGACCGATAAACTTCCCGCTAAACCTATTTATCAGTCACCTCCGGTATTTTTTCCCCTATATGAATAAACTGAACTGGAAGGTCATTTTTCCTATGAATAAACACCTCGTATGGTAGTTTTTGTATTAGGTCAGTCTCAATGCAAGATTTCACCTCTCAGTTTCCATGACCATGAAACAAAATATGAAACAGGTCTCCCTCGCGGTGCATAGTTTCATTGCACAATTTCATGAGTTATTTTAGTTTTTTTTCCCACCGATCTCTCCCTCTTTTCTCTCTCCCCACCAGACGATTCAATCGTCGGCGGTGGAGGCCCACGTGCACTACTATGACGCGCCGCTGCCGAACCCCTACGCGGCGAGGATGCCGCCGCCCAACGCGATCTACGTCGGCGTGCAGAAGGGGGTGCCGCTCCAGCAGACCATGTTTCGCGACACGCCCGCGTCGTCGCGGCCAGGGCCCTGGACGCCATGACGGCCCAGGCGTCGAGCAGGTCTAGCGACCACTAGCAGTTGCGGAGCAGGAAGCTGGCGGTGCTGACGGCGTTCCAGGACCGGCGCTGGAAGAGGAGGTACGAGTCGCTGCGCACCACGAGGTGCACGCTCTTGTAGCACGCCAGCGGGAGCTCGAACCCCATGTCGGTGACGAGTGCACCGGCGTCCAGCCACCACAACCACTCCACCTCCGGGTGCGCCAGCATGAGGCGCTGCAGCAGGGTGAGCTTGGCCCACCCACTGGCGCCGCCGCCGCCGCCGATTGATGACGACAGCTCGGGGTCCTCCAGCCGCGCCATGACGGGCACCATCTCGACGCGGAGCAGGAAGCGGTCACCGGCGGGGCAGGAAGCCAGGAACAGGGCCCCGGCGGCGACGCCGTGACGAGCAGCACCCGCGGTCCGCCCCGCGCGTCGCGGGAAGGAAACCCAGGGTTCAGGTGCTGGGCTTCGGCACCACATCGTCGTCTGGGTCGGGGTCGGAGTCGGCACGGATCTCGCCGTCTCCTCCGTCCGGTAAGCCCGTGGCCCTCCTCCCACCCGGTTCGTGAACGGCGGGCGGCGGAGCTCGCGGCCAGCACGCGGCGGGCGGTGGATGTCTTCAGCGACTGCAATGGAAGAAGAAATCGCCGGGATGAAACGTACGAAGCTCTCAACACGAGTTTCACGCCATTTCCAACGTTTTGGAAACCGCGCTAATTCTTTTCGTGGCCACGAAACCTTTCCCTTCTCTTTCCTCCCAGTTTCATAAAAAAAACTGACGTGACACCCTATTTAATGTGCATGAAACCTTCCCTGAACCCTATTGAGACTGGCCTCGACAAACACCAGCTTGGTGTCGCCGTCGCCGAGGACGAGGGCCTTGTCGACGGGGGGTGCCTGGTCGACGACGACCTGGCCGATGCTGGGCAGCCCGTAGCCGAAGAAGTACCCGACCAGCACGTACGTGTAGGGGACGCCCGCGGCCTCGACGGCGCGGCGGATGGCCGCCTTGTTCGTGATGAACATGGACCTAGCCGGCTCCACGGCGTCCGAACCTCCTGCGTGCGTGTATAGAGGGCCATGCAACATGCATCGATCAGACGAACAGCAAACTAGCTAGTTGATCGGGGCATTTATGCAGAACCCGGGCCGGGCAGGGCATGCATGTTCATGTACCTTGACGTTGCCGGCCTCCTTGATGGCGGCGACGAGCCTTGTCTGCTCAGCGATGTGCGGCGCCCCAACCGTGGAGATGACCACGTCCGCTGCCATGACGGCGCTCACCAGGCTAGCCTGGTCTCAATGGGGGTTTCATTATCTGGTTTTCAACACATTTATATTTTGAAAACAGTGTAGAAGAGTTTCATCTCCATGAAACTCTCTCTATTTCCATAAAACTCTCTCTATTCCATGAAATTTTTATCATCTCTCACTTCATTAATACGGTGTCACATCAGCACATTTAATGCCCATGAAACTCTGATGAAACCCCATTGAGATTAGTCTTAGGGAAAGATAAATAATATGTTGGAGATGTTCAGAAAAGCTGCTGCAGTCCCAAGCATGGGTAAGTAGTTCAAAGTAACTTGCTGGCATCATCACCCATCTTTGTATGCATCTCTGAAGTCCGCACGGTTTACATGCATTCAGAGCAACCTGTTGAGGTAGTCGTCGACGGTGGTGTACTTGACGTCCGGGTACATCTCGTTAGCGTCCACCTCTGACGACGGGTCCATCTCGATTCTCGAACTTGGTAGTATGTTCCCCCTTGATGTGCGTGGCGTGCCCGAGCGACAAATAAATGATGTCCAGCGGAACCGGAACCGAGGCCTCTGCGGATAAGAATTAAATCGGATCGGATCAGTTCATCGTCAGTTCACAGCCCGATCGAACGAAGCAATGTTTTTGGAAAGCGCTAGCTAAGCTAGGCTACCTTGGATCCGCTTGAGGACGGCGTCCTCGGGGAGATGCACCCGCTGGAACGTCTTGCCGGTCTTCTCCTCCCAGAGCGCGCCAGCAGCTGGTTGTGCGTGTTAGGATGATCTCAGAGGCCCAGCCCAACGGCTGGGGCCTCGTTCCCCTGGATCGCGCCCTAATCGGGGGCGCCCAACCGTTCCATGGTTGGTGGGCCCCCGACGCGCTGCGCCATAAATAGGGAGTGGGGGCCGCAGGCTCGCAGTACGAGGTTCACCGCAGCCCCAAAACCCCACTCAACAACCCTAGGCCTCCGATTGGCTTGCGCAGTGGCGTCGGGAAGCACCACCGCGCCGCCAACTCTCCCCTACTGCTTCCCAGTCGTCGGTCAGTGCCGGTGGAGACCCGAAGGACGACGTGATCTACACCACCGCGACGTCAACACCATGGACGCCTCCGGATCCGCTCCCTCCAATGACGGTTTAATCTCTAGACTCCTAGATCTACATCACAGTACATCATAGGTTGTTCTATTTGTATCCCGATTCCCGTTCACGCTACTAGTCTTAGATCCTAGCAAGATTAGCAAGTCCTATCAAATTGATAGGACTTGCTAATCTTGCTAGGATCTAAGACTAGTAGCGTGAACGGGAATCGGGATACAAATAGAACAACCTATGATGTACTGTGATGTAGATCTAGGAGTCTAGAGATTAAACCGTCATTGGAGGGAGCGGATCCGGAGGCGTCCATGGTGTTGACGTCGCGGTGGTGTAGATCACGTCGTCCTTCGGGTCTCCACCGGCACTGACCGACGACTGGGAAGCAGTAGGGGAGAGTTGGCGGCGCGGTGGTGCTTCCCGACGCCACTGCGCAAGCCAATCGGAGGCCTAGGGTTGTTGAGTGGGGTTTTGGGGCTGCGGTGAACCTCGTACTGCGAGCCTGCGGCCCCCACTCCCTATTTATGGCGCAGCGCGTCGGGGGCCCACCAACCATGGAACGGTTGGGCGCCCCCGATTAGGGCGCGATCCAGGGGAACGAGGCCCCAGCCGTTGGGCTGGGCCTCTGAGATCATCCTAACATTCTCCCCCTTGATCTCATCTCTGCTTTCTCACTTTGTTAACCCACCCCATCACAAACTAGTGTATTGAGCATGTTTCATCATAACAGTTATTACCATTAGATTAGACAGCCACAGACACTTTTCTGTTCAGAGGTAGATTCTCGCCTTGGGCCCTCTTACTATCCAGGAATCACAGGCCTTCCTTCAAACCCATGCCGGCTACGTGTTCTCTGAACACATTGGGCGGTAAGCCTTTCGTAAGCGGATCCGCTAACATCTTTTCTGTGCCTATATGTTCAAGACTTATGACGTGATCCCGGATTTTATCCTTCACAACATAATATTTTATGTCAATGTGCTTGGCGGCATTGCTTGACTTATTGTTGTGAGCGTACAACACTGCTGGCTCGTTATCACAATACAACTTTAGTGGTTTATCGATGCTGTCGACCACCTTCAAACTGGGTATAAATTTCTTAAGCCAATTCACCTGTCCTGACGCCTCATAACAAGCAATAAACTCAGCATACATTGTGGACGATGCAGTGACTATTGTTTGTTTTGAGCTTTTCCATGATATGGCTCCTTGCGCGAGAGTGAATATATACCCTGAGGTAGACTTCCTATCATCTCCCGCGTAATCAGAATCTGAATATCCTACTATTTGTAGGTCATCAGATCTTCTGTAGGTTAGCATGAGCCCTTTTGTACCTTGCAAGTATCTTAGGACCTTCTTTACCAAATTCCAGTGTTCCATACCTGGATTACTTTGATATCTGCCAAGCAGCCCAGTCACAAAAGCCAGATCTGGGCGTGTGCACACTTGAGCATACTGTAAGCTTCCGACAGCTGAAGCGTATGGAACGGCTTGCATGCGATCGCGCTCGAACTTGCTCTTGGGACATTGATGTTCCCCATACTTGTCACCTTTTACAATAGGAGCAGGTGATGGTCTACACTTATGCATATTGAATTTCTTCAATATTTTATCTATATATGCCTCTTGGGACAATCCCAATACCCCTCGGTTTCTATCTCGGTGAATCTTTATGCCCAAGACAAAAGAAGCTTCACCTAAATCCTTCATATCAAAATTTGAGGACAAAAATCTCTTGGTTTCCTGTAGCAGAGTGACATCACTACTTGCTAGTAGAATGTCATCTACATACAGTACTAGGAAAATATATTTCCCATTCTTAAACTTTGCATACACGCAATTGTCCTCAACATTCTCTTTAAACCCAAACTTCCTGATTGTCTTATCAAACTTCAAATACCACTGTCTGGATGCTTGCTTTAAACCATAAATGGACTTCTTCAGGCGACAGCCCATTCTTTCCTTGCCTGTCACAGCAAAACCTTTCGGTTGTGCCATGTACACTCTTTCTTCTAGATCCCCATTGAGAAACGCTGTCTTTACATCCATCTGATGTAATTCTAGATCAAAATGTGCCACTAGGGCCATTATGATTCTAAAGGAGTCCTTGCTCGAGACGGGAGAGAACGTTTCATTGTAATCTATCCCTTCTCGCTGAGTAAAACCTTTTGCTACCAGTCTCGCTTTATATCTTTCTATGTTCCCTTTGGAGTCACGTTTCACTTTGTAGACCCATTTGCAGCCTACTGTTTTGGCTCCTTCAGGAATTTCCTCTAGGTCCCAAACTTTATTGGTACTCATGGACTTTAGTTCATCTTCCATGGCTTCTTGCCACTTAGATGCTTCAGTGCTCCTCATGGCCTCTTCAAATGAGGTAGGTTCATCCTCCATCTGAACTTCTTCGCATTCATAGACTATGTAGTCATCTGAAATAGGAGACTTTCTCACTCTTTGAGGTCTGCCAGAAGTTTCTGCTACTGGCATTCCTTGTTCTTGAAGCTGATCTTGTTGGGGCTGCTGTTCATCAACTATGGGTTCATCCGGTTCCTGAAGGACAGGTTCCGAATTAGCCGTAGGCGAAAAAACAGCAGGTGTTGTCACCACTTGCGTAGGTCCAACAACAACAGGCAGCGTGAAGTAGGGTTCCTGCACCATAGGGATGGGCACGAACACCCGCTT
Organism: Saccharum hybrid cultivar R570; assembly: GCA_038087645.1. Taxonomy (NCBI): domain Eukaryota; kingdom Viridiplantae; phylum Streptophyta; class Magnoliopsida; order Poales; family Poaceae; genus Saccharum; species Saccharum hybrid cultivar. The sequence continues at coordinate 10,814,692 of JAQSUU010000112.1, read as the reverse complement.
CTCTTCAAGGGTGATTTCTCGCGCTGTCTTGCTCCCCCTGATCATCTGATCTTCTAGAAAACTGGCGTGTCTTGTTTCCACAAACTTGGTATGTCTACTAGGGCAGTAAAAACGATAACCTTTTGACTTTTCTGGATAGCCAATGAAATGGCAACTTACTGTTTTGGGGTCTAGCTTTCCTATGTTTGGGTTAAATACTTTTGCTTCGGCAGGGCTCCCCCAGACACGCAGATGGTTGACTGAGGGCTTCCTGCCGGTCCACAACTCATACGGTGTTTTAAGTACTGACTTGCTCGGAACTCTGTTGAGAATGTGAATGGCGGTTTTTAAGGCCTCCATCCACAAACTCAGTGGCAGAGTGGAATAGCTCATCATGCTGCGCACCATATCCATCAGAGTACGGTTACGCCTTTCTGCTACTCCATTTTGCTGTGGGTCGCCCGGCATTGAATACTGGGCTACTATGCCATTTTCCTGTAAGAACCTTGCAAAAGGTCCAGGGACTTGTCCATAAGGGGTATGTCGACCGTAGTACTCCCCCCCACGGTCAGATCTCACTACTTTGATTTTTCTGTCTAGTTGATTTTCAACCTCAACCTTGAATATCTTAAACTTGTCTAAAGCTTCTGAACGTTCTTTGATTGGATATATATATCCAAAACGAGAGTAGTCATCTGTGAATGTGATGAAGGAATCAAAGCCATCCACAGATGTTACTGGAAAAGGTCCACAGATGTCTGTGTGGATCAATTCTAGTACTCCCGTGCTTCGCTTAGCGCCTTTCTTTATGTTCTTTGCTAACTTGCCTTTAATGCAATCAACGCATTGCTCTAACTCTGAGAGTTCTAGTGGTGGGAGTATTGATTCTTTGACTAAGCGTTCTATTCTCCCCCTCGAAATATGGCTTAAACGACAGTGCCATAATTTCGATGAGGAATCAATTCTTTTCCTTTTCTTGCTAGCATCTGCGGGTATTGCATTCTCAGCATTATTACATTCAGCATTCACATTCTCAGACGTAGATAATAAATAAAGTTTGTCTTGTCGGAAGGCAAGACCCACACACTGATTATTTAATTGTAACTTGCAATTGTTCTTGCTAAAATGACAATCAAAACCATAGTCTGACAAACATGATACTGAAATCAAATTCCTGGCTAAAGAGGGAACATAAAGAACATCATGCAGCTGAAGTGTGAAGCCACTAGCTAAGTCTAGAGATAGATTTCCTATAGCTCGAACTTCAGCTTCAACGCCAGTGGCCACCTTAATCTGTCTTTCTCCTCTTTGAAGGGTTCTCCCTCCATTGAATCCCTGCAAAGAGTTAGCAACGTGAACAGTTGCACCTGAGTCAATCCACCATGTGGATCTAGCATAACTTAGATATAAGGATTCATCAACAAAAGTTATAATGTCCTCACCCTTGACTAGGCAGTGTCTCATGAACTTAGGGCAGTCGTGCTTCCAATGCCCTGTCTCATTGCACCATCTACAGCGATCCGGGTCCTCCTGCTTCTGCTGGTTGTCTTGTTTTGGCTGTGCTTTGTGCTGTGAAGAGTTTCCTCCCTTGTTATGAGAGGTGGAGGCATCTGGTGCTTTCTTGTTGTAGAATGGCTTCTTGTTCTTTCCTTTTACAAAGTTCACAGAACCACCATTTGCATTCTTTAGCCTTTCTTCTTCTTGTACACACATTGCAATCACCTTCTCTAAATCCCAATCCTCTGGCTGTGTATTGTAATTGACAACAAATGTCTCATACTCTTTGGGAAGGGAGTTTAGAGCTAAGTGAATGATGAAACCATCTGCCAGGGGCATCTTTAGCTTATCTAACTTAGCTGCCATGGTGCTCATGCTCAGAATGTGCTCTCTCACACTCCCACCTGTGAACTTCATGTTAGTGAGTTTCTGGATCAGTGTGGAAGCATGAGCTTTGGTGGAACCAGTGAACTGATTCTTCACTTTCTCAAGATATTCTTTTGCTGTTTCACATTCTGGGATGGCACCTCTTAAGCCCTCTGTGATGGTTTTCTTGATGACAATCTTGCACTTGCGGTTTGATTTTTCCCACTTGTATTTCTCAAGATCATACTTTGCTCTAATGGGAGCATAGTCTCGCTTCCGATTAGCAAAAGCTTCATCGGTCTCATTTTGGGCCCTTTCGGGCTCCTCTGGCTCAGTGGGTTTTGGCTCCTGAAGAGCCAAATCTATCTCTGCAAGTGCTAGAGCAGCATCAAGTTCTTCTCGCCACAGAACGTAGTTCTGTCCCGTCAGCTTTGGGATTGCACTAATAAAGTGCATCGCATTGAGAGCTTGGTCTGAAATTAAATATAATAATATAGTGAGGACATGAATAGTTAATCTAGGAAAAAATAATTGCATATCTTAATTTAACGTTGGTCAAAATCAAGATATACAAAAATTGACCCTTTACATAAATTCTAATCACCGTTGGGCAGAATAGAATAAATGCATAAAATATTAGAGCTTGCGCAGCGGAAAACTGGAAATTAACTTGCTATTTTTCAGAAGCATAACTTGCTGACTTGATCTCTAAGTAATAAACACGTTGGTGCAATTAAATAGAGATTAATTACTGGGCAAAACAAAAATTAAATGCTTCTGAAAAATAAAAAATGAAAATGAAAAATGGTACTATGCTTAAACAGGCCGCGGGATATGTTTTTGGCCCACAGCCGCTTGCGGCCCAACTCGGGCAATTGGGCTGGCTTTGGCGCTGGCCCAGCAGCGCGCCTCACTTTTTTTTTTTTTTTTTTTTTTTTCGGCTCTGGCTAAAAGAATTCGGTCCAAAGCAGCTTTCGGCCCAGCCCAAATGCGCGCGCGGGGTAACATGCTCGGCCAGGCCGCAACCTGGGCCGGCGGCGCGCATTCGGCCCAGCGCCGAAACCCGCCTGGGCTGAAACTAAGCCCATTGATTCCTGGCCGTTGGATCTTGCACTGTTGAATCCGACGGTGTGGCGCGCGAGTCGGAAGTATAAAAACCGGCTGCGCCGCTCGGTGACTCAAAACCCTAACTCATTTGCACCGACGGCTTTCTCTCTCTCTTGCCTTGCTTCTCCTCTCTCATCCCACCGAAAGCACAAAAGAGTCCGGCGGCCGGAGAGGAGGACGGCGCCGCCCCGAGGGCCCTGGCCGGTGCGCGCGCTCTCCGAAGGTGAAGCGCGCCGCCGTCTAGGGTTTTCGAGTGCGGTGCCCTAGCGCGGTTCTCACTGGATGGCCGAATACGGAGGGCCGCGCGGCGGCGTGGAATCCCCCGGACGTCGGCGACCGTGGCGGCGGTGCGGGGAGGACCGCGGCAAAAAAGTAAGTGCATGGATCCCCCCCCCCCGGCCGTTCCTCTTTGCTTTTAGGGTTAGGGTTTGGTGTTCTTGCGGTAGCTAGGGTTAGGATTTGAAAAAGAAAAAACCCCCTTTCTTGTTACTTGCTGCTCGTTCTAGAGGATTCCCGAGCCCGATCTACAGCGTGTTGGCCGGCGGCCCGATGCGCAGCGTCTTGTTCTCGGCGCGCGGGTCGTCGGCGGCCAGCACCGTGTAGGTCGCGATGTCCGCCTCGTCGACGAACACCAGCTTGGTGTCGCCGTCGCCGAGGACGAGGGCCTTGTCGACGGGGGGTGCCTGGTCAACGACGACCTGGCCGATGCTGAGCAGCCCGTAGCCGAAGAAGTAGCCGACCAGCACGTACGTGTAGGGGACGCCCGCGGCCTCCACGGCGCGGCGGATGGCCGCCTTGTTCGTGATGAACATGGACCTGGCCGGCTCCACGGCGTCCGAGCGGTCCGCGTCCAGGCCGAACTCCGACGGGACGAACCTCTGCGTGCGTGTTTTGATGGCCATGCAACATGCATCGATCAGATAGTCAGATCAGACGAACAACAAACTAGCTAGTTAATCGCCCGGGACATGTATGCAGACCCCGGGCGGGCATGCATGTTCAGGTACCTTGACGTTGCCGGCCTCCTTGATGGCGGCGACGAGCCTGGTCTGGTCAGCGATGTGCGGCGCCCCGACCGTGGAGATGACCACGTCCGCAGCCTTGACGGCGCTCACCAGGCTGCCGTGGTCGTCCAGGTCGCCCTTGAGGAGCGTCACGCCGGCGTCCTGGAAGCTCTTGAGCAGCGCCGCCTTGGCCGGGTCGGACGGCGCCGTGTCCCTGACCAGCGCAAAGGTGGGGTGGCCCAGCCGCGCGCTCGCCGCCACGACGTGCCTGCCCAGGTACCCCGTGCCGCCGACCACCAGGATCCTGCTCTTACCTGCGGCGGACGCCATATATGGATCTACCGATGCTTGGCCTGATAACCCAGCCGTTGCAATGCTTACCTTGCTTGATGTGAGAGCTGCCGTGTAACTGACCGTTAGTCAGTATATATACTCCGTACGTGTCACTTAGTCAAATCGCCGTTACTTTGTCAAATCGTCGTGACTTTGTCAAATCGTCGTCACTCGTGAGATCAAATGGCAAGAGAGCAAGGCAATGCAACGGCCGAGCAACTGCAATTTTATTTTATTTGTTTGATTTACATGCCTGCAAATTAAGGAGTACCTTAGTACCGTTACATGTGCTTGAAGAGGGAAATAAACTAGAGTCCGTTTGGTTCGCAGCCGGTGCATGCCACGCCAAAGTTGCGGCGGCGCCAATTTCGTTCGCCGCACTTGCGGGGCGTTTTGGCAGCAAAAATGCACTCGCACACGATGACGAGGCCGCGGCATGCCACAACTACCGCAGCGAACCAAACGCATGCCAAACTTGCGGCGCGGAAGGTGCGGCAACGTTTGGGTGCGAACCAAACAGACCCGCCGCAGTCCCATCCAATATGTTCCAATCTAAGGTTGCACATTCCTTGGCTAGTTGCCTTCAACTTTTGAACATCGAAACGCGTCTCTCAGAGACTGCTGCATCAGGCGGCGACGCCACTGCTCCCGTCACAGCACATTGTCCCTCAACAGCAGGCCGGCGTCGATGACTCTGGATAATAGACGATTCTCGAGAGAAAAATGAGATGAGACGAGTTAAATGTATATTCATGCCATGTTGGATGACACGTCAACAAGAAATGTCTACGTGGACAATATTGATCTACGGTGCACCATTTAACAATTTTTTTTTGGGGGGGGGGGGGGGGGGGGGCTCACCATTTAACAATTTTAGAAATCCACAAATGCATCTTTAAAGTTTGTGGACCTGAATGATATTCCTTGACAAGTTTAGAGACCTTCATGCATTTAACTCCTATTAAAAAGTTGAAGGCAAGGTTCTATCTGAAGGGAGACAATAATACCCCTACTTTATTCACGCTTTCAATCAATAACAAAATAGTAGTACGGCCAACAGACGCTGGCTTATCATTTCCAAACACAGTTTAGCCGGTGAGACAGTGACCTGTCACTTGCACCCCAAGTCAAATTAAATAAGCCGGTTGAGGTACTCATTGACGGTTGTGTAGGTGACGTCAGGGTAAAGCTGGGTGGCCTCCACGCCAACCGCCGGGTCGATGTCGAAGTTGGTCTGCTCGCCCCTGACGAAGATGGAGAGCCCCAGGGACAGCAGTATGTTCAGAGGGAATGCCGCTTCTGCATTCAGGCATTCATCCACAACAAGGCTCAAGATTGGTATGCGTATCAGAGGGTGGGCAGGAGGCAGCAGGTGTACTAGAGATGAGATGCGCGTACGAAATACACCAACGATGGTAGACAGTACCTTTGATCCACTTCAGAATGTCCTCCTCCGGGACTTGCTCCTTCTGCAAGGTCCTGCCGGTCTTCTTCTCCCACATCGAGATGAGTTCGTTGTGGGACACCACGTTCGCAGGAGGCCTCACGTACAGGATCCTGTTCAGGGTCCTTGGATCCTCAACCGCCCTCATCGTGTAGGCAGCAATGTCATTTTCCACCACGAACACAGCTGCATCAGCATGTGACCGTAAAGGATCCAGGCAGTATTATGAAATAGGATACCCACATGCCCTGATAGCCCTTAGTTACCTTTGGCAGTGCCGTCTCCTAGGACAGTGATCTTGGTGGCCGGAGGACCAGCACCAATGGCCGTGACATCACCAATGCTTGGAAGGTAGGTCTCTGCAAAGCAGTTGCAGCTGATGTAGGTGTGAGGTATCCCCTCAGCCTCAATCAGACGCCGGAGGTTGGCTTTCACAGCATACAGTGACGCCGCTGGATCCACAGTGTGAAGGCGGTCCACATCGGAGCCAAACTCAGATGGCACAAACCTCTGTAAAACAGATTCTTCAGTGATTTGCAGACATCAAAAGAGTACAGATTTGGAGGCGAACAATCCAGTAATAAAAGCTTAATACTGACCTTGACATTGCCTGCCTCCTTGATCGCAGCAATGATCCTCGTTTGCTCACCGACTTGGCGGGGGCCCACTGCTGAGATGACTATATCGGCAGACTTAACAGCCTTAACCAGGCTTCCATGGTCTAATACATCTCCCTGGCATACACATAGAGGGAAGATGAAAAACCTCAAGCGAGCCTGTACTTTCAGAGTGAACAGGTCCAACAACGTATAAAATGCATCTGCTCTATTGAAGTAGTTCTGGCAATATACTTGAACGTTCATATTGCAAAAGCACATCACATCCCAGCTCATAAGTTATTCTACAAGTAGTTAACTACAAATAAGAATTACTAAGCATATCGACAGAGCTCAATAAAATTTTAGTATTATTTTTAGATGTCAAAATCACTATCATAGTATTATTTAGCAAACAGGGAAAGAAAAAAAAATGGTGCAAAGTAGCACATAGCGGATAGAGATGATTACTGGTACCTTGATGAGAGCAGCACCGGAATCGGCAAAGCTCTTGATGAGCTGCGCCTTAGCTGGGTCAGACGGTGCAGAATCCCTGGTGAGGACAGCAGTTGGGTGGCCAAGCCGGACGCTTGCAGTAACAATATGCTTGCCAATGTGGCCTGTGCCACCAATGATGAGGATCCTGCTCTTCTCCATCTCCTGGTTCTCCTATGGAGACGTGTTTCAGCTCCAAATTCGACTAGTTGCCCACAGTTGCAAGCTGCATGCAGGGACTCCTTGGTTGTGATCTCAGGTTAAGAGAGGAAATAGAGTTTTGTAGCTCTTACTCCAAAAGAAACCTTCTTAAATAAATGATTAACAAGTTTCAACCACCCTCCACCTAACATTTAGTTCTTCCCATCTTCATTCCAAATACCACACAACAGAATAAGACATTAACACAGAAGGAATTCATTGAAAAAGTCACTGACTCTTCTTCACTGTTTTTTTGTCTGCAAAGATACTTTTGTACCTGAGCAACCTCAGGGATCACTATAACTCAAAACAAAAGTAACAGTATAAATTATACCATTCAGGTGAATAAAGGAAAACTGTGTAAATAGAAAACTCCTAAGTGTCTTTGCAAGGGATCAGTTATGTCAAACTCTGTCAGTCTGTCTGCTGCAATTTCCTATCAGAACTATTACAGAGCGAGTCAAAACTGCCTATGAATTTTGCTCAATCAAGCTAATTCTATATATGTATGTTTGTTTGTTTGGGGCACAAGCACTACTGCACTAGGCAGAGCATCACCACCTTGCTTAGTGCTAGGCATTCCATCTAGACACTATTCCCAATTTCGTCCATTGATCTCTCATTTTTTTACATATTTTTCTCTATTTTTTGTTCATTAACAAGTTACTAAATGTACAAAGGCCTAGGCACCAATGTTATCAAGTCGTCCGACTAATCACGATTAGTCGGGCTGATCGGTGCCATGGCGATCAGCTATGCACTACAATTAGTCACGATTAATCGTGATTAGCCAAGATTTTAGTCAGGCTGATTGGTGCCATGGCAACTAGGATCAGTTAGACGATTTGATAACATTGCTAGGTGGCTCCTCGCCACCCGCTTAGTTCCTAGCGCTTCATGAATGCTCCTGCATAACCATAACCATTCTAGTTTGACCTACAGACCAAATGGTGTAATGCAAACTTGCAGATGCTATCAATTTCATATTGACAGATGAAGGTTTCAGCAATCAGAACAGAAGCCAAAAGTACAATTCTACTAAACATTAAAATGTCCATGAGTTACCATGGTTAAGAATGCAAGCAAGAGTCACGTTATATCATTTACAACAAACAAACGCCATTACAAGACAAGAAAATTCAAAGTTGAATGACAGGTGAAATTATTTTAGTATTTAGTCTAAATAGCATACGTTCATACTGAACTATCACTTGAGACTGTCAGCACATGATTGAAAGAAAAAAAACACACAAGAAAACTCACATATTATATATTCTGTGAATCAAATCGTCATGGAGACATGGATAGCACAGATCTGCCAATCCTTGAGGGGGGACAAAACAGATGTAACCATATTAATCAATATGCCAAGGCAGCAATCGATCAAAATTGGCTTTAGGCTTCAACTAGAAATTTCAGGAATTTTATAGATAACATAAGTTGCCTAATAGACAAGAGATCAAATTTACAGCAAGTTAATGCTGCAAAACAAAAACCCCTATTATGAGCCTCAGTTCAAATCGCTAGTCTAACTGGACAAAGCATAATTGACCAACTTCCAAATATGAGATCAACAATCAATTAAAACAAGCAGAACAGTTTCAAAGTTAAACAGTCAATGAAAACATAATGAACTGTTTCAGTGTGCACATTATCAATAAAATGTTAAATTTCATATGTATAATTTGTTATGTCCTTTTTTCTCTTAGGTACAATTGGCAATTCCAATAACAGGATATAACATGAAATCCAGAGCATTTCAAGTAACAATTCAAATGGTAATATCATTGCTTGAGCCTCATGGCCATGGCATATAAATTGGATGTTATACAGAACAAAACTGTGGAGTCTAGCATAGTAGCCAAAAGAGCCCAACCTTAATCAAATTGAAGCCCAAAATACAACAGCAGGAACAACCTCACCCACCACAAATTCCCATACATCTCCAATGAGTAGTACATCTCCAATGAGTAAGTATTCTCCTAACTAATCTCCAGAATGCTTCTTTTGCTTCTTCTTTGTATGTTCTACCTGCTCTAGAGCATTATCATAAATGTCACCTCTACCCCTCTTCTTTTTCTTCTTCTTCTCTATGTCTAGATCACCATCAGCGATCGTCTTCTCCTCCTTCACAACCTCGGTGCGGCCTTCCTCTTGTCCATGCTTCTTTTTCTTCCTTTCCCTCTCTGTTCTGGCAACTCTCTGTTCTGCTGCACTGTCATTGACGATTTTCTCTTCCACCTCATTCACATCCTCTTCCAGTTTCACATGATCCTTCTCTTTTTTCTTCTTGCTCTTCTTCTGTTCACTCACCAGCTCTTCTTCCACCACGAAACTAGGCTCCTGCTTCACATCGACGATGATTTCCTTATTCGGATGCTTCTTCTTCCTCCTCTTCTCAGTGGCAATTTCTGGTGAAGGGGGGATGTGCGAGTCAGCACGGGCAACCGCTCTATCCTCCGGAGGATTCTCATTCTTCTTCTTCTTCTTCTTGCCCTTGTTCTTACCGGAGGCAAGATCTAGCTCCGCCCCCGCGGCAGAATCGCGGTGGGAACCATCAGCAGCAACCGCCATGCCCCCTTCGCTCTCCTGGTCTTGGTGCCTTCTATCGCCCTCCACCGGATCCTCATAGTCGTGGGCATCGAAGTTGGCGGCGCCCTGTTGGTGCCTGGCGCCGAGTTCGTTGCGAAAGCGGCCGAGCTGTATTGTGGCGTCGGTCACGGTGCGGAGGTAGGTATAGCAGTCGGAGGAGGGTAGGTGGGAGGTGGCAGACTTGGTGAAGCGTATGAGGAAGAGGGCGGCCTTGTGGAGGGAACAGGGCTCGGAGGAGACGACGCCGCCGGTGATAGCCCTCATCGTCCCCGCCGCCGGCAAGACGAGTGTGTGGTGGGGAGTTGGGGTTAGGGTTTTAGGACGAGGAGAATTCGGCAGGCTCCTCAGCTCGGCTGCTGATCAGGTTTAGGAGACTCTGGACTGGATTTTGGCGTGCCGAACCGGCCCATAGTCAGCCACAGAGAGCCCAAGGATTACACTTACATTTGCATTGGGAGCCTGTATTTAGGTATGAGAAAAATACATTCTACCTCCCTGAATGAGTTTTTTCTTCTCAAACTTCAAAACCAGACACTTTATCCTTGAACTTTCAAAACCTTTCAAATTACCTCATTGTGGTTTTTAAGATGGTTTTATCTTTCTTTTAGGTTACTAGCGGAGATGCACGTGCGACACGCATGTATTTATAAAAAATATCTTTTATAGTGAAGGTTTAACAAAGAAGTTTTAAGAAATCAATTCTTATATTTGGGTTCATAGTTCTGGATTGAACCTAGCATGTTACTGATTCTTTTGGAAAGTCTGTGTGAAAAAACAAAATTTCATGTCTATAATGCAAATAAGGTCCAATTTAGTTGGGAAACCAGGGAATATATATCAATTTTATTTGTTTTAGCTGTAAACAATTATATCTAGTGAAAAGTTAAACTTTTTTGTATTGCAGTAGCCAAAAGAGTCCCATCAAAGCATAAAAACACTTATAACTGGCGTAGAGAGATAATGTAAACGATTTTGAGAGGTAATTAAAAAGAAGATAAGTTGCATTTTTAGAGTTTATTAAAGAGAAACCTAAACATTCGATGGTTCATAGGATAAACATCCAGCCCATGTGGCTCCACACCATCGGAGCCCACGCATGGCGTTGGTTCCGATTGTAGCCCTGGCACTTGTCTACACGCGGAGGTGTGTCCGCACAACGTGGCAGCTCGATGACCCGATCCAGCGTTCGCCCGATGGCGATGGCCGATGGGTCCGCGAGCCACACTGATCCTCGTCATGGGCCGTGAGCCCGTGAGGGATAGGATTGCTTCTGGTGGATCGGACTACTGTACCTGATTAGGAATAGCCCGCCGGGCAGCGCACGTTACGACATGCATGATGGCTGGCTAGCGTGTCCATGTTGACACGGTTAGGGGGCGTGGGATGCAAGATCTCGGGCGATAGACGATGAGAGCTAAAGGATTACACTTACATTGAACCCAACAAATGTTAACATTTGCATTGGGGACCTGTATTTAGTTATGAGAAAAATACATTCTACGTCCCTGAATGAGTTTTTTTCCTCAAACTTCAAAACCAAACACTTTATCCTTGAACTTTCAAAGCCTTTCAAATTACTTCATTGTGGTTTTGAACATGGTTTTATCTTTCTTTTAGGTTAAAAATGGTAGATACTTGATAGGGTTTTTAAACCACATAAAATAAAATATCTCTAAACTTTCAAAAAATCCCAAAAAAAATCTTGAAGACAGATTGGGATACGTCAAATTCAATAAATCTTTATAGCTCATGAAAATATCTCTAGATACTTCAAAAAAAACCTATTTAGCTCTACAAAAGTGGAATAATATCCAAAAAAATCTTAGAAATCCCCAAAGCATTATAATCAATGTATTTGTACATGTGTATGTAACACATGACACTCAAGCTACATATATGCAAGTTACCCAACTCTAAAGGGTGTGAGGTGTTTTATCCCAATCTCTATCACTAATAATTTCAAGAAAAAAAATACAATTATTATACAGGCCATTCAGGCTACATATATGCAAGTCATCCAACCCGAAAGGGTGTTAGGTGTTTTTTTCTTCTCAATCTCTATCACTGATAATTCCAAAAAGAACAATACGGTTATTGTTCGTGGGTTCCAATTTTTCCTCACAAGTAACATTTGGAGATTCCTTTAAAAATAACAAACATAAAGAGATCAGACCATGTGCACAGAGATTCGGTTGCTTGATTCGCTCATTTTGGAATCTCGTTAAGTTTTACAGGCATCATTCAGCACGAATTTTTGCAAACTCACATCCATGATTAATTGACTATACATATATAACAGATAAAATTATCGATGCTGACCAGGTCCAACTCTCTGTTTTGATGGATACTTGACTAATACTTTTTCGTCATTGCTCGATAGCCATGCGCGCGCCAGCGATGGATGAAGGCTTGATCATTTTTTTGGCGCAGCAGCGGAGCCACTCTTGCCCCCACCGGCTTCCTCGCCGTCCTTCTTCTTGGCCTTGGTGGACAGCTTGAGGTGCACCCCTGGGTCGCCGCCGTTGCAGGAGCTCTGCAGCATCAGCGAGTTGTTGATCACCTGCACGTTGCTGTTGACGAACGCCGTCAGCCCTTTGCCGCCCCCAGCGTGCTCCTTCCCGCTGACGACGACGCTGCCGTCGAGCTTGTGGCCGCGGCGCTCCTTGCTGCCCGCCGCGTCCCCCCTGCCGTCAGCCACGGCGCTGCTGTCTACCTTCATGGACGCGCCCTTGTTCTCGCCGGCCAGCGTGATGATGGTCGTTCCCGCCGCCGCCGAGCCAGCGCGCTCGTGGCCGCCGCCGGATGACGGCGCCGTAGAGCTGAGCTTGTGCACCATGTCGGCGACGCCCGCCTTGAGCTCCTTGTGCAGCTGGCTGCCTTCCTTCTCTTTGTCCTTGTCCTTCTTCTCTTTGTGATCCTTCTCCATCTCCTTGTCCTTCTTATCTTTGTGATCCTTCTCTTTTTCCTTCTCCTTCTCTTTATCCTTCTCTTTCTTCTTGGCTTTTTCTTTCTCCGGGGCCTTGGTTGGTGTCTTGGATGCTACAAGCGGTTCTTGGATGATTTTCTCTTGCTGAACGGTGATGTCTTTTTGCTTAGGAACATCATGCGCCGCAATAGGATGAAGAGGAGATGGCGGCTTGTTCTCTCTGGTAACCAGTACCGGTGCCGGCTCCGGCGCTGGAGCATTGGGCTCTCGATTGGGCGGTGGCGGAGCGCGGGAAGGCGACGGGGACGGCCTGCTGGACAGCCGCGTCGGCTGCGGCTGGGCCAGTGGAGCAGGGCCACCACCACCGCCAGCGCCTCTGGACCCCGGCGTCGCCGCCTGTTGCGGGTGCGACGGCCGCCGCGACGGCGACGCTGTTGCTGCTGCAGGAGGCGGCGATGGCGGCTGCGGTGCCGGGCGAGATTCCCGCCTCGACAGCTGCGGGCGGACGGTCGGCCGTGGAGCAGGGGCAGGCGCGGGCGGCGGCGGCTGCGGCGGCGCGGTCCAGTACGGGAACCAGTACCGCTGCGCCGGCGGCTGCTGGTCGTCGTCAGCCATGCTGCCTGGAGCCCGGTGCGCCGGTGGTGCTGGACGATCCGCTTTGGTCAGGAGATGTTCGAGAGAGCGCGGTGATCTTGGCTGGTTACAGACTACAGAGAGACGCGTTGCAAATTGCAATGCCGGGAGCTCTGCATTTATAGCTAGGGAAGGATTCACTGGGAGAAAAAGCATACAGTACGCAGCACACAATTAATCAACGCGTGGTGATTGGGAAACGGATTCTGCAAGGCAGCATCGCGATGCATTTTCCGGCATCTGATTCTGCGTCCTCTTTGGGTCTCCTGCGTCCGTTGGCGCTTGCTCGTTGATCACGACAAGAAGGGCTACGTGTGTGTTCCTTCATCCTTGCTCTCACTCTGCGGTTAACCTGCTGCCAACGCCTGGAATATATGTCAGCGTTGGTGAATAAAGAACATTCCTCCGCTGAAGTTGTATCCTTTATTTTTCGGATTCCTCGCCGGCATAATTTTCACCTGTGTGTCGAAGAAAAGCAAAGATGTGCAGGGCATGCTTTCACGGGAATGGAATTCTTTTGCTTTATTATATGCCAGCAGATGCTACGCAGTACTGTGACATTTTTTTCTTTGATTTGAAAAAATGCTGACGGGAGTTTCCCACGCAGAAGTAAAAGGTTTTGGTTCGTGCGTTGGCAAATTTTTCAACACGAAGATCATGAAAAAATATTATATTAAGCCACCAGACGCTATAGTCTACTTTTATCTTGGAAGCATTCTGTTTTAAGCTATAATGAGATAAGCAAACATGATTTTACTTATAGCAAGCATAATATAAAGAATACCGAAACACAAACTTTACATAATTCATACCTAGTTCAAAATAAAAATCGCAGGTGACCTACTGCCACTCCAAAGATCAGTACAGAATATGTGTCTTTAAAACAACGGTGATTGACAGTTAGTTATTACAAACACACATTCAGTCTTTAAGCTATTACCATGGTCATCTAATGGTAATTTTAGATTACTATAGACATCACATAACAAAAATCCGCATTTTAACAAAATATCTAAGACACCACCGGAATAGTTTGATCTTATTATCAGGAAACGAGCTGCTTTTATGACGATATTACCAGTGATACATTGTAGTGTTTATTACAAAAATCATTAACTTCAATACAAAATGACCCAAGGATCTAAAACAAGAATACATCACAAAGACTTCAGCGAAGCAGGGTCTTCTATCTTCCATAAACAGTTGATCGGGGTACACCAACCTAGCTGAATCATCGTCTTCGTGAAACTCTATCTTCAAGTCTGAACAACTGGGTGGGGTAGTAAGGGGCATAAAAAGAAAAGGTGAGTACATCAAAATGTAGTCTACAAGTGTACGAAAGGATGACTTGAGGCTTAAAACAAGTAAAGGCTTATGATGTTTGACACCAGTGCTTAATCGACACATCCTAGCTTATCTTAAATCCTTCATACCTAATTACTAGGTGAAACCACCATCTCCTTGTAGAACCAAAATGCACAGACATAAAACACTAGTAGAGAACAGATCTTTGATCCAAGGGCTAAAACAAGCTCTAGTCCCAGGATATATTGCGCCTGGGACTAGAGAGACCTTTAGTCCCGATTGGTGGCTCCAACCGAGATTAAAGATCCCTGTCCAATGGCTCCTGCGTCAGGCCGTTGTTGCAGGGGACCTTTGGTCCGGTTGGAGTCACCAACCGGGACTAAAGGTCGACCTTTACTCCTGGTTGGTGGATCCAACCGGGAGTAAAGATATTGTCCCGGCTAGTGGAGGGGGCCCGGAACTAGAAAGGGACCTTTAGTCCCGGTTGGAGCCACCAACCGGGACTAAAGGTCCCCCTTATAAATCCCACCGGCCGTCTTCTTCCTCCCCGAGCCCGCCCGAGAGCTTCAGTTTAAATTTAAGCAGTGTTCTTGCTCTTCCTCCATCCATTCTTCGATTTCTCCGTCGATTTCTTCGATTCCTCCGTCGATTCTTCGATTCTAAAGGTTACCAACTTCATACTCTCATGTTTCTTTATTGTGGTTTTTTTCATTTGTAAGCAATTTGAGCTCAAAATCACTTCAAGTTTGCATATTTGTATGAAGGAAGGTTAAAGTAGCTATTAAAAACTAGTATTCACCATTTATTTGTAGCATGCATAGCACACTTCATTGTTTAGAGATATAGAGAATTTTAGAGTTTTTTTAATTTTATTTGTTTATAAAATGAGAAATTTATAGTGTATTAAAAAATGAGTATAGAGAGTAGATGACAACCGCTTTCGGGTCCTCGACCTCTCATGGGTTTCCAAAGCGACTTAGGCCGGGCCTCCCACTCATTGCATGTGGCAAGTGTCGTGATGAGACGAAGATTATGATGGAGTACCGAGTGAAGAAGGAGGGTCCCAACAAGGGTTGTATTTTCTACAAGTGTCCGGATCGCAATGTGAGTTATTTTATCGTATTTGATGACTATGGTTAGTTTATACCTATTTTCATGATGGTTGTGATTAAAGTTCTAATTTTCTATTTTAATTTCAGTGGGATGGCACTGGATGTTCAGGCTTCTACTAGGAGGAAGAGTATGTTGAACTCGTGCAAAAATATCTTACACAACAGGCAGATATGGTGGCTAATGAGGCAGTGATCCAGCTGAAGAAGCCCAAAGATGTTGAACAAATGGGGGATCTGTCTGTTTTAGTTGGGATTGGTCGCGAAATCCTTGTGCTGCTGAAGTGCATTTTAGCTTTAGTGTTTTTAGTGGTAGTTGAGATTGTCTACATTGTAACGAGGCTTTCTTAAATTTATAGCTTTTGTGGTGACATGCATGTTGTATAATTAACTAATTATGTTCTAGGTTTTAATACGGTATTTATGTCATGTAATACAGATGAGTTGGCATTGGATGTACAATGCTGATCATCGCTCCCAAGAGTTCATGGACGGCGTGCATACTTTGTTACGTGCGGCCGAGGCAAACAAACGCGGTGGTTTCATGTGCTGCCCATGTGCCATATGTAAGAATACGATGGAATATGCTAACTCAAAGACTCTTCATTCACACTTGTTCAAGTCGGGTTTCATGCCAAACTATATTTGTTGGACGAAGCATAGAGAAACCGGAGTTGTAATGGAAGAAGGTGAAGAAGAACAATGGGGCGATGATGACATTTTTGCTGAATATGGTGCCTTCAATGATACTGCAATAGGGGAAGCTGAAGAAGAGGTAGGGGCAGAGGAGGAGCCCGCTGAAGAAGAGATAGGAGCAGAGGAGGAGCCCACTGATGATCTTGGTCAGGCCATTCGTGACGTACAAAGAGAATACGAACGTGAAAAGGAGAAGATCAAGTTCGACCGCATGCTAGAAGATTACAAGAAATTGCTATACCCAACTTGTGATGCGGGGCAGAAAAAGTTGGGTACCACATTGGAATTGCTGCAATGGAAGGCAAAGAATGGTGTATCTGACAAGGGATTCACGGAGTTACTAAAAATCCAAAAGAAGATGCTTCCGAAGGATAACGAATTGCCCAGCACTACGTACGAAGCAAAACATGTAGTCTGCCCTTTAGGATTAGAAATCCAGAAGATACCTGCTAAACGGGTGAACTAGGTACGCAAATGTACCTGCTAAACGGGTGGTACATGTCGGCGTCTGATGCGGGACAGATCTATCTTTCTGTCAGAATTAGAAACCACCATTACTTTCGTGGCAATGACATTATCTATGTCGAGTTTTCAGAATTACACCAACTATGCCACCTGGACTCTCTCAACAAAAGTCTCATTAGCTGCTATTGTCTGTAAGTGTGATTATTTTCTACTATATTTACAATTTCTTTATTATATATTCACAATATATATATTCATAATTTTCATGTATGCAGATATGAGATGACAGAACTTAGAAAGAGAAAGGATAATGATGTTGGTTTCGTTGATCCGTATGTTGTATACAAACACCCTAACCCCCCGAAGGATTATAAGCCTCAATCTGAGAGAAATCTCATGAATTTCTTAGTGAACCAACGCGACAAGAAGGAGATACTCTTCCCCTACAACTTCAAGTGAGTGTTATTATAAGTAATTAATGTCGATCATATGGGACATCAATATTTCCTTACTAGCTAGTTACCTCTCTCTCTGTCACACACACATAAGTCACTGGATATTGATGGTCATCGATATGGCCAATAGTAGATTGAAAATCTTAGACTTGTTGAGAAAACCGCAAACAGAGTATCAAGACATGATAGATATTATCCAAGGGTAATTAATTTAGTTTCTCTATAACAACTATATATATATATAATGGCGCCGATCTCTCAACAATTATTAAAGGATAAATTAATTTTTTATTTTATTGGGAGCAGGGTTTGAAAAAAGTTCATTGAGGAACAAAAAATGAAACATTGCAAAGCGCCACTGGGTGTAATCGCACACAAAATAAGTACTATAACTACACATTTATATTCAATTAACATCGTATCATGATTTCAATTCACCTAATTGATTTTTTATCGTAAAAGTGAGTTCTAAGGCAGGAGCAGGGTAACAACTACTACGGATACTATGTTTGCGAGTTCATCATGGCGTACTCAAAGAGAACTCCTGAAGAGCAACTTAAAGTATGTATATAAATACTTTTTTCTTTATATTATTTTGATCGTATATTCACAATTTCTTTATTGCTTTCATTTGTATAAGTAATTATATGAGCAACACATACACACACACACACACACACACACACACACACACACACACACACACACACATATATATATATATTAATACTTTTTTCTTTAACTTTTATTGAAGACTGAATGGTTGAGGAAAAGAGTCATACGACTTGATCGACTTAAAGCAATTCGAGAGACTATAGTAGGATTTCTAAATGACCAGGTCGTCAACCCCAACGGCGAGTTCTACAATGACCCGAACGAAAAGTGGAAGCCAAATCCGGAGGAGTGAATTGTTAAGGACATGATCAATTTGTATATCAAACCTTTGTAATATATATGCACATATTATATGTACATAAAATAACGTGTGTATATATGATCATCATATATATATATGCATGTACGTGTATATTCGTCTGTTATTTATGTACAAAGTTCGAACGAAAACTCACACGTGCGAAGTACATATATATTACTATTAGCAGCATATTCAAAAATGTATTTTAATATCAAAACTAATCATTAATTGAAAAAAAAACCAAAAATAGAAACCAGAAAAAGAAAAAAAGAGGGACATAAATGGCCTGCCCCGTGGCGCCCCGTGGCCAGGCCAGGAGGCCCCATTTAGTCCCGGTTGGTGTTTCCAACCGGGACTAGGTCCCCAAGCCGGGACTAAAGGAGGGTACCTTTAGTCCCGGATTGGTGCTCCCGGTTGAGAAACCGGGACTAAAGAGGTTTCCCAACTGGGAGAAAAGGCGTTTCTGCACTCGTGAAATATGGTGATAGAAACTTTGCTTCAAAGCCATGGTCAATCAAAGAAGCGTGAGGAAAATGATAAATATTTTATGATGGTCATGAAAACCCTATAGCCGAAACTAATGGTAAGCGGAACCTTGGTGTGGAGTATTACAAAAAAACTTAATTAGTATTGAAGATTGGTTAATAATAAAAATGAGATTAGAGAAGCTATTTTGGGGTCATAAGTTAACTCCCCCTATCTTGTGTGTTTTTTCTTCCATGTTTTACAATAGATTTTGAAATATTATTAAATTTGACTTGATGGGATTTTTGAGAAAATGGGCAATGGGATTTAAATCTTGCTAGATTGAATTACCATATGATCACATTGATCTCCCTAAGGAAAATAATCTAACTAGGTCATTGTTGGTCAATCTTCTCAACATGATTTAATCTCATATATTTTAAAAGTGAGATTTCTTATGGTAGAAATATAGCAGATCCTAAAAACGATATATAGCTCCATCCCACCGTGTATGTGCATAGTTTTATACTATGAAAACCAGTAAAACATGGGTCAATTATACGTGAAGGCCCGCCAAAACCACAATGGCCCAAGACCTAGCAATTGTTTTGGGCCTAAGTCTACACAAAACCTACTTTTGGTCATCCTTTACCCTAACGCGCCCCGCGCGCCGCACCTCCCCTTTGCCCCTTAGCGGCCGCCGCTACGAGTAGGCACTTCCAACCACATATAGAATGCAAGATCTATTCCACTCACATCATGTGTTCTTCCTTTTTTTCGTTCCCCAATTCTAACCCACAGGATTGAAACTAGATCTGGCATGTTTGTCCCTCCCTTCTTCGACACACAAGATGGAGTGGATCCCACGTCTACTCTATGGAGAAGTTGACAAGTCGAGCTCTACAATCCTAAGTAATTGAAGCGAGGCATCGAGTCATATGCCCAATTCCAACGTTCCAAGTCATCTGCGTATGGTATTGGCCTTTCATGTGGAAACCACCACAAATTCTATCCTTTACGATGCAATCTTTCACTAGATCTTCGCTTTTTATGTGAGCCGCTGCCAGATTTGTTATTTCCTATGGGAGCAATCGATGGATCTAGTCTCTGTGCATGTATTTGCTTGAAATAGGAACAAGATCCGATCATCCAAAGGGTTGTGCTATTGGATCCGGCGTGTGTGATGGTTATCTTGGTTGCAAGATGGATGAACCAAGCACCTTCGCAGTAGCAATTTAACCGCAATACTGACATGGTAAGCCATGTTGTTGAGTTTTAGTGTAATAATTAGTTTCAAAAACCACTCCATAGCTTTTGTTAATCAAATTAATGTTCATATTTATTGGATTACCCATCCGGAAGATTTTTTGTGATGTGAAAATATATGTTACACGATTACAAGTTTGCTTATATTTGTTTGAAAAGTTTGTTATTTTCTTAAAAAAGTTTTAGTTATTGTGTTTTTTTATGGAAACATTGATGCCAATTGTCAGATTGCTTGTTGATGTGGAAAATTATACAATGATGACAATAACTAGACATGCTAAGGTCTTATATGGATGTTACTTCCTGTGTCCATGAAATGATATGTAAAAAGTGGTCTAGAGTGGATTTTCTAAAACTAAAAAACTTTTTAGAAAAATTAAAACTAAAAAACTTAGCACTATCATGATTTCTAGGACTACAAAGATACTCCAAACACTTTCGAAAACCAAACCAAAAAATACTCAGACTGGGCCTAAAAAGGCTTTGAATACGTGCCGGGTATTGTTCGTTGTTGTAACAGCCAGTCAGCCACGCATCGCGGCCGCAACCATCCCCGAGGCCGCACGCGCTCCGAGTACCCGCCTCTCGATGGAGCCACCAGCCACGCCGCCCACGCGGACCACCTGGGGCACCTGGCCACGTCCTGGGCTCCCCGTCGCCACGGCCGCGTGAGGCGTGACGCTTTCGTGGATTCCCCAGCCAAATCGAGCGCATCGCAACCTGCCAACCTCCCTTTCCATGTCTCTGGCCTCTCGCCACACCAGCACACAGCCGACAGCACTGAGCCACTGACCACTCCCCCATTTGGCCATTTCCTACTCATCACTCTATCATATCAACGATGCGGTTCTGTCCGTGACTCGCTCGCACCACGGCCGGGCCGCCGCCGCCGCCGCCGGCGGAAGCAGCTAGGCTTTCCGTTTCCGTCCCCCGTCGATTCCCTTTCCCATTCGCCCAGCCGTCTTCCTCTACCCCCGCTGGGGCTGCGACTCGCTCCGCTTCCACTTTCCAGTTGAATCCGATCCGCCCCATTCCATCCCGTTCGTATCCCTCCCCCGACCCGCACCCACCAATCCTCACGCCACTCGCGCCGCTTCGCCACCCACATTCCTCCTCGCACCGATGGAGGCCAAAACCCTAACCCCTGAGGCGGAGGCGGACGCGGACGCCGCCGCCGCGCCCCAAACCCTAGCCGCCGGGGAGCTTGTCTGGGCCAAGCCCTCCAAGCCCCGCCGGCACTGCTGGTGGCCCGCGCGCATGCTCGCCGCGTGCCCCGCCTCAGCCGGCGCCGTCCGCGACGCCCAAGTCTCCTACTTCGTCGACCCCGCCGTCTTCGGCGCGCCGTCGGCCCCTCCCGCGCGGGTCCGGCGCTTTGCCGACGCCGACGCCGACCTGATGGCCTGCGGCAGCATCGCGCGCGGATTCTTCGGGGCCGTCGAGGAGGCCCAGGTGTGCGCCGTCGCGGCCCTGCGCGCCCAGCTCACCTGCGCATGCGTCCCGCCCCCGCCGCCCGGAGCGGATTGCAGCGTCACCGGAGTCGCCAACCTGGCGCCCGCGGAGTTCCTGGCGGCGCTCCGTGAGGCCGCATTGGACGTCTCCTCTGTCGGCCTGGTGGACCGCGCCAGGCTCAAGAGCTGGGTCGGCGCGGTCGGGGAGGGGTGGGGTCCACATGGCGCTCAGCACTACCGGCGGCGCTGTCCGGACGACCTTGTGGACAAGATCGATCTTGATGTGCCCGCCGGCGAAGAAAGAGATGCTGATGATTGGCTTGCCGAGGACCAGCACAAGGCATTGGAGAGGCCGGAGGAGGCACCCAAGCAGAAGAAGCGCAGTGTCAGCAAAATGATGGACAGGTGGGATGCAGCGGAGGATGAGGGCAAGATTAACAGTGCTGAGCATGTAACCTCAGGAAAGCGAGAGCGGAAGAAGAGTAAGTACCTGTCACCACCATACACCAACTTGGGTGTGGCTGACAAGATTACCCGTAAACCGGTTGATCTGCCAAAGGCATTGGTGCCCAAAGCTGCTGAAGATGGCATATATGAATCGCCATTGCCAGGCAGCATTGTTGTGGAAGATGTCTTGCTGCTGGTGCGAGGCTTAGGGGAGGTTCCCAACCATACGGACGATTTTCCAAAGGATGCCGAGGAATTTCTACGTTTGTTTAGAAGCACGACATTCATTCACGGTGCTGACTATAAGTCTTGTAAGGCACATGAAAGTCCACTCATGCGTGGCTCTAGAAATGTTGGCATGGACATTGCTGTGGGTCTAGTCTCTGGTTCACATGCTGTTCTGAAACAAGGCAGTTGTGTGTCAAAGAGGGGCAGGAAAAAGGATGAAGCTGGGAGTGGTGGCTTTTCGACCAAGAGGAAGAAGCAGGAGAAGACCTCTCCTGCTGCTACAATTGGCGCTGGTATACCAATCACTCCTGCTATTCCTATCAGGCAAGCGAAAGCAGAAGATATAAGAACCCTAATGAAGGCGGGAAGTGGTCCAAGGGGTATAGGAGTAGGCATTAAGAATGAGCAGGGCAAGCCATCACCTTTGAAAGTTCCTATTTCAGCCATGGATCCTGGGGCAGCGGAATCAGGACATGAACAGGCCCAAGCAAATGTTCTGGCTGTGGGCAATTCGTTGCCTGAACAATCCGTAAAAGAAAATGATGCGGCTAACTTGGAAGCAACAAGGTCAGAAATGAATTTGCAAAATGTTACTGATGTGCCTATCAGAAGTGTTCAGACAGAAGCAATGGAATTGCAAGCTAATAATCCCATAGAAGTGAGTGCACAAAGTGTTGTTGTAGATGTCCCTGTCGGAAGTGTTTCTAAGGAAGCAACAGAGCCAGAAACGTGTGTACACAAGGACAAGAATGTGCAAAGCGATGTTTCAGATGTGCCTGACAGAATTGTTTCTAAGAAACCAACAGAGTTGGAAACTGATAATAATCACATAAACGAGAATGTGCAGAGTGTCGCTGCAGATGTGTCTGACAGAAGTGTTTCAAAGGATGCAACAATGCCCGATGCTGATATTCGCATACATGAAAATCTGCAAAATGCTGGAGATTTGCTTGTTAGCATTGGGTTGTCTCCTATGCATGAAGACATGTCTCAGCCTGTGGATGGAAATAAAGATCCTCGGGGTGTAGAAGTTTGCACAGTCCAGCAATCTTATGCTTCTCTGCAAGCTATGGTGCCAGAAATGCTTAAGAAAGTTAACACTAATGGTGCAGATACAATAGGTGTGAATGATACACTCAAAGATGAGTTTCAAAAGGATGGACAACCTGTTAAGAAAGTTGAGCTACCTGCAGAAGTGGCAAATCATTCCTGTGCTGAAGGTACCAACGACACTTGGCTGGACCCTGCTAACCTTACTCCTAAGAAAAAGAAGAAGAAAGCTGCACAGCACTTCAGCAATCCAGCAGCCGTTATCGTGGAATTTGAACGTGGTGTCACTGTTCCTTCCAGACAGGAGCTACTCTCCACATTTGGCAAGTACGGCTACTTGATCGAGTCTCAGACTGATATTTCAGAAACTACCCGCAGTGCTTGTGTTGTGTTTGGGAAAAGCATTGAAGCTGAGGAGGCGTACAAGAACGGTTGTCAGTACCTTCTTGGTCAGTTTGGGCCTCCGTTTGCTAAACTAAGGCTTGATTTCTCTCCAATCAAGTTGGCTCTGCCTTCACCGTCTCTTGCTTCAAAGCCTCCACTCCGAGATATTAGGAAGAACCTTGAGGATATGATTTCAGCCCGTCATTCGGCTTTGAGCAAGGCAACCTCATCAGATGGGCAGCTGAATCCTGTTCCAGATAAGCTTCTGGGGGAGATGCAGGGCCTTTTGGCAAAAGTTGACAGGATGCTTACTAGGCCTCCTGCTAATGCTCCTTAGCTCTGCCAACCTGAAGGACCTATTGGTAGTTAGACAACTTTGGTGGCAGTTCTGTTAGCTGTAGCTTCAGCATCTAAGTTTATGATGAACTATATCGTTCGAACATTTGAGCAGCTGCGATTTGGAACTCCTGTGAATGGTGGCGCTTATTGTGTCACTGCTTCGTGTACTATATATGCCAATAAGGTCGCAGCTTCTTTTAGTGTCCTGATTTTGTGTCATGTTAATAGTATGGCACTAGAAAGACACGCGGCGTTGCCGCGCTGTCCGGGTGAATGGGCCATTGCTAATAGCTGGAATCCCCTTTATGTGGAAAATGCCTGTATAAAAAACTATAGAGCAAAATACATCATAGGTTTATTAACTTTTGGTGGTGTGTCATTTAGATCCGTTAACTCGCAGACTGCATTTCTGGGTCCATTAACTTTTGTCGTGTGTCACTTAGGTCCATCAACCCTTAAACTGTATTTCTGGGTCCATTAACTTTTGAGTAAAATGTACCGGAGGTCAATTAACTTTTAAGGAGGTGTCATCTAGGTCCATCATTTCTCAGACTGCATTTTTAGCCCCTAAAACTTTTTAAATGGTTCATCGAAGGTCCATACTCCTTTGTTTATGTCTGTATTTTACAGAAATCTTCCTCATTTTCTTTTTCTTTCCTACGTTTTCCCCCTCCTCGTCTAGGCGGCGCACGTAGCTCGTGGCGCTGCCTGACTGGGACTCCGAGGAAGGCCCGGATCGACCTGGGCTCACACACGAGATCAGGTCGTTAATCCTGTAGCTGGCGAGCGAGCGCAAGGCGGCGGCGGGGCCGGCACCGGCACTGGGCCGCGACTTCCTGGGCTCCATCATTGACAACAGTCGGGACCAGCTACGCGCGGACGACTTCGTGGACAATTGCAAGGATATCAACTACGCGGGCCACGAGACGAGCGCGGTCACCGCGACGTGGTGCCTCATGCTCCTCGCCGCGCACCTTGGCCAGAACTCGATGACGAACTTGGGCACGTTGTGGTCGTCCAGCACCACGTCCTTACATGAACGAAACATTCGCAAGAGTCCACGCTGCGTGCGCCGCCTAGACGGGGAGGGGGGAAACGTGGGAAAGAAAAAGAAAATGAGGAAGGTTTCTGTAAAATACAGACATAAACGAAGGGGTATGAACCTCCGGTGAACCACTGAAAAAGTTTAGGGGCTCAAAAATGCAGTCTGAGAGTTGATGGACCTATATGACACCTCCTCAAAAGTTAATGGAACCCCGGTGCATTTTACTCAAAAGTTAATGGACTCAGAAATACAGTTTGAGAGTTGATGGACCTAAATGACACATGACCAAAATTAATGGATCCAGAAATGTAGTTTGAGAGTTGGTGGACCTAAGTGACACACGACCAAAAGTTAATGGACCTACGGTGTATTTTGCTCAAAACTATATCTTGGGGAACTATGAAGCATTATGAGGAAGTCCCATATGTACTTTTAGCCAAATATTACTGCAGTACTAGCTAAATAGGAATCTCTAGATTCTGTGCTGATAATTTTGACTATGATCAGGTTCCACATTCCACTGCTTTCGTATGCTATGAAGAGGAAGAAAACCATGTGCAGTAGAGTCTTTAGACAAGCTAGTCAAATTCAAAACAGTTCTTAAATTAAGATCATCTGTTTGCTCGTTTTCTGACAGGTGGATTGGTTAGCCAGTTCATTAGCAGTGCATGACAGTATAGCTGTTTCCTCACTCTCCTTAGTAGCTTGTTCGGTAAATCACCGAAATAATGTCATCTAACTGATGTTAGTTGAGTGTTCACTAGTAAAAATGCTCGTGCGTTGCAACGGGAAAATATAATATATTTATGTAAAATAAGTATGTCTCACATTCATAATAAAAAAAATAGCACAACTCTACAAAATAATGTGTTCCAAAATTATGATAGAGTCCATGCTCGTTGAGTCAACCTATGAAGTCACTTGACCCAGCAGCCCTTGTCCACGATGTGATTAAACACGTCAAGCAACTGTCCAACATAGAATTAGACTACATGATATTTTTTTTAAGTTTGGTCAATTATTTATATATCTATACCTAATAATAAAGAGACAAAATTTTAGGCTCTTTTTTTCGTCCATCCATTCTTTTTGGTCTGTCTTCCTCTAACTATCGAACAATGGAGAGTTTCTTTTGAACGTGAGACATACTTATTTTACATAAATATACGCTATCGGCTGCAGCTTTTTATTGTCCGGTAGTTAGAGGGAGACATACCAAACAAGTGGATGGACGTAAAAAGAGCCTAAAATTTTACCTCTTTATTATTAGAGATAGAGGTATAGTGGTATAGATTTATAGTACTCCGATCTGAGGAATTTATTTAGATTCGAATTCCTACTCCATATTCGTCTAGACGCGAGCTATTTTAACTCGTACGTAAATAAAGAAAACAGTGCAAAATAAAGAACGTAACTCTTATCCTTTTCTATTTATTATTAAGAGTTTTATTTATAGTACTCAGGATATTTAGATTAGGATTCCTACTCCATATCGGTTTAGATGCGAGCTATTCTAACTCGTATGAGCACGGGTTATATATATAAATCCGGATAAAAGAAACTCTCCATTATTCGGTAGTTAGAGAAAGACAGACAAAAAGAATGGATGGACGAAAAAAAAGAGCCTGAAATTTTGTCTCTTTATTATTAGGTATAGATATGTAACTTATATGGTTCTTATACTCTGTGAATGCTATCAATCAGGACAGATATACAGAGCAAAACAGCCAAAACTAGTGTTTTAGATGAACTGTAATATTGTAGTGAGAGTGGTGCCTGTGCCTGCGACGATTGTAGTTATTCTCTTTGTGACAGCTCCTCAGTCTGCAAACGAATATGGCACATGCATGATTTGCTCGCAGCCTTCTGTATCTATTAGTGTGGCTATAGGCGAGTCTCAATGTAAGTTTCACAAGAGTATTATTTGCATTTGATAACCGCCACATATGCACTTTTGATGATATGACAACGTTTTAATAAAGAGAGAGAAGAATTGAGTTTCATGGGATGGAACTCTCTTGGCATAGTTACCGACTCTTTATGAGTTATTAGAATTAAATATCTATGAACCTATGGAATGAAACTTTTCATTGAGTGTGGCTGTTTCATCCAAGATTTATTTCATTCTACTTCCTCTATTCCCTGAAAAAATCCATTTCTGGAGGTGTCCTAAGTCAAACTTTTTAAACTAAACTTTGACCAAATTTATAAAAAAAATTAAGATTTATGATATCAAACTACTATCATTATTAGATGTATCATAATATGCTCATTTTATGTCATAGATGTTGTCATTCTTTTCTATAAAGTCAGTTAAACTTAAAAAAGTTTGACTAGCATGGATTATAGGAATTGATTTATTTTAGGGACAGAGGGAGTACATAACATGGTAGTCTTGGAAGCAACAAAATGAAATTCTCCACTGAAACTGACCTTAGCACTTTTGAAGATATCCAGGTTGAGCAGCTCCACCTCCACGGCCGGCAGACAGTTCTCTTTCACACTCTTCAACCATCTGCACTTCTAACGCACAATTAGTCGAACACACGATGTCCAGGCATTGTTTAGCAGCAGTGCGAGTGTGCAGTCCGCTCCCTTCCCTGGAGGCCTGGACCAATCCATAGGATGCAATGCAACAATCCACATTTATCTAGGCCCTGTGGACGTCCATGGTGCTGCAGGCGACATGGATGCAATGGGGAGCCGTCTGTCCCGTCTGATGTGGTCGACGCCATCGCTGTCGATCTCACATGTACGTACCAGGCTCGCGGCATTTTGTTACTTGCTTGGTGCAGGTGAAATGGAGGCTGTCACCACTCAGGTGTCAGTGGCGGAGGCTGGCGGGCGGCTCGTTTGTACTCGACCGTTCTCCAGCATCTGGGATGTGGCCTCGTCGTATCTCCCCGGTTGGTCCCCGCATGAGCTCCTGGCCATGGCCACCGCAGTCGGGGCGGCCTCGTTGCCGATTCGTGCGACTTCTGGGCCGCTGCAGGAGAAGCATGGTCTATCCTCGAGCTAGGCGTCCGAATCAGGAGCCGGTAGCGCGGCTATTAGTGTGGCCATCGCGCATCCGGATGAGTGATGCCTAATAGCCGTCAACGTGGGAGCTGCGTTCGCCTTCGCACACAACGGTTGCGAGGAGTAGGGTGTCTGCCGCGTGCCGCGCCGCCGAGGAGGAGCCATATGTGCGTAAGCGGTCGCGGAGGGGGCAGGAGCTTGCGGCACGTGAGCTGGCCAGCACCCGGTGGAAGGGGTCGTGAGTCGGCGACTGCGGTAAGGCCTTTTGTTTTCGTGATGTATCTCGAAAGTCCTAGTTAGGTTGTAGGTGGACGGCAAGATTTGTTTAAGCACGTGAACGAATGGTCGAGAAAATTAGGCGACGTGGCCCAATCGCTGCTCGGGAATTGTCCGCAGCTTTCGTCAAGTAGAGATTGTCATTTATCAGAGCTGTTGGTGATTGTCATTTATCAGAGCTGTTGGAGTTTGCATCGGAATCGTAAAGTGCACTTGTGCTATAGTGCTTGAAGCCTTGAACCATTGCAGTCTTGGTCTTGGTGAATTGTTTGAATGTGACGCTAGTATCCATTGAAGTACTAGCAGCTGAATGAACAGCTGATATGAACGGAAAATCACTCTTTTCGTCAATGCTTGTGTTGATTAATACTCCACACAGAGTAATTTATACTGTACGGGCTACTTTGGGAGCCCAAATCCCCTGGGATCCCCGCGAATTCCCTAGGACAATCCTCCTAGGCCAAAATTTTGTGCTGGTTGGAAGCCCATCAACCCGAGGAATGCAGCCTGCTTCCCTTCGTTTTCCACGCGGAAGGAATCCGAGCGATGAGGCCGGGAGGGTTTCCCGTTGCATCCGCTTGCCAGTCGCGCGACTGCTCGAGCAACTCTTCCTCCGCTCGCGCAACTGCAAGTCGCGAGGCCGCCGCCCGGTCGGCATACCGTCACCGTCGCCCGGCATCCCGTCGCCGCTGCCCCTACGCCTTCTCGTCGCTTCAGCAGTGAGCCTGCCACAACCTACATCTTTGTGCTACCCGCTAGGGTTTCGGGTTTCTTAATCCTCTCTTCTCACGGATTGTTTCTGCAAAATCCTAGGGCTACCACCGCCACCTCGACGATTGGCTGCTTGTGCTTGACCAGTGCCACCGCCGCCCGCCGACCCGACCGTACTGGCTCGATCTCCACCACTACTTCGTGACTGCCCCGCCTGGCCGCCTTGCCTTGTCCCAAGATCCGGTGAGCCCTTCCTCTCTCCCAATGACGGACATAGTTTTGTAACATGGGTGTAAATAACATTTTTTTTTAAAAAAATGTTAAGACTATGTCTAATAAATAAATATTAACAAAAATACATATGACATTATTAATAGTTTTAAAAATTTTCATTCTCTACTTTTCAGTGCACTCCAGCCATCTCCTAAATTTCCCCTACTTAATATTGGACTCTGTTTATCAATCCCACTAGTCAGCTTTACATGAAGAAAAAAAGAAGGTAGGGGGAAGGATGAAAGGCTCCTACATTTGAGAGTCCAGGAGAGAGAAATGAGAGTCCCTCATCCATCGGGGGCTGGCTGAATATGTGCGGTAAGAGAGGGTTTTCATGTGTTTGAGCTCTCAAAATGGAATGAGGCCTCAAGCAGAGGCTTGGATGGAGCTGTTATTATGACTCTATTATTTATGGTGGCTTGTTATGGATGTGAATGAAACACATCAATGGACACGCCTATTTATACCTGCTCATGGTATATATATATATATATATATATATATATATATATATATATATATATATATATATATATACTCTAGGTCTAGATATTCTTGTATGCTAAAAATATCTAAGAAATAGATAAGTATTAGAATATATATTACTTATCTATTTCTTAGATATAATACTTATCTATTTCTTAGATATTTTTAGCATACAAGAATATCTAGACCTAGAGTATATATATATTCTAATACTTATCTATTTCTTAGATATTTTTATCATACAAGAATATCTAGACCTAGAGTATCCTGGTTTTTGCTACGAAACATGACAAACATGTCTCATGTATACTCATTATTTATCTAGAAAGTTTCGCAAATATGTATCGATATCTTTAGCCCTAGCATTTAATGTATACTTGTCGGTGTTCTAAACCACCGACTAGTAAATTTGTGTTTACGCGTTTAGGTTCGGATGGTGAGCGAGGGGGACACAAGGGATTACACTGGATCAGACGGAATGTCCCTAGTCCATTTCGTAGCTGCTTGTGCTACCTACTCTTTGTTGTTTGCAGTAGGGGTTACAAACGGGCGAGAGAGGGATGGAGTCCCAAGTCTCTGTGAGTGGAGTGCGTGTGCTTGAGATTGCTCTGAAGACTTGCGATGTGATGTGATTCGATGCCCTCTGCAGGACGTCCTGCCTCCCCTTTTATAGGCCAAGGGGAAGGAATATGTTACAAATGAAAGAGAGGAAAAGAAGAAAGAGAAAAACAAAAAAGAGGAAGGGAGCCCTAGGGCTATGTCGCCTTACTCCTCCTACAGGCAGGTCCCGCTGGTCCTATAGATGATGACAGGGGTGGCCACACGTCACAGGCCTATTCATCACTATTGCCACGCACGAGCGTCGCCGCCCAGTCATGGCGCACGGTACGGTCAACAGGCTTCCTTGACTGGCGTCGTACGAGGATTAGGCAGCATAGTGCCGGTCCGCTTGGCACTGTTGAAGACGTGCGAGCCTAGGTATGACCCGTCGTGGCCACGGGTTGTGTTGAGGTGTTCCCACGTCCTTTCTAACGTCATGAGCATGTGCCGTCACACCCATAGTGGTTAGGGACAACGTGGACCCCACCTGGGGGCCTGCGCTTTCGTCCGAGGCCGGACCCATGCCCAAGGGATCGGGTGAGGCAGAGCCCACGCCTAGGGGGCCAGGCGAGGCAGAGCCCGCACTCAAGGGGTCGGGCAAGGCAGAGCATGTTCCCAAGGGATCGGACGAGGCGAAGCCCGCGCCCAAGGGATCGGGCGGGACGGAGTCCACGCCCCAGGGGTCGAGCGAGGTGAAGCCCGTGCCCAAAGGGTTGGGCAAATCGAAAACTTCCTTGGAAGGGTCAGATGAGATCGTGATCACGCCCTTGATCATTCTGGTGGGCTAATGTTGATCGCCATTAGCCTCTATTCTTTGGGTACCCTAATATTGGTACCCGACAGTAACCCCCCGAGCCCCCGGGCGATGGAAGAAGGATCGATTGGGGGGTCTTTCGGTCGCCTAGGGTGCACGCGAGCGCACCCGGTGGGTGTAGCCCCAAGCCTGTGGACGAGTTGTGTACTCCTTCAGAGGCTTTTTCATATGGGGAGGCCTTGGAATTCCAGCTCGCCTGTTACGGCTCGCAAGGCTTTTTAGCCAGGTTGGGATGGTCGATTTGTTGTTCGTATGCGACCGCGCATTGGGTCTCTTTGCGAGTTCGAGCCCTCGAGCCCCTACGCATAGCGGAGGTCCATCCGAGGGGTTAGCTCATCTTGTGATCGTTCTCCCTCATGTGTTTTCTCAAAAAAATGAAGGGGTTGAGCCATGCCATGTTTTCCTCGTCAGACAAATCATGGTGCTCGGTGAGCTGTTAACGGGCTAGTTCAAGTGGGGCCCCAATTCTTGTTTGTGGGGATCCGACATGGGTCAGCTGGTGACAGACTCTAGACTCCTGACGGTCAATCTATATAGTTCTCGGGTCTGTTCGACCGGTCCCGAGGGCTCGTTGCCTTTCTTCGAGGAAAAACCATGGACCGTACGCCGTCAAGATTCGAACGTGGGTCAAGATACCCACGGCGCTCATGCGCCCGGGTGTTGGCCGCTAGAGGGCCCATCTTTAACCACCCTTGACTCTGAGAGTGCCCTGGGGTGGTTATCGAACCCGTCGGTAGGCCAACCTTTGAACCCCTAGGCCCTAATGGACCGTGGGAGCATTTTTAGCTCTGTATCCCTCTTACCTGCAGTGGTTGCGGCCCATTGGGGAAGGCGAGTCATTGTCCGACATGCCCCTCGAGGAGGCCGCTAGAGGTCGCATGCGCACGCCCCACGAAGAGACACGGTGATGGGACGCGGTGAGCGTGTGGATCGAGACGGGCGGTTTGCCTCTCGCTCCACCTTTCTCTATAAAACCAAGGGTTAGCCCTCCTTATTAGATACACATAACTACGATCTTACCTTCCTAGTTCCGCTATCGCCACCAGTGCTAGGGTTCCTTGCTCCTGCACCCCCATCACCGACAAACTCGTGTTCCTCCTCCCTCGCCTTCAATGGAGCCATGGTACAGTTCTGAGGTCCTCATTTGACGTGGCCTCCTTTGATCGAGGACCGACGCCATGGAGTGGATCCTGCCTGGCGATGAGGAGGCGCCGTCGTGGCCCGATGGCTACATCGTCTCCTTCGTGCACTTCCACGAGCGTGGACTCGTGACCCCCACCCATCGATTCCTCCGGGGGCTGATGCATTACTACAAGATCGAGCTGCAGCATCTCAACCCCAACGGGATCCAGCACATGGTGGCCTTCGTATCGCTGTGTGAAGGATTTCTGGGGATTGAACCCCACTTCAACCTATGAAGGTACTTTTTCACCGTCAACCTGTAGAAGAAAAGGGAGAGGAGTCGGCCAGACCTGCACATGGTGATGGGGTGCGCAAGCATCCATCTCTAGAATAATCGGGCAGGCGAGTACATGTCCCTGCGGCTGTCGTCTTCTAACAAAGGGTGGCACAAGCAGTGGTTCTATCTAAAGAATGACACTGCCGCCCCCTTGCCGGTGTTCTTCGGGCGCCTAATCGAGGAGGCGCCAGAGCTATGGGGGTGGGGAGTTCCAGATAAGGATAGGAAGAAAATCAAAGACCACTGCGCCACCATCATGTTTCTGAAGGAGCATGACCTTAAAGGGTCGGGCGTCATCGATGCATATCATGCGAGGAGGGTGGTGCCACTGATGGCACACACGCTTCTGTTGTACTAGATCATGACCAACGCATCGCTCACCAGGACGATGCTCGCCGAGGGTCCGCTCAATGACAACGAGATCACGTAGCGCCTGAAGGAGGCGACCGAGGCCACGTAGCGCTCCAGGGACACGACGTCAGTTGATCTAGACTTTCGGGTTCCCGGTACCGGAGCACCTTGTGATATGGCCTGAAGCGGGCTTCGTTGAATTCATGAGTTTTTCTTTTCCACCTCTCTCTCCTAGTCAATCCTTTATTATCTGCTTATCTAAATTTGAAAGGGATGGGGTCAGCCAGTGGATCTCATCCTCTGGGACCACCGGGCGCCACTGCCAAGAGATGCGGCTGTGAGGGTGGCGAACCGTGCCGAGAATGAGAGGCAGAGGAAGGAGGAGGACAAGAAGAGGAAGTGGTAGCAGAGGCAGGCGAGGCTGGACCGAGGGGAAGATGTCGACGATGAAGACGAAGAGGAGGAGGAAGAAGGAAAAGCGGTGGATGATAGTGGCATCCCATGGGATGACCTAGCGGATGAGGACGAGCTGGCGGGCAACAGTTCCTCTTTGCAAGCGTTGGGGCCCTTCCCGTTCCATGTGGAGGAGGGCGATGCACCCCTAAAGCTGACGGAGGCAAGTCGCTCTGCACCATGTGAGCCTTCCGAGCTGGGGAGGGCCACCAATGGCAATGCACCAACGAGGCATAGCCGGGGTTAGGTGGGCCGACCCTGAAACGTCATCACCATCCAGTGGCGTCGAGGTAAGTTTGAGTTTTCCTCGCTCCTCTGCTTTGATTTGATTTTGTGATATGCTAACCATCGAGGCTTTTGCAGCGGTAGCAGACGCAGGGCTCCCTGCAGCTCACACCGCAGAAGAAACTCACTTGCTGGCCGATGTGACAGGAGCCGGCCGATGCGGCACCGGAGGCAGGCAGGAGTGGCACCGAGGCGGCTACAACATCAACTGGACAGGTGCCCACAGCGGCTGCAACGGCTGCGGCGAGCGTGGAACAACCGAGCATGGGCGCGACGTCACCGACGGAGACGGCAAGGCCCGTGCCAGGAGCGGCACAGCCGGGTGCGACCGTGACGCTCTAGATGGAGGTGGAGGTGCTCGCGACGGATACAGAGTGGTCGGGCACTGCCGTGACATCTTGGCTAGAAACGTCGTTGACGCAGGAGGGGACGATGCTGACCGAGCCGCCGTCCGCACAGACGAGCGCGTCTGCGGTGGGACATACGGAAACTAGCACGTCCGAGGCATCTGTGGAGAACATGGTGATAGGGCATGTGTCCGCGCCCATGCCACCCACCACTGCTACCATCGAGAGGACTATTCTAGAGGAGGCGCTGTCGTAGGAGGGGTCGACATCGCCTGGTGTCGGCGTAGGGCCTTCCCAAGCCTTGGTTCGGGCGGATGGTATCCTGCAAGCACGGGGAAGCCCCCTGCTCTGGTGGGTGGATCGGCGAAACCCGACATTGACACTCTTCATGCTTAATGATGCCGTAGAGGAGATGGAACGGGAAAACATCAACGTGGGGGTCGCGTCCGCGTTTGTGGCCCTGAACAATGCAATGGGCATATTGTGCGATGTTGTCACCCTAGCTAGCCAAGTACCACGTGACCCTGCCCATCGGCTTTCTTCTCTTTGGTTTTCGTGTTTCTAACTCGCTTCCCCCTGTAGTCCCTTATGGCCCATAGCCGGGAGATGTCTTGGTTCCTGCGTCAGTAGAAGGACGCCTAGGACCGCCTCATCAAGGAGGTGTGGCTGCGTGGGGAGCTGACTACCAGCTTGCTGCCGCTCGTTAGAGGGTAGCTGAGCTCGCTCCTACCATCGAGGAGGCAGCGAGCCTTTGGATCACGGAGGCGGATGCCCGTCGGCATGCCGACGAGGCTGAGGAGAAGTTTGCAGACCTGGTTGCAAGGACGCGCATGGACACCATCGAGACCGAGCAGATCTGGAAGGAGCGCAATGACCTACTCCAAGCCATGGAGGGGCTCCGTGTGGAGCGTGACTCGGCTTGCCATGAGC
Source organism: Saccharum hybrid cultivar R570 (assembly GCA_038087645.1). NCBI lineage: Eukaryota > Viridiplantae > Streptophyta > Magnoliopsida > Poales > Poaceae > Saccharum > Saccharum hybrid cultivar. The sequence goes on along the minus strand of JAQSUU010000112.1, from coordinate 10,779,898 downwards.
ATGACGATGCTCACTAGCAGGTCAACCACCTCCTGAGCGAGGTTGAGAGGGAGCGGGAGCTGAAGCTCGAAGCCGAGGGCGTGTATGCCGGGCTAGCCATGCAGGTTGCCCAGCACCAGGCAAGGGTCTAGGCCTTGGGGGCCGAGGTGTCTCAGCAAGACGAAGAGGCGTGCAAGCTATGCGAACAAGTGAACGGTAAGGCTCTGACCTCCCTTGTCGTCTTTTTGCCCAGAGCCCGCGGTTGGTTTTTTATGCAATTGGTGCATGGCTTGGACAGGTCTTGATGACAGACTTGCAACCGAGGTGGTGAGGAGCCAGAACTTGGAGAGGGAGCTCGCCGAGACAAAGGGCTCCTTCCAGGCGGAGCATGATGAGCATGAAGCCTATTGAGCCACCCTCAGCCTGGTCTGCGATGACCTCAAGGTGGCCCTGGCATAGGAGTCAATCTCACTCATGGTTTGCGCCCCCCAGATCATGGACCGAGTGCAGGAGATCATAAGGCGTGCAGTCCACTTCGGTGTTCAACAGGCGTTCGCAGTCGCTAGATCTCACTATTAGAATATCAATCTAGAGGCGATGGGCAAAGGCTTCGCGCCTGGCTATGAAGACCCCTAGCTAGACGAGATCAAGAAGACGGCGGACCCCCTGCACAAAGCTTAGCCGATAAGATAGAGGGTGAGGTCATTCCCCGAGGATTTGTAATGATTCGAACAAGTTTTTGCTTTAGTCTAGTCGAACAAACTTTTATCATTTTTATAAAAAGGTTGGTGCGTTTTGACCTCTTTTAATGCTAAGATCACAAAGCTCGTGGTGGGCGAGAAAACTTTGATCACACAGGCGAGCGAGATCACCATAGCTGCTGAGGCGTAGGCTCTTTGCAGTTCAACCCATTTTACTCGAAGTTAGCTTTTGAGATATCTTGCTTTTAGTTCTTAACATGAAAGGGGGGTCTGATACAAAGAGTGTTTCTGGTTATGTATACATATATCCTTATCAGCCCTCGAGTGAGGTCTGACCCCTTGTCGCTGCTAGGGGTTGGACGTCACTAAATACCAAATGAAAAATGTTTAAGGAAAAGTTCTTGTATTCCAGAAACGTTGTTTTACATAGATAAGCCAACAACTTGGAAAAAGCTAAGGGTAAAAGCGACGTAGCTGCTCGATGTTCCAAGCGTTGGTGAAGACTTTGTCGTCAGTGGTCTTGAGCTTGTAAGTGCCTGGCTTGAGCACCTCGGTGATAATGTATGGCCCCTCCCACAGCGGAGAAAGCTTGTGGCGGCCCTTGTTGCTCTAGATGAGGCAGAGCACCAAATCCCTGACGTTGAAGGTGTAGCCTCGGATGCGGCGACTGTGATACCGGTGTAGCACCTGCTGGTACTTGGCCGATAGAGGAGGGCGACGTCGTGGGCTTCTTCGAGCTGATCGAGGGCATCTTCAAGGAATTCCTTGGCCTCCTGCTCCTTATACATCATGACCGTTGGCGCTCCGTAGTCGAGGTCAGTTGGGAGGATTGCCTTGGCGCCATAGACCATGAAGAAAGGAGTGTAGCCAGTTCCCCAGCTGGGGGTTGTCCTCAAACTCTAGAGCACAGCGGGGAGCTCCGCAACCCACCATCCGCCGAACTTGTTGAGCTTATTGAAGATTCTTGGCTTGATGCCCTGCAAAATCATGTCATTCGCAAGCTCGACCTGCCCATTGGTGCGGGGGTGCGCCACAGTAGTCATCACAGAATCGACGCAGATGTGGTTGTCATCACAGAATCTAAGGAATTTTTCCCTATGAATTGTGTGTCGTTGTCAGTGATGATGGAGTTTGGGACTCCAGAGCTATGGAGGATATAACAGAAGAATAGCTTGGCCTCCTCAGACTTGATCTTGGTGATCGGCTAAGCCTCTATCCGCTTCAAAAACTTGTCCGTGGCAACAAGCAAATGCGCATAGCCACTGGGTGCCTTCTTGAGGGGCTTGACCAAATCAAGCCCCCAGACCACGAATGGCCACGTGTCAGGATTGTCTAGAGCACTTGGGCTGGCAGATGGGTTTACTGTGTATAGTACTAACACCCCTTCGCAAGTGCGTACTATATTCGTGGCATCGGCTACTACGGTTGGCCAGTAGAAGCCTTGTTGGAACGCGTTTCCAACGAGTGTTCTGGGCGTGGTGTGGTGTCCATAGACCCTGCTGTGGATGTTTCTTAGCAGCTGCCTCCCTTATTCGATGGGGATGCAGCGTTGTAGGACCTTGGTGTGGCTCCTTTTGTAGAGCTCTCCCTCAATGATGACAAAGGATTTAGCGGGGCACGTGAGCCATTAGGCCTTCATCTTGTCAGTGGGAGTACCTCACGGATGAGGCAATCGAGGAAAAGGATCCTCCAGTCTGATAATGGGTTAGGCTCTGCCACTGAATCCTCATCGATTTACATGACCTCAGGGTCAGAAGGAGCTGATGGTGGGTTAGCCCCTATGCCTGAGGTGGGGAGCTCGTTGCCAGCCCTAGCCCTCGAGCTTGGGGTGGATGGCTCATTGTCGGCCTACTCCGGCATCTCATAACAGACCGAGGGCTTATGCTAATCGTTGGCAAAGACACCATCCAGGACCGGCTCTCGACTGAACGCCATCTTGGCTAGCTTGTCGGCCACCTCGTTGAGTCGTTGCGGGATGTGGTTGAGCTCGAGTCCATCAAACTTGTCCTCCAGCTTATGAACATATTGACAGTACGTCGCCATCTTAGGATTGTGGCAGCTCGACTCCTTCATGACTTAGTCGATGACGAGTTGTGAGTTGCCCCGGATGTCGAGCCATCAGATTCCCACCTTGATTGTGATGCAAAGGCCGTTGATGAGTGCTTCATACTCAGCCACATTGTTAGAGGTAGGAAATGAAGATGGACCATGTACCTCATGCGTACCCCGAGGAGGGAAACAGCCCCACGCCAGGGCCTTTCTTCATTAGCTATCCGTCAAAGTACATCATCCAGTACTCTTGGTTGACGGGTGCCAGTGGTATTTGGATCTCGTTCCATTCTGCTACGAAATCGAGCAAAACTTGGGACTTGATGGCCATCCGAGGGGAGTATGAAATGCCCTCACCCATCAGCTCCAGTGCCCACTTGGCAATCCTCCTGTGGTGTCCCATTTTTGGACCACCTCATCGAGAGGGAAGGATGTCACCACCATCACTGGGTGTGACTCGAAGTAGTGACGCAGCTTCCTCTTGGTGACCAAGACAGCGTATAAGAGCTTTTGGATCTGGGGGTAGCAGGTTTTTGGAATCGGCCAAGACCTCACTGATAAAGTAAACAGGGCGTTGCACCTTGATGGCGTGCCCTGCAACCTCCCGCTCCACCACCAGGGCGACGCTAACCACTTGCATGGTAGCCGCAATGTAAAGCAGGAGCGGCTCTTTCTCAGCCGGTGGGACCAGAATCGGGCTTTCGTCAAGAGCTCTTTGACCTTGTCAAGGGCCTCTTGAGCCTTGGTTGTCCACACGAACCGGTCAGTTTTCTTTAGAAGGCGGTAAAGGGGAAGGCCTTGTTCGCCGAGGCGTGAAATGAAGTGGTTGAGCGTTGCGAGGCACCCCATTATCTGCTATACCCTCTTTATGTTTTGGATCAGGCCCATCCGTGTGATGGCCATGATCTTCTCTGGGTTGGCTTTGATCCCACGCTTGGAGATGATGAATCCGAGGAGCATACCTCTTGAGATCTTGAAAACGCACTTCTTGGGGTTGAGTTTGATGCCATTTTCTCGAAGCATCGTGAAAGTTTTTCCTAGGTCGGCCATGAGTTGGTCGGCCTTCTTGGAATTGATGACGATGTCATCCACGTAAGCCTCGATAATCTCTCTGATGAGCTTGCTGAAGCATTTAAGTATACATCGTTGGTATATAGCTCCCGTGTTTTTCAGACTGAACAACATAGTAACGTAGCAAAACAATCCGAACGGTGTGATGAAAGAAGTCACGAGCTGGTCAAACTCTTTCATCGTGATCTGATGGTACCCAGAGTACGCATCAAGGAAGCAGAGGATTTTGCACCCCGAGGTCGAGTCGACTACTTGATCTATATGCGGTAAAGGAAACGGATCCTTCGGACATGATTTATTAAGACCAGTATAGTCAACACACATTCTCCATTTCCCATTCTTCTTTTTTACAAGAATAGGATTGGCTAACTACTTGGGGTGATACACTTCCTTGATGAATCTGGCCACCTAAAGCTTCGAAATCTCCTCGCCGATTGCCCTACGCTTCTCATCGAAGTGACGCAGACGCTGCTTCACCGGCTTGAAGCCCGGACTGATCTTCAAGGTGTGCTCAATGACTTCCCTTAGAATGCCTAGCATGTCTGAGGGTTTTCACAGGAAGATGTCCTTGTTCACGTGGAGGAAGTCGATGAGCGCGCTTTCCTATTTGGGGGCGAGGTCGATGCCGATGCGTGCCATCTTGCCCTCGGAGCTGCTGGGGTCGATGATGACCTCCTTGGTGCCCTCTATGGGCTCAAAGGTCCTGGCCAGCCGCTTGGAGTTGGGCGTGTCCTTAGCGGTGGCCTCCTTGATGACTGCGAGCTCCTCGGAGGCAATGGTCGCAGTGGCGAGCTCGTAGCACTCCACCTTGCACTCCTAAGCACGCTCACCTAGGCACGCTTATGCGCTAGTCGATGGGACACCATCTTACCTAAGGGGGTAGATCAAAGATTGTGGCAGAACCACCTGAATAATATGGCCCACATGTGCCTATCATTATCTTTTAGACTTTTGATAGCTGCACATGCAAGTCAGACAACTCCGATAGTCTGTCGGGTGTCCTCGGGGAACCCTGAATTATCCACGATTTCTTTTGAGCAGGATCCATTACAGAACATTGTAGTATTACTATAGTTATAGAATTATACAATAGATTACATCAGAGTAAACAACGGAAGACTTATAACCATAAGTTTACAACTATCAATGAGTTATTACAAAGTTAAACTTTAGCCAACAAGGCAGTAGGGTAGCATGACAGGTACCACTAATATCACACAAGAGAGAATTCACCCTGTCCAAGGGTGCACAACAAACTCTTCTACTGCTGGCTCTCACCTACAACAAGGGTTTAACAAACCCTGAGTATAAAGGTACTCAACAAGACTTAACCGATGAAAAGGAAAGACTCCAAGGATATGTAGGTTTAAGGGAAATCAAGGTAAGTCTGTAGCAAGAATCAAGATTAACTTTTGTAGAAAAGCTTACTAATGATTGATCATTACTTTCAATGTTTTAGCTCAAGTTAAGTCATTACTAGTCTCCGGTTTACACCTGATCTAAACAACCACTTCTTTATCCATCTCATTATGTGATCATAAGTATCAGAGTTTCATTTATTAACTACGATGTAGAGCAGAGAATCGAGTCTTCTCCGAGAAGCAACGGTGATTTGAGTTGATTGGGCCCAACTGGGGTTTCCTTACCACATGACATATGCAGGTACCGGTCTCGAACCTACATACATAACCCTCAACCAGATCCTCCAAAGCGTGAACAGGTCCTGCACCACCCGAGAGTATAATACTCCACCTCCCAGTGCCACTCTCCTGGTGGATAACACCGGATGTGTACACGCTACTCTCGCCATCTCTCCACTCCCAGTGCATGGTTAACCTTTTCGTATCAGAATAGCTGAGATGTTAGGCTTACTAGAGTATGTGGTCAGTACTACAAAGTCTTGACTCACAACAGGTCTACAATGATTGATCCTCAATCGAAACAGATGGGGCACTACGTTATGTCTCAATTCATGACGCAAGCAAAGAGTCCGTCCGGTCTCAAATTAAATTCATCATTATTATCAATCACATGGCATTCCCTGGTAAGAATTGGTGAGGCAACAATGTTGCTCAACTAAACTACTAAGCATCATTTAACCTACTATTACTAACAAGGTGTCAAGGATGGATATAGAAATATCAAGGCAGGTATGCAACAACAGATAATCACACAACTCCTATTTACTTAAATGCATCAAACATAAGACTTAAGTGCATAACATTTAAAATATAAGGAGATGGGTTTATGCTCCGGGGCTTACCTGCGATGTCGGGGTTGTCAGGCACTTCAGAAGACCACAACAAGATAACCAACTTCAGACGAAAAGAATTCCACGCTCGATCGCTAAACATAGATAAATATGCATGCTTAGAATGATGAGGTGCTAAGCATGTTTATGAAGAACAACAAGATTGACTTAACTTGAGTACAACTTTCCTTCACATTTTAACTAGGTTAATTATTTCCCAAAGCAATATTAGTTATTATTATTAAAAAGTTAATCATGAGTAACACAATAATAAATAACTTGCCAAGGAACATTAAAGGTGAACATGTTCCCTGGTCTACACTCAATCCGAAATTACACTCAAATAAAGTTATGATTATTCTAAATAAACAAGTATTTACTAATTAATTAATTAATTAAAGGCATAATTAAGGATATAATTACAAATTATCAAAACAGTACCATAATTTCGTGAAGGTTCATCTAAGAATATAAAACATTCCTACAAAGATTCATGATTTTTTGATAAATATTTTAGCCTATAAAAGTCATGGAAGTTGCATTTATTAATTAAAAGATATAATTTTAAATCATAGCAAAATTATTGAAACTACTCATATTATATTTTTCCTAGGTTCAGTACAGTATGCAGAGGCTACACAAAATATTTCAGAATTTTATGATCATTCTATAATTTTATATCAATTATACAAGAATTTATACTATTAATAATTTTTAGAAAAAGGAAAACCATTTTTTCCATTTCCCGGCCCACAACACTCGTTCACCTGGCCCACAACCAGACCCAACTCGCAGATGTGAGCGGCCCAAAGCCAATCTCAGGCCAGGCCAAAGCCGGCCATGGCGGTGCGAACTCCGGCCGGCGGTTCCTCGCCGCCGGTGACTTCTCCGACGTCGCGGCTTACCCCAACAGGCTCAGGGCATCGACGCAAGTCGGCCTAGGGTGAAAATGGAGCAAGAAGAGGTACGCAGCAGACTCGTCGCCGGTCATGGTGGAGCAGTGGCGGCGTGCCGAGCATAGTGAGACGGTAGAGGTAGAGAAAGGGTGCGCAGCAATAGGAGCTCACCGCGGGTCTGCTCGGCCACTCAGTGGAGACAAGGAAGTAGCAGAGATAGGACGCCGTTGTTGATGGTGACTATGGCGGTGCTGCCGCAGTGACAGAGCGGCGTTTGGCACGTCTGCGGCTTGAATCGACCAACGGTCACTCTGATGAGCACCACGACGACACGGGAAGCGCAGAGCTATAGCCGAGCAGTCGTGAGACTCCCCGGAGCGTGCTGGCCACGGTGAATTGAGCTACGGCGGCGATGGCGGGGTGCCATGGCAGAATAACGGCGGCACAGCTGATTCCGGTGGGGTGAGGCAAGGTGAGTGGCTCAGGGAGATACGCAAGGTCGAGGCGATGCGGTGCACGCGAGGAATTGGCAAGAGAAGATGCGGCGGCGACGAATTTGGCGAGCTCGCGAAGCTCGTCGGCGGCGAGCGGAAAGGGAAGAAGAAGAAGAAGACGGTGATGTCAGGTACTTAACAGCGAGGGAAGATTCTTCTGGTTTCACCAGCTCCTAGTTGAGCTCTCCACGTGTCTAGCTGCGTGTCATCGCGCGCGTGCGCGGTGGAGAAGGGCGGCGGCGAGCGGAAAGGGAAGAAGAAGATAGCGATGTCGGGTACTTAACAGCGAGTGAAGATTCTTCTGGTTTTGCCAGCTCCTGGTTGAGCTCTCCACACGTCCAGCTGCGTGTCACCATGCGCGTGCGCGGTGGAGAAGGGTAGTGGCTCGTCGACAAGCTCCTCGATGGCAAGCTGCTTGCCTACTCTTGAGCCTGACTGAAACGACTCTATTTCTCCTTCTTTTTCTCTAGATTCCATTCAACAACTCATAGTTCTCCAAGAACAAAACTTGTTCACCATAGTGCCAACTCCATCTTTGATTTAAGGATCCATACCCAAAACTCACTGGATCATTGAGATAAAGGAAGGAGAACAATGGTACTTTAAAAGGACTTATACTGAAACAACATGTTTCAGTCTAGTGTTTTAAAAACTATCTTGGTGAATTAATTAGTGACTAATTAACATGCAACTCTCTCAACCAATAATACCATTGCATAGCACAAACTTTGTACCAACAAATGATACCATTGTTTGAACATATTTATTTATGAAATTCATTTTAATAAATCCTCCAAAAATGAATCCAATAACTAAAACCCAGGACTTAGGTAAAACTGCCTAAGTGTTGGATTTCACTATTGAGTTCAGTTTTGAGGGTCAAATTTTAGTGGTTAGCTCTTGATTTCATACCCCACCTTTGTTCCTAGTGTAAAGTACATGCTTTACACTACAAAAGTTATTGAGGTATAATTTCAAGTATTTTAATGAAATTCAAAAATACAAGTTCACAAGGTACCTTAAAAAAGTTTTTGGTTAAAACACATTACACCACACATGCATTTGCATAACTAACAAAATAACATTGTTTTTAGTTAATGCAAGGCATGGTTAACTAAATGACATGTTTACATGCATGATGATGACATGACCAAGTTTTAGTGGTGCTTAACATCAGGGTTGTTACATAGATCCAGGGCCATGCTACTTGAGGGAGGGACGACATGTGGCGACGAAGGCAGCAAGCGCACTTGGAGGAGGCTAGCGTCATGCTTGGCCAGGAGAAAGGCGTGCTATGGGCGCAACTGGAGACAGCGGGCGGATCGTAGGAGGTGGGCGGGCAAAGACGATGGGCACGAGGTTGCATAGGCAATGATCATAGCCTAAAGGAGATAGAGGCAGCGCGAGGAGCGTGGACGAGAGGAGACATGTAGTGCGGGAGGTGGATGGATAAGGTTGGATGGAGTGTTAACTTAGATCAGGAAGGATAAGGTGCAGTAGGTAAGGTGGACTAGGCTTTTTTAACACTTCTATTTCTATATAACTTTAAGTCCATAATTTGTTGTTTTTATTGATTTAATAAGATAATATATATATATACATGTGTGTGTAGGACACTAGAGAATGTCTAGGCGTGCCAAAGCTCTAGACGGGTCACCTATGGATACCGCCTAGCATTTTTTCTTCTAGATTTAATTGGATACATACTATTACAAATATCGCGGTTTGAAGAGATATACCATTACAATTCATGATATTAAAAACGTGCCATTATAATTTCACACAACTCTAAAATATACCACTACTTACCCCTTCTATGCATTTATCCTAATTTCTAGACTAAATTGCCTTTATCTTCTTCCTCAACTCCCTTTCCTCTCTCTTCTGTTTTGTATGAGATGCACCACTGCAGCGGCACGCTGACTGGTGTGTGTTGGACCCACACGTGAAGTTTTTTTTAACTCGGAAAGCTTGTTTCCATTAGACATCATCTCTAGCCAGGTCACTGGAGACCAGATTGGAAACAAAAGTGGGGACTTGGTTCATGAATACAGTTGAACCCGAGCTAACCACGCTTGCTCCATACATTGCAAGGCAATCTGCCACTTTGTTGCAATTCCTCGGACAGTGCCGAATATCACAGTAATCGAATGATAAGCCAATGAAATCTCTAGTTTGCCTGAGGAGGCTACCATCCACGCTTTGATCAAGGTCCAAAGAAGTCAAGCTCCGCACCAATTCTATCGCATCTGTCTCAAGGATAATTCTTGACATACCCAAGTGCACTACTCTCTATAGACTGTGCAAGGCAGCAAGAGCTTCAGCTTGAAAAGAGGTGGCCACTCTACAAAGATTGCCGTAGCCTCCTTTCAAAAAGTCACCGACATTGTTCCTTGCAACAAATCCCCATCCTTCCTGACTTGTAGCTGCACTAAAAGCGCCATCGATATTGATCTTATACATATCTTCCGAAGGAGCTTTCTACTTGTTTTTCCTGACCTGCTGCTGGGCTTTGTCTGTTTTCCTTCCCTTTTCAAATTGTGCCACATAAAAGACCACCAGAGAGCATACCTTAGAGCCTGTGATCCTGTTTTCCCTAGCATTCACCTTGTTCCTCGCCGACCACCATCTCCACGACAGAACAACAATTTGTAGCTGGATTTGTGATGAGGACCAAATCTTTTGCATCATATCCCAACCAGAATGGCAAGCTGCTAAGATCTGACTATGCTTCTCTAAATTTAGACCCCTCCAGCACTCCTTCACTTCTTTGCATTTGAAAAAGAGATGACCATCATCTTCATCAAGCCTGTGACACATGGGGCATAGGGTATCCTCCTTCATCTCTCTGCGAATCAAGTTATGCCGGACCGTCAGGCTGTTATGAACTAAACGTCACATAAACATTTTAACTTTATTTGGAACGTCCATACCCCAGATTTTATCCCACGTGAACGCAAAGTCTCCCACTAGTCCTGACTCAAAACTTGCTGCATTTCTGTCTAGCTCATATTCTCTTCTTTGAACTACCACTTTATATGCTGACTTTACTGAAAACAGCCCTTTTTTATTAAAATGCCATGCAGGTCTATCTTCCAAATCCTGATTCACTCTCAGTTTCAGAATGGCCTCAGCATCAAACTCTGAGAAAGTATCTTGCACTAAGGTCTCATCCCATGACCCAGAACCCAGGTCCATAAGGTCCACCACTCTTCTCAGCACTGTTGCCCCTCTATATGTAGCAGGCTGTCTCATATTACCATGTGGTATCCATGGATCCGTCCAGATGTTCACTGATTCACCATTGCCTATTTGCCAAATAATCCCTTCTTTAATCAGGTCCACCTCTTTCAAGATGTTCCTCCAAGTATATGAGATCCCATCACGTGCCTCACACTGCAAAATACTACCATTAGGAAAATATTTGGCCTTTAGCACTTGACCACATAGCATATCGGGAGAAATCAGGAGCCTCCACGCTTGTCTAGCTAACATAGCAAGGTTGAACAAATAGAGATCCCAAAAGCCCAAACCCCCTTTATTCTTAGGGAGGGTCAACTTATCCCATGCTAGCCGATGGATCTTATTATCCTTATCATTTTGGCTCCACCACCATCTTCCAATCATGGAGTTCAACTCATCACACAGCCCTTTGATCAGCTCGAAACAGGACATTGCATAGGTTGGGATAGCTTGGGCCATTGCCTTTACTAGAATTTCCTTTCTAGCTTTAGACAACAGCTTCTCCTGCCACCCTTGAATGTGAAGCCATACTTTCTTCTTTATATACTCAAATGCTTTCTTCCTTGATTTGCCAATAGATACTGGCAGTCCCAGGTATCTCTTACTTTTTGCTTCTTGAACAATGTTGAAGGCTTGCCTCACCTCATCCTTATCAATAGATGTGGTGTTTGGGCTGAACAAGACAACAGATTTATCCCTATTAATCATCTATCCTGAGGCTCTCTCATAAACCTATAGAAGCTCCTGTGCATCACCCTTGCATGCTCGCATCAAAATCAGTGAGTCATCTGCAAAGAAAAGGTGGTTAATCCTTGGAGCACCCCTGCATACCCTTATCCCCTCTATTCTTCCTTCCTCCTCCGCTTTTTGTAACATTGCCAATAAACCCTCTGCACATAGAATGAATAGATAGGGGGACAAAGGATCCCCTTGTCGCAGCCCCCTTTGTGGATTGTTATTGTTGGAATACTCACCATTGACCTTAATACGATAGCTCACTGTTGTAACACATTTCATCACCATTTGCACCCACTGCACTGAGAACCCCAACCTTGACATCTTCTCCAGAAAGGTCCACTCAACTCGGTCATAGGCCTTACTCATATCTAACTTAATAGCAGCCATCTCATTCCCCCTCCACTTCCTCTGATTAAGATAGTGTGTAAGCTCATAGGCTAGCAAGACATTATCAGTAATTAGTCTACCAGGTACAAAGACACTTTGGGATAGTGATATGATCTCTGGCAGCACCAGCTTCAGCCTGTTTGCTAGCACTTTGGAAAAAAAGTTTATACACCACATTGCACAGGCTTATCGGCCTTAGATCCTTTAGCTTCTCCGGTGAACTGGTCTCGGGATAAAGATAATGATAGTATCATTCCACCCGTTCGGCATAGTAGACCCGTTCAGTACAGCCATCACTTCCTCTTTCACCATCTCACCCACGAGCAACCAGAACTTTTTGTAGAACAACACCAGCAAGCCATCAGCCCCTGGGCCTTTAAGTTCACCCATATCCTTCAATGCTTCCCAAACTTCCTCTCGCGAGACTGGTGCAGCCAGGCTTTCATTCGTGTTCTGAGTGACTTTAACTTAAACACAATCAAGGACTTCCTAAGCATGGGTACCTGCTGTTGACATGAAGAGTTGTTGGTACTAGTTAGTGATAAAAGTCTTTAATAGTTTCCCTGCCACCTCTCTATCACCCTCATCCTTCAGTTTGTTTATTGTGTTCCTCTTCTTTCTTTAAGAGGCTTGGGCATGGAAAAAATTTGTGTTATGGTCACCCTTAACCATCCATGTCGAATGAGCCCACTGCTTCCAATACACATGTTGCTGGTCCAGCAGGGGCTCTAGCTTGTACTGCAACAGGTGTTCCTAATTTATTTGTTGTTGATGGTAATTAACTATTATTATAAACCGTCAACTAAACATATAAAAAGGATCAAAATATGATTCCCACCTTAGAATAGGGGTTCTACTGACAATTTCCATGAGTTTTGGTGAATTATGATTTTTTAGGGATTAAACAGGAAAATACAGGAAAATGATATCTTCCATGAGAAGGAACCCACGCATATCGGACTTATCTCCACGTCACGGCCACGCAAGGACATTCTAGAAGGCACCAGAGGACTCCACAAGGCGGCCCACCTCGACCTGCTGCCAGGTGGGGCCGATCGGCCCTAACCCTAGGCCGGCCGACCTCCCCTCATGCCACCATGGCTCCTTCCTTTGCAAGCTGCCTCTACCGCCTCCTATAATGCATCTCAATCCTACGTGAAGGTCAGTTTCATCCAAGGGCCACGGTTGATCCTCTAGGGCTATATAAAGCGGCCTCCGGACCCCCAGACCTCATTCAATCTCTCCAGATCAGAACCTCCAACAGAATTAGAAATCATAGGAGAAGGATTGAAGATCCAGCGATCAAGAAGAAGACTAGTTCTCCCTCTAATTTAGGAATAGAATCTAGTCTTAAATTAGAACTAGAAGAGAGAGAGAAGAGGAGGAAATTTAGAAGGAGCTCCGGCCTGTCGCATCTTCTTCAACATCTTGTACCTGTGGATTCAAGTTCTTCAAGATCTTGCATCTAGATGTCTCTGGTAATCAACGTCTATTTTCAAGTTGTTCTTATTGTTCATATTGTTCTTGAGGTTTGTGACTCATTTGAGTACTTTAATTCTAGTAGCGCTAGGATTAGAGGAGTTGAAAGCCCAAGTTTGGTTTTGGTAATTAATGACACCAAGTTGCTAATGCCATGTGTTAAGTGTTTTGAGTTAGGCATAAGCAACACTTGTGATGAAGGTGTATGTGGCAAGAAGTGGTGGCCACAAGATCACAAAGAAATGGTGTATGGACATGATGATCAAGTGGAAGAGAAGGATCTAAGAGCACAAGGCAAAGGTATAAACATAGGGTTTTCCTTTTGCTGATCTAAGTTGAGTAGAGAAGTGATTGACCGGATTTAGGATACATAGCCGACTATCAAGAGGAGCAATCATGGTTAGCTCGGGAATCAAGTGCCACTAGATCAATGTCTTAAGCATATGCATTAGGATCTAGTTGAGAGCTAACATAACGCCTTGAAAAATGACTGTGAAAATGCTAACACACATGCACATGGTGATTTACACTTGGTGGTGTTAGCACATTTGCGAAGGCGGTGGAGTTTAAGCGGTAGAGAGGGGTTTGGGTTCCTCTCTCCCTCCCGCCGAGCTTGCGAGGCGGGATTCGGCGCTTTTTGGGGAAGTGAAACGCCTATTTTCTACTGCGCCGGAAGTCGGAAAAGAAACGGAGGCGAACGGTGGTCACTGTGGTGACTGGACGCGTCCGGTCAGTTCTTCGCAGCAGTCAGGCACGCGGGTGCTAGGGTTTCCAACCAGCGCGTCTAGTCCATCACGGGACCGGAGCATCCGGTCAGGCACCCAGAGGGGCAGAGTTGGTCGTAGAGCCGATCGGACGCGCGGTGCGTCTGGTCACGTGCGATCGGACGCGTCTGGACACGGTGGGAGCTTACTGGACTCTGACCGGACGCCAGGTGCAGCGCGTCTGGTCAAACGCTAGAGCGCGTCCAGTCACGGCAATGGTAACTTCTGACGCACACTGTTCATGCTTGTCCTGTAGTGACCGAACGCGTCTGGTCACCCTGACCGGAGCGTCCGGTCAGTACGTTTTGCACCGCGTCATCCAGTAACGGCTAGCTGCGTACCCCTTCGCTATAAATAGAAGATGTCCGGGGTTTGAGGGCAACTCTTGCACATTTTGAGACCTAGAGACATCCTTTGAGCTAGAGAACAACTCCTCCACTCATCTCTTTACTTGGTTGCACATCTTGAGTGAGATTGAGTGAGATTCAAGTGCATTGCTTGAGAGTTGCATTCTAGAGGCATTTGATCTTCGAGTTGCTGTGGATTTCTTGTTACTCTTCCATGTTTCCCGACACGGTAGACGGCTTGGAGCAGTGGAGGTGATTGAACTCACAATTGAAGATTGTTGGAGCCCTCACCAAGTGTTGTAAGGGGTTCTTGATCCTTCCCCGCGGGAGTTCGCAAATTGGATACTCTAGTGGAGCTCGTGGCTTGGAGGATCCCCATCTTATGTGCGGTTGTGCGGCGCCCACCGAGGGCTCGACTCTTGATAGTCGGTTAGCTCGCGACCCGACAAGTGGGTGTATCGCCACAATGAGGAGTAGCTTGCCAGGAAGCAAGTGAACCTCGGTAAAAATCTTATGTCATCTCTTTGCCGAGGATTTCTCTTATGGTTGATCATTGTGATTGATTCTTCGAGTGCATTACTTCTCTACATCGTTGGTGAATCAAGTCACTTCCTCTTTACTTTCTTGTACTAATCTTAGTGTAGCTTTTATCACATAGGAGTAAGTAGCTTATTGACTTAGTCTTGTTGGTGTGTATTAGAGATCATAGCCTTGCTTCACTAGAATTGTATAGGTGGCTTGCATAGTATAGTTGAGTTAGTGCTAGAATTAGCTTATCCATCTTTTATACTAACGTGATTGTTTAGTGAAACTTGTAGATTTTAAATAGTCTATTCACCCCCCTCTAGCCATTTGGACCTTATAGGAGTTAGAGGGTGTAAGCGCGGTGCTTAGACTGATAGCTCATGAATGTACCCTATATTCCAGATTTCAAGTTCGCAAGGGTGACTCTTATAGCCTTGTTGATTCTTCTATAGCCCACTATCCCGTTTGTAGGACTAGCAGGATAATTTATTGGTAGGAGAATTCATACTCTGCTTATGACCTCCTATGACAATTTCCCCATCAAGAACACTATTAGCATTTCATACTTGAAGTAGAATTAGACAGCCTTAGTGATCCCCTCTACCTTCAAAATTCTCAGTCCTTGATAGCTACTCAAAGATTAAATCTTAAGACTTAAGAAGACCATACTTCGTTCCTTTGGGTTCGATATTAAAACTGGGTCATCCTGGTGAAGTGCTACATCGGTAGACGTTATCGGTGCGCTTGCGGATAAAGTAGAGTGTGCATTAATTTATACCAACAAGTATTTCTGGCGCCATTGCTGGGGAGCGGTGCTGAGTTCATCTTGAGTCAAGGTTAATCTTGTACTATACTTTTATCTTTTTACCCATGGATTTCTTAGAGCCATCCACTAGCTCGATAGATTCCATTCCACTCAACCAGTATATCTACCCCACCATAGTAGACTTAGAGCTCCCAAAATCAGCTAAGCCTATTCTTTCTGAGAGCTATGAGCTACGACCATGTTTGGTAGAAATGGTTAAGAGCCAATCCTTTTCAGGCAAGGAAGATGAAAATCCTCACATTCACCTAAACAAGTTCGAAAAGACCTGTGCATGCCTACACATTGCAGGCATGTCCGATGAAACCCTAAGATGAAAGCTTTTTCCTTTCTCTTTAGAAGGGAAAGCTAAAACCTGGTACGATCGAACCGCACCAAGTAAGGATGGGGATTGGAAAGCTTTATGTTCTAACTTTTGCTTAGAATTCTTTCTAGTTTCTAAAATCGTTTGCCTACGCTTAGAGATATTGTCCTTCACACAAGAAAGTGATGAGTCTCTAATTGCTGCCTGGGAGAGATTTGATACTCTTATCCGCTCTGGTCCATCTTTATCTATCTCAGACCATGTTCTTCTTCAACATTTTTATATGGGCCTGAATAGAGAAACAACTATATTTCTTAACTTAGCTTCAAATGGATCCTTTCTGCATACCCCAGCTACTAAAGCAAGGGAATTACTGCTCAACCTTTCACAAATTACTCCTACCTATGAAGCTAAGCCACCACAAGAACTTATAGAAAAACAAATAGCTAAGCCTGAATCCTTTCCTAATTCATATCAACCTTCAGCTATAATTCCTGATACAGGGGAGACCCTAGTTTCAGCGAATGTGTTTGAATTCGAGAATGAATATTTTTCCAAATTTGGAAATACCTCGAATTATCACCTTATAAGGAAGCCTCAGAAATCAAAACCTTATCCCGAAGAACTTTTGTAGTTTACTGAACACGCTTTCCTTACAAAGACTACGAAAAATCTAGCTTCTCTACTAAGCCATGAATGGTTGGAAGAATCAGAGCTTTCTTCTGAAGTGATTTGCCTAGATTCACCTTCCACTTCCATTCAATGCCAAATTAATCTGGAACCTTTCGAAGCTCTTTATAATCCTGTTGTGGGTGTCAACATCATGTCTGCATCTTTTGCTCAAGATTTATTGAGTTATATGCCATTGACCCCCAACAATAAAATTGTTAAAAAGCCCCTCAGGATATATTCTTCCTAGTTTAGGAATTTTATATGTCCTACCTATCGTGGTAGATGGAATTCTAGTGCGTATGAGCTTTTATATCTATGACATCATTGAATTCGACCTCCTGATAGGTCAACCAATCCAAAGACTTCTTCTCGAAGGTCAAATAGGGAAATTAAATATTTGTCTTGGGAAAAATCTTTAAAGATCCATACCAATCATTCACTCCCTAAATACTGAGAGTGATCCATGTCCCGAGATAGATCCTATGAAAGAAATTAAGGAAGCATCCCTTGAAACTTTAGAACAACCTAAGCTTGAAGAAGATGTTGAATTCTTCATAGAGGAAGAAGATCATCCTTCTGTTCCTGATCCTTTAGACTTCCTCGAAGGACCACCTAAACCTCCCATAGAGTTAAAACCCCTATCTGCTGGCCTTAGATATGCTTTCTTAAACAATGATCCAGAATCTCCCGTGATCATAAATGATAAACTTTCTCAAGAAGAGACATTTCGTCTGATCACTATCTTAGAAAAGCATAGATCAACTTTTGGCTATTCACTCCAAGATCTTAAGGGAACCAGCCCTGCTCTTTGCACCCATCGCATTCCTACTGATCCTAATGCTACACCTTCTAGAGAACCTCAACGAAGACTTAACAATGCGATGAGAGAGGTAGTAAAGAAAGAGGTTTTGAAACTCTTGCACGCCGGGATTATTTATCCTGTGCCACACAGTAAGTGGGTGAGCCCTGTTCAAGTTGTGCCTAAAAAGGGATGAATGACTGTAATTAAAAATGAGAAGAATAAGTTAATTCCACAAAGAACCATCACTGATTGGAGAATGTGTATAGATTACAGGAAACTTAATAAGGCAACAAAGAAAGATCACTTTCCGCTGCCTTTCATTGATGAAATGTTAGAACGTTTAGCAAATCACTCTTTCTTTTGTTTTCTTGATGGGTACTCTGGATATCATTAGATTCCAATCCACCCAGATGATCAAAGTAAAACCACTTTTACATGTCCATATGGAACTTATGCTTACCGTACTTTTGGATTATGTAATACACCTGCCTCTTTTCAAAGATGTATGATGTCTATATTTTCTGATATGATCGAAGAAATTATGGAAGTTTTCATGAATAATTTTTCTGTCTATGGAAAAACTTTTGATGATTGTCTTGAAAATTTAGACAAGGTTTTGCAAAGACATGAAGAAAAGCACTTAGTCCTTAATTGGGAAAAATGTCATTTCATGGTTAGAGAGGGAATAGTGCTGGGACACTTAATTTCTAAACGTAAAATTGAGGTAGATAAAGCTAAAATTAAAGTAATTAAACAACTACCTCCTCCTGTTAATGTCAAGGGGATTAGAAGTTTTCTAGGCCATGCTGGATTTTATCGTCGGTTTATTAAAAACTTTTCTTATATTGCAAGACTGCTTACAAATCTACTAGCTAAGGATGTACCCTTTTAATTTGATGATGCATGCTTGAAAGCTTTTGAAACTTTGAAACTTGCACTCACTTCTGCACCAATCATTCAACCACCGGATTGGTCATTGCCTTTTGAAATTATGTGTGATGCAAGTGATTATGCTGTAGGAGCAGTGCTAGGACAATATAAAGATAAAAAGCATCATGCAATTGCTTATGCTAGCAAAACTTTGATAGGACCTCAACTTAATTATGCTACTACCGAAAAAGAACTCCTGGCTGTTGTTTTTGCTATTGATAAGTTTAGATCTTACTTGGTTGGAGCTAAGGTGATTGTTTATACTGATCATGCTGCACTTAAATATTTGCTCACTAAGAAAGATGTTAAACCACGTTTGATTAGATGGATTTTACTACTCCAAGAATTTGACTTAGAAATAAAAGATAAGAAGGGAGTAGAAAATTCTGTTGCTGATCACTTGTTTAGAATGCAATTTAAAGATCCACAAGAATTGCCCATAAATGATTCACTAAGGCATGACATGCTCTTTCAAGTTAACAGATCTGACCCTTGGTATGCAGACATTGTCAATTTTATAGTTGCAGGTTATGTACCACCAGGAGGGAACAAAAAGAAGCTCATTTATGAAAGTCGCATTCACCTATGGGATGAGCCGTACCTCTTTAGAGTATGCTCAGATGGGTTGCTCAGAAGGTGTGTACCAGTGGAAGAAGGACTCAAGATCATTGAACGTTGTCACTCATCACCACATGGAGGACATTATGGAGCATTCCGAACACATGCAAAAATCTGGGAAAGTGGATTCTTCTGGCCAACCATGTACCAAGATACAAAGGACTTTGTCCGGAGGTGTGGATCATGTCAGAGGCACGGTAATATCAACACCAGAGATGCCATGCCACTCACCAACAACCTTCAGATTGAGCTCTTTGATGTCTGGGGAATCAATTACATGGGGCCGTTTCCGAAGTCAATAAATTGCGAGTATATCTTGGTTGCGGTCGACTACATCTCCAAATGGGTAGAAGCCTTGCCATGACATGCCGCGAACGCCAAGAACTCTAAGAAGATGTTTGAAGAAACCATATTTTCAAGATTTGGAGTACCCAGAATGGTAATTAGTGATGGAGGAACCCACTTCACTGATAAGAACTTTCGCAAGTATCTGTCAAAATATGGAATCCGTCACAACATTGCTACTCCTTATCACCTCCAGACAAGTGGCCAAGCAGAAACATCGAATAAGCAAATTAAGAATATTCTACAGAAGACAGTCAACGAGATGAGAACGATGTGGAAAGATAAGCTTCCTGATGCACTGTGGGCCTACCGCACAGCCTACAAGACACCATTAGTAATGTCCTCCTATCAAATCGTCTACGGATAGACTTGTCACTTACCAGTAGAACTTGAATTCAAGGCCCACTGGGCGATCAAGAGATGGAACATGGATTTAGAAGCCGCAGGAGTTAGAAGAAAAATGCAACTCTCAGAACTCGATGAATGGCGTGAATGAGCATACCACAATGCGAAGATTTACAAAGAAAGAACTAAAAAGGTGGCATGACAAAAGAATCAAGAAGAAGAGTTTCACTCCAGGAGACAAGGTACTACTTTTTAATTTCAGGGTAAAGCTATTCGGACATGGAAAGCTACGAAGCAAGTAGGAAGGACCTTTCACGGTGGTGGCAACTTCATCACATGGAGCAGTAACATTTCAAAATAACGAAGGTACGTTATTCAAGGTAAATGGAAAACGCCTTAAAATTTTTCTAGAATCTGACAAAAGTCCTGAGGAGTTGGATGTCATCCAATTCCTCGTTTTTCCTTAAATATTACATATCTGCCACCTCCGATACGTTTTGTACACCGAGGGATAGTTTTTAGAGGTTAGTTAAGAGTTATTAGGCACCACGAGAAAGTTGGTCGCGGAATCTCCTGAGGACAGGCCAACCGGCCCCACCCCTAGGCCGACCGGCCTCCTCTAGGCATGGTTTGCCTCGCTCACCTCTCGAGTCCCTTCTTATCTTATCCTCTTGACAATTATGCAGCCGTGATCTACGAATTTTTTGTCCCTCGTACCGAAGTCATCCAATCTAGATTGAACCCTTCTGCAAGCTAATCCGGACTATAAAACCAGGCCCCTGCTTGCCCCTAGACTCATAACTTTCCATCTACGAAGCCTCCAACCAGCAGCGAAACTCTCTTCCTCCTCCAATGGCCAGCCAACGCAACAACAACTCCAATGAGCGCAACTCCAACAACAGATCAATGACTCTCGCCATTGTTCCACCAAAACCGCTCGCCGTTGTTCCACCAAAGCCTCTTGCCACCATGCCATCAAAGGAGATCATCCTTGCATCCTCAGGAACTCAGCGGGAGCACCCTCCGCAACAATCTTTCTACACCCGTGAAGTTTCTACGCTTAGGCTAGAGCCACCTCCTCCGCGCCACACTGTCGCAGACAGATCTTGCCAGTTTAACGTGTCTTCTTCCTCC
This sequence comes from Saccharum hybrid cultivar R570, assembly GCA_038087645.1. Classification (NCBI taxonomy): domain Eukaryota; kingdom Viridiplantae; phylum Streptophyta; class Magnoliopsida; order Poales; family Poaceae; genus Saccharum; species Saccharum hybrid cultivar. Next base: position 10,759,001 of record JAQSUU010000112.1, on the reverse strand, counting down.
CAAGCCCAATGAGACGCTGACGGGGTTGAAGACCAACAAGTTTGGAGATGTAACCTGCGCCAAATACAAATCCACCACTCCTCGTCCTGCTTTCGAAGGAGTTAGAGCCAACCTAGATCATATTTGTGTCACTCCTCCTACGAAGAGACCTTCATCGTTTTCTTCCTCTTCTCGCGAGCCTAAGCAGCCTAGAGTTACCACAGTACAGCTGGAGAAGATGATAGAAGAGCAAGGGATGGAGATAGAAGATCAAAAAGAGAAGCTACAAGAACAGGAGAAGAGGATATATGATCAAGAGAAGATGATAAACTCCTTAGATAGAAGGCTAGGTGAGCAGTGGCAACTGCTCACCCGATTGAGAGAATCCAGCTCTATGACTGATCAGACTGTTGAGCAGACTTGAGGCCTAATGGCTACGCTAGCTGACACGATAGGGAAGTCTAATGCTAGGATCGATAAGCTAGTCATCAGGCAGAAAAAACACTAAAACTCTTGCAAACACTCTATGCCGTAGACTTGATGAGTTAGAGAAAGATGAAGAATATAGAGAGTATGAGTTAGTAGATTGATAAGGCACAGAGTCGTTTGAGTGTGAGAGTTTTATTAAAAGTGAGATTTATTATTTAGAGTTATCAAGTTGTTATAGTGTGAGAGTTCTATTATTAGTTAGATATGTAATAAGTGCCTTAAATGATATCAATAAAATTTTATTAGAGTCCAGTGTTTTCTCTCTTTATTATTATTTAAAATTTTTTGTCTTGTCTCCACATGTCGCGCTTAAAAGAAAACGGGAAATAAGTGTGGGGGAAGACCGCGGGATTACTAGAGAAGATTCAGTCGCGAAAATAAAAAAACACAGAAGCAAACGTCGCCAAGACCTCGCACGATGAAGCAGGCCTCGACTGGGCCTCAGCCCAGACCGATCGGCCCTAGGGCCAGGCCGACCGGCCTCTGTCGCCATGCCTTGCCTCCTCCTTCGTCCACGGTTCGATACACATTCCATACATTTTATTTTTTACTATTTAATCTTCTGTTTCGAATTAAATTAAGAATTCCCTGAATAAACACATGATCTATTAATCCTGATTAAAGGAATAAATTACTTTGATATAATTTAAAGATAGACTCACACAACACTTTTTCTAGAAGTCTTGTTACTGTTGGGAACATTTTTAGGGACCCCGCATTTCTTAACTTGTTGTGGGATATGAGATAGTAGAATAAGAGAACCTAAATCTTTTAGTCTTGTTCTGGGAGAACTTTTATTTTTAAACTTGCAAAATTAATAGTTTCACTTCTCCTTTGTAGTTTAGTAATATCCTACCAAAGCCCTACATGATAAATTTTTAAGACCAGCTTATAAGCCTTTTATTTTTAAATAGGCTATTCACCCCCCTCTAGCCATTTGGACCTTATAGGAGTTAGAGGGTGTAAGCGCGGTGCTTAGACTGATAGCTCATGAATGTACCCTATATTCCAGATTTTAGTGGTAGTTCGCAAGGATGACTCTTATAGCCTTGTTGATTCTTCTATAGTCCACTATCTCGTTTGTAGGACTAGCAGGATAATTTATTGGTAGGAGAATTCATACTCTGCTTATGACATCCTATGACAATTTCCCCATCAAGAACACTATTAGCATTTCATACTTGAAGTAGAATTAGACAGTCTTAGTGATCCCCTCTACCTTCAAAATTCTCAGTCCTTGATAGCTACTCAAGGATTAAAACTTAAGACTTAAGAAGACCATACTTCGTTCCTTTGGGTTTGATATTAAAACTGGGTCATCCTGGTGAAGTGCTACATCGGTAGACATTATCTGTGCGCTTGTGGATAAAGTAGAGTGTGCATTAATTTATACCAACATTTGTCCTTGAGAGATGGCTACCCTCCTGCACCTCTCCATCTCCCTTTTGGCGACAAGCTCTTTCTTTCCCCTTTTGGTCTCTTCGATACTGCTACAGTTCAGAAGGGCGAAAAGGAGGAGATCGGTCGTTCCGACGGTGATTTCGCCGGTCCTCTTCCTCTACGCCGGTCTGTGTGGCGTCGAAGAGAGAGATGGGTTGGGGAATCGTCGTTTGGTTGTATATAGACTAGGTAGGTGCCTATCTAGGTCTAGGGTTTGCTCGCCACCGGTCGATGGCGGAGCTAGGTTTGGCCGGGAGGGTGTACCTCTGCGGCGAGTTTGTCCGGGTGGTGTCGGCGAGGCGGAGGCATCGACGACGCCAGGGAATAATCTCTCTCGACCTCTCCTTCACCCCGACAGCGTTCTTTTTCGGCGCTTACGGCGAGGTCAGCGAGTTCTGTCCAGGAGTCTGGGGCCGGGGCTTCATTGTCTTCGCCAGGTGATGGTGTCGCTGGCCTCTTTTCTTTTGGATGCAGAGATGTCTATGGGTGTTGTGGTTGCTGGCCAGCTAGATCCGGCTCAATCCCCCTTCGACGGCGGTGGTCGTCGGCGGTGTGTCCAAATCTGGGAGTTGGAGGAGTTGGGGCACGGCCCCTGTCGATGGGCGTTCGCCGTCGGCTTCATCCTGTCATCCGTGACGGGTGTCAACTTCAACTCCGCTCAAAGCCTTTGCGCGATGGGACCCCTCTAGCTCAAGGTGGTGCTCATCTTCTTCTGCAGCGGTAGTGGCCGACGAGGAGGACGACCACCGGTGGTTCACGGAGATTCCAGAGGCTTCGATGTAGTTTTTTTTCTTTTTTAGGGATCTTCGTGTTGTTTGGTTGCGACAGTTGTTTCTGCATCTTCATACGTGTCTGTATTCGTACGTTCGTATGTATGCTCTTTTCCTTACTTGAAATGCAGATAGGTTTTATAAAAAAAACTCTCTTTTAGTGTGTTTGATCCTTTTCTCCAAAGCCCCAGGAACCTCCCAGTCCCAATGCCACAGGAAGCTGAGAGAGGGGGGGGGTGTAAGGTTAGAAATTTCTGGAGTAAATTGCCCTTACCTGCACGCTAACCTTGCTCGACCCTTGCCCGCCGCCTGGGGGGGGTAAGGTTAGAAATTTCTGGAGTAAATTGCCCTTACCTAAAGATGGCAATGGGTACCCGAAACCCGAGTACCCGACGGGTTTTACCCGATAAAAGGACGGGTATGGGTGAGTTTTTCTACCCGCGGGTATGCTACTGGGTGAAATTCTATGCCCATCGGGTAAGCGGGTGCGGGCGTGGGTTTATATTACCCATACCCGTCTACCCGTGGGTAATAAATACCCGCATATACACCTAGCTATTCTAATGATTTTGGCCCATACAACACAAGTATTTGGGCCAGCCCAACTAAAACCTACTGATGTATATAACGGCCTGCTCATCATCTTATAACCCTAGCCCCTCCCTTCCTCGCAGCCGCCGCACGCCTGCACAACATTGGCACCGCCGCGCCACGCACATCGCACATAGCCCCCCACAGCCGCACGCAACACTGAGCAACGCCCACCACGGCACCAGCAGATCAGCATGGTCGTGATCCGCGTCATCCCCAGGTGATGAAGTTGGAGCTTCTTCGATCTGGCCTCAGAGAACAGCCCCGCGGCCGCCTCCTGCGTCGTCCTTGTGCTCGGCGAGGGAGCTTCCCCATGCTGCAGTCCGCACAGACCTGCTCCATTCTACAGTCTCACGCGTCGGCAACTCGGTAAGGAACTTCTTCAATTCGTCGGCACAGACCTGCCCCATGCTGCAGCCTGCAATGATTGCTCAACTCTCGATGTCTCAATGTTGCCGGCTTGCTTCGCTTCTGTAATTTTTTTATCAATGGTCGTTGCAGTTTGGAACATTGAAATATGAAATGTGATGGTGTCCAGCTTGGAAATCTGAGCATTATGTCATTACGTGACTTTTTCCTTCGTTGGTTTCGGCGATATATGTATGATTTCGTTTAGATTTCGCGGGTGTATCATCGGGTATGGGTTACCCGTCGGGTAGCATTTACCCGTCGGGTGCGGGTATGGGTGAACTTTCGTACCCGCACGTGGATATGGGTAACCTGACGGGTAAAATTTTTCCTAGCGGGTGCGGGTATGGAATAGAAGTACCCGTCGGGTACTTACCCGTTGCCATCTTGACCCTTACCTGCACGCTAACCTTGCTCGACCCTTGCCCGCCGCCTGGACTCATCTCGTCCGCGGCCGATCTCCTCCATCCGCTCGCCGCGCCGCAACCCGGAGAGGAGACTGCGCTCGGTCGAGCACCACCTGGGGTCCAGCGTCCTCGCGACCATCTCCGGCACGGCGTCCGCCCTCTGCAGTCCCGGTGTCCCTGCGACCGTCGCTGCTGTCCTACTTCGCCACTCGCTGGCCGGCGACGAGCACCACCAGGACACTAGGTATTCCCTCCCCTTGGTCCTCCCTTCCTGCTGTGCGAAGCCGTGCCCAAACCTTAACGTAATTCATAGGTAAAAGAATCGTGCGTCCAAACCCTAACATACTATTCGTAATCCGATCTGAATCTAATTACAGGTGTATATGCATGTATATGGCTACTAACTTCGATTGCATTGCAAAAATTATTGGGTGTACATGTGTACACCCATGTCCTTAACTGGGTCCGCCCCTGCTCTCTCCTCCCCAGATCGAGCTCCTACGACTTGGATGTGTAACTTCTACTCATTGGATGTGCTTGTAGTAGCATACTGAGAGTAGCATGTTTTGTCTGATGGTTAAAGAACCGCCTTTATGCTATGCTGAATTTATTTAACCTGCAGTCCCTTTATGCATGAGGTTTATTTAGCGTCTGTCAGAGAGCAATTTCTCCTGCTTTAATTAGCTCAGTAGACTTTGCTGTTTGTTCCAAGTTAGTTCAGCTGCTCTCAACTCTGATGGTCACATGTTTGAGTCAGTCAGTTGGCTTGGAATTTTCAGTGTGCCTCACAATCACAAGGTCTAGTACACAAGATGCTGCTTATTAGAGTTTCTGAAAATGAAAGAACCGCAGAACATTTGGATTCACTAGCTAGCATTCTCCAGATAGAACATTTGCATCCATCAGAATATCATATCATGCGAAACACCACAAATAGCTTAGTTGAGACCTTATTTATCATGTATTTATTTTCTCCTCTACTTTTCTTCTTAGGGATTTTACGGTACCCTATACTACTGGTATGAGGATTCTAGTATGCAAGTATGCGCCTGTACTGTCCATAGCTGCATGACTGTTGGCTGTTGCACACAGCCATTCAAAACTGTGATTAATTCTGAAGTTTTTTTTTTCAGTTAGGGAATAGGGATTGGCGATGACTACCGATGCTAGCAATTCTGTATTTCTTGGTCTATTAACTGTTCTGTGACTAGTTAGTTGTTCGACAACCCCAAAAATATTTTGTTTTCAAGTACTTGAGTACTACTTGTCTATTGACACAACAAGAACGGCTATATGCAACACATTTGTTGTCTATTGACACAACAAGAACGTCTATATGCAGTCCCGTTCTGTCGGCGTACCACGGCTGACGGCTGATGCCCTGCAGATCCAGCAAAGGCAACGCTGAGCAGCCCCTACGACTTTGACTGGCCTGCGACCTGTGGATCTGTGCCAGCCCGTTGATTGAGCTACCTGCTCCAGCCCGAGTAGCCTGTGTTGAATGTATGGTTGGCTGAAACTTACGAAAAAGCTAGCTAAGGAAACAGGGCCAAAGTGAGCTCCAGAAAACAAAAAGAAAGGAGCGCCATGGAGAAAGGTGACGTGCGGGTGGACCTCGACAAGCTCCCCATCAAGCGCCTTGAGGCCATTGACGAGATTGGTAACGAGCACTACCCACCGTAAGTTTGCTGACAACCCGTAATCTCTTCCTCTCAAATCCACCAGGAACTCACGCGCTTTTCCTTTCCTCTGCTTGCTGGGCGGTGTCTGCGGTTGTAGGGACACTAGCAACGAGGAGCAGCGACTCGCGGCCATCCGCCGGATTGACTTCTCCTGGGTCATAGAGAAGGATGCAAAGAAGGCCAAGAAGGCGGCTGAAGCTGACACTACCCAGCAGGCATGGCCTTGGCAGGGCCTTATGGAGAGCCTGCAGCAGGCACATCAGGAGCTCTCCGTCGTCATAGACCTCATTGGCACGGTTGGTAAATGCAGATGTGCACCCAATTTCAGTCCCTGCGAATGCAATGCTGGCGATCACTTATGACTATGTTGAAAATTATGCCTCAGGTGGAGGCTAATGATGCTGTGGCAGTCGCCTCGACAACGAAGCCCAAGTCGCAGCCAAATGAAATACTTGTTGACATGGCAGTCTCTGCTGCCACCAAGCTCCAGCGCCTTAGGGTATGCTCTGTACTGTGGCTACCATGTGTAATTAGATAGCATTTTCAAATCAATGGAATGAATGCATGGAGCTCTTTAGACTATTGCAACAAAGAAAACCAGAGCTGAAAGGAACTGTAAAAAAGAATGCTTCTGTAATTGATATTTCAAGCTCTGCTGTTTACTATTGTGCTTACTGCCGTAATATTCATTTGTGCCTTTTGGGATCTCTCAGCATTTGTCACGGTACTTCAAACAATCTGCTAGGACAATGGAGCAACAGTTCCAAAAGGAGACTAGGTTCTACAGCTCCTTAATAAGGTAGTTACTGCTGTTGAAGTTTTGAATGTAAAAAGCTGTTAAAAAATTGAAGCTGTTGACACAAAGCACTGATGCATTTGCAGATTGCAGCAGAACTGGAAAGTGAAGCGGCAGCGGGCTGTTGGGAGTCCAGGAAGTGAAGGCTTCATGTTTGATCTAGTTGATAGTTCTCAGCTAGACACAACAATAATGCCTCGATTATCACCATTATCTTTAATTCCGATTGATCAAGACTCGTCAGGCACTTTGTCTGTGCAAATACCACAGAAGTCTTTCCGTTCCTTGAGCCTTCAGTTTCGTGGAGACATAGCCAATAATGCAGAAAGCAGTGCTATCAAAAAGAAAGAAGGCACATTAACCAACACAACTACTGAAGCCGAAAAGGATGTTTTGGAGAATGATGATGTCAATAAGTCTATCAAACATGCACATTCCATCCTTCGTGACATCCACAAGTCCATATTTGAGGAGCAGGTGGGTTAAATGCCTATGATTTTCACAAAGTCCTCTGACTAACTAGAGCACCATGTATAGAAACCATTGTAGTCTTCACCTTGCTGTTTTCCTTGCCTTTACCTGCACCATCGCACTTGATTTAGTGCATATCTCTTGTAGGTATTTGATATGGTGATCCGGGAGACATTTATCCAATCTCAAGGCATCAATGTTACTGGGATGTGCGAAGATTTTCTCCAATTAGCGATTGGCCAGGAGTGTTCTTTGTGCCTTTCACTTGAGCTCTCTGGACAGAATAGTAACTCAGGAACAGTAGGGCAGGAAGATTATATGGATACAGATTATACTGGAAATCTTGCAGTAGCCACTGTAAATGGGAAGGAGTCTTCAAATAAGGATGTGAGAGGGTTTCCTAACCCCAAATGCTTAGAAATTTACCTGCTACATATGTTCCATGAAAACATTCTTAGGAAACTCAGGGAGAAATCTCGTCATATGGTTCGTTACCAGGGTTCTGCTCAGGCTGCACCTGACGATTGTGGCCTGCTAAGTCATTTTTGCATGACAGTGTCTCACAGGATATTTTCTAACAAAGTACATTTGGAGCTGGAAAGTGTGGTAGGACTACTCTACACTTGTCAATTAATATAATTTTATAGTAGGCTGGCATTGCGACTTCCTTTCACTAATGCAGGTTAGTAGGGTTCCATATCTACATCTGCGTTCCCTTCCTACATGGCATTCTCGGACGTCTTCCTGGTCTCTCTACTTGAAAGTTCCTCAGCCTATCCTGTCCACAGATCGAGCCAGAAAGGCTTCAGACCATCACGAGCTGAAGTACAAATCCAGGTCACAGTTTAGTACAAAGGTGATCTTGAAAGATGGCCAAATTAGTTTAATGGGTGAGGGCGCTCCAAGCATTGCTGGATCGTTGACTGGGAAGCCATCTGATGGACGTCTGATAAATAGTTACAATTGTGACTTGGAAGACCTCCCAATGATGCTTCTGCAGCAGGTGATGAAACGCTCCCCCCTCTCTTTTTTTTTGGTAGATCTGCATGATGGAAATTGGAAAATTGCTTGTCTACTTATTTCTTATATCTCAAGAAAAGTTTGCCAAAGAATATATTCTTTGCATAGCTCTAATGTTGAATCACTGCACTCTAATTATCGCTGTGTTATGCCCTTTTGTAATACCTTTGTCCATTACCAGTTCCATGCAAATTCTGCAAGCTATTTGCAGTGCTCAACCTTATTAGTTTGATAACTTATTATTTTGTATATCTGCAGGTTGCCAGTCAAGTAATCCACTGGCTTCATGATGAAGCAATGGTTCTTGGGATGAATGTGACTAGAGATTTCCTGTGCCTGTACTTTGATCTTGACCAAGGCGAAACACTTGGCCTAGTGGCACATGTTGATCCGGATGACACATATGGCTGCATCTCATGGTACCTCACTGTTGATCACCCAATGGAGGAGGGGAAGATGTCAGCAGATAGTCCAGAGTTAGAGAAGCGTAGGTTTTTGGGGTACCTTTCACTGGAAGTGCTTTACTCTACCCTGATGGACCTGATAAAATTGTGCAGCACAGGTGTCCAGCACTGAGACTCGGAGTGATCAAATTTGCGCCTCTTGATCGACATAAGTGGATGAAATGATGTATATTCGTGCTGTATTTGAGAGCATGTAAATTGAAGCATTATGTGTACCTGATGTGTTTGCTATGTGAACGATAATGCATCGCTAGCCTTTTTGTTAGGGCCTGTTTGGATTCTTTGGTCTAAATATCATTTGGCTAAAGCTGATGGCAAAAACTTTAGACCACTTTAACTCATGGGTGTGATCTAAAATATTTTTAGGTTGTCTAAACTTTAAACAAGGCCTCAAGAGAAAGTGGTATGAAGTTTAGTGTCTAAACTTTAGACTGAGATCATGAGCCCTGACACGAAAGAGGAATTCAAGGAGGAGCCCTTGTTTTTTCATGTCTTAAATCTAACACTTATCTTTTTCTGTTTTTATTATTGGGTCTCTTCAGTTCCTGTTTCCGGCCAAATTAAGCCAGGTCGTGATCTCTCTCTTTCTCTCTCCGTCGCTCCTCACACGCATCACTTCCCTCCCCGGCAGCAGCTCGAGCAGTCGGCCGTAATCGAAGAGGATGATGGACCCAGGACGTTCGCATCGCTCAACCGAATGAGTTTTAGGGACGTTCGCATCGCTGAAGCTCAACCGAAGAGGATGAACCCATCCCGGTTTTAGGATGTGCAATAAAAACGTTAACATGTTTTTTTTTTGAGGGAAAAACGTTAACATGTTGTAACGTCTGACGCGAAAGAAATCCCACTTCCCCGTCCTTATTCTGCTAAAAAAAAAGGTTCCCCGTCCTTATAAAAAAAAATCCCACTTCCCCTTGTCCTTCACTTTCCCTTTTCTCGGCAGTTTCTCCACAGGTCCCCCAAAACCCCCACCAAAACCTCTCGCCCCTCCTCTCTCTCTCTCCGCCTCCGGCGCTGTTTCCATCCATCTCTCGCCGCGCGGGTTCCCCGATGCCCTCGGCCCCCGCCGCGGTCTCCCCACCCCACCGAAACCCTAGCCCCGATTCCCATATTGATGGCGGGCGTGGCGACCGCGCGCGACGTGGAGGAGGTCATCCAGAAGCTCCACTCTGATCGGGCCAGAGTCCGCGATGTGAGAACCCCTCTTCTCACTCAGAAACGAACAAGGATTGCTGCCTGCTTCCTTCCTGACCAATTCGTTCGTGTACCGCAGGAGGGGGTGAAGCTGCTGGGGACATGGCTGCAGGGTGACCGCGCTGCGTCCTTCTGCCGCCTCCTCGGCCGCAACACCGCCAGGTTCAAGCCCGGCCACGGGAACCTTACCGGCGGTCAGTTCGTGCATTGGCCTTAGCCCTCTCACATGCGTTTCCCTTACCCCTCTCACATCATTGGCTGATGGTTTCACGATTTTGTTTTCGATGGCGCTGATGCTATTTGTTTGCAGCCACCACGTGGCCGCTCCTCGTCCTGGCGCTCATCAACTGCGTCAAGGAGGACATCTCGGGTAAGAAGCGCGGTGCCACCAAGAGCGCAGCCGCCCGGATGTTCCGCGTTGCTGTCCAGTGCGCGGAGGACGTCAAGCTATCAGGTTGGCTCTGATTCGAAGGGCTTCTCGTATTTGATCAGTTTGCTGTTGTCTTCTGTGCTATGCTGTGCTGTACTGTGATTGATTGAACTTCAACTGGCACAACTTGTGATGAGAATTTGAGATGTATGTATCTGAGTACTGTAGAGACGAGGTGATGGTTTTATATATGGTTTGCTTGTGATTTTCATTTCCCTGCAACAAAACATGGAAAGTAAGGTGGCATGCCGCTATCGTTCAAGAAGTTCAGATAAAAATTGTTTCTGGACCATGGTAGAGCGTCAGATACTCAGATGTTTTTGTTTTTACCATGTTATGCATAAATTTTAGAATTGGGCAGGTTGCCAATAACATTTCATGCAATTTTCACGCAGAGAGTGCAGTATTCTTTAGACAGTGTGTCCTGTAACATTACCCATTGTGTTCTTAGTGTTCTTATTAATAACAGATTTTGTAGTAGGTTGCTAGTAGTTAATACATTCTGATATTTATTTTGTTCACATCTGCTTGCTCATGTGAATTTTCAAATAGCATGTAACTTTAAATTGTTTTATCATCTAACAGTAGAGTTGATTTTTGCGCAAATGACAAGTGATTTTGACAGTATTGAATTCTGTATAGTATTTGATGGAGTTGCCTTGAGATGATCCAATGCATATTTTTGCTAACACTGATCATTGCCTGGTTGACTGGAAGACTTTCTTAAGTCGTCTCAACATAGCCGGTCCCAAGCCCGGGTAAAGGAGGAGGGTGTGTTAAGGTCTGGCGAACCAACAGTAAAAAAACAGCCACTCTCATGGATTTGAAACCCACAAGAGATTCGTTGGGGCGTAACCCTCTTAGCGACGCGCTACATCGGAACCCGGGTGTGGTGTTAAATGGGCAAGGGCCGGGTCGTCATCCCCTTAGTGGCGCGTCGTATCGTGACCCGGGTACGATGAAAAATGAGCAAGGGTCGGGTCGTCGCAACCTTAGTGGCGCGCTACATCTACGCCCGGGTGTAGTGAAAAATGAGCAAGGGTCTTCGCACTTCCCTCGACGGGTGCGAAGGGTAAGGAAGCTAGCCGAGCCAACTAGGATTCGTCTAGGTAGCTGGAACGTAGGGTCCCTAACGGGTAAGCTAAGAGAGCTAGTCGATGCAGCAATTAGAAGACGTGTAAATATTCTATGCGTTCAGGAGACTAAATGGAAGGGCCAGAAGGCGAAGGAGGTGGAGGATACTGGCTTCAAACTTTGGTACACGGGGACAACATCGGGTAGGAATGGTGTAGGCGTCTTGATCGATAGGAGCCTTAAGGATGGAGTCGTTGATGTTAGGAGGCAAGGGGACCGGATTATCTTGGTCAAGCTAGTAGTTGGAGATTCGCCTCTAAATGTGATCAGTGCCTATGCCCCTCAGGTAGGTCTTAGCGAGGGCACCAAGAGGCAGTTTTGGGAAGATCTTGATAGCATGGTTAGTACCGTGCCTATCAGCGAGAAACTCTTTATAGGAGGAGACCTCAACGGCCATGTTGGTGCGACTAATGTAGGTTTCGAGCGGGTGCACGGGGGGTTCGGGTATGGTAGTAGGAATCAAGAGGGGGAGGATGTTTTGAACTTCGCGCTGGCCTATGACTTGTTGATAGCGAACACCCTCTTTAGGAAGAGGGAATCTCATCTAGTAACCTTTCGTAGTGGACAACACTCGAGCCAGATCGACTTTATCCTTACAAGGAGGGAGGATAGACGTGCTTGCTTTGATTGTAAGGTGTTACCTGAGGAGTGTGTTGTCCCTCAATATAAGCTTGTGGTGGCGGACTTTCGCTTTCGGGTACGTGTCCACCGGGACAAACGGGCCAAGATTGCGAGAACGAAGTGGTGGAAGCTTAGAGGGGAAGCAGCGCAAACGTTTAAGGAGAGGATGCTAAACGAGGGGCCTTGGGAAGGAGAAGATGCCGACGACATGTGGCTAAAGATGGCAACATGTGTCCGGAAGGTGGCTTCGGAAGTGTTTGGAGTGAGTAGGGGAGGCAAACGGGAAGCGAAAGACACATGGTGGTGGAATGACGAGGTGCAAAGGGCTATTAGGGAGAAGAAGGAGTGTTTCAAGCGTCTCCACCATGACAAGAGTGCAGCCAACATCGAGGGCTATAAAATAGCGAAGAGGGCTGCAAAGCGAGCTGTGAGTGTAGCAAAAGGTCAGGCGTATGATGGCATTTACCAGCGGCTAGGCACGAAGGAAGGGGAGAAGGATATTTATAGGATGGCTAGAATCCGCGAGAGGAAGACAAGAGACATCAACCAAATAAAATGCATCAAGGATGGGACAGATCGACTTCTGGTGAAGGATGAGGAGATCAAGGACAGATGGAGAGAGTACTTCGACAAGCTGTTTAATGGGGAGAACGAGGGTCCTACCCTTGAGTTGGACGACTCATTTGACGATACCAACAGACGCTTCGTGAGGAGAATTCAGGAGGCAGAGACCGGAGAGGCTTTGAAGAGGATGAAGGGAGGTAAAGCGATGGGCCCTGATGGTATCCCCATTGAGGTGTGGAGATACCTAGGCGCCAGAGCGATAGTATGGTTGACTAAGCTTTTTAACCTTATTTTTCGATCTAACAAGATGCCTGAAGAATGGAGGAGAAGTATATTAGTACCTATCTTCAAAAACAAGGGAGATGTTCAAAGTTGTACTAACTACCGTGGGATTAAGTTGATGAGCCATACGATGAAGCTCTGGGAGAGGGTTATCGAGCATCGCCTAAGGAGAGTGACACATGTGACCCAAAATCAGTTTGGGTTCATGCCTGGTAGGTCGACCATGGAGGCGATTTTCTTATTACGACAATTGATGGAGAGATATAGGGAGCAGAAGAAGGACTTGCACATGGTCTTTATTGACCTCGAGAAGGCATATGACAAAGTACCGAGAAATGTCATGTGGTGGGCCTTGGAAAAGCACAAAGTCCCAACTAAGTACGTTACCCTCGTCAAGGATATGTACAGGGATGTGGTGACGTTTGTCCGAACTTGTGATGGCGACACCAGTGACTTTCCAATTAAAATAGGACTGCATCAGGGGTCAGCTTTGAGCCCTTATTTATTTGCTTTGGTGATGGATGAGGTCACAAGGGACATACAAGGTGGTATCCCTTGGTGTATGCTCTTTGCTGATGATGTGGTGCTAGTTGACGACAGTAGGGCAGGGGTTAATAGGAAGTTAGAACTATGGAGGCACACGTTAGAGTCGAAAGGGTTCAGACTTAGTAGGACTAAGACCGAGTACATGAGGTGCGATTTTAGCGCGACTAGGCATGAGGAGGGAGACGTTAGCCTCGATGGGCAAGTGGTGGCCAAGAAGGATACTTTTCGGTATTTAGGGTCGATGCTACAAAAGGACGGAGACATTGATGAAGATGTTAGGCATAGAATTTCAGCCGGCTGGTTGAAATGGCGTCAGGCTTCTGGCGTCCTCTGTGACAAAAGGGTGCCTCAGAAGCTGAAAGGTAAGTTCTATAGGACGGCGATTCGCCCGGCGATGTTATACGGTGCTGAGTGTTGGCCTACAAAAAGGCGACATGTCCAGCAATTGAGTGTAGCAGAGATGCGTATGTTGCGTTGGTGTTGTGGGCACACAAGGAGGGATAGAGTCCGGAACGACGATATTCGGGATAGGGTTGGGGTGGCACCAATTGAGGAGAAGTTGATTCAACATCGGTTGAGATGGTTTGGACATGTCCAACGAAGGCCTCCTGAGGCGCCGGTGCGTAGTGGAGTTCTAAAGCGGGCCGATAATGTAAAGAGCGGTAGAGGTCGACCTAAACTAACTTGGGACGAGTCCGTTAAGAGAGATCTTAAGGAGTGGAATATCTCCAAGGATTTAGCTATGGATAGAAGCGCTTGGAGATTGGCAATCAACGTGCCGGAACCGTGACCTCTTTTTGTCTCCCTTTATGTCCTTTTTTGTGTCTCCCTGTTTCTCGTCTCTTTTGGGTTTCATCTTTAGCCTACCCCAACTTGCTTGGGACAAAAGGCTATGTTGTTGTTGTTGTTGTTGTTGTACTGATCATTGCCTGGTCTTATAATGATGGTAATTTTCATAGTCTTTGGCATCTGTTGGGTTTGTGTGATTCAGCATTCTGGTATATATTCCCACTTTCTAGCAATACGTTTTTTTTTTACCGAGATGCCTGATGTGTGCACAATCAGTTTTTCAGTTGCTTTGAAGTGAAATATACTCTGCATGGCATTACAGAAGTGGTACCTGTATTTGCAGGGCATTCGCTACTTTTGTTCTCAGTTGCTAAGCAACTTTTCATTCATATATGGGAGGTCATAAAAGATGGCCCCAGCTTTCAGTTAGAGTACAGCATAATTCTTAGACAGCTTCTAAATGTGAAGGAGTACCGCTATCAGATGAAACCTCGAATATATAGCAGTGAGTTTTGTTATCAGAGATGCTGTATTATCATATTGTAGCACCCATTTATTTATATTTCCATGCTTTATCCTCAGATTTTGTATCACTCTACATGAAGAAGGTTGCTACTGGTTTTGATGCAAAATTCAGCAATCAGGCGAGCTCCAAGGATGAATCCTTCCGCTGTACATTGACACTTCACGTTCTACTTGAAAACCCACCGGGTGATTACCCCGACATTATGCGGGAGGAGGTTCTTAACGGATTTAGTGCAATCTTCTTACATATTAGGCAAGTAGTGTGGCCCATGTTTTTTTTGTCTCTTTTAGATCCCTTGACTTTATTGTCTCCTTTTAACTTCACTCAGTTGCGAATTCCCATCTCTGTCGAAAGTAGGTTTTTGTTTTAGAACGGGTGCAGTCTAACTTTTAGAACTTTGGCCACCATCTTATTTAAAATCATTTAGATTTGCCAATGAGAATTAGATTAGCAACTTCATCATAAAAAGTTATTTAAATTATAATATTTTATTTAAGTTCCTTATATATCTAGAAAAGGTTATAGTCAAAGATGTGCGTTGGAGACTGGTCTTCTAATGGCAAATAATCCAACATGGATTGATAAATTGATTCTGTGAAATCAGGGAGGAGGGAAAGCTTACTCGCAAACTTATGGAATGCATTAACACCTTTTTACTAAAGGATGGGCCAAACCTGGGATACAAATCTGTGAAGATCCATAATGCAGTTCAAGAGTTTATATTCCGTTGTTGGCTGGCAACTCATGATCAGGCCTTGAAGGTTCTGGTGACCTGACTTGCAGTTTTGTAACTTTATTTCTTTGTTTTTACAAAAACTGCATTGCATTTTCTGCTTCATCTTTGAAAGCTGTTTTTGCTTCCAGAGTTTGTTCATAACCTATGCGAAAGTTCAGCTGAAGATTGCCAGGAATATTCCAGAGATTTTGGAAAAACTTGTTGACGTCATCATTAAGGAACTAGACAAAAATGTTAACACTGGACCTGGTGTTCTATGGTAATGCAACTGTTGTTATTTCAAGTATATTATGTTTTTGAGTTCTTAATTGATGACATTCAATTACTGCAGGTGTGAGGCACCACGAGATGAGAAAGCTGTGTCCTTAAGGTGCTTCCAAGAGGAATGGATGGATCTCTCTGCTACTGTTTTTTATCTGGTATTTGGATCCACCACCCAACTCACCCGCATTACACAGCGCAACAACCCCCCCCCCCCCCCCCCCCCCCGAACCCCCCGCCAAAAAAAGTCGGCACAGCCAGTCAGCCATGCAAGCGCTCACTAATTAGATTTGCGGATCTTTTACTCAATACAATATATCCTTGCTCGGTTACAAATAACTTTAAAGCATTTAGGCCTGCAGATGCACGACGAAGACAGCAAACAGGGAGAAAAGGCTGAAGACAGAACATATTGTGAACCTTATCGTTGATGGCCTTTTTAGAGGATCTTTGTTTTGGTAAGTTAATTATACATCATGCACACCCTTTCAACTGGAAACTGGTCATCTATGACAACTCTACACTTGTCCCAGGTTTGAAACCCTCTTCTGAGTTATGACTGATAAGTACATTGACCCAAGGTCACCTGTTATTAATCTGTATCCTGTTTCCTGTACTTCTCCATGCCTTTAAATGTTTGCTTCCTAGTTTGTGTGGTGACTGGTGACTATAGCTTCTTCTGACTAGAGTATGCAGTTTTCTCACATGTAGTCTTTTGTAAAGTCTTAATATTTCCATGTGTTACTGCCCGAACCCCCCTGACCTAAACCTTGGGCACTATTATGCTCTAATACATGTTAGGAGCCTGATATTCGGTATTTGGGGTATCTTTCATTGTCCCATTTACACCCTTGCATCTAATCTGCTGTCTGTTAGTCGGTCCATTTCTTCTATTATTACTTTGATTCGGTGACCCCACAATTGATAACCTTGCTGTTACATTGATATTTTATCTAGTAGAACTTACTATCAATACATTCTTGGTGCAGAAGTAGTGAGAGTTCACAACTCTTCCATTTTATGCAGATGTTATTAGCTTCTCTTTACATATATCTTTTCTCCGACAGGAGCGGTTCCGTTTGTTTTCTGATTCACAAGTATGGATATCATATGGACAAATCTTTGCTAATTAGTTGGTTTGAAGCAAGTTGCAAAGCTTTGAGAAGGTAGTTCTACTTTCATAGTTTTTTTTATGTGATGATATCCCAAAGCTGGTAAATTGGATGCCTACTTTGGTTCCCGCTGTCTGATGTCTCGTTGTCAAGTACTTCTGTTATTACATTTTGTGGTTTTCAGAAATATAGTGTACACAATACACATTTAGGTCGTGTCCCTTATTTACATTCAATAACCATTCGTACCTCAACTTTTGGAATACATAGTTAATTGCTGGTCATATGGCAATAAGGTAAAGCAAATCACATTGTGGATATCAGTACTACAATGGTAGAGAGAAAAATATATCAACATGTAGTTATATAAATGAGGTTTATATAAATTGAAGCATGTGCATGCTATTTTTCTTCTCTATTATAAAGTGGGAGGAATGATTATGCTTGCGACCTTGCGTTACTTCTGCTCAACACAGATGAAACATGCTAACTGAACCAACATTTCTAAACTTGAAAATAAAGAATGAATAACATTAGATGTCTCTAAAATTCGAACTTTTACATGTTTTCATTTATTACTTCTGCCTCTGTCCACTAATATAAGGACTTGGGTTCAAATTTTTTCTGCAAGCGCAAATATAAGGATTTCTGAGTGTCTATTCAAGAGCTAGCCAATCACAATCAGACCTGACCGTAAATTGACCTGGGTGCTTTAACGAGGGGCATAAAAGACTTTCCCTACCTGCCTCCCCCCCCCTCAAAAATCGCAGAAGTCCAAGTCCTTATATTTGTTATTCAGGGGGTGGGGGGGGGGGGGGGTAGGTTCCTAGAAGTTGCTCATTTTACTCATTTTCTTTCTTTATGGTGAAAAGTTCTCTATGATTTGGCTTGTAGTACTTCTGTGATGCAATATATCTGATTCATTGACTGCTACTATGTTCACACAGTATCTTGAGCCATGCAAATGCCATACGATTTCAGGATTCACTACTCTGGCTTCTCAGGTTTGTTTGGTTCTACCAGTACTACATTTTGCCCCTTCTATTGTTTTCTTTCTTCTCTCTGGGGTGGGTAGGGGTGTGGTGGTGGTGTTTATTTATGGCTTATAGCATCTGATACCATTGTATGTTGTTCGATGGACATGTTTATCACAATTTACTGTTTATTTGAAGTGTAAATGGCCACCAAGTAAAATGATATGTAGCTAACAATTACCCACTGCTGCAATTTTTTTTTTTACTTTTTGTCCTATCAATAATAGTTGCTAACTTGTCATTGTTCTTAACAGGACATTCATGGAGTTCTCCACAGTGCTCATGTTTAACACTAGGGAGAAAGTACAATTTTGTTTAACAAAAGGCGAGGTTAAATTTTCAAATCCATATTTTTATTTTCACTAGCTTCAGGCTATTTTCTGCTTACCTTATTTTCTCGAAGTAAACCATTAATCAACTGGCTTCAGGATACAGAAGATCTGTATCTGTGTTATGCCCTCCCTTAATCACTTAATAAAATTACTATATGCACGCCGTAGAAAAGTTTGGGCCCATTTTTTTTTACATTTTGTAAATTTCCAGAAAGATTGAGAGCATTCAGAAATTGCCAAAGTGGTAATTTTCTGGGAATACCCTTCAAGTGATAACACAACTGCACACAACTTGATGAGGTTGATGTGGCATTTGCACATTGTGAAGTTTTATTTTATTTTATTTCTAGATGTGTAGTGAAAACTTCCAACTATCAGTTCTCGAAAGGACCAATGATTATTTTAGAGGTGCTACTTTTGAAGTTTTAAGTGATTGTCTGATACATTTTGAGTCACATGCACCAACCAGCGCACACACACTACAGCTATCTATGTATCCCATTGCCTTTGATTCTAGATCTAGCTAAAAGAACGATATTGGTTGCTTGACACCACACCATCAAGAATATGGAGAATTTTAAGGAACCTATTATTCTTGGACAGTCAACAGACATAACTTTAGTCTGTATATACATGTCATGAATGGGGCTAGTCCTTTATTATATAACACTGCTTTCCAACAGCTTCATTTAAATTTTGGACAACCATAGTGGCTCTAGTTTAACATAATTACTCATAGAAACAACTCGTTTCCTGCTCTTCTTTGACTGTTTTCTATATTTTGGGTGCACTCAGTATTGCAGCCACATCAAGCAGTACTGAGCAGGCTGTTTGCTTATATTTTTCAGCATGTCGAATCATGACATTATGTTTTATGGCACCTCAATTCTTTTCCCAACCAAGTCTTGCCATTTTTGTAATCCATTGTGAACTTAAAGTTGATGATGTCGTCCAATAAGTTACCTGTTTATTGCAGATGTCAATTGTTGAAGATTGTTGGCAAGCCATATGGAATTCCCTTGTTCACGCACTTCCATTGTTAAGCAGCATAGATCTAGTTGTGAGCACCAATAAACTACACTATATGACCTTTTTCGTATATTGTTGCATTGCTTCTTTTTCTGTTGTATCATTACTTGTTCTAATGAAATGGTATCCAACTATTTGTTGGATAGTGTTTCTTGAATAATAATGAAACACTTATAAATTAAATTGGCCATTAAACAAAAGAGTTATCGTGCTGTATTTACATCTTCCAGTATCCACATTTTTCAGGATTTAGTCTATCAAATGGAATGATGTCTTTGCCAGTTATTCTGTACTAATTGCTTATATTATGCTTATGGTGTCTTATGAACTAGTGAAATATCACAATAATTGCTATAATACAATTAAATTTTTCACTGGATCTGTGTTTTATAGATTGGAATTCAGAACTTTATTCAACTTTATTCTGAAAATTTGGCAACACTTTTATCACTGTAAACTTCATCTGGAGCTGCGATGTCAACCTGATTTATCTATGTCCCATCATATTGTTTTTTTTGGAAGGACAAGTCAGGACCGCAATTGTTATCTTAGTACCTTAATCATTTTATCTTATAAGTGCTTATTTGACATGACATTTGACAAGTTAGATGATTTTAAAACTGTTTATATACCATCTTGCAAACATAATTCTTAACTCATTACATTATGTGGCACCTATCTAGTACCCTTTGATTGTGTAACGGTGTGCACTTTTGTGGGCTGATTCAGCTCTGATTTTGCTGGGTGGAATGATCGTGCGGGTGAGCTTCCCACCCTCAGTTTAGTCAGTTGCCAACTTATCATCCAGGATGAGCTCTAACTATTCCTGCGAGTAACTTATAGCTACCACTAGGTGTTTCTAATGTTTTCTTTTTTCTCTTCTTCCAGAACCAAGTTCATACACCATTTCTATCAGAAGATACATGGAACCTGCAAATATTTAAACAATTTCCATCGCCGTATGCTTTCTTCCTCTTCTTTTTGTAATTGTTGGTTTAAAAAGTGACCCTGTTTCTACAATAGCTCTATTTTAGGTACTATTTTTGTTGGCACTTCCACCTCTTTTCTTACCTTCTCGTTGATTGAATTTGATGGTTCTTTTTCTTATGAAATTGGTAGGGCTGAGCCCTACTCAGTATGAGAGATAACAATGATGTTGAAATACAACAGAGTTCAATGGACAAGCCAGAGGTTCTAAACATTAATAATCTGGCAAAAATAAATTGCAGATGCAGAGAATATCTGTATACCATTATCTTAGGATGATCACTTGTACATACTAGGTCTTTAATTGGAGTTGTATGTCATTTGTAACCTAGGTACTTGGATAATTGTGGTTTACTGTGGCATCAATATTTTTTGTATGCTATTTTATTTCTGCTAATGACCGTCCATATAATTATCCTTATGTTTCTTCTGAGGAGTAGAAGTTTCTTTGTGTGGTCAGTTGTACATGGTATACAGGTTGCACCTATTTTTTTTTGTTTTCTAGATGATGACAGACAGAAAATGTAGCAGAAAGTTCCACTTCTTGAATGCTACTGGCTTCTTTACTGAAACCTCTAAATGACTGCTTTATGTAGCTGTGAGGTTATGGAAAAGTTCCACCAATGAATTCACATTGTTTGGACCTGATAAACTGCACTGCAGTTGGGGGGAAAATTGCTGAACATCTTATAAGATATACATTTTGTGACCATTAGTTAGAGAAACAGTTTTGTGAGATCACTTGTCTGCAATAGTAGTAAGTTCTTTGAAAAAATGTTGTGCTGTAAAGATATTGGCTTATGTAGGTTGTTGAATTACTTATGTAGTTATGTTTCATAAAGATTATTTATGTTTTGTAAGGATTATTTGAAATAGCCAAATAGGCAATAATTACTAGGGGTATGTGTATATACTGAGTTGGGTTTATCATTGGATTGAGAACAGAATGTAAACCTTACCAATTTATCAGCTATTTAGGTTCTTCAAGTCAATGGAGGCAATGTTTTTTCTTCTAGGACCTGGTGGAGAAATTTAATTTAATCTCATAAACCTGAAACTGAAAGTTAAATTGATCTTGTTAAATTTATAGATTCAATGAAGTTTAAGGCTTTGAACCTACACTGAAATTGCAAACTTATTGCGAAGTGTTTGCTTGCACCAAGAACTGAATGGTTTGGTTGTGTTGGAGTATGTGTGTATTAGGCCCATGTGGCTAAGGCCCATGTGGCCCATGTATGGTTACTATATAGCTACCCTTCTAGGGTTAGCCCAAATTAATAGAATCACAATCTCTAGCATGGTATCAGCAGCTTAGGTTTCCTTCCTCTCCAGCCGCTGCCGCCCTCTCCCTGGCTACAGCCGCCGCCGCCGCCACCTTGGCCGGCGCCGTGGCCTGGCTCAGCCATGGCTGGCCGGCGCTCCCCCCTCCCCCTCCTTCCTATTTCCACTCCTTCCCCTCTCTTCCATCGTCTTCTTGGGCCCAGATAGCCGCTGCTGCTGCCCAGACCCATCTCCCAGGCGCGGCCCGCTCGCCCCTCCCCTCCGCCGCCCTTCCACCCGCCGTCGGCCCAGCTCTGGTCGCCCACCCTTCCCCTGCTATTGGGCGGCCCCCTCCTCCTGGCCTGGGCGCAGCCCCTCCTCTTCCCCTCACCCCTGCTGCCGCCACCCTCACAGCCGCTGCTGCTGCAGGGGGCGCTGCAGGGGGCGCCGAGACTGCCGCCGCTGCAGGGGGCGCCGGGGGGGGGGGGGGGGGGTTCCTGCTGAGGATGGGGGGGCTGCTGCCGCTGCTGCCCTGACAGAGCAGCCCGCCGACGCCGTCCATCTTCCCGGCACCGGGCTGGATGCCGGCGGACTCCTTCCTACCGGTGTTCAGGCCTTCCCGGCCCCGTCTCCACCACAGCTTACCCACATCTACGCCGGTCGTGACGCCTCGCCTCTCGCCGCTGCCCTCGTCGCTGCCCGGGCTGCAGCCGTTGAGGGTCAGGCTCGTCTTCGTGCGGCCGCCCTCACCTGGGAGCGCGAGCGGGATGCGGCCGACGCCCTGGCCCGCCAGATCGCCGACGTGGAGCAGCGCCTCGACCCTCCTGTCTACCACGACATCGGGGCCACCTCCTCCGGCTCGACGGGCCACCGCACCTCCACCACCGCGGTCATCAGGCACGACCCTGCCGACCCTCTCGTGGCGCAGTTGCACTACCAGGCCGGGGGGGTCCAGAACATCCGCCTGCTCGTCCCGGTGGTTCTCGATCCCGAGTCGCCCTCCTATGCCCGTTGGAGGGACCTGGTCCTCCTCACCCTCCGCCGCTACGCCCTCGACGACCACGTCCTCGCCGATGCCACTGTCGCGGCTCAGACCCCCTCGTGGCTGCGCCTTGACAGCATTGTCCTCTCGTGGATCATCGGGACGATCTCCCTCGACCTCCACGACCTCGTCCGCAACACGGCGGATGCTCGCCAGGCCTGGCTGGCGCTCGAGGGCCAGTTTCTGGGCAATGCCGAGGCCCGGGCTCTGAGGCTCGATGCGAGCTTCCGGACCTTCGTCCAGGGTGACCTCTCTGTCAGCGAGTTCTGCCGCAAGATGAAGACCATGGCTGACTCTCTTGGTGACCTTGGTTGGCCCGTGGAGGACCGCATCCTCGTCCTCAACGTCCTCCGCGGGCTCAGCGACCGCTACGCTCACCTCAGGACGTGAATCACCCGCCAGCGGCCCTTCCCCACCTTCCTACAGGTCCGTGAGGACCTTGTCATGGAGGAGCTCACTCAGGGCATCCAGCCGGGGTCCGCCACTTCTCCGGGGTCCTCGTCCTCCTCGACGGCTCTGGCTGCTACTCCGCCGCGCCCGTCTGCTCCGCCACGGTCGTCCGCTCCTCCGCCACCGTCTCTCCTGGGCCCCCCTCCCTCCGGCCCGAGCGGGGGTGGGGGGGTCGTGGCGGTCGTCGTCGCCATGGAGGAGGCCGCGGGGGCGGCCGGGGTGGTCACCTCCACTCTCCGGCACCCGGTGGACCAAGGGGGGGGCAACATGGCCTTCCTTCCAGAACCCGTGGTCCGGGCGCATCTCCATGTGGCCCTACCACGCCCTCGGGGCCGACTCTCGTCCACCGGTGGCCATGCTCACCGGAGCTCCTCCTGCTGGTCCTCCTGGCGCCTTCCCTGCTATGTTGTGGGCTCCACCCTCTGGGACTCTACCAGGGGTCGCCGGCTGGGACCAGGTGGCCCTGGCTCGCTCGTTCAGCACCATGGGCCTGACACCTCCGGTCGGACCCGAGTGGATCCCTGATTCGGGAGCCACCTACCACACCACTCCTGACCCCGGTATACTTTCATCGCTCCACTCTCCCTCTTCCTCTCTTCCTTCGTCCATTATGGTCGCAAATGGTTCGTGTCTTCCAGTCACGTCTGTGGGTACCGCCGGTGCTCATGGCTCCTTCCGTCTTCCTGATGTTCTTGTTGCTCCTTCTATGGTTCACAACCTTCTTTCTATTCGTCGTTTTACAGCTGACAATTCTTGTTCTGTGGAATTTGACTTTTCTGGTCTTACTGTAAAGGATTTGGTTTCCCGGCGTCCTCTGCTCCGATGTGACAGCACCGGGTCCCTTTACACCCTTCGCTTCCCGGCGGCTCCTTCGTCTTCTTCGCTGTCCGTTTTGTCAGCTGCCTTCGCCGCTTCTACTTCCTCTACTACTTGGCACCGGCACCTCGGCCATCCTGGACGTGATGCCCTGATACAGCTCAGTCGTAGCTCCGGTCTTCCATGTACTCGGGCTCATGATGAGCAACTGTGTCATGCGTGCCAATTGGGCCGACATGTTCGTCTTCCTTTTCATAGTTCTACTTTCCATGCGGCCTGCATTTTTGATCTTGTACATTGCGACCTATGGACATTTCCTGTTCTAAGTATTTCCGATTATAAGTACTATCTTGTGGTGGTAGATGATTTTTCGCATTATTCATGGACTTTTCCCCTCTGTGCGAAGTCTGATACGTTTACCACGCTCCTTCACTTCTTCACTTGGGTGTCCACACAGTTTGGCCTCACCATCAAGGCCGTCCAGTGTGACAATGGTCGCGAGTTTGATAACTCCACCTCCCGAGCATTCTTTCTCTCTCACGGTGTTCAGTTGCGCATGTCTTGCCCATATACCTCTTCGCAGAATGGCAAGGCTCAGCGGATGATTCGCACCACCAACGACACCGTGCGCACCCTTTTGTTTCAGGCCTCTCTTCCTGCTTGCTTCTGGGCTGAGGGCCTGCACACCTCCACCTACCTCCTCAACCGTCTTCCTTCTGCTGCCTGTCCCGCTCATGCCACACCACGCCCTCTTCGGTACCCCTCCTCGGTACGATCACCTCCGCGTGTTTGGGTGTGCGTGTTACCCCAACACCGCTGCCACTTCCTTCCATAAGCTGGACCCCCGCTCCACTCGGTGTGTCTTCCTCGGGTACTCCCCAGATCACAAGGGATACGGTGCTTTGACCTTACCTCCCGACGGGTCCTCATCTCTCGCCATGTGGTGCTCGATGAGTCCGTCTTTCCCTTCTCCACCACCACCACCCCTCCGGTTCCTGACCCTCCCTCCCTTTTTCCCGCTGACACGGTGGTCCAGCCACCTTTTCCGTGGTCTCCTGCAGGTACCGCTTCGCCGAGCTCCTTGTCGGCCTCCTGTCCCGGCTCCCCGGTGGGTCTGGACCCGTCGTCCTCTGGCGCGGCCCTGCCCCGGGGGGGCCGTGCCGGTCGCCGTCGCCGGATCCTACCCCGGCACCTCCGTTGAGGTTCGCCGCGCCGGTACGGGTGTACCAGCGCAGGCCGCGGCCGCCGCCGCTCGCGGTCCCTTCTCCACCGGGGACACCGACACCACCACCGCAGTCCCCGCCGACTCGTGGTGCACCGCCGGTCTACCACCCGCCGCTTCTTCACCGACACCCGCGGCATGTTCACCCGATGGTGACACGGCACGCGGTTGGCACACTGCCGCCTCGTGCCCTTGCGGCTTCGACCGGCGACGCGGTGGTCTCCCCGGTACCCTCTTCCATCCGCGACGCCCTGTTGGATCCTCACTGGCGCCGCGCGATGGAAGAGGAGTACGCCGCGCTACTCGCCAACCAGACGTGGGAGTTGGTGCCCCGACCGCCAGGCTCCAACGTCGTCACCGGCAAGTGGATCTGGACCCACAAGCGTCGAGCTGATGGCACTCTTGAGCGCTACAAGGCTTGATGGGTCCTCTGGGGTTTCACTCAGCGCCCGGGAGTCGACTATGATGAGACTTTCAGTCCGGTGGTCAAGCCGGCCACCGTCCGTACCGTGCTCTCGCTGGCGCTTGCTTGGTCATGGCCCGTCCACCAGCTGGACGTCAAGAATGCCTTTCTGCACGGCCTTCTCACCGAGACAGTATACTGCAGTCAGCCGGCGGGGTTCGTTGATTCCACCCGTCCTGACATGGTCTGCCGGCTCAACAGGTCTCTCTACGGCCTTAAGCAGGCACCCCGGGCGTGGAACCACCGGTTTGTTGCTTTCTTGTTGACACTGGGGTTCGTGAAGGCCAAGTCAGATACATCACTGTTCGTCTATCACCATGAGGCTGGCACTGCGTACTTGCTGCTCTATGTTGATGACATTGTCTTCACAGCCTCCAGTGAGCCACTTCTCTGCCGGATCATTGCCGCTCTCCAGCAGGAGTTTGCTATGAAGGATCTGGGTGAGCTCCACCATTTCCTCGGGGTCACTGTTGAGCACCGTCCTGCCGGGTTACTTCTTCACCTGCGGCAATATACTCGGGATATCCTGGAGCGGGCAGGGATGACTGACTGCAATCCCTGCTCCACTCCGGTCGATACTCAGGGCAAGCTGTCCGAGGTTGAGGGACCCCCGGTGTCTGACCCCACTGCCTACAGGAGTCTCGCCGGGGCCCTTCAGTACCTCACCTTCACCCGGCCGGACATCACCTATGCAGTTCGGCAGGTCTGCCTTCATATGCATGATCCCCGGGAGCCTCACCTCACGGCTCTCAAGCGCCTCCTCCGCTACCTCCGGGGCACGCTCGACTACGGCCTTCTACTTCACCGGGCCTCCTCCACCGACCTCGTCGTCTACACCGACGCTGACTGGGCGGGGTGCCCGGACACTCGCCGCTCCACCTCCGGCTACGCCGTCTTCCTGGGCGGCAACCTGGTTCCTGGTCGTCCAAGCGCCAGCCTGTGGTCTCCTGGTCCAATGCTGAGGCGGAGTACCGCGCTATTGCTAACGGCGTGGCGGAGGCCTCCTGGCTCCGGCAGCTTCTTGCTGAGCTGCACACTTCGCCCTCCCGGAGCACACTGATCTACTGCGACAATGTCAATGCGGTCTACCTATCCACCAACCCCATCCAGTACCAGCGGACGAAGCATGTGGAGATCGACCTCCACTTTGTCCGTGATCGGGTGGCCATGGGCGAGGTGCGGGTCCTTCATGTTCCGACTACCTCCCAGTTCGCGGACATCTTCACCAAAGGCCTCCCGTCCTCGACCTTCGCCGAGTTTCGCTCCAGCCTCAACATCACTGGTGGCTAGTTGCGTCTGTGGGGGGTTGTATGTGTTCTTTCTTGTTCTTGTTCAGCCTGGTACTCCGCTGCGCCGGTAGTTCAGACTGCGGGGGGTGTTGGAGTATGTGTGTATTAGGCCCATGTGGCTAAGGCCCGTGTGGCCCATGTATGGTTACTATATAGCTACCCTTCTAGGGTTAGCCCAAATTAATAGAATCACAATCTCTAGCAGGTTGCAGTTGGAAATAAATAACTCATTGAGCATTGATTCCTTGCAACAGCTGAAGCCACTTTCGTGGCAGCATAATAGATCCATCAATTCAGGGCCTGTTTGGTTTGGGGTGTTAAAGTTTAACAAACACTTTAGCACTTTTGTCTTATTTGACAAAAAGTTTCCAATCTTGGACTAATTAGGCTTAATAGATTCGTCTCGTAAATTACTCCTAATCTGTGCCGACATGCATGCAATTAGTCTACATTTAGTACTCCATGCATTTGCTGCAACATTGATGTGATGGGAGTTAAACTTTAACATGTCCAAACCAAACAGGGCCTCAATATATTCTGTGATATGTCTGACATCTTTGCTTCGCCTTTCCTTCAGTACTTTACTGATCTGGATGTTTTTGCCTAGTCATTTGCAGTGTTCTTGCTAATACCGAGTTAAATTTTTAGAATTTCATTTCGGTTACCACAGAAGTTATGTTACAGTCTTTATTGCTCCTTGTTCTTCCTTCAGGTCTGCTCTGTATTTTGTTGCCTGTTACTTCTCAAGGATAGGCTTTCAGGTATGTTAGCTACCTTGTACTGCTTGTTTTGCTCCTTTGGGCCTCTATGGTAGGGTGGCAAAAATTCTAGTACTTCTTGTAATGTTGTTTCAACTGTTCTTCTATTTTGAAAGTATAAGTACTCCTAAATCTTACTCCTGTAATTCGGGTTAAGTGACCAGGACTGGACATAAAAGAGAACATTCTGAGACCATTTTTCCAATCTTGAAGTTTGTGTCAGAAATAGTTTCAGTTGATTTGATTATTTAGTCAAATCTGCTATTACCAAATGGAAATTTTATTGTTTTACCTTTTGGGTTGTTTATGGCTCAGCAATCACGGATGACATGTTGCTACTTATTTTAGAGCTATCATATACACTTAGCTGCTTTCATAGTTATTGAACAATGCATATGCTGCCATTTGTTATTATTTGCCTAATTTGTCCATGATCAAGCTTGAGAAAAAAGTTTAAACTTGTACTCTTGGGTTTTGTGTACTACCATGCTTAGCAGACTAAAATCTTGAACTGATTGTTGTAAATCAGTGCATATAAGATTTAGTGTGTCAATAGAAACAACTGAAAGCAAAAAGCCAAATCACCTTAATAGTTTGGTATACTAGTTCTGATTATCTGATCGGCTGATCGCATTATCCTGTTCCAACTGCAGTCACTCGTGGATTAGTTACTATTTATCTATTTTTTATTTCAAATATGCAAAAAGAATGATTCCATTCTTTAATATCACACCCTGCAGGGTGACTTATCCAATTCTATCTTTGTTCGGAAGACTCTGCTAAGGTCAACTTTGGAGTTAATTCATTCAAAGGTGACTTTTGATTTTTTCAAGCAACTTCTTTTTTATTATTATTTTTGGTTCCAAATTTGATCAAGTATTCTGTGCTTCTTGAGAAACGAGTTCATTATTTTGCTTCATATATGTTCTAGAGTTTAGGTTCATGTTTCTGATGGTGTTATATGTATGAACTGATGTGCAGTAGTGCAACATTTAGGCAAAAAATAATACAGTGTATAGGTATAAGCATCAAATTGTTCTTTTGAACATTTATATACAGAGGTAAATTTTCTGAGTCATTTTTAGTAGCTTCTGGATTGAAGGTACCACACAATTGTTTTTTTTTCACTTTTTTTTGAGTTTTTTCTTTTCTTTCGTTCATTGGCATTAGGATCCAAGTCAAAAAGGAAATCCTTTTTTCCTTTCATTTTGAGTATCCCTTCTTCCGGTGCTAGGAGTACGTATTGTTTATGCCATATGTTCATCAAAGACAAGTTCTAAACGAATGAGTCGGTTTCATAAAAGTTCTTTCCTTTGGATCTGAAATTGTGAAGCATTCTGTGCAATTATTCTTTTAAAGAAGGAACTACATATTTTACACAGTTACCCATTTGTGGTAGCTAATTGGTGAAAGGGTAAAGGGTCTTGAGGACAGGAATAAAGTTGACGTTGCTCTGATCGGTGTTGGGGTTCGATTCCAAACACCAGGAAATTCATGAATGGGTGGTGGGCGGGCGGCGCTGGTGCAGAGGCAACGATAGCGTGTGGGGCGGGCAGTGGTGAAGAGAGGAAGAAGAGATAAGGCTGTCTGCTGGGGTTTACTGATGACATGTGGTGTCCAAGGAACTAGTTAACGGTGACCAAGTTTATGGAAAAATATATTGACATCTACAATACCATATAAATGCATTATCAAAACATATTTCATGGTGGATTTAATGAAACTATTTTGATGTTGTAGATTTTGGTGCATTTTTCTATGAACTTGGTCAAAGTCAGAGAAGTTAGACTTACGACAAAACTAAAATCTCCTAAATTTGGGAACGGAGGGTGTATATACTACCATGCTGCTTATAGTTTAGGTATTGGGAGCCAGGAGTAGTTGATTTGTGAGTATGTTTGAAACTGTTGGAGTGTGAATGTATTAGGCCCATGAGGCTAGGCCCATGTGGCCCATGTATGGTACCTATATAGCTACCCTTCTAGAGTTAGCCAAAATCAATAGAATCACAATCTCTTACATGGTATCAGCAGCCTAACCCTTCTTCCCTCCCTCCCTGCCGCCGGCCCCAAGCAGGCAGGCAGGCGCCGCCGCCACCCATGGCCGGCCGGCCACCTCCTCCTCCCCCACCTTCCTCTCTCCCATCTACCTCCTGGGCGCCCTCCTCCCAGCCGCCGCCGCCCCCCTGGGCGGCCTCCCAGCCGCACCCAGCAGCCACCGATCCCCTGCTGGTCCTAGCCGCCGCCGCCCCCCTGCTGACCCCAGCCGCCGCTGCTCCCCTACTGCACCCAGCACTGGTCTCTGCTGCTCCTCCCTCCTCCCAGCCGCACCCTGCAGCGGCCACCACCGGCGGCGCACCTCTTCCTCTCCCATGCGCCTCTGCTCCCTCCTCCGATCCCCTGCTGGACCCTGCCGCCGCCGCTCCTCTGCTGGCCCCAGCCGCCGCCGCTCCCCTGCTGCACCCAGCGCCGGCCACTGGTGCCCCTCCCTCCTCCCAGGCGCACCCAGCAGCGCCGGCCACACCTCTTCCTCTCCCATGGGCGGATCTTGCCCGACCTGCTGCACTGGTGGCTGGAGGACCTACAGCACCTACAGCACCGGTCCCTGCTGTGACCCTCACTGCCCTGGCTGCCTTGGCCGCGGGTGGGGGGGTTACTGCCGGCTCCGAGCGCCGCCTCTACAACCCATACTACGACCTTCCCACCTCCCCGGAGTTCCTCTTCCAGGAGGAGGCTGTCGTGCAGCGCCAGCCGGTGGTTTCCTGGGGCGAGAACCTCACCTTTCCCCCACCCATGGTGGACCTTCCTGGCTCTCCAGTCGCAGCTGCCGGGGGGGGGGGGGGGATCTCCAGTCCCTTTCACTCCTGGAGGTGCGTCCGACGGAGGTGGCCTCCTCTGCTGCTGCCTCCGCCCTAGCGGCCCTTCCTCCCACTCGTTTTCCGCTGCTGCTCCTGGCTCTGTGAGCGCCGCTGCCCCTGCGGGCCTGGCCGCTACTGGTTGGCACGCGGGCGTGCACAGTACCAGCGCCACCGCCGCTGCCTATCGTGCCACGGCTCCCTACCCTCTGCAATCGGCTACCACTCCCCCGCCGCCGCAGCCGGGCCATCTTCCAGGCGCCGCCACCACCATGGCCGCGAGCGCCGGGGCCGCTGGTGCTGGGGGTCCTGATTGGATCGCCGATTCGGGCGCCACTTTCCACACCACGCCCGATGCGAGTCTACTTTCTTCTCTTCGTCCTCCACACTCTTCCTGTCCCTCTTCCATCATGGTCGCCAATGACACTTGCATTCCTGTCTCCTCCGTGGGCACTGCCAGTTCCCACGGCTCCTTTCATATCTCTGATGTTCTTGTGGCTCCCGGTATGGTTCACAACCTTCTCTCTATTCGCCGTTTCATAACTGACAACTCTTGTTCGGTTGAGTTTGACCCCTCTGGTCTCACCGTGCGGGATTTGGCCTCCCGGTGTCCTTTGCTCCGATGTAACAGCACTGGGCCTCTCTATACCCTTCGGTTTCCGGCGTCTGTTTCACCTTCACCTTCCTCAGCGTCTGTTTCACCTCCTTCGCCTTCCTCAGCCGCTTTCGCCGCCACTCTTTCCTCCACCACTTGCACCGTCGCCTCGGCCATCCTGGCCGGGATGCCCTGACACAGCTCAGTCGTAGTTCCGACATTCGGTGCTCTCGGGCTCACGATGATCACTTGTGTCATGCATGCCAGCTCGGCCGTCATGTTCGCCTTCCCTTTCAGTCCTCTTCCTCACATGCCACTTGTGTCTTTGATCTTATTCATTGCGACTTGTGGACTTCTCCTGTTCTCAGCATGTCTGGCTATAAGTACTATTTGGTGGTGGTTGATGATTTCTCCCATTATTCCTGGACTTTTCCCCTGCGTGCCAAGTCCGAGGCGTTCCCCACTCTCAGCCACTTCTTCGCTTGGGTATCCACTCAGTTCGGCCTCACCATCAAGGCTGTCCAGTGCGACAATGGCCGTGAGTTCGATAACTCAACCTCACGTGCCTTCTTCCTTTCACACGGTGTCCAGCTCCGCATGTCTTGTCCGTATACCTCATCTCAGAACGGCAAGGCCGAGCGCATGATCCGCACAACCAATGACATCATGCGCACCCTTCTGCTCCAGGCGTCTCTACCCGCTCGCTTCTGGGCTGAGTGTCTGCACACCTCCACCTATCTCCTTAACCGACTTCCTTCTACTGCCTGCCCAGCTCCCACGCCTCACCACGCTCTATTCGGTACCCCTCCTCGGTACGACCACCTTCGAGTCTTCGGGTGTGCGTGTTACCCTAACACCGCCTCCACCGCTCCCCATAAGCTGGCTCCCCGGTCGACCCTCTGTGTCTTTCTCGGATACTCTCCGGATCACAAGGGTTACCGATGCTTTGACCTTGCCTCTCGCCGTGTCCTCATCTCTCGCCATGTCGTGTTTGATGAGTCAGCATTCCCTTACTCCACCACCTCTCCACCCAGACCTCCCGCTGACCCTGCGGAGGCTTCCTTCTTTCCCACTGACCCGGCGATTCCGCCACCCTTCTCCCTCTACCCTGCAGGTACTACTCCGGCGCACTCTCCAGGTGGTCCCGCCTCGCCCCTGCCGGACTCACACCAGGACCTTCCGGTGCCTGACACGGTCAAGGCAGCCCCGGAGCTTCCGCCCTCGCTCCCTGTGGCTTCGCTGCCTCCCGTTGTGCCTGACGCTGCCGTTCTGATCGCGGAACCGAGCACACCGACCCCACCTCCTCCCGGGCGCTTCGGGCTCGTCTACCAGCGCCAGCGGGAGCCGCGTCCGCCCTCACCTCCTTCCGGACGCTTCGGCATCGTCTACGAGCGCCGGTGTGAGCCGGCTCCGCCGATCTCGTCACCAGCGCCGTCGTCGCCGGTGCATGCTCCGCCGGCATCGCCACGCTCTCGCGCCGACCCGCCGGTGTACCACCCGCCTCTTCTTCATCGGGACCCTCGTCACACTCACCCGATGGTGACGCGGCAGGCGTCTCGCCCGCAGGCCCTCACCGCCGCCTGCGAGCCGGGGATCTCTCCGGTACCCTCTTCCGTCCGCGCGGCCTTGGCGGATCCTCACTGGCGCCGCGCGATGGACGAGGAGTACGCGGCCCTCCTCGCCAACCAGACATGGGACCTCGCGCCTCGTCCGCCGGGCTCCAACATTGTCACCAGCAAGTGGATCTGGACGCACAAGAGGCGCGCTGATGGTTCCCTGGAGCGCTACAAGGCTCGCTGGGTCCTCCGCGGCTTCACTCAGCGGCCCAGCATTGACTATACTGAGACCTTCAGTCCTGTGGTGAAGCCAGCTACAGTCCGCACCGTCCTCTCCCTGGCTCTCGAGCGCTCCTGGCCTGTGCATCAGCTGGATGTCAAGAATGCCTTCCTCCATGGCATTCTGACTGAGACGGTCTACTGCAGTCAGCCGGCAGGTTTTCTGGATGCTTCTCGTCCTGACTTCGTCTGTCGGCTCAACAAATCTCTCTACGGGCTTTCTCGTCCTGACTTCGTCTATCGGCTCAACAAATCTCTCTACGGGCTCAAGCAGGCACCCCGGGCTTGGTACTCTCGATTCGCTACCTTCCTGCAGACTCTTGGGTTCACGGAGGCCAAGTCTGACACCTCCCTGTTCATATACCACTATGGGGGTGAGACTGCTTACCTGCTCCTCTATGTGGATGACATTGTTCTCACTGCCTCCAGCGAGTCTCTGCTCCACCGCGTCATTGCCTCACTCCAGAAGGAATTTGCTATGAAGGATCTTGGGGTGCTCCACCACTTCCTCGGCGTCACTGTTGAGCCCCGACCTTCAGGCCTGTTCCTCCACCAGCGGCAGTTCACTTGTGACATTCTGGAGCGAGCAGGGATGACCGCCTGCCAATCCTGCTCTACACCGGTGGACACCCAGGGCAAGCTGTCAGAGGCTGGGGGTCCGATGCTTGGGCCAGCGGACTCCACCGCATACCGGAGTCTTGCTGGCGCGCTTCAGTACCTCACTTTCACACGGCCGGACATCACTTATGCCGTCCAGCAGCTCTGCCTCTACATGCATGCTCCGCGGGAGCCTCACCTGGCTGCTATGAAGCGGCTTCTCCGGTACCTCCGTGGCACACTTGGCTACAGGCTGCTCCTCGGCCGGTCTTCCACTGCTGAGCTGGTTGTCTACACCGACGCTGACTGGGCGGGATGCCCGGACACCCGCAGGTCCACCTCCGGCTACGCGGTCTTCCTCGGCGGCAACCTGGTCTCTTGGTCGTCCAAGCGCCAGCCGGTGGTTTCACGCTCCAATGCCGAGGCGGAGTACCGTGCCGTGGCCAACGGCGTGGCCGAGGCCGCCTGGCTCCGCCAGCTCCTGGCTGAGCTTCACCGCCCACTCGCCAGGAGCACGCTCGTCTACTGCGACAACGTCAGCGCGGTCTACCTCTCCACCAACCTCGTGCAGCACCAGAGGACCAAGCATGTGGAGATCGATCTACACTTCGTCCGCGACCGGGTGGCCATCGGCGACGTCCGGGTTCTTCACGTCCCGACCACCTCCCAGTTTGCGGACATCTTCACCAAAGGCCTCCCTTCCTCGACCTTCCCCGAGTTTCGCTCCAGCCTCAACGTCTCCAGTGGCTAGTTGTGGCTGCGGGGGGTCCACTTGTTTTCTTTCTTGTTCAGCCTTGAACTCCGCTGCGCCGGTAGTTCAGACTGCGGGGGGGTGTTGGAGTGTGAATGTATTAGGCCCATGAGGCTAGGCCCATGTGGCCCATGTATGGTACCTATATAGCTACCCTTCTAGGGTTAGCCAAAATCAATAGAATCACAATCTCTTACAGAAACTACCAAATTCTGGTGGCACCCTTACACACATGCGGGTCAATTTAGTGGTAAAGAATGTTCCCTTGTATGTGTTTAGTGTTCTGATTAGGGGCATGCATGGATTGGTGAGTTTGTTGTGCATGTGTAGTGGCGAATCTGTGTTTGCATCTTTAATTGCCAAGAAAAAGTTTGCTTTGGGTTAACACTAATAACGAATAAAGGGGGTGAAATGGACTTCAGTTCACCTATGCACCACTATGTCCATCGTTAAGCTTCATGTGGAATGGGTCATCCATTTTCTTTCTTCCTTGAGATTTGCAAGCTGAATCACTGGTTCATTTTTTTATGACAGGAATTCTCTCTTTTGAATGAACAAAATGTTGTTATCATTCCTGAAGCTATTTTCTCGCTGTGTGCTGGTTTTTCATCGTCAGCAATTAATTCATCGGATGTATTGCAACTGTTTGGTGATTGTAAAATTTATTCCAAGGTATATTGTTAGTTCGTCATCACAAGATTTTACAGATTACAGTCGAGTATTTCTGAACTTGTATTTGTTCACTTAGTGCCAATTTGATTTGTTTTAGATGTCTCTTGAGGATGATAACTGGGTTCTGAAAGATGAACTACCCTACTCTGTGGAAGCTTTGTCAGAAATCACTCTGGATACTCGTACCAAGGTGCTTCACTTATTGTTCTCAGTTGCTCTGCTATTAGCACTTGTGAATGCTAAAAAACACTTTGCCTGGCAGTATAATCTTCTATGTTTTCCTCGTCTCTCCTTTGTTTGGTCTCTTGTGAATGTTAAAAAATACTTGTACCTGAGGTTAAAAAATACTGCTATTAGCTCTTGTGGATGTTAAAAAATACTTGTACCTGAGGTTGAAGCATTTTTTGACAACTAGGTCTTTCATGTTGTAACTAGAATATCCTTCATCACTGAAATGATATAAAGCCCTCCCAAACGTTGATGTAAAAGAAAGCATGCTTTGAGCAGCGTGCCTTTTTTTTCTTCCCTTTTTTGCTGTACATGGTAAGAGCTGGACTTTGGTACACTTAGGCACCACCTCCTCCACACAAAAGCTCATCAAACTTGGAACTCACCATGACACTAACTAATGTACAATTTCCACTTTAGCATGGAAGTAGTTTTTTTAGAAGAGAGTTTCCTTTGGTTTTATAGAAAGCAACTGGAAGCAGTTTAATAAAAAAAGACTTTATCAAACTTTTCAGTGTGTCAATTAGTGTCATACTGTCATTTGTTGCAAGCACCAGCATAGTGGTTGGTTCCATCTGGAATGCTTGGTATTTTGAATGGTTCAATAAAGTTTACCGGTGGTTAAACCCATAGTTTGTTGTCTTAGTAAGTCAGACTTTGGTGGTCCTAAAGATTATTCTTGAAACGTAATTTTTGTTTGACTTCTACTGATAAAGTCACAGAAGATGCTTTATTGGTTACAGGTTATGTCTCATAAAGGCCACCGTATACATCTTCCTGGGACTATCCAGCAACCAATGCTCCTCGAGCTCATGGAATTCATCAAAGGATTTGTGGTCTCAAATGAGCAGTTTGAGAAAGTGGACTTGAATAATCTTGTTCTTGTTTGTTCTCTTCTCTGCAATCTGATTCATTGTGCATTGTTGTCAAGGTATCTGTTTTATTTTCATCTCCTGGTCTGCTTTATATTTTAATATGTCAGTGGTACAACATTTACATCTCCAGGAAAATTTTGCACCCAATGAAATCAAGTACCATATTTTGATAATTTAGTTTTGCCTTGAGTTGACAGCAGTATAGGTTGTGTTCAAATTCATAAATTTTGCTGCAAACGGGAGATAATGCCCCATAAGTGGGATCCATCCTCCCACATTTTTCTATTCCTATGCACCTGTTTCCCAAAGTCTTGGCGTAGGCTGGGTGCAGTCCACGTGGCTCTCAGCCTGGTAGACCGGGTTGTTCAATAGGCTGTTTTCCAGTAGTTCCATATAAAACTGGCATTCAGCCCATCTATTCCAGGTTCACTCGCATGGCCAGTCTTTCTAGCAAATTAGATCAGTGCACAAATCGGTTCTTGTTTGACTGCTGTCAGTCTGGTTTTATGGTTCAAGCTATAACTTGAGTGTCATGTAGTGCCCATGAGTCTTATAGTGGTTGTCTTTCAGTATGCCTAACATCCTTTTGTTGTTCTGTGAGTTTTTTTCAGGTCCATGGAAGAAAAATCTTCACTTTTGCAAGAGGCAGTAGATTATATCACCAATATTTTAAAACATATTGTGTCATTTGTTATGAAGAAGAACGATGGACTTTCTCATGGTCTTACTAACCTAAGTTCAACATTGGATACAACGGGCTCTGCTTTATCCTCGATCAAGAGCTTACTGTCTTCTCCAATATTTAATCTGTCTAGAGTTGATAATCGAGTTTGTTCTGTGGTTATCAAAAGAATTACTGAATTACTTGATGAACTCTTGGTTGCAATTTCTCAGCTGTTTTGTCAGATTTCTAGTTTAGTGAGCAATTTTGATGCAGAGAGTGCTGGTAAAGTGCTACCAACATCCAGTGTCAACTCAGAGGACCTAAATCCTATTTTGGACTGTAAAAGTAGTGTTGCTGATATGGATCTTGATGTGATGGACTCTGGTGAAGTAGATTCTGTCACGGCTAGTGCGAGTGGAAGTATGGGTAGCTTCTTACGACCTTTGGAGTGGAAGCTAGATCTAGTTTGCATTATTTCAACTTTTTTCTCAGTTTCATCACTTCGTACATGGGAAATTTTGTACAGCTTGGTGGAGAAAGAAAGTGATGTGAAGGTAAATTTTTTGATGATAGCTGCTTAATATTGTTGTTATTTTACTTCATAGCTATCCTTGTAATACCTGGTTTCATTTTGCAGGTTCGTCAGGTCATCTTGCTTAACCTTTGCAGAAACATCTCAGCGTCATCTAAAACTGTATCTTCAGTGGTACTCTATGGCTCATATCTTTCATTAGATAAAATCAGGACTTATGCTGTTAGCTTATGTGTTTAATCCAATCAGGCATTTATGTGATTTTAACATGTTGACATCAATCATGCAGGTCCATCTTATAATTGATATGAGGAACAGAGGTACAAGTTCATTACTTGGCCCTGCGGAGTGCTTAACTCATGTACATGCTTTATTAAAAACATTGATAGCTATCCATGATGGTGGGCAAAATGCTGATGGAAAGCCACCAGGACGTGAAGTGTTTTTCATTGAGGTTGGTATCTACATATTTTACACACGATATAATTTACTGTGACTTGTAATATTTTATTTATACATTCAAGGTTTCAATGACTGAATAAGAGAGTTGTTTGGTGCAGTTTCTTTTTTTTTTATTGGTTGAACATTTTGATCTCAGAGTGAGACATTAGAAACATATCAATCACATAAATCATGTGATTAAATTGGCTGTCATTTCTTTAATCTTGAAATATTCACTGATCAAGGGAAGCACAATTATTTTGGTTGGCTTTTAATTTCAGTCAGTGAGGGGCTTATATGTTTTGTCCTCCAACTGACTGATAGATATGTTCCAACTATCTGCAGAACCAGGACATCATATTTGACTTGGTAAATAAGGCTACAGAGATAAGTTCCGTAGATTGGTTTTCTCGCATCAAGCTCATTGATTGTGTCTCCTCCTTTATTTGCCTGTTCCCTGATGTTGCCCAGGTGATTCTTATATCTTGCTTTTATCAAGAGAACTGCCATTGAAATGTACTCCATTACATCAGTAATTTAATATCATTATTATAATTGCAGGATTTGATCGGGTGTTTGCTTGACATGCTGCATGATGCTGATTACCGTGTCAGGTTATATTTGGCTAGGCAAATCGTCGTGTTATTCCAAACATGGGAAGGGCACAATGAATTATTTAATGATGTTTGGTAGGTATTGACAACTATGATTTGATGGTTTTGTGTTAACTTTTAGAAGTGAATTAGATATTCATATGATGAACACTTATGACTCATTACCAGTCATCTTAAGCATGTAATTTTGAGAGTAGGTTTAGCCTTTTCCAAACCATGATATCACCACAAAGCTAAAAAAAAATGCCAATCCAGTTAGTGCTAACAGGTACCTGTAATAGTTGACTGCTCTACATGAAAGGAGTTTTGCTCAGTTTTCTCAATAATATTCTGCAGCTAATCACTACTAATTTCCTAGAGCTAAGAAAGATTCCTTCTGAAACGGCGCCAGGTGGACATTCATTTGACATTTTAATATTGTATTCGTTTTGTACATAGAAGGTAGAAGGTAGAAGTTAGGGCCTACTGAATGTAGGGGATTGCTGGAACTTAGTATCGTCTCTGTCCCCCACATCTGGACAAGGCTAACTTAGAGAAGTGCACACAGATTTACCTTGTCGAATCTAAGTGAGAACTATCATTTAGATAATTATTAATGTTATATATTTACATTTTGAAATTTATTATTTAAAGCACGGACTACTTTGCTTTTGCTATCATTTCCTTGAATGAAATGGCAGCTTGTGTTCAGGATATTTTCTTGGATCGATGATATAGAATTTTGGGTAAATCTATTGGTTTATGTCTTGGGCAGTCTGTTAGGCCTTATGGGCTGCGTCAGTAGTATGAGAGGCCCATTTGGGTTAGGGTGAAAGATAAAATTAGCCATCTTGCTTAGGAGTCGGGAAACCTCTCTGTATAAAGAGAGGAGATGTATCAATCAAGGGAGCCAAGTAAGAGATCAATCTATTTTCATCTTCCTGTCTCTAGTTCCTAGAGCGTCATCGCTGGCCCATAACCTGCGGCCTACTGTTTAGGACCACGTCGAAGTTATCTATCCATCCAACCCCCACCTCCATTACATTTATCTCCTAATTTTCTGTACAAGACTGAAGTGATAACTGATAATGGATCATACTTGTGACATTTAACTATTAGTACTCTTTAGTGCGATTGTTAGCTTAACAATGTTTGCCAATATCAGCTCAAGCATTGGTGCCAAGATGGTGAAGTTCTCAGATATTTCTCCAGTTACAGCTAGAGAAGTCTTGGCTGCTGGTCCACAATCTGTTCCCGTAATTGAAACTGCTCTCATTACACTAGGTCATTTGGCTGTGCATAGCGAGGATGTTGAAGTTGAGGTATGTCCTTGTGGTCACCCCTTGTATTGTGCAACAGAAGCACAGAACTATTTGCTAGTCTATTGTGTATAATTGATCTTTTTTCTCTGCCAATTGTTTTTGGTATGGAAGGAAGCTTTAATGTTAGTTTCAATTTTGATATGTAATGTTATATTACAACAGCTAGCACTGTGTGTGTTGAGTTGGCTATGTGGCCTTTTAGTGTTTTGTTTTATAGGAATTCATATGCAGCATACATAAGTAATTTTATGGGAACCATGACACTAGGAGAGGTGCTGGCCAAATATTTGTATGATCTTTTCACTTTTTTGGTTCCCGTAGCAATGCATGGGCTGCCTACCAAAAGAAAAAGAATAGAGAAGTTGGTTGTCAACAGTATTCAACTTTGTATAGATACTCTAGTGTCACTTAGCAAGAACCCAGTTGGATGCAAGTAAGAGAGATGCTTGCTGAACATTTGTATGCTCTTTTCAGTTTTTTCTCTCTGTGTTCTGTTTAAATGGTGGGCCTGGCGCAGTGGTAGTGTATCTCCACTTGTGTCCTGGAGCCTGGAGGTCTCCGATTCGAATGAGCCTCCTTGCCAAAATAAGCAAGGGTAAGGCTTGCTAAATGTTCCCTTCCCCAGACCCCACCTTATGTGGGAGCTTTCAGCAATGTGTATGCCCTTTAATCTGTTCTTCTGTTTCTCAGTGCTCTCTCAGCTGGCACTCCACTACCCCTTAGGACAACTATTGGCACCGACCCAACTCACTTTTTACTATACAACATGTTGTCTGCGATGATTAAGTTTGAAGTGTTTCTTTCCTCTTTTTGAAGACAATCTCTTGTGTGTTTGTGGTAGAATACGTGTTGTCTCTAGGTCTCACTTACATTGAATTGTTTCAGAAGTATTGGTTCAATCAGTGATTTATACTATATGCTTTGTGCAGTTTATATTTTAGTTGTTCAATCAACTGAGTTTTGTGTCCTCTGATTTTTGATGTTGCAGTGTGTGTTCATGATTTCTGCTGCTGCTGCTATAGAGCCTTCTCAGCGGTATTTTTTTCACAAGCAATGAGCTATGTTTATGTTGGTGTACATAAATATTTTGTAAGATTAATAAATGGAAACTGATTTGATGCTTTATTTACTTTTATGGTTACTTCCTTTTCAGAGAATTAGCTTTTGCGTTATTTGATTCCATTTCAAGGAGGCTTGGTTATGCTTCAAGAAGCAAGGTGACTGGACACTTTTGTAGTTTATAGTGTGCACAGTTTCTGTTTGCTGCTTTTCATAGTGTGGCTGTTGGAATTGTGTTTCTGTTAGTTGGGCTAACCTTAGAAGGGTAGCTGTATAGTAATGCATACATGGGCCTCATGGGCCTAATACTTCTATACTCCAACACCCCCCCCTCCGCAGTCTGAACTACCGGCGCAGCGGAGTTATAGACTGGACATGAAAAGAAGTATACACATGAGCCCCCCACAGTCGCAACTAGCCACTGGTGATGTTGAGGTTGGAGCGAAACTCGGTGAAGGTTGAGGACGGGAGGCCTTTGGTGAAGATATCGACGAATTAGGAGGTGGTCGGTACGTGAAGGACCCGCACCTCGCCGATGGCAACCCGATCACGGACAAAGTGTGGATATCGCTGATGGCACCTCGCTGAACGGGGTTGGTGGAGAGGTATACCGCACTGACGTTGTCGCAGTAGACCAGCGTGCTCTGGAGGAGAGGGCTATGGAGCTCTGAGCTAGGAGGCCTCAGCCATGTCGTTGGCGACAGCGCAGTACTCTGCCTTGGCACTGGAGCGGGAGGCCACTGGCTGGTGCTTAGATGACCAGGACACCAGGTTGCCGCCCAAGAAGACAGCGTAGCCGGAGGTGGAGCGCCGAGTGTCCGGACAACCTCCCCAGTCGGCGTTAGTGTAGACAACTAGCTTGGTGGAGGAAGATCGCCGGTGAAGGAGCAGGCCGTAGTCGATAGTGCCGCGGAGGTAGCGAAGGAGATGCTTGAGAGCAGTGAGGTGGGGCTCCCGGGGATCATGCATATGGAGACATAGCTGCTGAACTGCTTAGGTGACGTCCGGCCGGGTGAAGGTGAGGTACTGAAGGGCACCGACAAGACTCCGATATGCAGTGGGATCTGTCACTGGGGTGCCTTCGACCTCTGACAGCTTGCCCT
This sequence comes from Saccharum hybrid cultivar R570, assembly GCA_038087645.1. Lineage (NCBI taxonomy): Eukaryota > Viridiplantae > Streptophyta > Magnoliopsida > Poales > Poaceae > Saccharum > Saccharum hybrid cultivar. The sequence continues at coordinate 10,717,486 of JAQSUU010000112.1, read as the reverse complement.
GTGTGTCAACCGGAGTGGAGCGTCATCCCAGCTCGCTCCAGGATATCAAGAGTATACTGCCGCTGGTGAAGATGTAACCCGGCAGGATGAGGCTCAATAGTGACCCCGAGGAAGTGGTGGAGCACACCCAGATCCTTCATAGCAAACTCCTGCTGAAGAGAGGTAATGATGCGGCGGAGGAGTGACTCACTGGAGGCTGTGAGGACAATATCATCAACATAGAGCAGCAGGTACGCACTCTCAGCTCCATGGTGATAGATAAACAGGGACGTATCTGACTTGGCCTCCACAAAACCCAGTGTCAGTAGGAAGGCAGCAAACCGAGTGTTCCACGCCCGGGGGGCCTGCTTGAGGCCGTAGAGAGACTTATTGAGCCGGCAGACCATGTCGGGACGAGAAGAGTCAACAAACCCCACCGGCTGACTGCAGTAAACTGTCTCAGTGAGAAGACTGCAGAAAGACATTCTTGACGTCCAGCTGATGCACGGGCCAGGAGCGAGTGAGAGCCAGCGAGAGCACCGTGCGGACGGTGGCTGGCTTCACCACTGGGCTGAAGGTCTCATCAGTCAACACCAGGGCGCTGAGTGAAGCCCCTGAGAACCCAGCGAGCCTTGTACCTCTTGAGAGTGCCATCAGCTCGGCGCTCGTGTGTCCAGATCCACTTGCCGGTGATGACGTTGGAGCCCGGCGGACGGGGCACCAGATCCCATGTCTGGTTGGCGAGGAGCGCCGCGTACTCCTTCCATCGCGCGGCGCCAGTGAGGGTCCGACAAGGCCTCGCGGACGGAAGAGGGTACTGGAGAGACCTGCGAGTCGTTGGGCATCACCGCAAGAACCCGGGGCTGCAGGGTACCAGCCGCGTGTCGCGTCACCATTGGGTGAACATGACGCGGGTGTCGGTGAAGAAGCGGTGGGTGATACACCGGTGTCGCGACACGGGCAGCCGGGGGCCGCGGCGGCGGTGTCGGTGTCACCGGCGGAGAAGAAGAAGCCGCCGGTGGTGGAGGTGACCCCGGCGAAGAAGGGGCCACCGGTGGTGACGGAGGCGGCGGCGCCGTCCGTGCACGGCGCTGGTAGACGAGCACCGTCTGGGCGAAGCGTGCAGGTGGTGCCGGAGTTGATGGCCCGGGACCCGCGTCAGGTGCAGTGACGGGGGCCGTCCCGGAAGGTGACCCCTCCAGGCCCGGGCAAGGAGCAGGGCCAGGGGTGTCACTGGCGGGCGGTGAGCTGGGGCACGGCCCTGGCGAAGGGCGTGGTGTAGCAGTACCTGCAGGAGACAACTGTAAAGGTGTCTCGACCACCGTGTTAGTGGGAAACCAAGAGGAGGGGTCAAGATCCGGGGTGGAAGTGGGAGTGGTGGTGGTGAAGGGGAAGACAGACTCATCGAACACCACATGGCGAGAGATGAGGACCCGACGAGAGGTAAGGTCAAAGCATCAGTAACCCTTGTGATCCGGGGAGTACCCAAGGAAGACAGAGAGTCGACCGGGGAGCCAGCTTGTGGGGAGCAGTGGCTGTGGTGTTAGGGTAACACGCACACCCGAAGATTCGAAGGTGATCGTACCGAGGAGGGGTACCGAAAAGAGCATGGTGCGGCGTGGGAGCTGGGCAGGCAGCGGAAGGAAGGCGGTTAAGGAGATAAGTGGAGGTGTGCAGACTCTTAGCCCAGAAGCGAGCAGGGAGTGATGCCTGAAGCAGAAGGGTGCGCATGGTGTCATTGGTGGTGTGAATCATGCGCTCAGCCTTGCCGTTCTGAGAGGAGGTATACGGGCAAGACATGCGCAACTAGACTCGGTGAGAGAGGAAGAAGGCACGGGAGGTGGAGTTATCGAACTCACGGCCATTGTCACATTGGACGGCCTTGATGGTGAGGCCGAACTGAATGGACACCCAAGCGAAAAAATGGAGAATCACGGGGAAAGCATCAAACTTCGCACGTAAGGGAAAAGTTCACGAATAATGAGAGAAATCATCAACCAGTACTTATATCCAGAAATGCTGATGACAGGAGATGTCCATAGGTCGCAATGTACAAGATCAAAAATGCGGGCCGCATGTGAAGAACTATGAAAAGGAAGACGAACATGACGGCCCAGCTTGCACGCATGACACAAATGCTCATCATGAGCCCGAGTACAACGAATGTCGGAGCTATGACTGAGCTGCATCAGGGCATCACGACCAGGATGGCCGAGGTGCCGGTGCCAAGTAGTGGAGGAAGTAGCAACAGCGAAGGCAACTGACAAAACGGACGACGAAGAAGGCGAAGCAGACGTCGGGAAGCCAAATCCTTCACAGTAAGACTAGAAGAGTCAAACTTCACAGAACAGGAATTGTTAGCTAGAAAACGACGAATAGAAAGAAGGTTGTGAACCATAGAAGGTGCAACAAGAACATCAGGAAGACGAAAGGAGCCATGAGCGCCGGTGGCAGCCACAGACGTGACAGGAAGACAAGAACCATTTGCGACCATGATGGACGAAGGGTGAGAGGAAGGAGGGTGAACGGATGAGAGTATACAAGGGTCAGGGGTGGTGTGGTAGGTAGCACCCGAGTTGGCGATCCACTTTGGGCCGACAGGAGGTGTCAGGTCCATAGTGCTGAAGGAGTGTGCCAAGGCCGCCTGGTCCCAACCGGCGAAGGAGGGCCAGGAAGCACCCCGTGGCGGTGGCACCGGGTGTGGAGCCAGGTTGCTCCCACGGCTTGGACCCCCACCACGTCCTTCTCCGCTGTGACGGCGGCCGCCACGGCCCCCTCCACCCCCGCTCGGCCCGGGGGGAAGAGGACCCAGAAGAGACGACGGCGGCAGAGCGGACGGACGCGGCGGTGGAGTAGCAGCAAGGGCAGTCGAGGAGGTCGAGGACCCCGGAGCGGAGAGAGGCCTCGGCGTAGGGGTGGACCCCGGCTAGATGCTCTGAGAGAGCTCCTCCATGACAAGGTCGTCACGAACCTGCAGGAAGGTGGGGAACGGCCGCTGGCGGGTGATCCACGTCTGGAGGTGAGCGTACCGGTCGCTGAGCCCGCGAAGGACGTTGAGGACCAGGATGCGGTCCTCCACGGGCCAGCCAAGGTCGCCGAGGGAGTCCGCCATGCCCTTCATCCGGCGGCAGAACTCGCCAACAGAGAGGTCACTCTGGACGAAGGTGTGGAAGCTCGCATCGAGACGTAGAGCCCGGGCTTCGGCATTGTCTAGAAACTGGCCCTCGAGCGCTAGCCAGGCCTGACGAGCATCAGCGGAGTTGCGGACGAGGTCGTGGAGGTCGAGGGAGATCATCCCGATGCTGTCTAGGCGTAGCCACGAGGGGGTCTGGACCGCGACCGAGGCGTCAACGAGGACGTGGTCGTCGAGGGCGTAGCGGCGGAGGGTGAGGAGGACTAAATCCTGCCAACGGGCGTAGGAGGGCGACTCAGGCTTGAGGACGACCGGGACGAGTAGCCGGATGTTTTGAACACCCCCGGCCTGGTAGTGAAGCTGCGCCATGAGGGGATCGGCCGGATCGTGCCAGATGACCGCGGTGGTGGACGCGCGGTGACTCGTCGAGCCGGAGGAGGTGGCCCCAACGCCGTGGTAGGCAGGAAGGACGAGACGCTGCTCCGCGTCGGTGATCTGGCGGGCCAGTGCATCGGCGTCATCCCGCTCGCGCTCCCAAGCGAGGGCAGCCGCACGTACACGAGCCTGGCCCTCGGCAGCCGCAGCATGGGCAGCGACGAGGGCGGCGGCGAGAGCAGAGTCCGGACGGTTGGCATAGAGGCGGGACAGGGGCAGTGGAAGCGGGGCGGGGAAGGTAGAGGCACCCTGGGCCATCACGCCCGCCCCCCTGGGCAGAGTAGCAGCGGTAGCGGTGGTGAGAGCACTGCCAGCAGTGGCTGACTGGGGAGGACGAGCCGGGGTCGGAGCAGTCGGTGGCATGCCCAGGCCGGCCGCGATGGCGGCGGCAGCGGCGGCCCTGGCGTAGGCGGCCACGGCGGCCAGATCCGCGGCGTAGGTGCCCGCGCCCGGGATAATCGCACCCTCTGTGCCGGCGGCCGGGGCGTCCTCACCCGTGCCGGGTAGCACAGTGCCCGCGGCCAGAGCGGCGGCGGCGCCGGGAGGACGCGGGCCAGCAGCGGCGGCTGCAGGGGAACGCGGGCCAGTGGCGACGGCGGGAGTTCCAGCCACCTGCGCCCACGAGTAGTTGGGTAGAGGAGGGAAGGTGTGGAAGTAGGAGGGAGGGGGAGGAGGCCGGCCGGCCATGCCTGCCGGCGGCGCGGCGCCTAGGTCGGGCAGGGAAGGGAGAGGAAAGGAAACCCTAGGCTGATACCATGTTGGAATTGTGTTTCTGTTAGTTGGGCTAACCCTAGAAGGGTAGCTGTATAGTAATGCATACATGGGCCTCATGGGCCTAGGCTCATGGGCCTAATACTCCTATACTCCAACAGTGGCAAATGTGCCAACTGAATCTGAGATAATTTCTTATAATTATTGTAAAAGAGAATGATTTGCTTTGACATATTACAATTTACATATTTTGGTTACCTCTCTGGTATGCAGTATCTGGACCAAGTGATGGGCCCGATTCTTTTTCGATGGGTTGCTTGTGAGATGAATCTAGTTTCACTTGTTGAGGTAACATTTAGTTCTAATGCTTATGAATATGTTTCCGATATCATCATAGATTCTCCCTCAAAATTTCGTCCAAAAAGGATTCTCCCTCAAAAAACGAAAAATGTCGGCATGGATTCTCAATATGATTTTGAGGTTTCTCTGTGGAGTGCTATAAATGATCCTCTTTGAGATTTGTCTAACTCAATTCATATGATGCTTTTGATTTTTTTTTAAGAAAAGAGTTACCTCTGTCCCCAGACCCCACTCGTGTGGGAGCCTCTGGCACTGGGTCTGCCTTTTTTTTTTAAAAGAGTTACCTCTGCTTTTAAGAAAGCGATAAGATTCACCAGGAATGGCTGGGGTTGCCAGCTTACAAAAGCACTCAGAAACTTATCCAACATCTATCCTATTACAATTAGATTTCACCAATATCAGACACGTCCAAGGTCGATGGGCTGAAGCCCTTCATCCAACAGAGGACGATACCCATGATCTCGTCAACTCGATCCTTGTCCTTTGGCTTGAGCTGGATAGACCACCCTGAATGTTTGATAACTTCTAGCCAAAAAATGCTTGTTACCCATGGCCCATATGTGCAGTGTAGGTCAAAAGGGTCAAATCTCTAATGCCTAGCCTTTCAGCTGCAAACTAGATTGCTACTTGTATTTTCTGTATTGGCTGCAATTTGATTTAAATTGTCGTACTAGGGAATGAAAATTATGAAAAATATCAACATTCTGAAGTTTTAGAAAGACAAATCATTTTTTGAAGTGTCCAATATTTTTTCTGTTCCACAAAAATACATTCTTCACTCACTTTTTTCTGGGTGTACGTTTCCATGACCTCTGCATTGGGTGCTCTTTTTTCCTTTACTCTTAGAATAGCTGAAAAAATTTGGAATCAAAGGAACCAAACTATTTATGCTTGATGCTTGATCTCATGATGTTATGTTGGAACCAGCCAAAGGATCAAACTCACGTGAGACGTGACAAACGCTAGCACTCTGACTAATATAGATGCTAACTCACTGTTCACACGTGTGTACACACACGCACGCGCAGACAAGAGTAGTTGCGGCGGCACAGACCTTTTTTTTTTGGTTTTCTGCTAGTGACTACACACTGAAACAATGTGAAGCTAGCTAACAACTTGACATACATACTAGATCCACTAACACATGCATGTACTACCTAATCAAACTCCTAACCACCTGGCTAGCATTTTGACTCGTGTGCACATGACTAGATTACGGCCTCAATGTCAACACATCACATTTTCAGCCACATGCTCATGCAACATGTCTAACAAGACGATGTGATTAAACACATCTATCCTACACGCAAAACTCAAAACACATACAGGTCAAAATTAGTGCTGACATGTTGTCCATAAGCTAGTAATTTTTTTTGTTACTATATTTAAGGATTACCTTTTTTTGTTTTTCTGTATTTAATCTGTAATGTCCAATATTGCTAATGCAACAGGTGCAAGAAATGTTTGGTTATGGGTCTGCTGAGCCAAAGAACTTTGTTGAACATTGTAGTTCATGGCTTCTCCCTTTCCTCATTCTCAGGGGTAATGATGCTGATATGAATTGGATATCAAAGGTGAATGTTTACTGATATTCCAAAAAGACTAGTTAGTACATAATATATCATTAGTTTACATGTAGGGGTCATATAAACTTTTTAAAATGCATATCAACAGCTAACTTTCCCATCCCATCAAAGAAAAATATCAATGACTAAGTAGAGCATTTTCCCCCCTTCTTTATCTTGTTTCCTTGAATGCCCTTTACAACTTTTGTGTTTACAGTGCTGTCTCCATGTTCTAATCTCTCTTTTGTTTATATATATTTGTTTCTCAGATTTTATCTCAACCTTTGTCAATCATTATCAAGAAATACTTCGTTCCAATCTTTGGATTGTGCATTGCTGTCAGATGTGGCACAGGGCCAGAGAAGGACTTAGCTGAAACTGTCTTATGTGAATCAGTTTTGCAGCTTGGTGAAATTTCTGAGCTTGAGCGTGATCTCATTAAAAAACATATGGTATGCTTCCCGATTAGAACATCTCTTAATCTGCATGTGCTTCGTGATGTTCCATTGCTATGTGATTCAAAACTATCAGCCCTATCAGGTTTGTTCCATGATACGGTAGTGCTGGACTATTTTGGTAGTAAGTAGAGCAGAGATTTTTAGAATTGTTGAGGTGATTCCAGACCTGCGAATTCAGGCTTGCAATATCTTTACAGCTGTAGCTAATAAGATAACATTATTCTGTCTGCTGACGTCTGCCAACACCAAAAATTATTTACTACTAACTAGAGCTTTCTAGAATGCATGATGTTTGTGCTACTACTAATTGTGTTCAACGCCTATGTATTGTCATTTCCCAGTTTCATTCTTGCTTATGGTATATGATTATGTAAAGCTGTTTCAACTTTGGCTCCTTATTGTACTCATTCTTCTATTTATAGGTTGCGATCGTTGCTTTTTTGCTCTCTGTTTCATCATCTGCTCATGGGCCACAAATTCCATATTTTTCCAAGGAGACTGTTGCACTTTCAGTCAGAATGGTTGTTGATGGATTTGTGGACACAATGTATATCCTCATTCATTTTCCCTATGCATTCTAATGCTTACATTATAATGCAATTGTTATTCCAGTATCATGACTGATTTTTGACGTTTCAGGGATGATAATTTGGCTGATACAGTTGTTATTGATAAAATTAATATATTCCGTACTGACAGAGTATTTAAGGTATTCTGTTTGTCAAAAGGCTATGTTGTTGTTGTTGTTTGTTTGTCTCATGGTTGTCTTTTTTATGAATTCAAAATCTGCAAAGGGTAATGGATCTGTCTGGCCCCCATGTTTTTTTTTGAGGTCACTGTCTACTTGTCTAGTCCCTAGCTGCTGCAATGCCTTTATCTTTGTTGGTATGGATCAGGGTTCCAAATACCAGCAGGACTGGAGAATGCAGTTATTGAGTTGTGAAAGTGGTAAAATATGATAATACTATTAATACCGGGTTTCAGATCCCAGCTTGCAAGAAGAAAAAAAACCGTGCTGTGCTTCACCCAAAAAATAGTGGCAGCGTGTGGACCTGTGGTAACCTTGCTGCTGTTCCTGGGCGTAGTTGCAATGGTCGCCACCCAGATTATGGTGCAGACCAATAGGCTGAGCCCAGGGTTCGGTGGTTTCCTTGGCTGGTTTGACTTAGTGCAAAGCCGTGGGGGCAGTCTTTCATTCACTGGTCAAGTTTTTAGTGTGCACCGGAAAACCAGCAGGTTGTTAGTTGTTAGGAATAATAGAGGCTGAATTGGATGATAATATTGAGGCCCAATAGGACTATATTGAGGCCCAATAGGACTATATAGAGTCGTGAGAGACACAAGAGGGAAACCCTAGACTAGGAGATTACACTAATACTCTTGACTATTATACCTTAACACCCCCTGTATAATGTTTTGCACTATTTTATATCTCTAGTGTTAATTTGTTATTAAATTTGCTAAGCTATCAAAATTCTACCATGTGCTAAGCTATCAAAATAATGATGAAACATTTAAGATGTGTTTATTTTTAATATAAAGTATGATGTCCTATATAACCTCACAATATTTGAACAAAACTTGTATGCTTACAAACAAAAATACCAAATCTTGTTAATGGCTAAATTGAACCAACTCAAATAGTCGGGGGTAGTAAATTGAAACAAACATTAGTTTAGGGGGTTATCTGGACATAGGACAAACTTGAGGGGAGTAATTTGTACTTTTTCCTTAAATAACCGTCCAAATACATGTTCCCAGGAGCAAAGCTCAGTGTAGGGCTACATCGGCCATGGCTTCCCTGCCCTTTGTGATTCACCATTACTTTTCTGATTTGTGAGCTTGTTAGACTTGAGAAAATCACACTGCATGTTCCCAGATATCTCCATGCACAAACTGAGGATTCTTTTGCAGTATCCTATGTGTGCTTTAAATTTATTATTCTAGTACAAGAAAGATGATATGGAATTTGTCATCTAGGATATATCATACTTTGATGATAAACTAGTAACAGTTCAGGGAGAAAAGCAAACAATATTGCAACATCAAACTAATAATACACTACGTCAATAGGAAATCCATTTGTATGTTTGTTTAAATAATAAGTTGCGTATTCATCATTATCCAATTTGTTGTGATACTTATGGTTTGATTACATAGAGATCGTTATCCAATTTGTTTTTGCCGGATCGAGATGACAGCCTTAAAAACTGTACTTCTGGCTTGATTACATTGCGATTAGAATAATTACATATTTTGTCCATTGTTAGAAAATGATTTTCCCTGAATATTTTTAGCTTTTATTGGTAGTGGGCATAGGGTGTTCGGTTTTCTATCTCATTTCTCTCTCTCCACAAACAGTGTTGCAATAGCACGAAGATGGTCTTCTTTATGTGCAAACAAATAATATGTTTTTGCGTATAAACTAAATGAGCACGACTTTGATCTATAATGTACACAATCTTGTAGAGTGTGGTGTGGTTGTGACCAAGTTCCATCTGTCCTCTTAATCTCTTGCAGTTCCTGTTGTCAATACATCAGCAAGTTGCAGATGCTAGCCACCCCAGGCACATGGGTCATCGTCTTTGTGCAATTGAGGTTTTAATAGATGTACTTGGACACAGGGTGGTTCTTGAGAGCACTTGCTTGTGAGTGTTTTTCTTTCTATTTCCTGTTTTATTGTTTTGCCACTTGATTGTAAGATATCTGTGGGTTTGGACAATACTAACATTCATGCAATTACCTGGGCAAACAAACATGTGGATACTATTCTGACAAAAGAGTCAACAACTGCAGCAATCCCTTGCTTCACAATACTGTAGCAATTACTTGGTGTTATTGTTGGTCCCTGTGATCCCTGCACAGGTAAGCAGTAAGCTTACCAGCACACACACTCACTATGGCTAGAGGTAGAAGAAGGGGTTGAGCACAGCTCACACACACACACACACACACACTGCAGATGCTCCAGCGCTGGCCAAGGCTCTGCCCTTTGGTTGTGGCAAACTGAGCTGCTTTTTCCATTGCATTGCTTGTGATATATATACAACTCTTGTACCAACTATAAGGTACACAAGAGTATGGCTGAGTACAGCCCCAACTACTCCTAGTACTACAAGTACCTTGCTTAGATCAGCCCACTACCAACATGGCTGATGTAGTTTCTACCAACTGTTGGAGTATATGTCTGTGGCCCCACCTCTTCTTCCTCCACCACTTGGCACCGGCGCCTCGGCCATCCTGGTCGTGATGCCCTGATGCAGCTCAGTCGCAGTTCCGACATTCGTTGTCCTCGGACTCCCGGTGAGCATCTGTGTCATGCGTGTCAGCTGGGCCGTCATGTCCGTCTTCCTTTTCATAGTTCTTCTTCCCAGGCGGCTCACATCTTTGATCTTATACATTGCGACCTCTGGACTTCTCCTATCATCAGCATTTCCGGCTACAAGTTCTATCTTGTGCTGCTTGATGATTTCTCTCATTACTCCTGGACTTTTCCTCTTCGTGCAAAGTCGGAAGCTTTCCCCGCCATTCTCCACTTCTTCGCGTGGGTGTCCACACAGTTCGTCCTCACCATCAAGGCCGTCCAGTGCGACAATGGTCGTGAGTTCGATAACTCCGCCTCCCGTGCATTCTTTCTCTCTCACGGTGTCCAGAGCCAGAGTTTTTCCTTTCCTCCCCTGCTCAGCCGCCGGCAGGCCCCCTGCTCAGCCGCCGGCCGGTGGCCTCCTCCTGGCCCAGCCCCAGCCGCCGCCGGCCATGGCCGGACGGCCTCTCTCCCCTCCTCCCTCTACCTCCCGGCTGACCCCAGCAGGGGCGCCGCCGCCTGCCACCTCTTCCCAGCCGGCCATGGCTGTTTCCCTCCCCCTCTCCCCTTCTCCTCTGCCGCCGCAGCCCCATCCCCTGCTTTCCCTGGGCGCCGCCGAACCTTCCTCTGTTTCCCGTGCTCTGCCAGGCGCCGCAGTCCCTTCCCCTGCTTCCCGTGCTTCCCCTGCTTCCCGTGCTCTGCCAGGCGCCGGACCTGCTTTCCCTGGCGGCACTCTGCCAGCCGCCGCCCCTTCCCCTGCTTCCCGTACTCTGCCAGGCGCCAGAGCTTCCCATCCGGCCCTCCCAGGGGCTCCTTCTGGCGCCGCAAGTCCTCCTGGCGCGGGAGCCGCCCGTCCTTCCGGTGCTGCGCCCCTCCCGCCCGCAGCTGGTGCGGCTGCCCTGGCTGCTGCTGCGTTCCCAGGCGGCGCCCGCCCAGATGCGGCCCCTGCGGCAGTTGCCTGTTTCCTGGCGCCGCCGGCCGCTGGTGGACCCCCTGCACCCGCCCAGCCGCTACTGGTGGCCACTGGCGTGGCTGCGGATCCCAGCGCGCCCCCGCCGGCCGCTGCTCCTTCCTTTCCCGTGGCATGGCCGGCCACTGGCGGGTTCACTGCCACCGGCCCTGAGCCACAGCCGGCCGCAGATCCTCCCTCGCCCGCGGCGTGGCCGGCCACTGGCGGGCTGCCCGCCGCCTCTGGGCAGCGCCTGCCCCTTGCCCTTGCGTCCGCCTCGACCAGCCCACAGGCGCGGCTGCCAGCCATGGGTGCCGGTGCCAGCCTTGGCCCGGGCTGGACCCCCTCCGCCTCCGCGCCCCTCTTCCCCACGGCTTGGGCACCTACGGCTGCGGCTTTCCTGGCCGCCCCGGCGGGCCACCCCCTAGCGCCGCTCACCTCTGGCGCGGGCGCTGGCCAGGTCTGGGTGCCGCGTCCGTCCTTGCGCGGTCCGCTGTCGTTCCTTCTGGGTTCTCCCCCCGGGATGAGCGGGGGTGGGGGGGGGCCGTGGCGGACGCCGTCGTCGCGGTCGCGGACGTGGTGGGGGTCCTGGTTTCCACGACCCGTCATGGCCCTTCCAGGCTCCCAGTGGTGTGCCTTGCCCGCCGGCCGCCGCCATGCTCGCTGCTGCTTCTCCCGGGTTTCACCCAGCCGCTTTCCCGTGGCCTACACCTTCCAGCGCCTCACCCGCGTCGGCCTTGGCTCACTCCTTCCGCACTATGGGCCCGACAACTCCTGTCGGCCCACAGTGGATCGCCGATTCGGGTGCCACCTACCACACCACTTCCGACCCCACCATCCTCTCTTCCGTTCACCCTCCATCTTCCTATCACCCCTCGTCCATCATGGTCGCAAATGGGACATGCCTTCCTGTCACGTCTGTGGGTGCCGCCGGCGCTCATGGCTCCTTTCGTCTTCCTGATGTTCTTGTGGCACCTTCTATGGTTCACAACCTTCTTTCTATTCGTCAGTTTACAGCTGACAATTCCTGTTCCGTGGAGTTTGACTCTACCGGTCTCACGGTAAAGGATTTGGCTTCCCGGCGTCCTCTGCTTCGGTGTGACAGCACGGGGCCCCTTTACACCCTTCGCTTTCCGGCGTCCCCTTCGTCTTCTTCGCCGAACCCTCTGTCAGCTGCTTTCGCCACCTCTTCTTCCTCCACCACTTGGCACCGGCGCCTCGGCCATCCTGATCGTGATGCCCTGATGCAGCTCAGTCGCAGTTCCGACATTCGTTGTCCTCGGACTCCCGGTGAGCATCTGTGTCATGCGTGTCAGCTGGGCCGTCATGTCCGTCTTCCTTTTCATAGTTCTTCTTCCCAGGCGGCTCACATCTTTGATCTTATACATTGCGACCTCTGGACTTCTCCTATCATCAGCATTTCCGGCTACAAGTTCTATCTTGTGCTGCTTGATGATTTCTCTCATTACTCCTGGACTTTTCCTCTTCGTGCAAAGTCGGAAGCTTTCCCTGCCATTCTCCACTTCTTCGCGTGGGTGTCCACACAGTTCGGCCTCACCATCAAGGCCGTCCAGTGCGACAATGGTCGTGAGTTCGATAACTCCGCCTCCCGTGCATTCTTTCTCTCTCACGGTGTCCAGTTGCGCATGTCTTGCCCGTACACCTCCTCTCAGAACGGCAAGGCTGAGCGCATGATTCGCACCACCACCGAGACCATGCGTACCCTCTTGCTTCAGGCGTCACTCCCGGCGCGCTTCTGGGCTGAGAGCTTGCACACCTCCACCTATCTCCTTAACCGCCTTCCTTCCGCTGCCTGCCCAGCTCCCACGCCACACCACGCCCTCTTTGGTACCCCTCCTCGGTACGATCACCTTCGCGTCTTCGGGTGTGCGTGTTACCCTAACACCACAGCGACTGCTCCCCACAAGCTGGCACCTCGTTCGACTCTCTGTGTCTTCCTCGGGTACTCCCCGGATCACAAGGGGTACCGGTGCTATGATCTTACCTCTCGTCGGGTCCTCATCTCTCGTCATGTGGTGTTTGATGAGTCTGTCTTCCCCTTCTCCTCCACCCCCACTCCCACGTCCACCCCGGATCTTGACCTCTTCTCCTTGTTTCCCACTGACGCGGTGGTCGACCCACCTTTTCGGTTGTCTACCACAGGTACTGCTCCACCGTGCCCTTCGCCGGGGCCGTGCCCTCGCTCGCCGCCCGCCAGTGACACCCCCTGCCCGGGCCTAGCGGGATCCCCTCCCGGGCCGGCCACTGTCACTACGCCTGATGCGGGGCCTGGGACGTCGCCCCTGGCACCGCCTGCGCGCTTCGCTCAGCCGACGCTCGTCTACCAGCGCCGTGCACCTCCCGGATCGGCCCCTGTTACTACGCCTGACGCGGGGCCCGGGCCGTCGCCTCCGGCACCACCTGCGCGCTTCGCCCAGCCGGTGCTCGTCTACCAGCGACGTGCACGACCGGAGCCGCCGCCTACGTCTCCACCGGGGCCTCCTTCTTCGTCGGGGTGCCCTCTACCACCGACTGCTTCTCCACCGGCGACACCGACACCGCCGCCGCGATCCCCGGATGCCCGTGTCACGACGCCGGTGTACCACCCCCCGCTGCTTCACCGACACCCGCGTCATGTTCACCCGATGGTGACGCGACACGCGGCGGGGACCCTGCCGCCCCGGGCTCTTGCGACGATGCCCGGTGACTCGCAGGTCTCTCCGGTACCCTCTTCCGTCCGCGAGGCCTTGCTGGACCCTCATTGGCGCCGCGCGATGGAAGAAGAGTATGCGGCTCTCCTCGCCAACCGGACCTGGGATCTGGTGCCACGTCCCCCAGGCTCCAACGTCGTCACCGGCAAGTGGATCTGGACACATAAGCGTCGGGCGGATGGCACTCTCGAGAGGTACAAGGCTCGATGGGTTCTCCGGGGTTTCACTCAGCGGCCTGGTGTTGACTATGATGAGACTTTCAGTCCAGTGGTGAAGCCAGCTACAGTCCGCACGGTGCTCTCCCTCGCACTCACTCGGTCTTGGCCCGTGCATCAGCTGGATGTCAAGAATGCTTTCCTGCATGGTCTTCTCACTGAGACAGTTTACTGCAGTCAGCCGGCCGGGTTTGTTGACTCCTCAAGTCCTGACATGGTCTGCAGGCTCAACAGATCTCTCTACGGCCTCAAGCAGGCGCCCCGGGCATGGAACCATCGCTTTGCTGCTTTTCTGCGATCGCTGGGGTTTGTGGAGGCCAAGTCCGATACGTCACTGTTCATCTTCCACCATGGAGCTGAGACTGCGTATCTACTGCTCTATGTTGATGACATTGTCCTCACCGCCTCCAGTGAGTCACTCCTTCGCCGCATTATCACCTCTCTTCAGCGGGAATTTGCTATGAAGGATTTGGGTGTGCTCCATCACTTCCTTGGGGTCACTGTTGCGCCTCATCCTGCTGGACTTCTTCTTCACCAGCGGCAGTACACTCTTGACATCCTTGAGCGAGCGGGAATGACAGACTGCAAACCCTGCTCCACTCCAGTTGACACGCAGGGTAAGCTATCTGAGACTGAGGGGCACCCGGTGTCGGATCCCACCGCGTACCGGAGTCTTGCTGGTGCTCTACAGTACCTCACCTTCACTCGCCCGGACATCACTTATGCGGTTCAGCAGCTGTGCCTTCATATGCATGATCCGCGGGAGCCCCACCTCACTGCCCTCAAGCGTCTACTCCGCTACCTCCGCGGCACTGTGGGCTACGGCCTGCTCCTTCACCAGCGCTCCTCCTCCACTGAGATGGTTGTCTACACTGACGCTGACTGGGCCGGATGTCCGGACACTCGGCGCTCCACCTCCGGCTACGCTGTCTTCTTGGGCGGCAACCTGGTGTCCTGGTCGTCCAAGCGTCAGCAGGTGGCATCCCGCTCCAGTGCCGAGGCGGAGTACCGCGCCGTGGCCAATGGCGTGGCCGAGGTTTCTTGGCTCCGACAGCTCCTGGCCGAGCTCCATAACCCTCTTCTCCGGAGCACGCTTGTCTACTGCGACAACGTCAGTGCAGTCTACCTCTCCACCAACCCCGTGCAGCACCAGCGGACCAAGCATGTGGAGATTGACCTTCACTTCGTCCGTGATCGGGTGGCCATCGCCGAGGTGCGAGTCCTACATGTACCTACGACGTCCCAGTTCGCCGACATCTTCACCAAGGGCCTCCCGTCGTCGACATTCACCGCCTTTCGCTCCAGCCTCAACATCACCAGTGGCTAGTTGAGTCTGTGGGGGGGCTAGTGTGTATTTTCTTTTCCTGGTGTTCAGTCTGACTCCGCTGCGTCGGTAGCTCAGACTGCGGGGGGGTGTTGGAGTATATGTCTGTGGCCCATGTGGCTTGGCCCATGAGGCCCATGTATGCTACCCTATATTGCTACCCTTCTAGGGTTAGCCTAATCAATGAGAATCATAAGTTCCAACACCAACTACTAGTACTAGATGGCCTAATGCCTTACAAGCTACAGCACTAGAGAATGGACAGCCATGCTGACCAGTTCCTAATCCTAATCTGCAGCAAAGAGAGAATTGGGGAGCAGCAGATTATGTCTTACAGTTATTTCTGATAAAAGAAGCAAGGAGGTGCATGCATTGAGCACGAGCTCTGCCTAGCAATAATGTAAATTTTAAAACTACAAATATGTGTCATCCAAACCCCTCCTTGCTTTACAATACCTAAGTATTTTTTATGACCGTGGTATGCTTGAAATGTCCAAAAACACTTTGTTTTCGAACAGGGCCTTAGGGCGCATTTGCATTTGTTGGCAGCTTGCCTCACCTCACCTTGCTGGGCAAGGCTAACCTTGCCAGTGGAGGCGAGCCGAATTGGCTCGCTTGCTCAAGCAAGGATAAAGCTGGAAATCGCAGGTAACGAGGCAAGCTAGCTGTGCAACCAATGCATTTTTGCTTCTTAGTTCACGCTGAGCGAGGCAAGGCTGGTGCTCGCCTGAGATCCAAACATGCCCTTAGTGTTTTCTGAGTACAAAATAGCTTTTGCTTTGTAACATCAGTAATATTTTTCTTGGTTTTGCATTCTTTTATAACTTCTTTGTGGTGAGCCAGTGCCATCCTATGAGCTTTTTCTCGAACACGCAGGAGAGCTGCGTATCATTATATTAAGAAGAAAAAAGGGGTAAGAACCCTTGCAACATCCAAACCAACACACCCAATCTTACTCTAGTACAGGAAAAGATCACCTGTTAAGAACATAAGCTTTAGTTTATTCACTGATTAATATTTATTTATCACTGATTAATATTTATTTATTTTAATAAAAATAAAAAGCGACTGTAAGATTTATGATCTATGGATTTTTGGAATATGTGCAAAAGCACCTCCCTTTATAAGACAATGTACTCATAAGTGCAGTTGTTAATTGTTATGTTATATTGACATCATAGCAACATGTTAAGAGGTTATTGTGTGTTTATCCTCTCTTATATTAGTCTGAACATTTGAGATATTGTATGTTTCTACTGCAGCTATATTATTTCTATAGTGGGGAACTATATCCAGCAAAAACCACTGCAAGGCCAGTGCTGTAATATTTTGTCTAAATTGTTGGCTGCTTTTGATGGAAACACCTCTGCTGAAACCCTGGAAGTGCTTGGCAGGCAGCTTCAGGTGGATTTTATGAACAGTAATCCGAAAAAACAATTGTTTAATGAACTTCTGTTTACTCAGCACTTCCAACTGAACTGTCACAGGTAGTAGTTCCAAAATTAGTTATTTCCTGCCTAATCAATGAGAAAGAAGAAAGAAGTGGTACTGAAGATTCATCAAGAGTTCTTTCTTTACTCCGTCAATTGACAGTGGAGGCTGATCCTCTGCTTTATGATTACATAAGAGTATGCTTCATCTTCTCTACATATCAAAGGAAGTGGCATCAGGCTGGCCTTGAAAAATATTACAATCAGTTGTTCCTCTGCCCACAAAGCCTGCGTATTTCATTACCTGTTGATTTCCTCCTTGTGAGATGTTTAGCTGACTTAATTTTATCATGAAAGATACACACACACACACACACACAAGTAAACAGGCACATCCTTAGGTCCTATTTGGATGTTTTGAAATTGTTGCCCAGATATGAACTAGATCTGATCTAGAGCAAAGCCCAAAGGGCAGCTTGGCCTGTGGCTGCTATAATTAGATTGGAAAATGGCAAAAGCATCTCACGGTTACAAAAGGGTGCTGCTGCTTATATCAATGTTTTAAAAAACGCTAGACGCTAGGCATGCGCTAGCCTAAGGTTTAGAGTATAGGAAGTTTAAACGTAGATTAAACCTGATTAAACGTTTTTGGTTTTTTTTTATTTTTGTGATGCTGAGAGCAAAATCAGTACTAATAACATAACTAGAAGAAATAACAGTGATCATACCTCTTGCTGGGAGCAAGATTAGTAGTAAGTACTAAGTAATAACACCTGGATGTGCTGCCTTGATCCCCCTCCAGGCTGTGCGATTTCTCGAGCAGGGGCTCTGCTCGCTACCAGCGGCAAGAGTGGCGGCAGGTCACGGCCTCGCGTGTGTGAGGAAAGGAAAGGAGTAATTTCCATACCTATCTGATCCCTCCCGCCCGCTCTGTTTCCGCGTGCAGCCCGCCCACAGCCTGCACTTTTTTCCCGCGCGAGCGTGCCCTCTCCCGCTCGCGTTCTCCATGCGCGCGCGGCCGCCGCCCACCCGACCAGCGATGCCTAGCGCCGATTTTTCACACGTCTGCTCTGCCTACACGCCGCCTAGCGTGTAGACGCAGCATCTTGGCACACCCAAAGTTTAATTGGGCGCGTTGAGGTAGAGCAGCTTGGCCGCGTTGAGGTGGAGGATGTAGAGGCGATTGATGCTGCTGCAGACCTTGACGAGCAGCCGCTTGCGCCGATCCCAGATCCTCGTCACTCCATTCCCGGCTGAAGCCCAGTACCGCGCACAGGACCCGCTGGAGCTCATCCGCTGGCCCCATCTCGCCGGTGACTCCCGGTGGTAGGCGCTACTTCCTGCTGCTGGTCGACGACGCCACGCGGTACATGTGGGTGGCGCTGCTGACTACCAAGGGCGCCGCCGCGGACGCCATCAAGCATCTTCAAGCCCTGGCGGAGAAGAAGAGCGGGCGGAAGCTCCGGGCGCTGCGCACCGACAATGGGCGCGAGTGCACCATCTCCGAGTTCGCGGCCTACTGCGCAGAGGAGGGCATTGAGCGCCACTACAGTGCCCCCTACTCGCCGCAGCAGAACGGCGTCGTGGAGAGAAGGAACCAGACGGTGGTCACCATGGCGCGGGCTCTGCTGAAGCAGCGGAGGCTTCCACCGCGGTTTTGGGGGGAGGCCGTGGTGACCGCGGTTCACCTCCTGAACCGGGCGCCCACCAAGCCGCTCAGCGGCATGACGCCGTACAAGGCATGGCACGACAAGGCACCGACGGTGGCGCATCTACGCACGTTCGGCTGCCTCGCCTTCACCAAGGACCTCACCCAGCTCAAGAAGCTCGACAACCGCAGCCATCCCGGCGTCTTCATCGGGTACGCGGACGGCGCCAAGGCATATCGCGTCCTCGACCCTGCAACTCAGCGTGTACGGGTCTCACGCGACGTCGTCTTCGACGAGAGCCGCGGGTGGGACTGCGTGTGCGGGTCTTGCGCGACGTCGTCTTCGACGAGAGCCGCAGGTGGGACCGGAACAAGGGAGGCGGGAGTCCAGCTCCGGAGGACGAGGAGTTCACCGTCGAGCACCCTGCTCCGACCACGTTTGATGCTCCGACCACGCTGCGCGGCCCGACACTCCGACCACGTCGAGTGCTCTGACCACGTCGCAATCACCGGCTCCGGGGGAGCTCGGAAGCACACCAGCGACGACAACGGCTCCGAGCACATCGCAGATCGAGCTCGCCACACCGCTGGAGGACGATAAAGATCGGCTCGACGCGTTCTACGACGACGAGCCACTCCGCTACCGCATGGTGACCAACATCATCGGCAACGAGTCCTCTCCAGGCTTGGCTCCTCGTCTCTTCGCCCAGCTCCACCTCACGCATGCCGGCGAGCCAACCAACTACGCGGAAGCCAGGGGCGATCCAGCGTGGGAGGCTGCCATGAAGCAAGAGCTCGAGTCTGTGGAGAAGAACAGGACATGGGAGCACGTCGACCTGCCCGCTGGCCACCGCCCGATCTCGCTGAAATGGGTGTTCAAGCTCAAGAAGGACGAGAAGGGGCTGGTGACCAAGCACAAGGCGAGGGTGGTGGTGTGAGGCTTCGTCCAACAGGAGGGGATCGACTACGACGACGCGTTCGCACCGGTGGCGAGGATGGAATCCGTGCGGGTTCTCCTCGCCCTGGCAGCCCAAGAAGGATGGAAGGTGCACCACATGGACGTAAAGTCCGCATTCCTCAACGACGACCTCAAGGAGGAGGTGTACGTGCGCCAGCCGCCACGCTTCACTGTCGCCGGAGAAGAAAGCAAGGTGTACCGCCTGCGCAAGGCGCTCTACGGGCTAAGGCAAGCGCCGCGCGCCTGGAACGCGAAGCTGGACGCCACCTTGAAGTAGATGGGCTTCCAGCAGAGCGCGAACGAGGCAGCGATGTACCGGCGGGGCAGCAGGCGCACTGTCCTGCTGTTCGGTGTCTACGTCGACGACCTCATCATCACCGACGTTGATCCATGAGAAGTGGAGGGCTTCATGGCCGCGATGAAGGAGCAATTCGACATGAGCGACCTCGGCCTCCTCTATTTCTACCTCGGCGTCGAGGTGTGCCAGGATGCCAATGGCATCACCCTCCGCCAAGCACACTACGCCGAGCGCATTCTCGAGCTGGGAGAGATGGCGGGCTGCAATCCGGTCGCCACACCAATGGAGGAGAAGCTGCGACTCAACAGGGAGAGCAAGGTGGAGGTGGATCCTACGCACTACCGGCGGCTCGTCGGCAGCCTGCGGTACCTCGTGCACACTCGGCCGGACATGGCGTTCGCTGTCGGGTACCTGAGTCGCTTCATAGAGCGGCCCACGATGGAGCATCAGCAGGTTGTCAAGCGCGTGCTGCGCTATGTGGCCGGAACCCTGGACAACGGTCTCCACTACAGAAGGGCTCCCGGCACGGCGCGCTTCGTCGGCTACTGCGACACTGATCTCGTCGGCGACATCGATACAAGCAGGAGCACCAGTGGAACCATGTTCTATTTGGGTGACTGCTTGGTCAGCTGGCAATCCATCAAGCAGAAGGTGGGGGCTTTGTCCAGCTGCGAGGCAGAGTACATTGCCACCACTACTGCTGCAACACAAGCCCTGTGGCTGTCCAGGCTGCTCAGGGAGCTCCTGGGTAGGAAGGTGGAGGTGGTGGAGTTGAAGGTGGACAGGAACTCTGCCCTTGCCTTGGCAAAGAATCTTGTCTTCCATGACAGAAGCAAGCACATCAGGACCAAGTACCACTTCATTAGAGAGTGTCTGGAAGAAGGAAGCATCAAGGCCAACTACATCGCCACTACTGATCAGCTCGCCGACATTCTGACCAAGTCCCTGGGCAAGGCCAAATTTCAGGAGATGAGGAGGAGGATTGGCTTGAAGCAGATCACTCAGTACTAGGCTTAGGGGGAGATTGTTGGTTAAGCCTAGTACTTGTATCTTACTTTCTGCATTTTATTTTTACTGCAGTTAGGAGGTGCCTTGGCTCCCAAGTTGATCATGGACAAGCCTTGGCAACCAAGTAGCCTAGAGCATCTTACTTTATGCTGCAAGAATTTGCTTGGGAGTAGGTAGGAGCTGCTCTGCTATATAAAGCAGCAGCACCCTTTTGTAACCGTGAGATGCTTTTGCCATTTTTCAAATTCTATCCAAGCAGCCACAGGCCAAGCTGCCCTCCGGGCTTTGCTCTAGATCAGATCTAGTTTATATCTGGGCAACATGCGTCATGTGGTCCGGCACCAACCTTGACTCGTCCAGGCTTCGGTTCCTCCTTGCTGAGCACCTCGACGTCAACGCCCAGCGGTCCAGAACGCATCTACTACTCGGCACAACGCTACTACCGCAGATTCGCACGCCATCACTGGAAATTTGCTCACCGTCTTTGTGGATCCACCCTTTGTTGTAATTGGTTCGCTCCCTGGCGCTATAGATGGGATCTCCGTGTTGTCGTTGCTCGATGACAACCGATGACTCACGAGCGGAGGACTGCCCGATACCTGTTGTTTTTGTTTCCAGGCGTTGGCAAGCGATTTTTTTTTTCTGGTTGTTTTGCCCCAAATCAGGTGTAATATTAGTAGCCTCACTGGTCATCCAAACAGCAAATTCCAGTTTGAGATGAAAAAATATCCAGACTTGTAATTTACCAGGGTTTTGGACTGATTACCAGTCTTCCAAACAGGCCCTTAACATACAAGCAAAATGACCCAACTTTAACTCACATTCAGCCGCAGGGCAAGGAGGTAAATGATACCTTTGCTTTAGCCACTCAAATCTTAGTGGTAGAACAAATTCCAAATAAATGTTTGGACCCAGCTTGAAACTGTACTAATCACGTGTCCTCCCAAAACCTGGTCCATAAAGCGCTTCTCACATTCTTAAATGAACCCATAAGATAGCGTTTTTTTTTTTTGTTTCCAAACAAAGTCTCCAAAATTGTGACCTCACATTTCTTCTTTTCCCATATAACACCAATGCAAAATATGTTAACCTAGACCCTTATGATATTGTATTATTATTATTTTTATTTTCCAAACATGTTTCCTATTGTTCTAACACTTCTTTCATTTCTTATACTTTCAGTCTTCGTGCGTATCACAAAAAGTTATTATTGGGAGAAATCATCCGTAGAAGTGACCTATCTGTGGCTGATGCAGACATGGTTAGCTGCTGGCGTAGCGACCCAGATGTCATTTCTGCTGTATGGGCTCTTGTTGACCTTTGTAGCTCATCATCTTTAGCAAATGACGCCTCTTCGGTGCTTGCTGATTTTATCTCTAGGGTGTGTTTTCAGCCTTAATCCTTTCTGATGCTACAGTATGTTGGTGATGTACATTTTTTTCATCTCAGTCAGTTGATTTCTTCAATGCTTGCGCAGGCTGGTATATCTGATGCACATCAAGTAATATTCCGTCTGCCTACTCCTACCGAAAATTATACTTTACAACTACATACTGGTTCTGCTTCCAAGGAGGATAAATTATCCCCAGACTATGGTATTTCTGATGATGTTTTGGTTGGGCTTCTGAAACTCTTGAAGACTTATTTATCTGATGAATCTGTTGAAATAATAGATGCTGCTTCACAAACACTGAGGGTATGTTATTAAATTGCGCACTCGTTAATTGCTGGGCACAGTTCTGATAGTACATATTCTAATGCTCATATTTAGCTCATCATCAATGTTGTCGCTGCATTTCTGGCCTTTATACCGCTTTTGAGATACACCTCTTTCCTGCTTGCGCACACAAAGAAGTATCTAATCATATTTGTGGTATTGATGTGCATCAAAACCCAGTCATTCTGTCATCCAAAATTAGCTTCCTATAATGTGACATTGACACATTGTAGGTACATAAATCATCTTCTGGTCAACCTATACTATGCGACTTGTGTAATTTTGAGTTTCTTTTTTACACTTTAAACAGTTCATTCTATGTTTCATGTCTGTAATAAATGTTTCATCTTCGATTTTCTAAGCATGTGATCTTGCAAGAGTACACCAATGCTACATTGTTTGTAGGGATATTTAATCAGACTTCAAGGCTGGGTTTTTGTGATGCCTGAGGCCAATGATTAATAAGATTAATTTATTCTTTCTTGTTTGAATCAAAAGGGTACATTGGACATTTGGACTACACTTACATTGACTTGATCTGTCTCAAGGACTAGTTCTTCTAACTTGACATCAACTTTAGTGATATAAAATTAATCTCAAAAAAAAAACTTTAGTGATATAATTCTTTGATTTCTTCCCTAATCTACTATGCTTGAAACCTATCCTATGAAACCTGTTCGTAACGTTGTGCTGTTTAAAATTCTGTGTGCCAAGATGTTGCATGCATTGTTTATCCTACTGTATGTTGATCTGCTGCTCCCTGTTATTTCTCCTCCTTTGGTAATGCTGATTCTATTTAGGAAACCACTACAGGAGAAATAAAGTGAACCAGCAGCTAAATAATTCTCCTTCATCAACTTATCCTAACATCCTAGCCTTCAACCCTCAATTCTTGTTTTAATTGCAGAGATGATTTTTTTTTGAATACTCACCGCTTGAAAATATAGATGGTGTCCAATTCCTCTGTCTGTCCTGTTATATCATTCCATTAGTGAGCCTCATGGGCCATATGGGCCTATATTAGATGGGCCTTCATATACACCCCCCTTCAAACTCAAGGTGGAAGTGGAGGATCTGAAGCATTTAGTTTGATCAAGTGAAGCCGATGATGCTCTTGAGTCTGTGCTTTAGTGAAAAAATCAGCTCAACTCAGAAAGTCAGAAGGCACATACTGGTGACAATGAGACTGAGTAAAGAAGGCATCCACACCAATATGTTTGGTAACCTTGGATTGGAGAGTCTGATGTCATTCCATTAGTGGAAATGACTATATATAAGAGCCTCATGGGCCATATGGGCCTATATTAGAGGGGCCTTCATATACTTAACATGTCCTTTTGTAGACGGAGCAGAATTTTTTGGATACCCACACTTGAAAGAAAAGGAATAGGAACCCTTAACAAAGCCACACACCCATACCACTTACATTTCATAATTATTTTAAAATTTTATAAATTGCAGGAAAATGGATTCGATTTTAGTTTTAGGAGGCATCAATACTAGTATTCTTTGTACTGTGATTCCTATTAATATATTTTTTTCCTCAAACAGGGTATTCTATCAACATCAAGGGGGCTTAATGCTCTGCAGTTTCTTGATTCTCTTGATAGGTCTTTACTCATGGTATCCATGAATCGCTGCATCTCATGTGTTTTGTTCTGATAACCACATTCATTTTTGTAATACTGTTCTCTGCTCCGAAATTAATGCACCTGCAGGTTCATTCGAGAGGTGTAAACATTCAGATAGTTGAACAGACTATATCTCAAATGGAACAGTGTGCTGGTGGTGAGCATACATTTGGTTTTCTGTATTAGTTGAACAGACTATATCGCTCCAAAATATTTTTTTTATTCATTGGCACTACAGAATGTACCCTCCTTAATGGATGTTTTGAAGACTTATGCCACACATACCAGAATATAATATTCAACCATATATTGAATTTGGCAGTTGTTCACAATGTCTTATAAAGAGCAGTTTTGGCTAATTTCTATTTAAGTCAGTGTAAAATACATCCACTAAAGTTGGTTATAGATTGCATGAAAAGTTTACAATCAGAAAAAAAAAACTTGTGATTTTTTACCTTTTTACTAATATACATAGATGATAGAATATTTGTAATCGAGGTACTCTAAATCTGACTATTGCTACAGAGGCCAAATTTCGCGGCCTATTCATTTGTACAGTAGAATACCGAAGAACAAGAAGTCCCCATTTGCCTAGTGTTGACTGTTACTATTCACACTAGGCCAACCCTAGGAGGGTGTCTGTATAGCATTCCATACATGGGCCTAGCCACATGGGCCACAAACTCATACTCCAACACCCCCCCCCCCCCCCGCAGTCTAGATTACCGGCGCAACGGAGTTCAAGACTGGATAAGAAAGAAAACAAGCAGAACACACAGGATCCCCCCACAACCACAACTAGCCACCGGTGACGTTGAGGCTGGAGCGAAACTCGGCGAAGGTCGAGGAAGGGAGGCCCTTGGTGAAGATGTCCGCAAACTGTGAGGTAGTCAGGATGTGGAGGACCCGGACGTCGCCGATGGCCACATAGTCGCGGACGAAGTGCAGGTCGATCTCCACATGCTTGGTCCGCTGGTGCTGCACAGGGTTGGTGGAGAGATAGACGGCGCTGACGTCACAGTAGACGAGCGAGCTCCTGGCGAGGGGGCGGTGAAGCTCAGCCAGGAGCTGGCAGAGCCAAGCGGCCTCGGCCACGCCGTTGGCAAGGCGCGGTACTCCGCCTCGGCACTGGAGCGTGAGACCACTGGCTGTCGCTTGGACGACCAAGAGACAAGGTTGCTGCCCAGGAAGATAGCGTAGCCGGAGGTGGACCTGCGGGTGTCCGGGCAGCCCGCCCAGTCAGCGTCGGTGTAGACAACCAGCTTGGCAGAGGAGGACTAGCCGAGGAGCAGCCCGTAGCCTAGAGTGCCACGGAGGTACCGGAGGAGCCGCTTCATAGCAGCAAGGTGGGGCTCCCGCGGAGCATGCATGTAGAGGCATAGCTGCTGCACGGCGTAGGTGATGTCAGGCCGTGTGAAGGTGAGGTACTGGAGCGCGCCAGCAAAACTCCGGTAGGCGGTAGTCCTCTGGCCGAAGCATCGGACCCTCTGCCTCTGACAGCTTGCCCTGGGTATCGACCGGGGTAGAACAGGACTTGCAGTCAGTCATCCCTGCTCGCTCCAGAATGTCACAAGTGAACTGCCACTGGTGGAGGAACAAGCCTGAAGGTCAGGGCTCAACAGTGATGCCAAGGAAGTGATGGAGCACACCAAGATCCTTCATAGCAAATTCCTTCTGGAGAGGCAATGATGCGCTGGAGCAGCTGCAGGCGGTGAGAACAATGTCATCCACATATAGGAGCAGGTAAGCAGTCTTACCCCCATGGTGGTAGATGAACAGTGAGGTGTCGGACTTGGCCTCCGTGAACTCAAGAGTCTGCAGGAAGGTAGCAAACCGAGAATACCAAGCCCGAGGCGCCTGCTTGAGACCATAGAGAGACTTGTTGAGCCGGCAGACCAAGTCAGGACGAGAAGAATCCATGAAACCGGCCGGCTGACTGCAGTAGGCTGTCTCAGTCAGAGTGCCATGGAGGAAGGCATTCTTGACATCCAGCTGATGCATAGGCCAGGAGCGCTCGAGAGCCAGTGAGAGTACGGTGCGGACGGTAGCTGGCTTCACCACTGGACTGAAGGTCTCATAGTCAATGCCGGGCCGCTGAGTGAAGCCCCGGAGGACCCAGCGAGCCTTGTAGCGCTCCAAGGAACCATCAGGACACCGCTTGTGCGTCCAGATCCACTTGCCGGTGACGACGTTGGAGGCCGGTGGACGGGGCACCAGATCCCACGTCTGGTTAGCGAGGAGGGCCGCGTACTCCTCTTCCATCGCGCGGTGCCAGTGAGGATCCGACAAGGCCTCGCGGACGGAAGAGGGTACCGGAGAGATCCCCGTCTCGCAGGCAGCGGCGATGAGGACCCGCGGCTAGGACGGCTGCCTCGTCGCCATGGGGTGAGTGTGACGAGGATCCCGGTGAAGTAGAGGCGGGTGGTACACCGGCAGCTCGGCGCGAGAGCGCATCGGGGCCGGAGCCGGCATGGACGGGTGCTCCGCCGGAGGTGGCGGGGTCGGCGGCGGAGCCCGCACCGGCAACGACGAAACTGGTGGCGAGGGCGGCGACGGAGCCAGCGACGCCGGCTGCAGTGGCGGAGCCGGCTCCAGCCGCCGCTGGTAGACGAGGCCGAAGCGCCCGGGAGGAGGTGGGGGCGGAGCGCTTGGTCCCGCGATCAGGACGGCGACTTCGGGCACAACTGGAAGCAGTGAAGCCACAGGGAGCGGTGGTGGAAGCTCCGGGGCTGCCTCTGCCATGTCAGGTACTGGAGGGGGGTCCTGGCTCGAAGTCGGCAGGGGCGAGGTGGGACCACCAGGTGAGCGTGCCGGAGCAGTACCTGCAGGGTAGAGTGGGAATGGTGGCGGAACCACCGGGTCAGTGGGAACAAAGGAAGCCTCCGCAGGGTTAGCAGGAGGTGTGGAGGTGGAGGTGGTGGAGAAAGGGAATGCCGGCTCATCAAACACGACGTGGCAAGAGATGAGGACACGGCGAGAAGAGAGGTCCAAACAACGGTACCCCTTATGCTCAGGGGAGTAGCTAAGGAAGATACAGAGAGTGGAACGGGGGGCTAGCTTATGAGAAGTGGCGGCTGTGTTGGGGTAACAAGCGCACCCAAACACACGAAGGTGATCGTAGCGGGGAGGGGTACCGAAAAGAGCGTGGTGTGGTGTGGGGGCAGGGGAAGCCGTGGAGGGCAAGCGGTTAAGGAGATAGGTGGCGGTGTGGAGGCTCTCAGCCCAGAAGCGAGCGGGAAGCGAGGCCTGTAACAGAAGGGTGCGCATGGCATCGTTTGTGGTGCGAATCATGCGCTCAGCCTTGCCGTTCTGAGGGGAGGTGTAGGGGCAACACATGCGCAACTGGACACCACAGGAGAGGAAGAAGGAGCGAGCGATGGTGTTATCAAACTCATGCCCGTTGTCACACTGCACGGCCTTGATGGTGAGGCCGAACTGGGTGGACACCCATGCAAAGAAGTGGCGAAGTGTGGTGAATGTATCGGACTTGGCGCGCAAGGGAAAAGTCCAGGAGTAATGGGAGAAGTCATCAACCACCACCAAGTAGTACTTGTAGCTAGACATGCTAAGTACAGGAGATGTCCACAGGTCGCAATGGATAAGATCAAAGATGCGAGCCGCATGTGAGGAGGAGGTAGGGAAAGGAAGCCTAACATGACGGGCCAACTGGCATGCATGACACAAATGCTCATCAGGAGCGCGCGGGCAAGGCACAGTGGAACTGCGACTGAGCTGTGTCAAAGCAGTGCGGCTGGGATGCCCAAGGCGACGGTGCCACGTAGTGGAGGTGGTGGTGGTGAAGGTAGATGCCGAAGGGGGTGAATAAGAAGGCAAAGGAGGTGCAGCGGAAACAGGGAAACGAAGGGTGTAGAGAGGCCCAGTGCTGTTACAACGGAGAAGAGGACGCCGGAAGGCCAAATCCCGCACGGTGAGGCCAGAGGGGTCAAACTCAACCGAACAAGAGTTGTCAGTTGTGAAGCGACGAATAGAGAGGAGGTTGTGAACCATACCGGGAGCCACAAGAACATCGGGGATATGAAAAAACCATGGGAACTGGCAGTGCCTACGGAGGAGACAGGAATGCAGGTGCCATTGGCGACCATGATGGAAGAGGGACAGGAAGGGTGGGGAGGATGGATAGAAGAGAGTAGACTCACATCAGGCGTGGTGTGGAAGGTGGCGCCCGAGTCAGCGATCCAGTCAGGACTGACTAGTCGCAGCCCCGCGGCAGGAGGAGCTGCAGGCGGAGGGTTGGCGGTGGTGCTGAAGGAGTAGGCCAAGGCCCCCGCAGCCTATCCCGGCGCGACGGCGCGCTGGGCGGTGGCGGCGGCGTGTTGGGCGCCCGGTGGGTCGTCTGCGCCCGCGCCAGGGAACGCGTCGGCCCCCGCGCTCGCGGCCAGAGCAGCGGCGGCGGCGCAGGGAGGCCACGGGGTGGCGGGGGGAGGGGCGCGCGGGCCTCCTGCGGCGGCGGCAGCAGGGGCGCGCGGGCCGGCCGCAGCGGCGCCAGGAGCCCGCGTGGCGGCGGCGGCGCCAGGGGCTTGCGCGACCTGCGCCCAGGAGGGGGAAGAGAGAGGGGGGAAGTAGGAGAAGTAGGAGGGAGGAGGGGGAGGATGACCGGCCATGGCTGCCGGCCGGCGGCGGCGGCGCCGCCCCTGGATCGGGATCGGGAGGGAGGGGAGGAGAGAGGAAACCCTAACCTAGCCTGATACCATGTTGACTGTTACTATTCACACTGGGCCAACCCTAGGAGGGTGGCTGTATAGCATTCCATACATGGGCCTCATGGGCCTAGCCACATGGGCCACAAACTCATACTCCAACACCTAGTCATATGTGGTGCTCTATAATCTGCTGAAATTGATTCTTGATACTTTGTATTGGCATAACTTAATTTATTACATCTATAAACATTATTAGAATCATGAAAACTGAGCACTCTGCTAGGTGGACAAAATATGTGTTATCATGCCATTTACCACAAATTAAGTTAAATGCAGTTTGTTGAACTTTGGTTCTGTAGTTTCACTTGAAGATGCAGATGTGTGGCAAACTGATGGTCGAACTTACAAGCAATGGCTGTGCACCCTAGTGAGCTCACTTATTTGTCACTGTGATGACATCATCTTGAGGTATCATTTTCAGCTTAAGAAAACGATTGTAACACTTACCAAGCTTAAATATGATAGTACTATTCAATACAACTGTAACATCTGTCACTGCTTGACATTGGTATTCTTCTTATAGACTCTGTAGGAGTCTTGTTTTTCTCAAAGTTAAGGCTGCTGAGCTTTTGCTTGCAAGTACTCTTGTGAACATTGCTGGCAATGTTGATTCTAATGCTGCCATCTGCAGATTAATTTCAACAAAGGTTTGTAGGATTCCGAAATTATTCAATACTTTACAGTTGCAATCTAGGGTTAGTCTCAGTGATTTGATTATATTCAATGTGCAGGTTGAGAAAATAATTTTTTCTGACTCCAATCATTCATTGAAGTCAATCCATCTGTTTCTGGATGCACTGAATGTCATTAGATCTTTTTATGTTGCTGAAAAAGCCAGTACTATCCCTTCTAATACTCTCAAGGTATGTTATTGCTGTTGTTTTCTATTGAAGTGACACGACGTGTTGCGTATATCGTTGAAGTGATCCATTTCTTATACCGTAACCAATTGGAAAACAGGTAGACTCATTGAATACTTAATCACTGCCCCTGTTGACCTGTATCAACTAGACTTGTTGCTTATATTACTAACACCTTTAAGCCAAGGAGGCTTGATGGACCACTGTTACTCTTCACACGAAACTTTATCTGTCCTCAGAATGTCCTGTTCATGATTACCTGAAACTGTGACCAATTTTGAGCTTTGGTTAATTTTGGACAACCTCTATTAATTCTATTTTGTAGTGATCCTCTCTGCTAGGAAAGGGGCATATGTTTCCTTTTTTGCATTAGCCAGTATCCAGAAAGTATTGGTGATGTTATTGTCAGCTACCACTACCTTAGTCTAAATGTCTATTATATAATTTTGCCTCAACAATGTTATCCATTTGAGATACTTATTCATATGTATCTCACCTTTGACCTACCATTTGAACTATCAGGATGGTAGATCTGCTAGATCAAAAAGTCGATCACCGGCGACAACCCCATCATCATCATGGAAGAGGGTACTTATTCTTTGTCCTTTTTCCCTGGTAATGAGCATGGCACATTTTTTTTCTCGAACAGCGCAGGACAACTGCGCGTCATTTCATTAAGGTAGAAAAATGTTACACGGGTCAAGAGACCCAACTCACACACACCACACCCTGGACACTAAGTTACAGACTCGCCACATTTATTTGGGATATCTGAGCATGTTGCTGTCAATTGTGATATACGATATTATATTCGTGGAAAGAATTATGTTGTCTGGCTGCTGCAAGCTTGTAGACATACTATCATCCTGTCGTGTTATTTCTTTTGGGTATTGTTCGATGTGTCTGCTTTTATTTTCATCGAGCATTCAGGAGAGCTGTGTATTATTGCATTAGGAGATTCTATGTGTATCACATTAGCGTTCGATCACCTAGAGAGAACAGTCTTATTAGACCTAGTTTTATACATTTATAAAGCTAAACCGAGCTCATGGTGGGATGTGTGACATAAATTGACGCATAACTCTGTGAATCAGAGGAAATCATGCGTGTGGGTGTGTTATGTTTGGGGTTCCTTATCCCCATGTACTCCTTTCTTAATGAAATGATACGCTACACAGCTCTCATGCATATTTGAGAAATAAAAAAGAAATCATGGGTCAGAAAGAAAGGGAGATAAAATGACGCATGTCACACTTGTTGGCAATGAAGAGGTAGGATGCAATTTTTCAAAAAAAAAAAAGAGGTAGGATGCACTACACATGCATGCAGGAATTTTAGAGTTGTTAAGGCTGCTCTTGCATTGCATTCTTGCGCACACCACACACGCAGTTGTATACCTGCCTAGGTATGGTGTATGTCACCTACTGTAGCTATATCATCTACCAACTACTCCACACTCCACTATTCCTTACTGCATACTATTGCTGACCATTGCTTGTGAAACAAAAGAGCAAGGTGCTATCCTTCCTATATGACAGCAGCAGCCACTACTAGTACTCATGAAAAATGATTGAATACAGGGATTACTTGTCTATCAACACAGTGATTAGGGTCTAAGCCTCCAGATGCTTAAGATGAAGTCTCATAAGATTAATTTATGATCGCTCCTGGGTGTGACAACATAGGAGTAGCTATTTGCTATAAATGTGTTTGATGTTTCTTGTTTTAACAGTACATCACTTTTACTTGTAGTGCAGTCCTACTCATATATGCATCAGTGCATGTCCTGTATTCCTGTGTTAGTGGACAGATGTGAACTTCTCTTTATACCTTAGAACTTCTGGGATACTGTGTCTTGATATTAGATAAGGAGAATTCCTGCATCCAATGTCTCTTTTTTTAACATGTTTATTCTCTAGGTATACTGGCTTTCTGTTGATTATCTTGTTGCTGCCAGAGCTGCTAGTGTAAGTGTGCCACCTTTTCTGCTGTTATGTATTATTTTTATCTGTGTGCTCATTATGCTGTTTTTTTCTTTTGATTATATGCCGTCCTCTATATAGATTGTAATTCTCCAGATGTCTATTTAGCTTTCATTCAATTTGTTTCTGAAACCAGGGTCCAAGGTAATTTCCTATTTGATTTATAATCTTATGCCTTGATTAACGGAACCAGAATGCTGTTTTATATGAATCCTGGGACTCCCTCGCTTGAGTGTTTATCACAAACACACACTAGCTTTTCTCTGGTAGACATTCACGCAAGTAGTTTTTGTTCCATGTGGCCACTCTAGCTCTCATCGTTTTCTCATCACATATATATAGCTGATACAGGGCTATACAATTGCCAATGATATCCTCCTAATCGATCCTCATTCTTCTCTTTAACTACAAGCTCTTTTATGTTACTCTTGTTTTCTCCCCTTAATATAATGATGCACAGCTCTCCTGCGCGTTTGAAAAAAAGATATTGCATGTGAAGCTTCTTGCTTTCGTGACGATTTTTATGTGAAGCTCATTATCTGTGGTCTGCAAGGCTGCAGCCTTCAGCAATAGCAAAATGCTTGCCCTTTAAGCTTTTATATACACATAAAATATTTTATTGACTCCCATCTAAATAGACATATCTGTTTCTTCACAGCGATGCTCATGTGACTTTGCCGTACTAATGTATGTTGAGCTTTGGTGTGAGGAACAATTCAATAGGCTGGCATTAGGACCTCCAGAGTTTTCCCACGAAGAGTCGGTCTGCCCTCTTTTCATTTCTTCAATTTTTTTTCTTTAGATTTGTTTATGTGTTTAATTTAGCTCTGTTATATGCTAATATTGTTTATTTTTATTTCTCACGTTTTTCAGTTGCCACCACATGTTGGTCTGTTGGTTGCTGCATTTACTCGCATAAATGAACCCGACAGCATTTATGGGCTCACACTTGCCAATGAGGTTATCTTAAATCATTTTCCTTTATGTGAAGATTCATATTTTATGAGTTCTAGTCATGCTTAAGATGGATATGAACATTATTTTCCATCTCCCATTTTCTGTTAAATCTTTTATCTCTCGACAAGATATTTCAACCTGCAAAGCTCAGGCTATGCTAGGTATTTTTTTAGGTACTTTATTTGTGATTTTCATCAGATATATGTTACGACCTATAAGTTATGTACCTAAGATTTGCTTATTATTGTTCTTTTGAAACAGATAGCATCTCAGCTTATTAGATATGAGCATGAAGGTGATTGGAGTAGCGCACTTGAATACTACGATTTACTCGTAAGGTCAACGCCAAAGGAGCACCTTGGCAATTTAACTGGGTCGGTGTTGACTGGACCATCTACCGTGTCTTCTAGAGCAGAAGATACAACGTTGAACTGGAAAATGCACAAAGGTCTTATGAGATCCTTGCAGAAAACTGGATGTAGTCATGTGCTTGATGTCTACTGTGAAGGTTTAACTCACCAAAAAGGGTGTCTTCAACAAGACGCAGAGTTTATTGATATCCAAGTTAGTATTGCATCTTTCATATGGCAGTTGCACTGTGTCTTCTCCCGTAATTTGTTCCATGTTTTATCGCCTATCTTGCAGTATGAGGCCGCTTGGAGGGCAGGAAATTGGGATTTCTCCTTTTTCATTCCATATTCTTCTTGGTCTTCAACCCGCACTCGAAGTTACTGTCTTTTCAATGAAAATTTACACAGGTTCATAATATCCATTTACTCATTGATCAATGTTCTTAACACTTTTGGGCAGAACATACTTTCTTTGTTTAGTGAATTATCCATCAGCTCTTACTCCCTCCATTCCAAATTGTAAGTCGTTTTGGCTTTTTGAGTCTCACAACTTTTGCTATACCTAGATACATATAATAAAAGCTATGTATGTAGGAAAGCCAGAATGACTTACAATTTGTAACGGAGGGGGTATGTAAGATAGAAAATTCAGTACACTTTCGAGCACAAAGCAAAGCATTTATATCCTTAGCATTATATTGAATATAATGTTAGGGTATAGTCAATACTTACCGCACAAGCCCAAGGATCTTATATGGAAAAAAATTAACTTATTAAACCTTGCCCAACAGTACATATAAAGTTACATATATTCACAGCACATAGTTGATGTTTCATCATGGAAAAATACTTTCATAGTATACGACTCTCTATTAAAATAATATTAAAATGCACGAGTAGTGTGCTAAGTTATGACACCACCAGCCAGGGTTGAACCCTCGGTCTCACAAAACAGGGGGCCTTGTAAGAGATTGTGATTCTATTAATTTGGGCTAACCCTAGAAGGGTAGCTATATAGGTACCATACATGGGCCACATAGGCCTAGCCTCATGGGCCTAATACATTCACACTCCAACACCCCCTGCAGTCTGAACTACCGGCGCAGCGGAGTTCAAGGCTGAACAAGAAAGAAAACAAGTAAGAGCACAACACATACAGGACCCCCCCGCAGCCACAACTAGCCACTGGAGACGTTGAGGCTGGAGCAAAACTCGGAGAAGGTTGAGGAAGGGAGACCTTTGGTAAAGATGTCCGCAAACCGGGAGGTGGTCGGGACGTGAAGAACCCGGACGTCGCCGATGGCCACCCGGTCGCGAACGAAGTGTAGATCGATCTCCACATGCTTGGTCCTCTGGTGCTGCACGGGGTTGGTGGAGAGGTAGACCGCGCTGACGTTGTCGCAGTAGATGAGCGTGCTCCTGGCGAGTGGGCGGTGAAGCTCAGCCAGGAGCTGGCAGAGCCAGGCGGCCTCGGCCACGCCGTTGGCCACGGCACGGTACTCCGCCTCGGCACTGGAGCGTGAAACCACTGGCTGGCGCTTGGACGACTAAGAGACCAGGTTGCCGCCGAGGAAGACCGCGTAGCCGGAGGTGGACCTGCGGGTGTCCGGGCATCCCGCCCAGTCAGCGTCGGTGTAGACAACCAGCTCAGCAGTGGAAGACCGGCCGAGGAGCAGCCCGTAGCCAAGTGTGCCACGGAGGTAACGGAGAAGCCGCTTCATAGCAGCCAGGTGAGGCTCCCGCGGAGCATGCATGTAGAGGTAGAGCTGCTGGACGGCATAAGTGATGTCCGGCCGTGTGAAAGTGAGATACTGAAGCGCGCCAGCAAGACTCTGGTATGCGGTGGAGTCCGCTGGCCCAAGCATCGGACCCCCAGCCTCTGACAGCTTGCCCTGGGTGTCCACCGGTGTAGAGTAGGACTGGTAGGCGGTCATCCCTGCTCGCTCCAGAATGTCACAAGTGAACTGCCGCTGGTGGAGGAACAGGCCTGAAGGTCCGGGCTCAACAGTGACGCCGAGGAAGTGGTGGAGCACCCCAAGATCCTTCATAGCAAATTCCTTCTGGAGTGAGGCAATGATGCGGTGGAGCAGAGACTCGCTGGAGGCAGTGAGAACAATGTCATCCACATAGAGGAGCAGGTAAGCAGTCTCACCCCCATAGTGGTATATGAACAGGGAGGTGTCAGACTTGGCCTCCGTGAACCCAAGAGTCTGCAGGAAGGTAGCGAATCGAGAGTACCAAGCCCGGGGTGCCTGCTTGAGCCCGTAGAGAGATTTGTTGAGCCGGCAGACGAAGTCAGGACGAGAAGCTTCCACAAAATCGGCCGGCTGACTGCAGTAGACCGTCTCAGTCAGAGTGCCATGGAGGAAGGCATTCTTGACATCCAGCTGATGCACAGGCCAAGAGCGCTCGAGAGCCAGGGAGAGGACGGTGCGGATTGTAGCTGACTTCACCACAGGACTGAAGGTCTCAGCATAGTCAATGCCAGGCCGCTGAGTGAAGCCGCGGAGGACCCAGCGAGCCTTGTAGCGCTCCAGGGAACCATCAGCCCGCCTCTTGTGCGTCCAGATCCACTTACCGGTGACAATGTTGGAGCCCGGCGGACGAGGCACGAGGTCCCACGTCTGGTTGGCGAGGAGGGCCGCGTACTCCTCGTCCATCGCGCGGCGCCAGTGAGGATCCGCCAAGGCCGTGCGGACGGAGGAGGGTACCGGAGGGATCCCCGGCTCGCAGGCGGTGGTGAGGGCCTGCGGGCGAGATGCCTGTCTCGTCATCATCGGGTGAGTGTGACGAGGGTCCCGGTGAAGAAGAGGTGAGTGGTACACCGGCGGGTCGGCGCGAGAGCGTGGCGATGCCGGCGGAGCTTGCACCGGCGATGACGGCGCTGGTGAGGAGATCGGCGGAGCCGGCTCACGCCGGCGCTCGTAGACGATGCCGAAGCGTCCGGGAGGAGGTGAGGGCAGACGCGGCTCCCACCGGCGCTGGTAGACAAGCCCGAAGCGCCCGGGAGGAGGTGGGGTCGGTGTGCTCGGTTCCGCGATCGGAACGGCAGCATCAGGCACAACGGGAGGCAGCGAAGCCACAGGGAGCGAGGGCGGAAGCTCCGGGGCTGCCTCGACCGTGTCAGGCACCGGAAGGTCCTGGTGGGAGTTCGGCTGGGGCGAGGCGGAACCACCAGGAGAGTGCGCCGGAGTAGTACCTGCAGGTAGAGGGAGACGGGTGGCGGAATCGCCGGGTCAGTGGGAAAGAAGGAAGCCTCCACAGGATCAGCGGGAGGTGTGGGTGGAGAGGTGGTGGAGTAAGGGAATGCTGACTCATCAAACACGACATGGCGAGAGATGAGGACACGGCGAGAGGCAAGGTCAAAGCATCGGTAACCCTTGTGATCCGGAGAGTATCCGAGAAAGACACAGAGGGTCGACCGGGGAGCCAGCTTATGGGGAGCGGTGGAGGCGGTGTTAGGGTAACACGCACACCCGAAGACTCGAAGGTGGTCGTACCGAGGAGGGGTACCGAATAGAGCGTGGTGAGGCGTGGGAGCTGGGCAGGCAGTAGAAGGAAGTCGGTTAAGGAGATAGGTGGAGGTGTGCAGACACTCAGCCCAGAAGCGAGCGGGTAGAGACGCCTGGAGCAGAAGGGTGCGCATGATGTCATTGGTTGTGCGGATCATGCGCTCGGCCTTGCCGTTCTGAGATGAGGTATACGGACAAGACATGCGGAGCTGGACACCGTGTGAAAGGAAGAAGGCACGTGAGGTTGAGTTATCGAACTCACGGCCATTGTCGCACTGGACAGCCTTGATGGTGAGGCCGAACTGAGTGGATACCCAAGCGAAGAAGTGGCTGAGAGTGGGGAACGCCTCGGACTTGGCACGCAGGGGAAAAGTCCAGGAATAATGGGAGAAATCATCAACCACCACCAAATAGTACTTATAGCCAGACATGCTGAGAACAGGAGAAGTCCACAAGTCGCAATGAATAAGATCAAAGACACGAGTGGCATGTGAGGAAGAGGACTGAAAGGGAAGGCGAACATGACGGCCGAGCTGGCATGCATGACACAAGTGATCATCGTGAGCCCGAGAGCACCGAATGTCGGAACTACGACTGAGCTGTGTCAGGGCATCCCGGCCAGGATGGCCGAGGCGACGGTGCAAGTGGTGGAGGAAAGAGTGGCGGCGAAAGCGGCTGAGGAAGGCGAAGGAGGTGAAACAGACGCTGAGGAAGGTGAAGGTGAAATAGACGCCGGAAACCGAAGGGTATAGAGAGGCCGAGTGCTGTTACATCGGAGCAAAGGACACCGGGAGGCCAAATCCCGCACGGTGAGACCAGAGGGGTCAAACTCAACCGAACAAGAGTTGTCAGTTATGAAACGGCGAATAGAGAGAAGGTTGTGAACCATACCGGGAGCCGCAAGAACATCAGAGATATGAAAGGAGCCGTGGGAACTGGCAATGCCCACGGAGGAGACAGGAATGCAAGTGTCATTGGCGACCATGATGGAAGAGGGACAGGAAGAGTGTGGAGGACGAAGAGAAGAAAGTAGACTCGTATCGGGCGTGGTGTGGAAAGTGGTGCCCGAATCGGCGATCCAATCAGGACCCCCAGCACCAGCGGCCCCGGCGCTCGCGGCCATGGTGGTGGCGGCGCCTGGAAGATGGCCCGGCTGCGGCGGCGGGGGAGTGGTAGCCGATTGCAGAGAGTAGGGAGCCGTGGCACGATAGGCAGCGGCGGTGGCGCTGGTACTGTGCACGCCCGCGTGCCAACCTGTAGCGGCCAGGCCCACAGGGGCAGCGGCGCTCACAGAGCCAGGAGCAGCAGCGGAAAACGAGTGGGAGGAAGGGCCGCTAGGGCGGAGGCAGCAGCAGAGGAGGCCACCTCCGTCGGTCGCGGTCGGGTCCCCCTCGGCAGTTGCTACTGGAGAGCCAGGAAGGTCCACCATGGGTGGGGGAAAGGTGAGGTTCTCGCCCCAAGAACCACCGGCTGGCGCTGCACAACGGCCTCCTTCTGGAAGAGGAACTCCGGGAAGGTGGGAAGGTCGTAGTACGGGTTGTAGAGGCGGCGCTTGGAGCCAGCAGTAACCCCCCCCCCCCCCCCCCACCCGCGGCCAAGGCAACCAGGGCAGTGAGGGTCACAGCAGGGACCGGTGCTGGAGGTGCTGTAGGTCCTCCAGCCACCAGTGCAGCAGGTCGGGCAAGATCCGCCCATGGGAGAGGAAGAGGTGTGGCCGGCGCTGCTGGGTGCGCCTGGGAGGAGGGATGGGCACCAGTGGCCGGCGCTGGGTGCAGCAGGGGAGCGGGCGTGGCTGGGGTCAGCAGAGGAGCGGCGGCGGCAGGGGCCAGCAGTGGATCGGAGGAGGGAGCAGAGGCGCATGGGAGAGGAAGAGGTGCGCCGCCGGTGTTGGCAGCTGCAGGGTGCGGCTGGGAGGAGGGAGGAGCACCAGAGGCCGGTGCTGGGTGCAGTAGGGGAGCAGCGGCGGCTGGGGTCAGCAGGGGGCGGCGGCTTCTGGGAGGAGGGCGCCCAGGAGGTAGATGGGAGAGGGGAAGGTGGGGGAGGAGGAGGAGGTGGCCGGCCGGCCATGGGTGGCGGCGGCGCCTACCTGCCTGCTTGGGGCCGGCGGCAGGGAGGGAAGAAGGGTTAGGCTGCTGATACCATGTAAGAGATTGTGATTCTATTAATTTGGGATAACCCTAGAAGGGTAGCTATATAGGTACCATACATGGGCCACATAGGCCTAGCCTCATGGGCCTAATACATTCACACTCCAACAGGCCTCACCAAGTTATATCACTTCAGGATGTTCCTGGACAGTCCGGCCTTCGCTCCCTTTTGTTAACCAGTTGAGGGTTGTCTTTGATGCAATCCTTGGAGGAGGTCTTTCCCCCAAGGGACCAATTTTTGTTTAGAACAATATTCTTTTGCAACAATTGCCAAGTCAAAGTATCATATTGCGTATTGGACTAAGTTGTTGTCCTAAATGGCTGCAACAGCATGCGTTGTGTGAGTGCTTTGTGTTTGGGTGTGTGTTGTAAGTGTGGGGTTCTTATACCCTTTTTCTTCTTAATACAATGAGACGCAGATCTCCTGCGTTTTTTGATTAAATGACTTGCATTGGGAATCAGAGGGAGTAGCATCATTTAATGAAATCCCATTCAAACTCCTCTAGGGTGCTCGAAGGTAGTGTAAGTACCTCTCTAAAGGGTTTGGTACTCCCCTTTTTAAGACAAATCTGGGGGCATCTTCCTATGCCAAATTCTTTTAGAATCATCAATAAAACAAGCGATTGTTCTAATGTAATTCACATTTTTTTTCTTTGTAGAGTCGAACATTTGTAGGGAATTAAGCATTATCCTCTGGGAATTACCACTCCCCTCTGATCACCAATGCATGTCATTTTACGATTTGCCAGTCGAACCTTTTTAACACTTTGACCATGAATACATAAGAATTATGTGTATTGACAAAGTGAAGTATCGTTTACTAGGTTCATCATGGATAATACTTTATTTGCTCATCTATGTTTGAAATATCATTCTTATATAAATTACTAGTCAAAGTGTTTGCTTGTAGACCATGTCAATGCCCTAAGCATCATGTCAAAGTGTTTGCTTGTAGACCATGTCATTGCCCTAAGCATCATGCATTAGTGATCTAAGGCGTGGGCAGTTGCATACATATATATACTTACAAAACTGCAGTTGTATAAATGCCTGTGTGGTGCCTATCAACTTTACTTTAGCTAGATCATCAATCAACTACACACACTCCTCGTCTACTGTTGCTGACCATTTTGCTTCTCAAACAAAAAGGCAAGGGTTAACCTATATGTTAGCAGTAACTACTACTCATGCTAATGAAGCTGGTTGAATACAGGGATTACTTATCTATCAATTACTGAAGCTTTCTGGGTTGTGAATATTGTTCTTCTCGAACAACACAGGAGGGCTTCATGTCATTTCACTAAGAAGAGATCTAAAAATAAAAAGTAGAGGCCAAAGTGCCTATTCCGGACACACCCTGCACAAACCCAGAAGAAACAAAAGAATTTCATATGTGCCATGCTCTGGAGACTAACAACCACGACCAACCGATCTCCCTAAAATGGACTAAGAGTCCGGGGTGAGTGACTTAAGGAGTAGCTCATGGAGCGTGGAAGCTCTAGACAAGCACCACAAACTACTTTTACTGGCCACCGTTTGCAGAATCACTTGAATACTTGGGCTTTCCCCTTTAAACACATGTATTCCTGTGCTTCCAATGTTCCCAGGTGACTAGAATGATGAAACAGTTAAAAGCTTTTATCATGTCCTTAGGAACCCCTGGTAGCACTGCCCCACCAGCTAGGCAGCTAGAGGAACTGTTGGAAATTGTGACTCTATTGATTTGGGCTAACCCTAGAAGGGTAGCTATATAGTGATGCATACATGGGCCTCATGGGCCTAATACTCCTATACTCCAACACCCCTCCCCCCCCACAGTCTGAACTACCGGCACAGCGGAGTTCCAGACTGGACATGAAAAGAACACACATGAGCCCCCCCACAGACGCAACTAGCCACTGGTGATGTTGAGGCTGGAGCGAAACTCGGTGAAGGTCGAGGACGGGAGGCCTTTGGTGAAGATGTCAGCGAACTGGGAGGTGGTCGGTACGTGAAGGATCCGCACCTCGCCGATGGCAACCCGATCACAGACAAAGTGTAGGTCGATCTCCACGTGCTTCGTCCGCTGGTGTTGAACGGGGTTGGTGGAGAGGTACACCGCACTGACGTTGTCGCAGTAGACCAGCGTGCTCCGGGAGAGGAGTGTGGAGCTCGGCGAGAAGCTGCCGGAGCGAGGAGGCCTCAGCCACGCCGTTAGCGACAGCGCGGTACTCCACCTCGGCACTGGAGTGGGAGACCACAGGCTGGCGCTTGGACGACCAGGACACCAGGTTGCCGCCTAAGAAGACAGCGTAGCCGGAGGTGGAGCGCCGAGTGTCCGGACACCCGGCCCAGTCGGCGTCAGTGTAGACGACAAGCTCGGCGGAGGATGACCGGTGAAGGAGTAGGCCGTAGTCGACAGTGCCGCGGAGGTAGTGGAGGAGGCGCTTGAGAGCAGTGAGGTGAGTCTCTCGGGGATCATGCATGTGAAGACATATCTGTTGAACTGCATAGGTGATGTCCGGCCGGGTGAAGGTGAGGTACTGAAGGGCACCAGTAAGACTCCGATAGCAGTAGGATCTGTGGCTGGGTCGCCCTCGGCTTCTGACAGCTTGCCTTGGGTGTCAACCGGAGTGGAGCAGGGGTTACAGTCAGTCATCCCGGCTCGCTCCAGGATATCAAGAGTATACTGCCGCTGGTGAAGAAGGATCCCGGCAGGATGAGGCTCAACAATGACCGCGAGGAAGTGGTGAAGCACACCCAGATCCTTCATAGCAAACTCCTGCTGAAGAGGTGATAATGCGGCGGAGGAGTGACTCACTGGAGGCTGTAAGTACAATATCATCAACATAGAGTAGCAGGTACGCAGTCTCAGCTCCATGGTGATAGATAAACAGGGACGTGTCTGACTTAGCCTCTAGAAACCCCAGTGTCAGTAGGAAAGCAGCAAACTGAGTGTTCCACGCCCGGGGGGCCTGCTTGAGGCCGTAGAGAGACCTGTTGAGCCGGCAGACCATGTCGGGACGGGAAGAGTCAACAAACCCCGCCGGCTGACTGCAGTAAACTGTCTCAATGAGAAGACCGTGCAGAAATGCATTCTTGACGTCCAGCTGATGGACGGGCCATGACTGAGCGAGAGCTAGCGACAACACCGTGCGGATGGTGGCCGGCTTCACCACTGGGCTGAAGGTCTCATCATAGTCGACCCCAGGGCGCTGAGTGAAGCCTCGGAGAACCCAGCGAGCCTTGTACCGCTCAAGAGTGCCATCAGCCCGACGCTTGTGTGTCCAGATCCACTTTCCGGTGACGACGTTGGAGCCTGGCGGACGGGGCACCAGATCCCATGTCTGGTTGACGAGGAGTGCCGCGTACTACTCTTCCATCGCGCGGCGCCAGTGGGGGTCCAACAAGGCCTCGCGGACGGAAGAGGGTACTGGAGAGACCTGCGGGTCCTCGGCGTCACCGCGAGAGCCCGGGACCGCAGGGTACCAGCCGCGTGCCGCGTCACCATAGGGTGAACATGCCGCGGGTGTCGTTGAAGGAGCGGTGGGTGGTACACCGACGACACGACACGGGCAGCCGGCGACTGTGGCGGCGGTGTTGGTGTCGCCGGCGGAGAAGAGTCTGCCGGTGGTGACGGAGGCAGCGGAGCAGGTCGCAGACATCGCTGGTAGACGCGCACCGGCTCGGCGAAACGACCAGGAGGGGCGGTAGCCGACGTCCTCAGACCCCCGTCGATCGGAGGGGCTGGGGCAGGACCGGAGGACGACGCCCCGGAACCTTGCCGAGCGGAGGTGCCAGGGCAGCACCGGAGGGCGACGCCTCTGGACCCGTGCAGGGCGCAGGGCCAGGGGCGTCGCTGGTTGGCGGCGAGCGGGGACACGAGCCCGGCAAGGAGCCCGGTGGAGTACCTGCAAGAGACGACGACAAAGGTGGCTGGACCACCGTGTCAGTGGAAAACAGAGAGAACAAGTCAAGGTCAGGGGTGGTAGTGGGTGTGGTGGTGGTGGAGAAAGGGAAGACGGACTCATCGAACACCACATGGCGAGAGATGAGGACCCGACGAGAGGTAAGGTCAAAGCAACAGTAACCCTTGTGATCCGGGGAGTATCCGAGGAAGACACAGAGTCGAACGGGGTGCCAGCTTGTGGGGAGTGGTGGCTGTGGTGTTAGGGTAACACGCACACCCGAAGACTCGAAGGTGATCGTACCAAGGGGTACCGAAAAGAGCGTGGTGTGGCGTGGAAGCTGGACAGGCAGCGGAAGGAAGACGGTTAAGGAGATAGGTGGAGGTGTGCAAGCTCTCAGCCCAGAAGCGAGCAGGAAGCGACGCCTGAAGAAGAGTGTGCATGGTGTCATTAGTGGTGCGAATCATGCGCTCAGCCTTGCCATTCTGAGTGGAGGTATAGGGGCAAGACATGCGCAACTGGACACCGTGAGAAAGAAACAAGGCACGGGAGGTGGAGTTATCAAATTCACGACCATTGTCACACTGGACGACCTTGATGGTGAGGCCAAACTGTGTGGACACCCAAGCGAATAAGTGAAGAATCGCGGGGAAAGCATCAGACTTCGCACGCAAGGGAAAGGTCCATGAATAATGAGAAAAATCATCGACCACCACAAGATAGTACTTATATCCAGAAATACTGATAACAGAAGATGTCCATAGGTCGCAATGTACAAGATCAAACATGCGGGCCGCATGTGAAGAACTATGAAAAGGAAGACGAACATGTCGGCCCAACTGGCACACATGACACAAATGCTCATCATGAGCCCGAGTACATGGAATGTCGGAACTACGACTGAGCTGCAGCAGGGCATCACGTCGAGGATGGCCGAGGCGCCGGTGCCAAGTAGTGGAGGAAGTAGTGGCGGTGAAAGCAACTGACAAAACGGACAACGAAGATGAAGTAGCCGCCGGGAAGCGAAGAGTGTAAAGGGGCCCTGTGCTGTCACATCGGAGCAGAGGACGCTGGGAAGCCAAATCCTTTATAGTAAGACCAAAAGAGTCAAACTCCACATAACAGGAATTGTCAGCTGTAAAACGACGAATAGAAAGAAGGTTGTGAACCATAGAAGGGGCAACAAGAACATCAGGAAGACGAAAGGAGCCATGAGCGCCGACGGCACCCACATATGTGACTGGAAGACACGAACCATTTGCGACCATAATGGACGAAGGGAGAGAAGAAGAGGGAGAATGAACGGATGAGAGTATACCAGGGTCAGGGGTGGTGTGGTAGGTAGCACCCGAGTCGGCGATCCACTCAGGATCGATAGGAGGTGTCAGGCCCATAGTGCTGAAAGAGCGTGCCAAGGCTGCCTGGTCCCAACAGGCAGGCCCGGGCGAGGTGCCGAAAGGTGTAGCCCACGGAGACATGGTGTAGAAGCCGGGAGGTGGACCACCAGCGAGCATGGCCGCCGGCGGGCGAGGCTCACCGCTGAGAGCGTGGAAGGCCCACATAGAGATGCGACCTGACCACGGGTTGTGGAAAGAGGGCCGTGGTGCACCCTGTGGAGCCGTCGGCGCCGCCTGGTTGCTCCCGCCACGGCCCCTCACGTCCAGCGCCGCGGCGACGGCGGCCACCACGCCCCCCACCCCCGCTCGGCCCGGAGGGAGGGGGACCAAGAAGAGACGACGGCGGCGGAGTAGCAGCAAGGGCCGTCGAGGACCCCGGCGCGGAGGTGGACCCTGGCTGGATGCCTTGAGCAAGCTCCTCCATGACAAGATCGTTACGGACCTGCAGGAAGGTGGGGAAGGGGCGCTGGCGGGTGATCCACGTTCTGAGGTGGGCGTAGCGGTCACTGAGCCCGCGGAGGACGTTGAGGACCAGGATGCGGTCCTCCACGGGCCAGCCAACGTCACCGAGATAGTCCGCCATGGCCTTCATCTTGCGGCAGAACTCTCCAACAGTGAGGTCACCCTGCACGAAGGTCCGGAAACTCGCATCGAGTCGCAGAGCCCGGGCCTCTGCATTGCCTAGAAACTGGCCCTCGAGCGCCAGCCATGCCTGGTGAGCGTCAGCCGTGTTGCGGACGAGGTCGTGGTGGTCGAGGGAGATCGTCCCGATGATCCAGGAGAGGACGATGCTGTCAAGGCGCAGCCACGAGGGGGTCTGGGCCGTGACCGAGGCATCGACGAGGACGTGGTCGTCGAGGGCGTAGCGGCGGAGGGTGAGGAGGACCAGGTCCCGCCAACGGGCGTAGGAGGGCGACTCAGGCTCGAGGACGACCGGGACGAGCAGGCAGATGTTCTGAACGCCCCTGGCCTGGTAGTGAAGCTGCACCACGAGGGGATCAGCCGGATCGTGCCAGATGTCCGCAGTGGTGGACGCGCGGTGACCCGTCGAGCCGGAGGAGGTGGCCCCGAGGTCGGGGTAGGCGGGAAGGACGAGACGCTGCTCCGCTTCGGCGATCTAGCGGGCCAGGGCATCGGCGACATCCCGCTCGCGCTCCCAAGCGAGGGCAGCCGCACGCACACGCGCCTGGCCCTCGGTTGCCGCAGCATGTGCAGCGACGAGGGCGGCAGCGAGAGCGGAGTCCGGACGGG
Source organism: Saccharum hybrid cultivar R570 (assembly GCA_038087645.1). NCBI lineage: Eukaryota > Viridiplantae > Streptophyta > Magnoliopsida > Poales > Poaceae > Saccharum > Saccharum hybrid cultivar. The sequence goes on along the minus strand of JAQSUU010000112.1, from coordinate 10,672,588 downwards.
TGGCGTAGAGGTGGGACGGGGGCAGCGGAGGCGGGTCGGGGAAGGTAGAGGCGCCCAGGGCCAGGTTGCCCATCCCCGCGGGCAGAGGAGCAGAGGGCGGCATGCCCAGGCCGGCCGCAATGGCGGCTGGAGCTGCCCGGACGCCGGCGGGTGGAGGTGCCGGAATCCCGCCGGCCGGGAGAAGAACGGCCTCGGCGTGCCCCGTGGCGCCAGGAAGGACGGGCCCGGTGGCGTCCCCAGCAACGCCAGGTAGGTCCGCGCCCGCGGCCGCGACCAGGGCAGCAGCGGCGCCGGAAGGAGGCGCGGCAGCGCCTGGAGGTGGGGGGCCAGCGGCGGCGGGAGGAGGCACGGCGGCGCCGGGAAGGCGCTGGCCAGCGGCAGCGGCGGCTCCAGCACGTGGGCCCGTGGCGGCGGCGGCTCCAGTGCTGGGGCTAGCGGCGGCGGCGAGGGCTCCAGCCACCTGCGCCCATGAGGAGGTTGGTAGAGGAGGGAAGATGTGGAAGTAGGAGGGAGGGGGAGGAAGCCGGCCGACCATGGGCGCCGGCGGCGGTGCGCCGGCAGGTGGCAGCGGCGGCTGGAGTGGGCAGGGAAGGGAAGGGATGGGAAAAGGAAACCATAGGCTGTTGGTACCATGTTGGAAATTGTGACCATTGATTTGGGCTAACCCTAGAAGGGTAGCTATATAGTGATGCATACATGGGCCTCATGGGCCTAGCCTCATGGGCCTAATACTCCTATACTCCAACAGAAACAAGATGCCGATAAACCAGTTGCAAGTCTCAATTTTGTTTAATTTGTGCAATCTTCTGTGAGAACCAAAGCTGACTGGGTCTTGCAAGTGTGTATGTTCTTTGTTTTGCTTACCTTTAGAAACCTGTTTCCTAACTTCTTATATTTTTTTACTTATTGTGCATGCTCCAGTTGCTTAAGAGCTTTGCAGAACGGTGATTCTGAGGAGTTCCATGCAAAACTTAGTCAAACCAAGATGGTATTGTTCACAGCCACTTTTGTAGTCACTTTCACTAGTGAAATTCTATTAATGTTATTTTGAAATATTTACTTGTCCTCTTCTAGGATCTTGTCTTGGCTTTGTCAAACACTAGCAAGGAGAGCACGAAATACATCCACTCTACCATCCTTAAATTACAGGTGATGACTTCTTATCTTATGATGGTCTACATGTTGGTGGATCAGTCAGGTGCCTTATCCCTTGCTTTGGTACCTACAGATTCTAGATCATGCTACTATGGTTTGGGACCTGCGTTGGAACCTTAATCCCAATCAAACGTCAAAATCTCCCATAACCAAGGAATTTTCTCACATATCTTCTGTCCCTACAGGGATACAGGTTCTGCACACATCTCTCTTGCCAGTTCTATCATTCTGTTTCAGATGCATGCAATTCAGGAACTTTGGATATGTGTCAATTTGCATGATATTTTTGAATTGATGTGTTGCGAATCTGGAGAAGGGGACATATATTCAGTTAGACATAACAGCTAACGTTCCTTGCCATTTTTTTTATATTGGTTCATTCTCGAGCTGCTTAATTTTTATGCTCGAGATGCTGTTCATTTGGCCAAATACCACTACAACACCTTTTCCTTTGTAGAAAGAAATATATTGTACAACTGCACAGCAACGTGAAGTCTTTTACTCTATACCATTGTTAATTGTTTTTGTTCCTTGTTGGCTAATATCTCCTTACTTTTTTTCTGTGCAGTTGGAGTTGCTGGATAAAGAGTGGAACTTAATTGTGTTCCAAGCAGAACGGAACCTTGATCTTTTTGAACCTTTTCTGTCATTTAGGCGGGCCCTCCTTAAGATTTTAGGTTGTGAGGAACATCTTGTAAAACATTTATTTCAATCTACTTCTGCGCTCCGGAAGGTGATCGTGTTGTTTTCAGCTGTGTCCCTGTTTCACACTATATTCCTTATTTCACTATGACTATTTTCTTGGATACAGGGATTAAGGTTTTCTTTGGCAGCGGCAGCTTTATATGAACTCAAGGAACTTTGTTTACACAGAGATGAGGGCACTATGCCAAATACCTATTTCCTTTCATGGGTACATACTTTACAATTGAGTTATCCAAGTGTTGATTTTAGGTAGAAGTCTATTTTTGGCCATCGAACTACAGCTATGTCCCAAGCCCTATTTTGGCCATGAAACTCCAAAACTGATATCTTTGCCCATCAAACTATCAAAAGTTCAAAACCAGACAACTTTGGGCATAAGCCTGGTTTCAAAGGTGGCTTTGCCTATATATGTTTTTTTAAAGATAATGGAAATATGATTAAATCTCTAAAAATCATAACTAATTTGTTCGTTTTTTTAGCAGAAAATACAGCAGGGGAGGCCCCCACTGTAGGGATTATATTAAACAAAAACAAAGACTGTACAAAGAAGCCTCAGAAGAGAGGCAAAAAAACACCAAAAGACAAGCTCAAGACAAAAAAAAAAACTATACTAAGGCATCTATACACAACAGGTATTCTGGGCGCTTTTGCTCACTAAATCTGTGTGCCTGAAGACTAGCCTCTTCAAAGAAGGAACTTTTCCAGGAATCAAAAGACGGACGGCCTCTGTCAAAGATGAAATTATTTCTTTGTTTCCAAATTTGCCAAGCAGCTATGATGAATATCTCCATAAAGAAGGGGCTTTGGTATTGGATCTTAGCAAGATGCATCATTTGGAAGAACTCTTTTGTGAGATCCCAACTAATTCCAAGATATTGCCAACATGCTTGACTGAAAGGGCAGCTGAAGAACAGATGAAGCACAGACTCCTCAATGCTGTTGTTGCAGAGAACGCAGTTGTAATTATTTCCTTGGAGCTTTTGTTTCTTCCTTCTTAGGATATTCCTCGATAGTTTGATGGCCAAAGATAGGTTTTGGAATTTGATGGCCAGCTAGATGGTACCCCGCGTGTTGCTATGGAAATTTTGTAGTGTTGTATAGGAAAAGCATTCATGGTGTAGACATTATAGATCTCTTCTTATATTGATGGGCAGCAGAGACAATTCATTGGGATCTGACAATCCGCATAGAACCCCCTACTTTATTATTACATTAATAAGAGTTCTACTTTTTCTCAAGTAAAAGCTATAGTCGTACAGTAGTTTCATTGCAGAGACATTTCATCAAGCATATGGTGTGTACATGAGAAGAAAGTACTGCTGACTATGAATTATATTCCTGGAAATCAACAAATTTTGTGTTAATTGGAACCCTTAGGAGGGAGGGAGAGAATCCAAAATAACACTGCTTGTTTGACACGGACGGCAGTGGTAGCCACTTGACCTGAGCAGCGGTGATGAGGAATAGAGATCAGCTATTCACAGGCGAAAGGCTAATGAATCCAGAGGATTAAACTGGGGACTTGTGATGGTCACTGGTTCCACGGAGAGCATGTCGTGGCCTTCTTCCCTGACCAGCACGATCTCAGGCTTGAGGTCCCGGTACACCACGTCCAGGATGTGCAGGTACTCAAGCACAAGCAGCACCGATGCATAGAACCTGCACCAAGTTTAATTTTGTCACCATTTATTAATTTGTCAAACAGGCATCATTCAGATCATTTTATTTTAACAATTCAAAAGATACATTAAAATTGATTTTTCTCCTTCCTCGCCCACTGGTGAAGTGATGAGAATGAGATGATGAGTTGTTACCTGGCTGCGTCCTCGGTGAATCACTTGTTGGGCTGCTGCTGGTGGAGCGAGCAGAGGTTGCTGCCGCAGCAGTACTCCATGAGGAGGCAGCAGAACAGTCTATCTTGAACACTTGGTAAGTGGGAGGATGCAGTGGCGAGTTGGGAAGTGCAAGAGGCAGGAGGTGAAGCGCAAGGGACACGCAATGGCCAATAAGTAGGGACATGCAGTGGTTAATAAGTGAGGGATCAGTGGATGGCTGGAAGGTAGGCCGGTGACGTGGATGGATGAGAAGCCAGGAAATTCTTGTAGTGGGGGGTCTCTTATTTAGGTATAGAAGATAGAAGATGTCGGACTCAGTCAATAGTTCGATGGCCAAAAATAGATTTCTTCCTTGATTTTATTGCACTATTATTTGATTTGTCCAAGGTCCATATTGATAATATGTTTAAGCAGGCTTATGTAGCTATTTGATTTTGGTAAACTATTCTTATCACCCTCTAGCATTGTGAGAAATTTTGTTGTAAATGGAGTTCTCATGTGGGCTTCTTATACAGTCTCCTATGTTATGGTTCTGTCAGTTCAAGTACAATGTTCTAAAATTCCCTCTGGTTTATTTTCTAGGCTTACTAAATTTTCAATATTTTACCAAATGCATGGAGTTGATGTTATTTTCTTCATTTTGTCATCTTTTGTTTCATTCTTTCTCCTAAGTGTTTATACATTTATTATTTCTTACCTTTCCAATAAAGAGATATATGGTACTCCATTACCCAAGAGTTTCTTAACCTTAGTGTATCGTCAAAATTTTGTTATGGTCAATAAATTCATGCAACAATCTCAAGGTAGTTGTCTATGTAGTCCAGAATACACACTTTTAGGCTTTTGTTATCCTAGGGTTTTGTCAATGAGATAGCTTTTTAATTCTAAGGTTCCGTATGGAACAGCTTTTGTTTATAGGAATTAAAGGGGAACTGCTTTGCTCGTACCAGAATCTTGTGTAGTTCCGGCCTTCTAGATGGAATGTAGTTCCAGATTAATAATCATAGAATTGTATTGCTACGATGCTACCATAATCCATGTATTAGAGTAGGGGTGTATAATGAGCCAACTGCACTTTTTTCAAGCTTTCTTTGAAATTGACATAATCTTATTTATTATGGTCTCCTGAATTGTTTGAGACCGAACTTCAAACCGAGCTTAACGAGCCTAGCTGAAGTCAAAAGTCGCTCAAAATCTACTCATTTTTATTTGCTATAGAATGTGATTTCATTAATTTGGGCTAACCCTAGAAGGGTAGCTATATAGGTACCATACATGGGCCCTCATGGGCCTAATACAATCACACTCCAACATCCCCCGTAGTCTGAACTACCGGCGCAGCGGAGTTCAAGGCTGAACAAGAAAGAAAACAAGTAAGAGCACAACACACACAGGACCCCCCCCCCCCCCCCCCCCCCCGCAGCCACAACTAGCCACTGGAGACGTTGAGGCTGGAGCGAAACTCGGAGAAGGTCGAGAAAAGGAGGCCTTTGGTGAAGATGTCCGCAAACTGGGAGGTGGTCGGGACGTGAAGAATCCGGACGTCGCCGATAGCCACCCGGTCGCGGACGAAGTGTAGATCGATCTCCACATGCTTGGTCCTCTGGTGCTGCACGGGGTTGGTGGAGAGGTAGACCGCGCTGACGTTGTCGCAGTAGACGAGCGTGCTCCTGGCGAGTGGGCGGTGAAGCTCAGCCAGGAGCTGGCGGAGCCAGGCGGCCTCGGCCACGCCGTTGGCCACGGCACGGTACTCCGCCTCGGCACTGGAGCGTGAAACCACCGGCTGGCGCTTGGACGACCAAGAGACCAGGTTGCCGCCGAGGAAGACAGCGTAGCCGGAGGTGGACCTGCGGGTGTCCGGGCATCCCGCCCAGTCTGCGTCGGTGTAGACAACCAGCTCGGCAGTGGAGGACCGGCCGAGGAGCAGCCCGTAGCCAAGTGTGCCACGGAGGTACCAGAGAAGCCGCTTCATAGCAGCCAGGTGGGGCTCCCGTGGAGCATGCATGTAGAGGCAGAGCTGCTGGACGGCATAAGTGATGTCCGGCCGTGTGAAAGTGAGGTACTGAAGTGCGCCAGCTAGACTCCGGTAGGCGGTGGAGTCCGCTGGCCCAAGCATCGGACCCCCAGCCTCTGACAGCTTGCCCTGGGTGTCCACCGGTGTAGAGCAGGACTGGCAGGCGGTCATCCTTGCTCGCTCCAGAATGTCACAAGTGAACTGCCGCTGGTGAAGGAACAGGCCTGAAGGTCGGGGCTCAACAGTGACGCCGAGGAAGTGGTGGAGCACCCCAAGATCCTTCATAGCAAATTCCTTCTAGAGTGAGGCAATGATGCGGTGGAGCAGAGACTCGCTGGAGGCGGTGAGAACAATGTCATCCACATAGAGGAGCAGGTAAGTAGTCTCACCCCCATAGTGGTATATGAACAGGGAGGTGTCAGACTTGGCCTCTGTGAACCCAAGAGTCTGCAGGTAGGTAGCGAATCGAGAGTACCAAGCCTGGGGTGCCTGCTTGAGCCCGTAGAGAGATTTGTTGAGCCGGCAGACGAAGTCAGGACGAGAAGAATCCACGAAACCTGCCGGCTGACTGCAGTAGACCGTCTCAGTCAGAGTGCCATGGAGGAAGGCATTCTTGACATCCAGCTGATGCATAGGCCAGGAGCGCTCGAGAGTCAGGGAGAGGACGGTGCGGACTGTAGCTGGCTTCACCACGGGACTGAAGGTCTCAGCATAGTCAATGTCGGGCCGCTGAGTGAAGCCGCGGAGGACCCAGCGAGCCTTGTAGCGCTCCAAGGAACCATCAGCCCGCCTCTTGTGCGTCCAGATCCACTTGCCGGTGACAATGTTGGAGCCCGGCGGACGAGGCACTAGGTCCCACGTCTGGTTGGCGAGGAGGGCCGCGTACTCCTCGTCCATCGCGCGGCGCCAGTGAGGATCCGCCAAGGCCGCGCGGACGGAAGAGGGTACCGGAGAGATCCGCAGCTCGCAGGCGGCGGTGGTGAGGGCCTGCGGGTGAGACGCCTGCCTCGTCACCATCGGGTGAGTGTGACGAGGGTCCCGGTGAAGAAGAGGCGGGTGGTACACCGGCGGGTCGGCGCGAGAGCGTGGCGATGCCGGCGTAGCATGCACCGGTGACGACGGCGCTGGGGACGAGAGCGGCGGAGGCGGCTCACGCCGGCGCTCGTAGACGATGCCGAAACGTCCGGGAGGAGGTGAGGGCGGACGCGGCTCCTGCCGGCGCTGGTAGACGAGTCCGAAGCGCCCAGGAGGAGGTGGGGTCGGTGTGCTCGGTCCCGCGATCGGAACGGCAGCATCTGGCACAACGGGAAGCAGCGAAGCTACAGGGAGCGAGGGTGGAAGCTCCGGGGCTGCCTCGACCGTGTCAGGCACCGGAAGGTCCTGGGGAGGCGAGGCGGGACCACTAGGAGAGTGCGCCGGAGCAGTACCTGCAGGGTAGAGGGAGAAGGGTGGCGGAATTGCCGGGTCAGTGGGGAAGAAGGAAGCCTCCGCAGGGTCAGCGGGAGGTGTGGATGGAGAGGTGGTGGAGTAAGGGAATGCTGACTCATCAAACACGACATGGCGAGAGATGAGGACACGGCGAGAGGTAAGGTCAAAGCATCGGTAACCCTTGTGATCCGGAGAGTATCCGAGAAAGACACAGAGGGTCGACCGGGGAGCCAGCTTATGGGGAGCGGTGGCGGCGGTGTTAGGGTAACACGCACACCCAAAAACTCGAAGGTGGTCATACCGAGGAGGGGTACCGAAAAGAGCGTGGTGAGGCGTGGGAGCTGGGCATGCAGTAGAAGGAAGGCGGTTAAGGAGATAGGTGGAGGTGTGCAGACACTCAGCCCAGAAGCGAGCGGGTAGAGATGCCTGGACCAGAAGAGTGCGCATGATGTCATTGTTGGTGCGGATCATGCGCTCTGCCTTGCCGTTTTGAGAGGAGGTATACGGACAAGACATGCGCAGGTGGACACCGGAAAAAAGGAAGAAGGCACGGGAGGTTGAGTTATCGAACTCACGGCCATTGTCGCACTGGACAGCCTTGATGGTGAGGCCGAACTGAGTGGATACCCAAGCAAAGAGGTTGCTAAGAGTGGAGAACGCCTCGGACTTGGCCCGTAGGGGAAAAGTCCAGGAATAATGGGAGAAATCATCAACCACCACCAAGTAGTACTTATAGCCAGACATGCTGAGAACAGGAGAAGTCCACAAGTCACAATGAATAAGATCAAATGCACGAGGGGCATGTGAGGACGAGGACTGAAAGGGAAGGCGAACGTGACGGCCCAGCTGGCACGCATGACACAAGTGATCATCGTGAGCCTGAGAGCAACGAATGTCGGAACTACGACTGAGCTGCATCAGGGCATCCCGGCCAGGATGGCCGAGGCGACGGTGCCAAGTGGTGGAGGAAGGAGTGGCTGTGAAAGCGGCGGAGGAAGGCGAAGAAGGTGAAGCAGACATCGGAAACTGAAGGGTGTAGAGAGGCCCAGTGCTGTTACACCGGAGTAGAGGAGCCCGGGAGGCCAAATCCCGCACGGTGAGGCCAGAGGGGTCAAACTTAACCGAACAAGAGTTATCAGTGGTGAAACGGCGAATAGAGAGAAGGTTGTGAACCATCCCGGGAGCCACAAGAACATCAGAGATATGAAATGAGCCGTGGGAACTGGCAGTGCCCACGGAGGAGACAGGAATGCAGGTGCCATTGGCGACCATAATGGAAGAGGGACAGGAAGGGTGGGGAGGACGGAGAGAAGAAAGTAGACTCGCATTGGGCGTGGTGTGGAAAGTGGCGCCCGAGTCGGCGATCCAATCAGGACTAACTGGTGGAGTGCTGGCGGTGGTGCTGAAGGAGGAGGCCACGGTAGCCGGAACGGAATGGGTAGCCCACAGGGATTTGGGGTGAAACCCCGGATTGGCGACGCCCGGGCCCCCCGCGCCAGCGGCCCCGGCGGTGGCGGCCATGGTGTTGGCGGCGCCAGGAAGATGTCCCGGCTGCGACGGCGGGGGAGATGGAGCCAATGGCAGAGGGTAGGGAGCCGACAAGGCCCGGTGCGCGACACGATATGCAGCGGCAGTGGCGCCGGCCCTGGTACGGCGCACGCCCGCGTGCCAACCACTGCTTACTGGAGCGGAAGCACCTCCAGATGGGACGGCGGCTGGAGCGGGTGCTCCCGGCGGGGCGGCTGCTGCTCCAGGAGGGGGAAGGCAGGCCCGAGGTGAAGGGAACGGGCGGGCTCCAGGAGGTGGGAGCGCGGCTCCATGCGTCGCAGCCAGGCAGACCCAAGGAGGCGGCTGCTGGCCCGCGGCCGCTGGCTGCTGCTCCTGGGGCTGCAGGGGCTGGACACCATCCGCGCCACCATCCGCGCCCTCCAGGGTGCCCCCCCCCCCCCCCCCCGCGCTGACCATGAAGGCAGCGGCTGGGAGGGCAGCGGCGCCATGGCTGGAGGAGAGGGGCGCGCTGTAGAGGTGGGGCCGCTGGAGAGAAGGGGCGGCGCCACTGGAGAGGAGGTGCGGCGCCCTGGAGGGAAGGGGCGGCGCCACTGGAGAGGAGGGGCGGCGCCACTGGAGGGAAGGGGCGGCGCGCCTTGGAGGGAAGGGGCGGCGCCGCTGGCGGCTGTGGGAGCGCCGGCCGCCGCCGGGGTCGCGCCTGAGGGAGGGAGGGAGGCGGGCGGCGCCTGCAGCCCCGATAGAGGGAGATGGCCGACGGATCGGGCGGCCACCGCGCTGGAGGAGAGATGGCGCGGCGCCAGCGGATCCCAGGGGGAGGAGAGAGGGGGAGGAAACGGGGTGGAGGAGGGAGGAGAAGGGGAGGGAAGGCGACCTGCCATGGCTGGCGGCGGCTGCACACCAGCGGCTGGCGGCTGGGTCAGGAAAGGCTCGATACCATGCTATAGAATGTGATTTCATTAATTTGGGCTAACCCTAGAAGGGTAGCTATATAGGTACCATACATGGGCCCTCATGGGCCTAATACAATCACACTCCAACATTATTTTAAATGAAAAATGAGTTCAATTGGAGATTTTTAAAACGAGCCACCGAGCCAGCTCAACAAGCTTTTTGTCCAGCCGACGGATCATTACAAAGTTTTGAGAATAGGTTGAGCAGCACTTTTGATTATTCTGTATTAACAATAGTGCAACATGTTTGATTTTGGAAATATTCCAATCTGAGCTTTATTTGAGTTGATCTCTGGTTTACTAATCTGCCTTTCCCAATTTCAGTTTTTGCTTAAGCAATAACTTGCCTGAAGACCAAAGTTGATATCCTCTCAATTGTGTTAATATTGCAGTATATTTGTGCTTATAAATCACCTGTCTGTAACCTATGATCAATTGGTGTTCATGTTCTGATATTTCTACATTTGCTCTCCAGCTTGAAGAGGCTAAATTGCTCAGAGCTCAAGGGCAGCATGATATGGCTATTAGTCTTGGAAAGTACATACTACAGAAACACTCTGACAAGAAAGACCTGTCAGATGTCTATCGATTAGTTGGCAAGTGGCTGGCTGAAACAAGATCAAGCAAGTAATCATTCACACTCAGTACCTCATATTTTGTCTGTCATGAATTACTTCCATTTTGTCACATGTAATAATGCAAATGTTCATGATGGTTACTTTGTAGCTCAAGAACTATCATTGAGGACTATTTAAGACCTTCTGTAGATCTCTCTGAATTTGAGAAGAGTACAGATAAAAGGTACATGTCCAGGCAGTGTCGAACACATTTCCATCTGGCACATTATACATATAGTTTGTTCAGAAGCTACGAGGAAAGACTCTCATCTAACGAATGGCAAGCAGCTCTGCGATTAAGGAAATACAAGGTCACTTATTATTATGGCAATTCCAATCAATGTTTGACTTGAAACTGTAGTTCTTTTACCAGAAGTTCCATTTAATGCAGACTAGGGAGTTGGAGACACTGATTAAAAGACTGAGAAGTTCATCTAAGGCAAGTAGATGACTATAACTTTTGATGTTTCTTCATTTCCAATCCTTCTGTTCTTGGTGCTAATCTTTCAATTGCTCAGGGTGTGAAGACTGATTACTCGGTAAAAATCCAAGAGTTACAGAAACAACTTGCACTTGACAGAGAAGAAGCAGAGAAGATTCAGGTGTGTGCATTTGTTTACCCACGCGCAATGTGTATATCAAATTTACACTTCCATGACCTCTGAATAAATATAATAATGTCACTCTCCATGCTGAAGGCCGTACTTCCAACTCAAGTGTAACATGTACATGCACAATGCATGAGTTCATGTATCATTAGTAATCTCGTTCAAAAGTCAAATTGTTGAAATTTGTGCTTGTGCATTTCTATTTGTGGAAATTCCTTGATAAGAACATCATTTCACTGTTCTAAAAGTTTATATCAAAACCTAGACCTATTACAAGCTTTGTTGTACACACATGCTTAATTTAAGTGTCAAACAAAAGAGTAAGGTGTTGTCCATCCTGTATGACAGAAGAAGCAACTACTAATGCTAATGAAGGTGATGATTCAACATAGGGATTACATGTTCATCACTACATGCTTGGAAATGTATTGTAATTTATGAAGCATTGTGTCTTTCAGTTTTAATAAATGAGGTGCAGCTATGCGGCTTCCATAGGGGCACGGGCACCAAATTCTTACTCATTTATGTATCTTTGACTTAGAGAAGAAACTGCCCAAAAACAAAAAAAATTCCCCTAGAGGAGAGCCCATTTATGTATTTCGATCATAAATGAAACAAAGCACATAATTTAATATTTATTGTTTAGTTGTACTTGTTAAGAGCTCTTCAGCATATCCCAGTTAATGTGTCCAATCAACTTGTATTTTCATCTTTCCTGAACATGTTTTCTCTTATTAGGATGATCGCGATAATTTCTTAAATCTAGCGCTTCAAGGCTACCAACGTTCCATTGTTGTTGGTGGCAAATATGACCTACAAGTGGTATGTGATTTGTATTTGTGTATCCATATTCCATACATCTCTTGCTAACTGTTGCTACACAATTTTTTTTTTGTCTAACCCTATTATATTTTTGTTGGGAGTTAATTTTAAATTTACATTACATTAACATTTGCTCTTCAGGTTTTCCGGTTGGTCTCGCTGTGGTTTAGTCTTTTCTCAAGGGATCAAGTTGTGAAAGCAATGTTGAAAACAACAAAAGAGGTTTTCCTTTTTTACTTTCATTTCTGGATCGCATTGGTACTGTCAGTTTCATTAAATGTGGTATTTCAATTTTGTTGTGTAGGTCCAAACCTACAAGTTCATCCCACTGGTTTATCAAATTGCTTCGAGACTTGGGAGCTCCAAAGATGCTCAGGGGTCTACTAACTTCCAGGTACATGTATCATTTTATCTTGTTTTTTCTGTAGATTGATAATGTTAAGGGTATTGCATTCACGTTGCATTTAAGAGGGGGTGTTAAGGGTATTAGTGTAATCTCCCTATTCTAGGGTTTTCCTCTTGTGTCTCCTATGTACTCTATATATAGTCCCCATTGGGCCTCAATAGAATCATCCAGTTCAGTCTCCCTTTATTCGTAACAGATAGAACAATGCAGCTCTGGTATCCTAGGGTGCGGGCATCCTCATTAGCCAGAAATACCATGTTGGAATGTTTCAAAAAAATCAGCCCATAATCATGTACGTAGTATACATAAAGTATAGCTGCAACAAGTCAGTTTGAAATTCATCCTAGATGGCAGAAACAAAATACTTAACTTGATTTTATGATGGTTTTAAAAAATGGCAGCATTATTGATTTTCTGGAACAACTAACAATATTGATTTTCTGTGGCAGATTGCATTAGCTTCTCTTTTGAAGAAAATGGCTGTTGATCACCCATATCATACAATATTCCAGGTAATATAGTTGTTGATCCTACATGCATATGGAAAAATCATGATCAAATACAACTTCCATGTTTTTACACTTCTTTGTTTACTAATTGCATTTGTCAATAGTATTAACAACTAATGCTAAGAGCAAATATAGTTTACGAAAAAGCACTGTGTCTCAAACTTATACACATCTCAGCTTGGTTGAACTGTATCCATAGATATTTTATTAGTAGAGGGATAAGGCAGCAGAAAATAGTCATACATGAGCCAAGGATCTGACTGAAATATTCAGAGTGCACATCTCAGCTTAGATCTAACATAATGTCCCAGTAAGTCGAGTTTATGCAATGCATGTCAAGGCAATTTCAGTATCTCTTAATCTCAGATATCAGATTTTTCTTCCTGTTTTTAGAACTAAGAAATAATTATTTTGTTTGTTTTCAGCTTTTGGCTCTAGCAAATGGTGATCGTGTCAAAGACAAGCAAAGAAGTAGAAGTTCTTTTGTTGTAGATATGGAGAAGAAGCTTGCTGCTGAAAATTTGTTAAAGGAGCTATCTTCCTGTCATGGACCTCTAATTCGTCAGGTTCTGCTTAAAATTCTATTCAGATGTTCTTATCTCTGAAGGGGATCAAATGTATTTTCTGTTATAATTTTTATGATCCTTATTTGGACATCTTATAGATGAAACAAATGGTTGAGATCTACATTAAGTTAGCAGAACTGGAGACCAAGAAGGAGGTTGGTTCACTTTTCAAGCAGGAACATGGTTTTTTTTTGTATTCTCAATGTTAACATATTCTTTTCATCTAACTTATTGTCAGGACACTAACAAAAAAATACCACTGCCCAGGGAGGCCCGCAGCATTGGTCAGCTTGAACTAGTGAGATAACATCTTGCGAACTTACTTTCATGAACTTGTTTGTGCTTTGGTAATCATTGGAGATAAAGCCATCTTTTGCTAGAGTGGTGCCCAGGGTGGGGGGTGTTGGAGTATATGTGTGTGGCCCATGTGGCTAGGCCCATGAGGCCCATGTATGATACACTATATAGCTACCCTTCTAGGGTTAGCCTAATCAATTGAGACCACTCATTCCAACATGGTATCAAGAGCCTAACTTCCCTTCTTCCTCCCTCCCTCCTCCCAGCCGCCTGGCTGGCCCCCTGGGCGCCGCCGCCCTCTGGCTTCCCAGCCGGCGGCCATGGCTGCTCCCCCTCCTTCCTCTTTCTTCCACCTTCCCCCCCCCCCCCCTCTCCCACCCCACATCCTGGGCCCAGCTGCCCGCCTCCTTACCTCCACGCGCTGCCCTGCTGCATCCAGCCGCCGCCGCCCCTACCAACGCCGCCCGCCTTGGCGCGGCTTCTCCCAGCACCGGGCCACTGGGCCAGGGTGCGGCCCCCACCTGGTCCTCTCTTGGCGCGGCAGTGGGCCCCCCGCAGCTCCTCCAGCAGCGCCCCTGGTGACCGTAGCTCCTCCAGCAGCGCCCTTGGTGACCGCTGCTTCTTCTTCAGCGCCCTGGCCAGCCCCTGGACAGCACGCACCAGGCGCGGGTGCGGGCCCAGCCTGGCCCCTGCTGGCTGCTGCTCCTCCCTCTTCCGCTGCTTGGCCGGCCTCTGGCGGACTGCCTGTTGCCGCCACCGCGCCACTGCAGGATGCTGCTCCTCCTCCCGCAGCATGGCCGACCCCTGGACTGCAGGCTGGCTGCTGCCTTGCGTCCGGTGTGGCCGTCGGGGCCGACCTTCCCTCTGCTGGTGCAGCCCGCCCACACGCGCTGCTGCTTGCCATGGGTGCTGCCACCACCAGCGCTACCCTTGGCCCGGGCTAGACCCCCTCCGCCTCCGCGCCCCTCTTTCCCGCGACATGGGCACAGCAGGCCATTGCTTTCGCTGTCGGCAGTGCCCCCGCGGCAGCGCCTTTCCCGGCCGCCCCGACCACTTCTCCTTCTTGGGCTCAGGCCGCCCTTGGCGTGGCCCCGGCATCGCCCGGCCACCCTCCAGCGCTGCCCGCCGGCGCGGGCCACCCACTCGCGCCGCTCACCTCTGGCGCGGGCACTGGCCAGGCCTGGGCACTTCATCCGTCCCCTACGCCGCCGTCGTTTCTTCTGGGTTCTCCTCCCCCCGGGCCGAACGGGGGTGGGGGGGCCGTGGCGGACGCCGTCGTCGCGGACGGGGACGTGCTGGGGGTTCGGGGTTCCACGACCCGTCATGGCCCTTCCAGGCTCCCGGTGGTGAGCCTCGCCTGCCGGCCGCCGCCATGCTCGCTGCTGCTTCTCTCGGGTTTCACCCAGCAGCATTCCCGTGGGCTACACCTTCCAGCGTCTCGCCCGGTTGGGACTCGGCGGCCTTGGCATACTCCTTCAGCACGATGGCCCCGAGAACTCCTGTCGGCCCACAATGGATCGCCGATTCGGGTGCCACCTACCACACCACTCTCGACCCCACTATTCTCTCTTCCGTTCAACCTCCTTCCTCTCACCCGTCGTCCATCATGGACGCTAATGGGTCTTGCCTTCCTATCACGTCCGTGGGTGCCGCCGGCGCTCATGGCTTCTTTCGTCTTCCTGATGTTCTTGTGGCACCTTCTATGGTTCACAACCTTCTTTCTATTCGTCGGTTTACTGCTGACAATTCCTGTTCTGTGGAGTTTGACTCTTCCGGTCTCACTGTCAGAGATTTGGCTTCCCGCCGTCCTCTGCTTCGGTGTGACAGCACGGGGCCCCTTTACACCCTTTGCTTCCCAGCGTCTCCTTCGTCTTCTTTGTCGTCCCCTTTGTCAGCTGCTTTCGCCACCACTACTTCCTCCACCACTTGGCACCGGCGACTCGGCCATCCTGGTCGTGATGCCCTGATGCAGCTCAGTCGTAGTTCTGACATTCGGTGTCCTCGGACTCACGATGAGCATTTGTGCCATGCGTGTCAGCTGGGCCGTCATATCCGTCTTCCTTTTCATAGTTCTTCCCAGGCGGCTCACATCTTTGATCTTGTACATTGCGACCTTTGGACCTCTCCTGTCATCAGCGTTTCTGGCTACAAGTTCTATCTTGTGCTGCTTGATGATTTCTCTCATTACTCCTGGACTTTTCCTCTTCGTGCAAAGTTTGAAGCTTTCCCCGCCATTCTCCACTTCTTCGCTTGGGTGTCCCATAGTTCGGCCTCACCATCAAGGCCGTCCAGTGTGACAATGGTCGTGAGTTCGATAACTCCGCCTCCCGTGCCTTCTTTCTCTCTCATGGTGTCCAGTTGCGCATGTCTTGCCCGTACACCTCCTCCCAGAACGGCAAGGCTGAGCGCATGATTCGCACCACCACCGAGACCATGCGCACCCTCTTGCTTCAGGCGTCCCTCCCTGCGCGCTTCTGGGCTGAGAGCTTGCACACCTCCACCTATCTCCGTAACCGCCTTCCTTCCGCTGCCTGCCCAGCTCCCACGCCACACCACGCCCTTTTCGGTACCCCTCCTCGGTACGACCACCTTCGCGTCTTCGGGTGTGCGTGTTACCCTAACACCACAGCTACCGCTCCCCACAAGCTGGCACCTCGTTCGACTCTCTGTGTCTTCCTCGGGTACTCCCCGGATCACAAGGGGTACTGGTGCTATGATCTTACCTCTCATCGGGTCCTCATCTCTCGCCATGTGGTGTTTGATGAGTCTGTCTTCCCCTTCTCCTCCACCCCCACTCCCACGTCCACCCCTGATCTTGACCTCTTCTCCTTGTTTCCCACTGACGCGGTGGTCGAGCCACCTTTTCGGTTGTCTCCCACAGGTACTGCTCCACCGTGCCCTTCGCCGGGACCGTGCCCTCGCTCGCCGCCCGCCGGTGACACCCCCTGTCCGGGCCTAGCGGGGTCACCTCACGAGCCGGCCCCTGTCACTACGACTGACGCGGGTCCCGGGCCATCGCCCCTGGCACCACCTGCGCGCTTCGCTCAGCCGACGCTCGTCTACCAGCGCCGTGCGCCTTCCGGGTCGGCCCCCGTTACTACGCCGGACGTGGGGTCCGGGTCGTCGACTCCGGCCCCACCTGCGTGCTTCGCCCAGCCGGTGCTCGTCTACCAGCGACGTGCACGACCGGAGCCGCCGCCTACGTCTACACCGGTGGCTCCTTCGCCGGTTTGCCCGACTGCTTCTTCTCCGCCGGCGACTCCGACACCGCCGCCGCGGTCCCCGGATGCCCGTGTCGCGACGCCGGTATACCACCCCCCGCTGCTTCACCGACACCCGCGTCATGTTCACCCTATGGTGACGCGCCACGCGGCGGGGACCCTGCCGCCCCCGGCTCTCGCGACGACGCCCGTGGACTCGCAGGCCTCTCCGGTACCCTCTTCTGTCCGTGAGGCCTTGTTGGACCCTCACTGGCGCCGCGCGATGGAAGAGGAGTACGCGGCTCTCCTCGCCAACCGGACCTGGGATCTGGTGCCTCGGCCACCCGGCTCCAATGTCGTCACCGGCAAGTGGATCTGGACACACAAGCGCCGGGCTGACGGCACTCTCGAGCGGTACAAGGCTCGTTGGGTTCTCAGGGGTTTCACTCAGCGGCTTGGTGTTGACTACGATGAGACTTTTAGTCCAGTGGTGAAGCCGGCTACAGTGCACACGGTGCTCTCCCTCGCCCTCACTCGCTCCTGGCCCGTGCATCAGCTGGATGTCAAGAATGCCTTCCTACATGGTCTTCTCACTGAGACAATTTACTACAGTCAGCCGGCCGGGTTTGTTGACTCCTCGTGTCCTGACATGGTCTGCCAGCTCAACAGATCTCTCTACGGCCTCAAGCAGGCTCCCAGGGCATGGAACCATCGCTTTGCTGTCTTTCTGCGCTCACTGGGGTTTGTGGAGGCCAAGTCCGATACGTCACTGTTCATCTTCCACCATGGAGATGAGACTGCGTATCTACTGCTCTATGTTGATGACATTGTCCTCACCGCTTCCAGTGAGTTACTCCTTCGCTGGATTATCACCTCTCTCCAGCAGGAGTTTGCGATGAAGGATTTGGGTGTGCTACATCACTTCCTTGGGGTCACTGTTGCGCCTCACCCTGCTGGCCTTCTCCTACACCAGCGGCAGTACACTCTTGACATCCTTGAGCGCGCCGGGATGACTGACTGCAACCCCTGCTCCACTCCAGTTGACACACAGGGCAAGATGTCTGAGGCTGAGGGGAACCCGGTGTCTGATCCCACCGCGTACCAAAGTCTTGCTGGTGCTCTCCAGTACCTCACCTTCACTCGCCAGGACATCACGTATGCGGTTCAGCAGTTGTGCCTTCATATGCATGATCCGCGGGAGCCCCACCTCACTGCCCTCAAGCGGCTCCTCCGCTACCTACGCGGTACTGTGGACTACGGCCTGCTCCTTCACCGGCGGTCCTCCTCCACTGAGATGGTTGTCTACACTGACGCTGACTGGCCTGGCTGTCCGGACACTCGGCGTTCCACCTCCGGCTACGCTGTCTTCTTGGGCGGCAACCTGGTGTCCTGGTCGTCCAAGCGTCAGCAGGTGGCCTCCCGCTCCAGTGCCGAGGCGGAGTACCGCGCCGTGGCCAATGGCGTGGCCGAGGCTTCTTGGCTCCGCCAGCTCCTGGCCGAGCTCCATAACCCTCTACTCCGGAGCACGCTTGTCTACTGCGACAACGTCAGTGCGGTCTACCTCTCCACCAACCCCGTGCAGCACCAGCGGACCAAGCATGTGGAGATTGATCTTCACTTCGTCCGTGATCGGGTGGCCATCGGCTAGGTGCGAGTCCTCCATGTACCTACGACGTCCCAGTTCGCCGACATCTTCACCAAGGGCCTCCCATCGACGACCTTCACCGCCTTTCGCTCCAGCCTCAACATCACCAGTGGCTAGTTGAGTCTGTGGGGGGGCTCGTGTGTATTTTCTTTTCCTGGTGTTCAGTCTGAATCCGCTGCGTCGGTAGTTCAGACTGCGGGGGAGTGTTGGAGTATATGTGTGTGGCCCATGTGGCTAGGCCCATGTATGATACACTATATAGCTACCCTTCTAGGGTTAGCCTAATCAATTGAGACCACTCATTCCAACAGGGGGACATGGGCTGCACAGGGCTTTCTCTAAATCTTGCTTGCTTAATAACTTCCATGGAGGAGAGCCAGTGGTATGCTAAAAAAACTCGACCTGCAGAGGAAAGAACGATCCCCAATCAACTAGCCATCTCAAGTAGAAACATGATAGTAATAAAAAATGCTTGATTTGACATGTTCAAACCATCTCAAGTTATTTCAAAAGAACTATTCAATCGGTGGAAAACAGTTTGAATAAAATAAATGAAAATATGCTTAAATGAAAAACTTAGCCAGAGTTTATTGTCTATTTATTATGTTCCATTTCTTTTATCTTCTTTAGTTGTTTTTATGCCTATTAATCAATTTTCAAATACTTGGACTCGTCATTTTTTTTCTTTTCCCTTTGACTTCATCAGGTTCCAGTTGTGACTGCTACTGTCCCTGTTGATCCTAGCTGTCGTTATGAAGAAGGCTCCTTTCCACATTTCACTGGGTTGGCTGACTCTGTTATGTATGTTGGATCTTTAGTTTTATACATTACTTGCTACTTGCTCCTGAGGATTGTGTTTCTCATATTTTTAGTGTTGTGGCCACTCTCTTGGCAGGATCATGAATGGAATTAATGCTCCCAAAGTTATAGAATGTTTTGGTTCAGATGGTAACAAATACCGCCAACTTGCAAAATCTGGAAATGATGACCTGCGACAGGATGCTGTATGTTCTTCTCTTCCATTCTAATAGCTAGATTTATTTGATTATTTGGCATAAAGATTTTGAAAGCTTGCTCTACCTACTATAGAGAATGTTCTAGTTGCACCTTTTTATCCTTTTTGCAAACATGGAACTATGTAGTTTTGTTTTCAACCTTCTATAACAAGAGTTTTACAGAAATATTCCATATTTTATTATTATTTCTAATCGTTTGGCAGTACTGCCACGGATATTGCTGTCTTCATTAGCACTACTGCCACAGATATTGTTGTCTTCATCAGTATTACTTATAGGTACATTGGCATAAATGCAGCTAGTATACACCCAATTTCTAGCTGCAACCACTATTGAGTATAGAGTACAAATGATTGCATGCTAAACTAGTATTTAATCTTATTATAGGTAAATAGTTCCAATGATTACAAGTCGTCCGATTAATCGCGATATCGTCCTAATCGGTCCCTGGTGACCGATTAGGGGTACCGTCGACTTGTACAAGTCGCCCGATTAATCGTGATTAATCGTCCTAGTCGACACTCTAAGCCACATGTCCTATTTAGTTGCACCAAGTTTGCTTATTCTTCTCCTCCCTGTAATGTTATCTTCCTCTAAAAGAATGCTATCTGATAATTTTCCCTAGAAGAATCTCAGTTGAGTTATTAGAAGAGAATCTATTGTGTGCAACTTATATTTTGGGATGAATTTTTAACATCAATATGACATTTGCAGGTGATGGAGCAATTTTTTAGTTTGGTAAATACATTCTTGCAAAATCACCGAGATACTTCTGAAAGGAGATTGAGAATCCGTACATATAAGGTAGCAGTGAATGCCATAAATTTGATACACCTCTATATCTGGCTCTTGAAATATTGTTTGTCATAAATTTCATCATTCTTTAGTGTGCCATTAAATTTATTAGTGTTGTTATTCCCAAAATGTATAAGCACATTAGGAAGTGCACTTGTGAAGGACTCACCACTGGTGGCCTCGTTCTTTTGTACCACATAAGTAGGGGAGGTACCTACTGAATTAAATATATCAAGAAAAATATTTAGTAAGGAACTGATCCGCTCAATTGGTTGTGGGTGTGGATGTACGCCAGACCATCCAAGTTCAAGTCCTCGTCGAGGCGAATTTGGGTGCCTATTTCTTCTTAATTAAAAAGCCACCTAGTTTCTCCTAGGTTGTCAAGTTTTTTAAAAAGAAATTTTTTTATTTTAATCCAATGTTTTATAAGTGACTCCTCCCTATAACATCTTTTGTCACAGCATGAACCTTATCCTTGCAAAATGGGCCACCACACCAAAGCGTGGCCAAATGGGCAGCCACGCCAAGACCCAAGGCTCTAAAATGTTTTTTTAATAGATGGGGAGGACTTTTGAAACATTAGATTAGAAAGAGTTAAAAAATGAAGATTATTTTATTGCTGCCCACTCTCCCCTCGTTTAACAATAGTTTCTGAGCTTTCTTTCTATTACTTCCACAATTTTTACTTCTAGCTTCTGATTTGCATTTTTTCCATTTAATTTATTTTCTGTAGCATCTTATCTTCCTGGTATAGATTTAGCATAATGCTAGGTAGGCAGTCACTACCTATGAATCTGTAGCCTGTTCAGGACAATTAGAATAAATGTATAAGGGCACCACTTCTACGTAATGGAACTTGTAATGTTGGGAAAACCTCATGAATCATACATTCATACACAACCATATTGCCATGCTCATTTTGAATGTTGTGAGAAATTTCTGACTACTTTCTCCTCTAACTCAGGTTGTTCCTTTCACCCCAAGTGCTGGTGTTGTTGAATGGGTAAATGGTACTGTTCCACTAGGCGATTATCTAATTGGGAGGTCTCTGTATACATGATCTCAGATTTTATATGTAAATTATATTCTGAATGCTTCGTATTTATTTGCCTTTTTCTTGGGGTTATACAGTACTAGAACTGGTGGAGCACATGGAAGATATGGAATTGGGGACTGGACATATCTTCAATGCAGAGAGTACTTGATGAGTGTATGTCCACGTGTTGTAGAGGTTTTGTATTCTATTTTTTATAATAGAGTGATGAATGTATTTCCAATTTGAAGGAATTATATTTTGTAGGAAAAGGACAAAAGGAGGGCATTTCTTAAAATCTGCAACAACTTTAGGTCTTTCTTGATCTCTACTTCCATTTGCCAATGATCCAACATGTACATACATGCATGATGCGTCCATGAAAATCATACCTAGTGTTTCTCTAACTATTATCTTTCCCTTTTTTCTACAATAACCAGGCCTGTGATGCACCACTTCTTTCTTGAGAGATTCTTGCTGCCTGCAGATTGGTTCCAAAGTAGACTTGCTTACACAAGGAGTGTAGCAGCAAGCTCGATGGTAATTTCTTTTAGTAGTCTAAGTGCGACTTGAGTCTTGTCTGGAGCTACACAGACTACTGAGACTAACTGTATGTTGTCTATTGTTTTTCATGGATTCAGGTAGGGTATATCGTCGGTCTTGGGGATCGCCATTCCATGAATATTCTCATCGACCAAGATACAGCTGAGGTTGTACACATTGATCTTGGTGTTGCATTTGAACAGGGTCTCATGCTTAAAACACCTGAGCGGGTACATTCTATGTTCCTGAACTTCTGTGAATATCAATTCCCAGTTCTTCCTTTGTAAAACACTTTTTTTTGGCTCTACTTGTAGGTTCCATTTCGGTTGACAAGGGATATTATAGATGGCATGGGTGTTACTGGTGTTGAAGGTGTGTTCAGAAGATGTTGTGAGAAAACTCTCTCTGTCATGAGGGCAAATAAAGAAGCATTGCTCACTATTATTGAAGTATGTATACTGTCAAATATTCTCCATAATTTTAAGAGACTTCAATACTTTAGCTCCTCCTGAGACTGGACCAAATGTGTCAGGTTTTCGTTCATGATCCTCTATATAAATGGGCACTCTCACCACTGAAAGCCTTACAGCGTCAAAAGGTAACTTCAAACATTTGCTGAAGTCTTCTCATAGCACACCTTGGTCCATACAACTGAAATTACTGGTATGCCTGTTAGGACTTGACAGGCAACGAGTGCGACCGGTAGCAGTCAGTATTATGGATGTGTTGCTTTCTTCTCACCAAATGTACTCTCACATGCTAAGCGAATTTAAGGACCTGATAAACAACAACAATATCCCTTTTTGTCATCATATGCCAAGTTTAGGCTAGGCTAAAGGACCCTATCTTGACTACAAAAATGGAAATGCAGTGGTCTTTGATCATACTCTTGAACACAGATATACTGTACATAGAATTCTCCTGCTGGCAACCCTTTAAACTTTTGTATGTTTTTTTTTGCAGGAAATAGATGATACTGATTCATGTTTGGATGACTCCCAAGAGGCTTATGAGGGCAACAAGGATGCAGCTCGTGCTATACTCCGTGTTAAACAGAAGTTGGATGGATATGAAGATGGTGAGATGAGAAGTGTGCAGGGCCAGGTTTTGTCTTCGTTATACTGAAGCATTAAGATCTTTATTATTTATACTTCTGTTACAAAAGTCAAGTTTATCTTTATGTTTGCCTTTTAGGTCCAACAACTCATACAGGATGCGGTGGATGTTGATCGGTTGTGCCAAATGTTTCCAGGGTGGGGACCTTGGTTGTAAGCTCCATTGAAATGGATGTAAATTTTGATCGAAGGCAAGAGCAACTTTTTTTTTTTGCTTGTGAGGTTTTACTCCTTTGGGGTATTTTTCTCCTCACCACCCTGTCAACCTTCCTACAAGCTACGGCTTAATCGCCTTTGGTACCCTGTGCATTGATGGGAAGGCAAGGATGACATTTGGATGCAGGTGGGTTGTACCACTCATGAGTCCTGATAGCTGTTTTAGAGCCTGGGGTCAAGTCGTCGAGACTACAGACAATGGCTGATAGCAAATTGAGGCCACAGTTTTTTCTTTTTTGTTAAACTTCATTAATTGGAAGGCCGGCCAGAGGGGCGGCATCGCAGACACCACACATCGTGCAGCGTACATACAGCTCCTTCGATGGTTGGATGCCGTAGTTTTTTTGTTCAGGAGTACTTTGTAAAGACTCGAGGCTGTCTTGTCATGTATATAAAGGGCTTGTTTGATCTTTGATGTCAAGTACTCAAATACCATGTGTAGCGACAAATTACGAAGAATTATTAGATGCATTTGAGTATACCGTGCTCCCATGAGAGAGAATCAACAGAAGCTCCCACCTGGGTTTTTTTATTTTTAACCTTTTTTTAAAACAATTTTTAAAATTAACATGGCGCGGCAAGTTTTTCAATGTGGAAATCGTTGTCCACCGTAGTAGATCATGTCGCGTCGATGCATGTGGCGTGGTAGTGTGTTTTGGCTGTGTCAGGGACTTAGATGCGGCCAAATGGGTTCGATTCGGAAATAAAAAAGCAATGATGTTAATTTTTAAAATTATTTAAAAAAGGATTAAAAAAATCCCACCCAGCCACCTCGCTCAGTTAGTTGTCGAAGCGCGAAAATCATCCTCCTCTTGGCAGAAGGATTTGTTGGCTGCGTCACAACTAGCATAGCTGCAAACCATGTCATCATCTCTCGGGTTAGCAAACCATGACCGAACGTAAGATTTGGAAGGAAAAGAAAATTGGCCACCTCTGTTTTATTTCTACC
Organism: Saccharum hybrid cultivar R570; assembly: GCA_038087645.1. Taxonomy (NCBI): domain Eukaryota; kingdom Viridiplantae; phylum Streptophyta; class Magnoliopsida; order Poales; family Poaceae; genus Saccharum; species Saccharum hybrid cultivar. The sequence continues at coordinate 10,648,655 of JAQSUU010000112.1, read as the reverse complement.
ACATCAGTCGGCTAAGCCAACTTGGGCATGCTGGATCGGCTAAGCCGACCAGTGATGGCTCGCGTGGTTTGCCGTCTTCTTCGCCTGTTTCGGCTGTTGTTTTGTCATCAGGAACGGTCCAGCGGTGGGGCTGGTGAGGCTTTAGCCCCCCCACCCCCATGGAGCCCCCCTTAGCCTCTTATAGGAATTTTTGTCATAAATGCACCTTGAAGAGAGGTTGAAACTATATATCTGGAGGTTGAAGAAGCCTCCTAACTAAACATTTTGCTGAATCTGTCCCTGTTTGTCATGCCACTTGACCTCAAGCATAATCCTCCTTGAGACACTTTTGAGTGTCAACACATTGATAATTCACCCAGGTTTATTAAACCAAAATAGTAGCCCATTGTAACAGGAATAACTTTTGTTAAGTCCGGTTAAATAGTTTTACACATGAAACCGAGTGATCGGAGAGGGAGAACAGAGATTTTTAACTGAACTCGAGTTCAGTTAGCACAGTAGCAGCAGCCTGCTTGCCCCCGGCTCCGCCGCTTCGCGCCGCCTCCTTGCGTGGTGACATGCAGCTGCTCCCCCATCTCCAGCTCAACGTGTCCTCAACAGTTGTTGGCATCACTAGAAGCCGTCGTCCAACCACCATGCTAGAAGCCCAGAAGCCCCGCCCCGCCCAAGGCCTGCAACGCGGGAAGCTATCGACCTTGTGCTCGCTCCTGCGACGCACACCGACGCCCGCGGTGGACAGCCTCAGGGAGAAAGCTCGTGGCGGCCACCACCAGCCACCACAAACGGGCGCCACCACCACCTGGAGGAGGAGCGGCGACTGCAGTGGTGTGCGTCTGCCGTGGAGGCACAGAGGGAGCAGCCACGGTGCAGGGAGGTGGCAGACGGGACGGCGGCGGAGTGAGCTATGATGCGCTGCAGCTTTTCATGCGTAGTGTGCTGTTGTTGCTGTGTGCGGCTGCTTTGCGTGGGCACTAGCAGAAGCCAGGGCCTACGGTCTATTTTCCAAGGAAAAAGGGTCTAAATGTAAAAATACATACCATGCTGTGGTACCACATCAAAACCTGCGATATACCATGTAATAACAAGAATAGAGATCCAGAATTACGTTTTCAGAGTTCGTAGACCTAACGACACCGCTTGATAAGTTCAAGAGCCGCTTATACATTTAACTCTACTTTTTATTATGTATTTAGACATATTGTATATCTAGGTGCATAGCAAAAGCTATGCATCTAGAAAACCCAAAATAACCTAAAATTTGGGATAGAAGATAGTAACTATCTTTTAGAGACGGACTTCCTTAAGATGTCCATCCCTATTAATCGATTTTTAGAGACGGACCCTTAGGATAATTGTCTATGTTAATAGAGAATTTTAGAGAGATGACCGTCTCTGAAAGTCGATTTCGGAGATAGGCATCCTAAGACGACAACCTCCGTAAATCAAAGATGAACGTCTTAGGATGTCCGGCTTTATAAATGTTTAACGGAGGTGAACGTTTCCATGGAGGCCGTCTGACCATTTATGGATGAGGTCCTTAAATATGTTTGTTTCTATTAATTGGTGAGGTTATAGTAGTGCTTGACGTCCTCGTTCTATTGTCGAAAGAAATTTTGCCCGCTCTAATGGCCAGAGACAGTGACAGAGAAATTGAAGCGTTTATGCCCAAGACTGGTATAGGCCAAAAGGTAAACTCTACACTTTGAAACATATTCGTTTATTCAAACTGAATCTCTTGCAACTAAAACTCTGCACTTGACACTTGTGTTGAAATAATTTACATGATATATATATATGTTGTTGCATAGAGGTATTGGGGGGAATTACCACACTCCTTTGTAAGAAGGCAGGGACGGATCCAAGAAAATGTTTAAGGGGGTTTTTCAACCACCAGACAGTTTCAGCCTCTCCTCAAGGTGTATTCATGGCAAAAACTCCTAGGGGCCTAGGGAGGCTCCATGGGTCCGACGGCCGTAGGGGGGCTAGAGCCCCGCCCACCCCACCGCTGGATCCGTTTCTGGTAGAAGGTGTTTTTCATAGTAGATCGACTACTTAGTCTAGGGGGTTTGAACCTCAGGTGACATAATTAATAAGTTTTAAGGATTTAAACATGTATTTGGAAGTTTGGAGACATAGATGACGTTTTGAGCCAAGATTGAGGACAAGGGTTGCATTTTAGCCTGCATATGATGTATATGTCAATGGCTTCGGGTGGCAAACTCTATTTGTTGCAATTGCTCAACAAAACATTTTAGGTAAATTTAGCCCTAGTGTTAATATTTCTTTTCTTTCCTTTTTTTCCTTTGTAAGTGGAATATAAATTACATTAAATCAAATGCCGCTAGACCATGCACATCCAAATAGTTAATACAACACAATTAAGAAAAAGACCGTAGAATAAAGGTATACCCTATCGCATGACACTACCAGTTAATGTATATGCCACAAAATTATATTGTGTAGGGTTAGAAGATGAAAGGAAACTAAGACAATACATATAGTTTTGTTTTAATGTATTCAACTATTTTCACCTATCTTGGCAAAGCTAGTATTTTTTTCAATCTTCTTTTATTATTTTTCTTATCTTTTTTCCATCAACAGAATAGTTCTCTTTTTCCTAGCTAAGAGCATCTCTCTTTCTTAAACTCACTCTCTAAACCATTATTTTTGCCTAGTGGGAATCTAGTATAGAGGATGATAATATTTGAATATCTAATTAAAGAAGTTGTTAGAAAGGAGAGCATTATATTTATTTCTCCAAGATCTCTACTACTATCAAGAAGGAAGGATATAGAGAGACTCTATAAGTTGCTCTAAATACGTGCTCATACGAATTTAAGTATCAACTTTAGGGTCTATTTGGATCCATTAGACTAAAAATTAGCAAGCCAATAGGTGTTGTTTTTAGCTAGCTAATTTTTAGTAGGTCATTTGGATCAACCTGCTAATAATAGGTGGTTGGACAGTGAGTAGGGCCTTAGATCCATTAACAGCTAAAATTAGTACTAGTAGATCTAGATAGACCACTAATTATTAATTGGAGGACTGCTAACTATTAGTTTTATTAGCAGGTTGGAGTTGCTAACAGGTGCTAATAGTTGATATGTACCTTCAACTCATCATCCAACCACATATTAGCAGGTGGTTCCAAACAATCCCCTACTAAAAATTAGCTTAGTAACTATTAACTATTAGCTAGCTAATTTCTAGTGCTTACCATGGATCGAAACTAAACTCTTAAATGTGCAATCTGTTAGCACCTATTTTTAACTCTAAACCAGCTATAAAACTTGCTATAGAACTACTTCGTATTATTTAGCAGCCTCCTAACTAATTTTGGCTATATTATTTAGTGCTACTAATAATGGATCTAAACAGGCCTTAGCAGACCGATCTTGCAGCTATTGGGCCGGGAACCAAGACATGACGACATTTGAGAGTCATACTCTGAGACGGGAGAGCACTTACTTTTTGATAAAACCCCTGGCCTCTGGAGAAACTGCACACATATTCCCTGCCCCTCGCTAGCGCCTTCCGCGAACCGAAGGCTCCCGAGACAACCGCGATGTCCGCCATGGAGACCGACATCAACGCGCCGCCGCCGCCCGCCCCCGCCGGCGAGGGATCATCCGCGCCCGGTCCGTCCTCCTCCTCCTCCTCCCGCAAGCCCAACAAGCGCTTCGAGATCAAGAAGTGGAACGCCGTCGCGCTCTGGGCATGGGGTACGTCCGCGCGCCCGTCCATCCGCTCTAGATTTTTCCTTCTTGTAGATTGGAATTTGGATCCCGTCTGATCTGTTTGTCTCCTTTGCGCCGGTGCAGATATCGTCGTCGACAACTGCGCCATCTGCCGCAACCACATCATGGATCTATGTAAGTTTCGGGTCCGATAGGTTCAGTGCTCGTTAGGGTTTGAGATCTATGATTAGGGGTTTGAGCTCCTTAATTCGTTGGGTGCAGGCATCGAGTGCCAGGCGAACCAAGCCAGCGCGACTAGCGAGGAGTGCACTGTCGCTTGGGGTACGAATCCAATCTCTAGGGTCTTCTTACCTATCTTCTGTTGTTGTATCTTACTTTTGTTTGTTGCCACTAATTTAGGGTCTTATGTTGTTGTATCTTACTTTTGTCTGTTGGCGCTGATTTTATCTTTTCTGTATGTATCTCCACGTGGAATGAAAGAATTCGCGATGAAAGAGTTCTGGCATTTAGTTTTTGGGAATCTTACACCAATCTATATGTAACTGGCAACTATGGTTAGGGTATGACACACAAAGATTACAAAATATAGATTTTCCATGCTCTTTCTAAATATTATACTATGTGATCTTGATTACATTAGTCTGGTGAACTGTGCAATTTGAACAATTTGTTTCATATACAGTGACACTGGAGCTGTTATAGTTATAGTACTTTATGAACTCAAAATTGCATACCTCTTCCTCATCTCCAAATTTTGATATGGCTGGTGAACTTTATATGAAACAACTGCACACTGGTTTTTGTTTGACATACCTAATTGCCTCTTTAGATGAAAAAACTTATCCTACTGATTACATATGAAGCTCAGATTACTTAAACAGTGTTTAAGTGTTTGTATATCTTTTGAGAAAAAAATTTATCAGTGAACTCCCAAATTTAACTAGATAAGAGATACTCTCCCTCCATTCCAAATTATAAGTCACTTTGACTTTTTTGGTTCATTCATTTTGCTATGGATCTAGATATAAAATGGATGTACATGTGTGTCAAATAACATACCATTGCTTTTTATCTGTATAAATCGCAGCATGATTGACAAACAAAAGTAGAACCTATATCAGTAATTTTCCACAGCACATCCTGGGATACACTTGATGTGTCAGGCCCTGCAGATGCGTAATGCATTCCTATCTGGATTAAGGCTGTTGGAAGCCCATAACAGCATTTGCAGCAGCACTATATGCTCTTTTTGTGCTATGCTCTTCGCACCCCCTTCTTGTGTATTCCTGTATTCCTTCAATGGACCACTTGAGCAGAGGCCAGTGAACTTTTCACCATATTGTGGTGTTGACAGTAGAAAATAAGCTCACACATGTCTACAGTTGGAAATGATGACAAATGCTGCTTGGTTCAAAAATAAAAGGAATGGGAAGCACAAGCATTTACATTTTTTGTATTGAAGCTTCTTTATATTTGCCTGTGCAAACCAATAGACATTGGAATATGACCATGTGTTTTACGTGGTTCTTTTGCCCATGTTTCACTGGGTCTAAAAAGGTGTCCTTCACTGGGTTTAACAAGGTGTGTTTTTGCATACTGCAGGTGTCTGTAATCATGCTTTTCACTTCCATTGCATCAGCAGGTGGCTTAAGACCCGCCAAGTGTGCCCATTAGGTAGCTGCAGTTCTGTGTTGATTTGATCCCATAGTTCGTTGTTTTGGGCATTGCATTACTGACGATCAACTTTTTATCTTGCAGACAACAGTGAGTGGGAGTTCCAGAAATACGGCCACTAGTTCCTGGGCACCCTCATGTGATGTTGGGGCTTGCTTCTGGCTACTGCTGCCACTCAAGTGTTTTTGTCTGCCAAACAGCTTCATCTTTTACTGCTCTGGATGCTTGCATGTATCACCGGTCAATTATCACTTGTAGTACGTCCACCTGGGACTCTATTTGGATGATTCGTTAAGAGGATAGTAGGCCCATTTTATCAGTGTTATATGTGGATTTTCATAAGTGAGCTTGAATTGTGCTGTGGTACCATTTTCTCAAGTCTCGTGGTTTTTTTTTATCCGTGTCTGTCTTGATCTTGACTTTGAATGAAGTGGATTTGTCTTTCGGCTGCATGTATATAATTGTATATATATATAGGTTACTAAATGGTGCGTACGATATGTTGGGCACTCTATCCTGTCTTGCTAGTGATAACCTGTTTTGGTGATGTCCCCATCATATGTAGCACCTTAGCGTGTGTTTGGTTCTAGGGTTGAAGTGGTTGAAACGGGTTGAACCTTTTTATTTTTATGAGTGTTTGGTTCAGAGAAGAGTAGTGGCCTATTGGGTTGAGGTCGTCCCATAGAGAATATTGTCCCTGTTGGTTTTGCTAAAATTTGGCTTATGTTGATGCTTATGCTGAAATACCATGAGAGAAAAATATTGTTTGTTCGCTAAAAAGTACTGCTGTAGCTGTAGTAGTGCTGTAGAACAGGGCGATTGTCCCTACGTGTGGTTTCATCCTATCTTTCCAAATCAGAGAATCGGAGAAACACCTACTTAATGTTTGTGATTACGAGCCGTGGCGGGCTGCGGAGTGCGGAGTAGCGCCGGTGGCCGCGCTTGGAGGAGGTGGGGTGGTGGGCCGTGTGGGTGTGGTTATTGGAGGTGGGTTGGCAGGCCACGCGTGTGCGTTGGAGGTGGCGGTCAACGCGGAGGAGAAGCGCCGATCGCCGCACATGCGTGGAGGAGCAGCGGAGCAGCGCCGGCGGCAAGGAAGAATGACGGGCTGATCCCGCATGTCATATGTTTAATACCTCTTAGACTATCTCCAACAAGTGATACCTAAACACAAGACCTATTATATGATATAGGTCACGCACAGTGAGAGGGTGAGCAACCCAAAACTTTCCTTCTCCAACAGAGAAGGCAAAGCAAACACCCGTGAGCACAGAGCTCGACGGCCGGCGGATTCCGTTCCAGCAGCAGCTCTCTCACTCCCTCCTCTTCTCCCTTCACTCTCTTCAGCTTCCCTTCCAAAACCCAAGCAAAGCCAGAGCCTCGGAGCACCACCAGGTGGTAGCAGCCGGCCGGTGGCCCCAAGCAGCGAGGCTACAACTAGCACATCTCGATCTCACAGAGCGCGGCAGCCATGGCGGCCGCTGGAGCAGCGCTGCGGCTGCACCTCCTGTACTGGATGCTGCGCGTGGGGGAGCCCCTCGCGCTGGTGGCCAACAGACGAGCACGGCGGCGACGAGCACGACCGCCACCCCCGCAACCGCAGGATTCCGCGCCGGCCGCCGGCCGTCAGAGACTCAGAGGACGTGCGCAGAAATCCCGGCCGCCCGACGGAGCTCGCTGATGCTCGTTGGACGTCTTGTGCGGAGTTCGCGGCCGGTCCGATGGAGGTCGCTCGGTGGAGTTCGCCCCAGCGGTGCTATGCTCGTTGGAGCTCACGAGGATCTCTCCCGTCAGTGCTCGCGGCCGCCGTCGGTTGTGCAGGTGCAGCAGAGAATTGGGTCGAGGAGAGAGAGACGCATATTTGGGTTCCTACTTCGCTTGGACGCAAATTGGGTGTTTGGTTTGGGTACTCCGTTAGAGGCTCGTTTTTCACCTAAATGAACATGGACGACCCATATTTGCGTATAGGTGCTGTAATAGGTAGGCTGTTGGAGATAGTCTTAGCCCAGCACTTCGAGCAAACAAAAAAAAAGGTGTGGTTAGCGTCCGGATACTACCTCCGTCCGGACGCCCGCACCTGCGCTGGCCGTTCTGACTGCTCTTTCTCTTTGTCGCAAAAAAAAGACTGCTCTCTCTCACCTCCTGCGCTCACCCCAAAGTCAAGCACCCACCTGCATGTCCGACTCTCTCGGTCTTGCATGCACCAACAGCATCTTCTCTGTCGCATGCAGCTGCAGGAGTGGCAGCAATTTTTCTTCTGTAATGGTTCTCACGCGAATACAATATTCAAAAAGAAATGGAACGACGTCTGCCCCACTTGCAATTATTGCGCCTGCACGCCCGCCCCCGCATACAACTGTTGTGCCTGCATACTGTGCACATACGCATGCAGTTGCGCACCACATGCGTGTTGATGCGCATGCAAGTGGGGATCGCACCACATGCCTGTTGACGCGCCACATGCCCGCTTTGCTTGTTGCGCACGTGGAGACCGCTACGCCCATGGGGACCACATCTGCATGCGCCCCCGTCCTACGCCTGCTAATGTTGCAACATAAAATCACTTCTGTAACATACGTCTAAAATATGTAAAACATTTACAAACATATGTTTGCAACATATGTGTATAGCAATTTCAACATCCAGATAAACACACTTACAACATACGTCTGAAATTAAAATATTTTGAATAAACGCTTGCAACATACTCCCTCCATTCCAAATTATAAGTCCCTTTAACTTTTTGGTTCTTCTATTTTACTATGTGTCTAGACATATTTTTTTATCTAGATGCATAGTAAGATGGATGTACCAAAAAAGTCAGTATGTTTGAAATATATGCAGCATCCAGATAAAACACTTGTAACATGGTCTAAAACAAGTGAAAGATTTAGAACATACACTTGCAACATATATATAGCCACAACAACATATGCAATATCCAAATAAAACATTTGCAACATTAGTTTTAAAATAGTTGAAGCATTTAAAACATACACTTGTAACATATGTGTATAGCCATTGCAATATATGCAACACCAGATCTACTTTTGCAATATTCAGATAAAACATATGCAACATGTGCTCATTTACTTGTTGCTGCTCAATAGAGGCTAGTTGACGCGGTGCGAGGCGCCGGACGGGTGCGCGGCACGAGGTGTGAGGCACGGGCTGCACGCGGCGCGAGATGGGTCCGGTGCGACCGTGCGAGGCGTGAGGTGCAAGGACGCACAGCGTGAGGCGTGAGCAAGGTAATAAATAGCGCATAGCGGGTTAGTAGCGGATTGACATCGGGGTAGTGGATTGCGGGTAGCGGGCGATATTGCGGACGATAAATTCCAATAGCGACACCCGATATTTCCATATAATTTTAAGTACATATATCATGAATAATGAGTATAAATCATTTTTAAGTACATATAACATGAATAATTTTAAGTTCCATAGCCAATGCGTGAGTGTTTGAGTTGGGAGTGTGAGTCGTAATTGGCTGGGCTGATTAGGGTTATTTGCTTCCACGTTATTGCGGCCTACTACATGCAATTACGACCGTAATATCGTCCCGCTATTCAAAACTGCGGCCGTAAAGTTCCAGACTACAAACTTAGAGCGCTACCTCATAGCGGTAGTGGCAATGGGCCACTACCGCTATTGCGGCCGCTACCGCCGCTGCGTGAGATGCAGGAGCGCGTGGCGTGAGGCGGGTCCGTCCCTCTGGACGGACATCCCGATAGGAGCATTAGAAAAAAAAAAAGAAAGATCTAACCACCGATGACTGCCATGGACCTTTGGTTCGCACTGTGACTAGGAAGGGGACGTGCTCTCTGGCCTCACTACCATGAACCTTTGCCGGCACTGATCTTATCTAGAAATGACAAAATGAATACTCTCTTTTTTCTCAGAAAATGATGAGTTAGACGATTTAAAGGTTGGCTAGATTTATAAAAAATAGCATGAACATCAACATTTATATCTTAAAATAAGTTTGTTGTAATAAAAATAGATTCAATAATTAATCGAATAAATGCTAGTATTTATAATACATTTGATTAAATTTAGGGTTGTTTGATGGGCTCACCAAAAGAGCGCGTTTGGGTCTCATGCTAGTGCTCACCACACCAAGCGAGAAAATGGAAAAAGGTGCAGAGGTGATATCGGGCAGGGGCAGCTGTGGCTGAACATTTCAAAATGCTGTTCAATCCTACATACGGGTACTATAAAAACTTGATAGGCGGCCCCGTTCGGCTGTGCTGATAAGCCGGCTGAAAAATACTGTTGACTGATTTGTGGTGAGAGAAAAACACTGTTCCGACTAAAAAAACAAGCTAAAAAATACGGATTATAAGCCGGATGAACAGAGCCTACAGATCCTTCCGAGCTTGCTGCGAAGGTTTTAGGGATGAGGGATCGGAGGGCGAGGTCTGTACGAACGAGAGCGGCGGATGGACGCCTTGATCACAGCACGAGGAGGAAGAAGGATATGGCAGCTAGGGCTCCCAGCTCCCTGAGGGAAGCCGACAACAATAAATTGCTATCTTGCTTAATTTCCAACTACCAATGTGTGTGTATATATAACTATTATCCTACAGCTGACTACAAAATAACTTATTTTATAGTCACTTTGAGTTACGATAATTGCTATGCTAATTTACGAGATTATAGTAACTCATTACTATGTGATTTACTATAACATTATGGTAAATATCCACATGTGTTGAATTACTATAACACATGTGGATATTTACCATAATGTTATAGTAAATCACATAGTAAGGAGTTACTATAATCTCGTAAATTAGCATAGCAATTATCGTAAATCAAAGTGGCTACAGAATAAGTTATTTTATAGCCAACTGTAGGGTAATATATATATATATATATATATATATATATATATATATATATATATATATATATATATATATATATATATATATATTAATATGCTATTCTTAGGAAATAACTATAAATAGAAAATATTGGGTTATTAACCTCCTAGCAGATGACGCCTCCTAGCCACTAATGGGCCGATGCCTGGAGTATTGGATGCCGGTCATAACATCTCTCCCCGTCTCTTCAAACAGCTCGTCCTTAAGCTGGACATCGGGATAGAGCTCCTTGAAGTTCTGGAGTGGCTCCCACGTAGCATCATCAGAAGACAGCCCTTGCCACTTGACGAGCACGGCGCCGTGACGGAGCTGGGCACGCAGCACAACTTCCGGGCCCAGCAGAAGTCGACCATCATGCACCGGCGGCACCGGAGCAGCGTCGTGGGGGTCGCCTCTGTAGGGCTTGAGCAGCCTCACATGAAACACATCGTGGAGACGGGCGTCGGCTAGAAGCTGAAGACGATAGGCCACTTGGCCCACACGTTCCAACACCTGGAAGGGGCTAGCATACCACAGGCTGAGCTTGTCCTTGGGCTGAGCAGCCAGGGAATGCATAGGACAGTGCAGAAGGCGGAGCAGCACCCAATCCCCCACTGTAAATTCCAGATTATGGTGATGCTCGTCGTAGTATCGCTTGGCGTACTGCTGCGCCTGTAGAAGACGCTCGCGGACCTCCATGAGGAAGGCGTCGCGCTCCCGAAACAGGGCATCCACGGCCTCTGTCTGGGCCGCCCCGACCTTATGAGGCAGCAAGGGTGGATGAGAGCGGTCGTAGACCACATCGAAGGGTGTGGAGCAAAGCGCCGTGTGAAACGATGTGTTGTAGCAGTACTCCACCCACGAAAGCCACTCCACCCAAGAACGCGGCCTGTCACCTGTTGCACAACGAAGATACATCACGATCACCTTGTTGACGACCTCAGACTGGCCATCCATCTGAGGGTGGAATGTAACACCCCGGGTGTTATAGTGCTAATTAATCTGCCATGTCATCATAATGCATTGCTAATCATATCTGTTAGGTTAACATTGTTATGCATCAACTAAAACGAATTTACTTCATTAGGTTGAATGTGTTTCTCTGTGGTGTGCTCCGAAATCGAAAACCCTAATTTCGAATACCACTGCAAATACTTAGTACATGCCCTGCGTAATTTGAGGTGCGCGACTGTGTTGCACACTAGTGTCAAGTGTAGGGTATGAGCTCAAGTAAAACATCTAAAATGAAACTCCAAAGTTGAGTTTGAATTGGAGTCCCAAAACTTGTCGCGAGTTTTCCGATTCGAATTCGAATTCAAATCTAGGGAGAAATGTAAAACAATTCCAAAAGTAAATTGGTCAACCAAGGGTGGCTTTTGGTCAACCATGTCATGTTGGTCCAAATGATGCCTTTGGGTGAGGTTTTGATCACTAAGTAATCACAAATCAAAGTAGAAACAAATTCCAATTTGAAATCCCTCCAAAAACCCTAAATTTCAAAATCCTGTTTTACCCCTTTTGAAATAATTCAAAATCTAAGCAAAATTTGGGAAAAAGTTCAAAACCAAGTTTGTAGAACTTTTCAAGGGCTACAACTTTGGTGTTTTGAGTTTTCAAAGTCTTAGTGTAAAATGTGGAGCAATTTTGAAAATAAACAAATTTCAGTTTTAATTCATTTTTGTCCCCAAACTAAGATTTTAAAATGGAGGCTGATTTTAAAAAAGTTTTGAACAGCAAAGTTGTAGGTCTGGTCAAGATAAACAACTTTGATGTTTGGAGATTTTGAAGTTTCAATATAAAATCAAAAGTAATTTCTAAATTACCAAATCTGAAAAATGTGTCCCTTTTTGAATTTAAACTCAAATTTCAAAATCCAGTGAGAATTTGAAAAAGTGTTCAATGCCAAACTTGTAGAGCTTGAAATTCTGAAGATTTTATACATTGGAAGATTTTCAAGTTGTTATACAAAATTGAAAGTAATTTGAGAAAATAGTTTGAATTTCAGAATTTTTTGGGGGGGGAGCTACAGTGCACCGGCGAATCACACACCGGCAGCGCGCGGCATGGGCGCCGGCGAGCCGCCGACGTCGCGCTGGCCGCTTCCACGGTCTTCCAGTTTGCCACCGCGACCACAGAGCCCGCTTCGCGCTCTCCAGCTGCTTCCTTTGCTTCACAGCTCTATATAAAGACCGGCACCGTCACTGTCGCCGTCGGTTTCACCATCGCCGCCGCCACCGTCCTCCTTTCTCCGGCCAAATTCGCCCTCCCTGCTCCACCGCAGCCATCTCCATCTCGCCAATCGCTCCGCCTCATCCTTGCGCATCTTGTGAACCAGTTGGGCTAGCCCAATTCCGCCTGGATCGCCGGGGAGCCGTCGTCTTCCACCTCGGGTCGCCGCCGTCCCGGTTGAGCCCCGCCACCATCGCCAGCCGCCTCCAGTGCCTCTCCGCTTCAACCGATCACGTCTCTGTGATCGTGGTACGCCCCTGATGCTTCCTGACCCCTCGCTTTAACCGCTACCGCTTTGTACCGTCGAGTCGCCGGTCACCGTCCCCGTCGAGCCGCCACCGTCGTCGGTGAGCTGTTGCCGGAGCTTGAGCTAGGGTGTTTAGTAGCAAAACGGGTTCGCTAGGTCGTGTAGAAGGTGTTGGTCAGCTCGGTTGGTCGATTGGGTCATCGGTCGTCGGCCGGCCACCGCGGGCAAGCGCACGAGCGCGCGGGAGAGCGAGAGTGAGCGGGAGGAAGGAGATGACAGGTGGGGTCACACTGTCAGCGAGCGCGAGAGAGAGCACGCGGGCGCGGGCGAGCGCTGGGCTGGGCCGCGGCTGGGCCAATCGCGAGCGCGCGCGCGGACGCGTGAGCGGGCCGTCTGGTTGGGCCGGACCGCGGGAAAAAGGAAAATCGGCCCGAGTTCGTTTTTGTTTTTCTTTTTCAAATAAATAAATAGTGTTATTATTTGTTTATTTCATTAAAATTTGTGTAGAGTTCCAAAATTCATGAAAATTTTTGTATAAGCTTTTCAATGTATAAACTATCTAGGAAAAATATTAAATCATGAATTTGAATAATTATGCAGTAGAAATAATTGGTTCCAATAAAGATTAAATGCAACTTCCAGTAATTTTAATAATTAATTTATTTATCCAAAAATTATGAAATTTATTATGACACTGTTATAAATCATTGTTAACCCATAGAAAAAGTTTGGGCTTGTTTAGATAAAGTTTGATCAACTTCTAATTATGCCCTAATTATTTAAATAGAAAATAAATGTTAATTTGAGAACTTTAAGTGTTGTGTGCCTTTTGATTGAGTGATGTCCTTAGGTCACTACCCTTTTGTGATCTCTGGCACCTTAATTTCATGATTGAGCTCGTTAGTAACTTGTTAGGTTAAAAGCTGGTATCGCGGGAACTCGTCGCTACTAGTTAGTAGGTTTTCTGTTTACGACTGTACCGTGAAGGGAAGTTGTACTCGAACCGTAACCGTGGCATGTTATCATCAAGCATCATGTTTATCATTGAGCATCATGTTAAAGCATGTTATGTATTCGTGTAGTCACCGCTTTCGAGGAAGCCGAAGTCGTCGAGCAAGCTTCCGGAGAAGAGCGATCGTCAGTGGGCTCCGGACCAGACGTTGGGGTCTCCGAGTCTGAGTCAGTCGTCGTGTCCGAGCAAGGCAAGCCCCGGTGCATTTAAACCCTACCTTGAATTTTACAAATGTTTTATTATTTATATTATGGTTTATTGCATTAAGTAATTAGGAGTTGAGTGATAACCTAATTGCTGCATTATCATCCTTGATTATTGCAATATTACCCTTGATACCTGTTTTATAGAAAATGCGTAGTATGCTTCGCTATGCTTAGAAGTTAAGCTTTTAAATGAAATGTTTACATAGCCATGACGGCATTCTGAATGAATAATGAAATATGTGAATGAACTTGTAAGATCGGGCGGGTGGTTTGGCCACTGCTAACGTACATTGGGAGAGGAGTCCCAATGTATTGTTTCCGCCTTATCAGTTAAGGACCGTACGTTGTTGGCCCTCGCGTCATGGAGTTTTTATTAGTACTAGCCATGTGCCCATGTCGGGTAAGCCTTACTTTGGCTAGTCCATTACGAGAACGTCTAACCTCGCACTGGGAGTGGAGAGATGGCGAGAGTAACGTGTACCCTCGGGGCTAGAATGTGGCCGGGTTCGAGGAGTACTGTGCTCTCGGGTGGCGATGGACACGTTCTGGTTTTGGGTTATTCGGGTAAGAGTTGATATATGCTAGATTCGGTTCTACATATGTCGTGTGGTTAGGAATCCCCAGCTGGGTAAATGAAGCGGTTCGAATCGTCGTTACTCTACGAGAAAGGAGTCTTGGCCTTGCACCAACATCGTAGTTAAGAACTGGAATTGAAAGAAAGAATGAGAAAGGTTTTGATGATAATTACTTTGATCTAGATTAGGATCACCTAGATTTGGTTAATGAACCATCAATGGTAAAAGTAAAATGTTGAAGATAAGGACTTACTCTAGTAAGCTTTTCTGCAAAAAGGAAATCTTGATTCTGATTTACCCGTACCTTGATTCCCTAAAGCTAGCATGCCCTTGGAGTCTTTGTCTTAGTCGGGTAAGTCTTGTTGAGTACTCTCGTACTCAGGGTTTGTTGAACCCCTTGTTGCAGGTGCGGTTCATGAACAAGTCTGCTTCGAGCCTTGTTGCATGACCGTCGTGGTTGAAGAAAGCGACGACGAGTAGACTGTGTGGCCTTTGGGCAAGGCATCTTGTTTGGGTGTTGTAATAAAGTTACTACCGATACTTCCCTACTAATTGTTTATAATAATGTTACATAAGATTTGAGATTTGAAAACTGGTTTGTAACCTAAGTTATTGTAAGACTTCCGCTACTTTACTCTGTTGAATATTTTGAATAAACTGTTGTAATATTGCAATACTCCTGTGATTGGATCCTGTTCGGAGGAAAGCAGGCCTTTTAAGTTATGGTCAACATAAGTACGACGGTCAGAGGTCATTATGGCAATGACGTGTACTTGTGGGCCATCATAATTAGGAGGTTCTGTGACAGCTGGTACCAGAGCATAATCACTCGAGTAATTGTAGTATTACTTTGAAAAACTTCAAAACGTTTTGGGTCAAATAAACTTAATATTGATATTTTGGGTCCAAATTGCTTTTGCTTATCTTAATCTATTCTATAGTTCCTTAGCTCATATTTGAAAGCTTCGTAGTGAAGTATCATGTATAGTGCCCTATGTTATAAAGTTTGCATGTGTTGCTTAATCTTTCTGTTAGATCGTAAGAACGATGCATGCATCATGTTTAATTAACCTGCTTAAGTTACCTTCCCTTTTAAAGTGGTTTGGGTTAAGTAAGGTTCAATCCTATTCATGCTAACCTTCAGATCCCTCTATCTGTTCTCATCGTCCTAATTCTATCTTGCTTTAGGATGGCACGTGTGAAGACAACTCCTCGCAAGAAAACGGGTCCGCAAGGAGTGCCGCGTCATCAGTTGGCCGCCAGAGTTGATGAAGCAAGCAGTAGCCGTAATCCGAACCCGGATTCGGAATCTGAGGTTGCAAGGCTTACATCAGAAGTGGAGCGACTGAAGCGCAATATGCGTTTTTGGAAGCAGTTCCAGAACGAGTCTCTGGAAAAGGAGACAGAAGCCAGAGCTCGTGTTCGGGAGCTGGAGCTTTATGTGACACACCTGGAGCAGTACAATACTGTTCTGCATGAGGAAGTCCATAGGCTAAATGATCTGATGAATCCCAATCATCAGCCCCAGGCAGTGGAAGATGATGTTGGTGCCGTGGTTGTTCCTGGTGTAGAGGACAATAATGAAGATGAACCCATGATGGAAAGTGGGGATGATGCAAGTCATGTCACTGGTACAAGTGTTCCAGAGGTTGATGATGGAGTGATCATGATCAGTGATGATGATGAGGAGTGAAGTGTCGATATGAATGTCCATGTAATATAGTAGTCTTTCCTGCTTTCTAAGAACCTTAGTGGGTAGTTTCTTGCTTGCGAGCAAGTTTGTAATGAAATAATGTAAGATAAGTTTGTATGTGTATACAAGTACTGTTTTAACAGCTTTTTAATTCAATAAAGCGATGTAAATAAATATGGTTTGTGTACAACAGATGGACGGTACTGGAACTTCCCAGGATGGGGACAATACTCCGAATCCCCCACCGTTTCCACCCACCTTGGCAGAGGCTATTGCCGCTTTGGTTAATGCCACTACACTGTTGGCTCAGAATCAGAATCAGAATGGAAATCAGGGTCGTCGAGGCCGTAACAATGGAGGGGAAACCACCTATGTGGATTTCACCGATACCCGTCCACCAGTATTCTCAAAGGCAGATGAGCCGCTAGAGGCGGATGACTGGCTCCGTACCATGGAGCAGAAGTTTGAACTGTTACAGTGCACAGAGCACCAGAAGCCCGTGTTCGCAGCGCAGCAGCTTAGAGGTGCCGCAGGGGCGTGGTGGGCGAATCTGGTCGCCGCACGGCCTGCTGGCCACCGTGTCACTTGGCAGGAGTTTCGTGAAGCCTTCAGAGCACATTATATCCCAGATGGTGTCATGGCCATGAAGCTAGAGGAGTTTCTCTCGCTGAAGCAAGGGAACCAGACAGTTCTGCAGTACGTGGGTAAATTCAATCATTTGTCCCAGTATGCAGCAGAATATGTGAACACTGATGCAAAGAAGAAAAGCTGTTTCATGAGAGGTTTGAGTACCAGAATCCAGGAAGCACTAGTCACCTGTTATAATGCTACATACCATGAGATAGTCAACGTGGCTATTGCGTCAGAAGAGAAGTCCAGACTGCACAAAGAGTCGAAGAAAAAGAAGCCAGTGTTTTCAAGCCCGTCTGGCGGCATTAAGAAGCGCCAGAAGTTTATTTACCACCCTCAGAATCATTTCCGCCCAACCTATCGTCCACCGCAATACCAAGCTCAGCCGCAGACGTTTTATCGTCCTGCCGCAACCCCGCAATATCCACCACAGCCGAATGCCCCTGGTATTCGAAACCAAGCTCCAGCCACCCATAACTTTCCCTGCTACAATTGTGGAAAGCCAGGCCACTTTTCAAAGGACTGCCCGTATCCAAGGCAGTACAATCCCAACTATCCCAGAGCTCCCGTACCACAACAGCAACAACCTCAGAGCAAGAACAATAATCTGAATGTTCAGAAGGGTAAGGGTGAGAAGAAGAAGACCGGACGTGTGTTTTATACTCAAGCAAGTGCAATCCCAGAGGGAGAACCTGTTATGATGGGTATGTTCCCTGTTGCTAATCATCCAGCAGTACTGTTATTTGATTCAGGTGCATCGCATACATTCATAAATCGCACCTTTGTTGTTAAGCATGACATTCCAATTATGGAAACGCCAGAAGATTTCTTTATCCAGTCGCCCGGGGGACGACTGTGTACTAAGGAGATGGTACGTGACGTACCTATAGAGTTAGGTGGGCATATATTTCCTACCTCAATGATAATATTACAGAAACAGGATATAGATGTAATCCTGGGTATGAATTGGATGTACCAAAGAGGAGCCCTTATAGATGCACTGCACAGAACTATAAGGTTGAACCTGCCAGATAATAAATCTCATCTTCTTATCCAACTTCCTATCCCAAAGAGAACCGTTGAAAGGGTATGTGCAACTTCAGTACAAGAGATTTGTGATATACCGGTAGTCTGTGAATTTCCAGATGTGTTTCCAGATGATCTCCCAGGTCTACCACCAGACAGAGATGTAGAGTTTGTGATTGAGTTAAAACCGGGTACTGCCCCAATATCCCGGAGAGCTTACAGAATGCCACCCAATGAATTGGCAGAACTCAAGGATCAATTGTAAGAGTTACGTGACAAAGGTTTTATCAGACCCAGTTCCTCACCATGGGGATGTCCAGCTCTGTTTGCAAAGAAGAAAGATCAGACTTTAAGGATGTGTGTTGATTATCGACCGTTAAATGAAGTAACCATTAAGAATAAATATCCGTTGCCGTGCATTGATCTACTCTTTGATCAGCTCGCGGGGGCAAAGGTATTTTCAAAGATCGATCTTCGATCAGGGTACCATCAAATCAAGATTCGACCTGAAGATATCCCAAAGACTGCATTCACCACCAGATATGGGCTGTATGAGTACCTAGTTATGTCTTTTGGTCTCACCAATGCACCGGCACATTTCATGTATCTGATGAACTCAGTTTTCATGCCGGAACTTGACAAGTTTGTGGTTGTGTTTATTGATGATATTCTGGTATATTCCAAAAGTAAAGAAGAACATGTTGAGCATCTCAGAGTTGTTCTGAATCGTTTGAGAGATCACCAACTGTATGCCAAGTTCAGTAAATGTGAGTTTTGGTTAAGAGAAGTGCAATTCTTAGGCCATGTGTTGTCAGCAGAAGGAGTAGCAGTAGATCCTGGCAAGGTGAAAGATATTCTGAATTGGAAACCACCAATCTCAGTTCATGAAGTCCGAAGTTTTCTAGGAATGGCGGGTTATTACCGTCGATTCATACCTGACTTTTCAAAGGTAGCCAAGCCAATCACAGAGCTGTTGAAGAGTCAAACTAAGTTCATATGGTCTCCAAAATGTGAGAAAGCTTTTAGAATTTTAAAGAAGTCATTGACAACTGCTCCAGTTTTGGCACAACCAGATATAGAAAAGCCATTTGATGTTTATTGTGATGCCTCGGGTATTGGCCTTGGTTGTGTATTGATGCAAGAAGGCAGAGTCATTGCTTATGCCTCGAGACAGTTGAAGCGCCATGAAGAACATTATCCGACACATGATCTTGAACTAGCAGCTGTAGTTCATGCATTGAAAATCTGGTGTCATTACTTGTTAGGTAATACTTGCCATATGTATACAGATCACAAGAGCTTAAAGTATATCTTTACTCAGTCAGAATTGAATATGAGGCAAAGAAGATGGCTTGAATTGATAAAGGATTATGATTTGGAAGTACACTATCACCCTGGAAAAGCAAATGTGGTTGCTGATGCACTCAGTAGAAAGAACCATTGCAATTGTATGACTGTGAAGCCAATGGATTACAGTTTGTGTTATGCATTAGAAAAGTTGAATATTGAAATAATTCAACAAGGTCAGTTGACTAATGTCACAGTAGAATCAACAATCAAAGATCAGATTGTGTCTGCACAGAGAAATAATTCTGGAATAGCTCATATCAAAGAAAAAGTTAGAACTGGTCAACAGACAGATTTCAGTATTGATGATGCAGGTGTGCTGTGGTTTAAGAACCGGCTAGTGGTCCCAAAGATTTCAGAGTTACGTCAACTCATTCTTGATGAAGCACATAGTACAAGATTTTCTATTCATCCAGGGAGTAATAAGATGTATCAAGATTTGAAACAAAGATTTTGGTGGACCAAAATGAAAATCGAGATTGCTAAGTATGTTGCCAGATGTGATACTTGTCGCAAAGTGAAAGTTCAACATTTGAAGCCGGCAGGAATGTTACAACCCTTGCCCATTCCATCCTGGAAATGGGAAGATATTAGTATGGATTTCATTACCGGGTTACCCAAGACTTCAAGAGGCTTTGATTCAATTTGGGTCATTGTGGACCGTTTGACTAAGTCAGCTCATTTTGTACCTGTGAAGGTTGACTATAGAGCATCTAGATATGCAGAAATATATGTTGCTCGGATTATGAGTTTACATGGAATACCCAAAACAATTGTTAGCGACAGGGGTACTCAATTTGTTTCGCAATTTTGGAGACAGTTTCAAAAGTCATTGGGTACTAAACTTCTTTATAGCACAGCCTATCATCCACAAACTGGGGGACAGACTGAAAGAGTAAATCAAATTCTGGAAGATATGTTAAGATCCTGTGCTCTCACCTATCAAGATCAATGGGATGAATGTTTACCGTTAGCAGAATTCTCATACAACAATAGTTATCAAGAGAGTATCAAAATGGCACCGTTTGAAGCATTGTATGGCCGCAGGTGCAGAACTCCATTGAACTGGTCAGAACCAGGAGAAAGATGGTTTTATGGAGTAGATTTGGTGAAGAAAACAGAAGAAAAGGTTAGGCAGATACAAAAGAATTTAAAAGTTGCTCAGTCCCGACAAAAGAGTTATGCAGATAAAAGGCGTAGACCTTTGATGTTTAAAGTGGGAGATTACGTTTATCTGAAAGTGTCACCCATGAAAGGAGTTAATAGATTTGGAGTTAAAGGCAAGCTCGCACCACGATATATTGGCCCTTTTCAGATCATTGAAAAATGTGGGAAGGTGGCATATAGATTAAAGCTGCCTGAACAACTGTCAGCCGTGCACAATGTATTTCATGTATCACAAATGAAGAAGTGTCTGCATGTGCCTGATCAAGTTGTTGATGTAGAGGGGGTTGAACTTGAGCCTGATTTGACATATTCTGAATATCCTGTCAGAGTCTTGGATCGAAAGGATCGTGTTACCCGGAGTAAAACAATTAAATGGTACAAGATACAATGGGATCAACATTCAGAAGAGGAAGCCACCTGGGAATCGGAAGATTATCTGTTGGAGAATTTCCCGGAGTTCTTTGCTTCTATCTAGGTTGCAAATTCTTCTTTAAATTGTAACCTATCCTTTTTTAAAATCTTTGTAATGCAGAAAACCCCTACCTGTGTTGTAGACAAGTCTTGGACGTGTTTGCTTGACACGTTTCCTTTTCCATTACTTAACTCAAGGCTTTAAATCTCGGGACGAGATTTCTTTAAGGGGGAAGGGCTGTAACACCCCGGGTGTTATAGTGCTAATTAATCTGCCATGTCATCATAATGCATTGCTAATCATATCTGTTAGGTTAACATTGTTATGCATCAACTAAAACGAATTTACTTCATTAGGTTGAATGTGTTTCTCTGTGGTGTGCTCCGAAATCGAAAACCCTAATTTCGAATACCACTGCAAATACTTAGTACATGCCCTGCGTAATTTGAGGTGCGCGACTGTGTTGCACACTAGTGTCAAGTGTAGGGTATGAGCTCAAGTAAAACATCTAAAATGAAACTCCAAAGTTGAGTTTGAATTGGAGTCCCAAAACTTGTCGCGAGTTTTCCGATTCGAATTCGAATTCAAATCTGGGGAGAAATGTAAAACAATTCCAAAAGTAAATTGGTCAACCAAGGGTGGCTTTTGGTCAACCATGTCATGTTGGTCCAAATGATGCCTTTGGGTGAGGTTTTGATCACTAAGTAATCACAAATCAAAGTAGAAACAAATTCCAATTTGAAATCCCTCCAAAAACCCTAAATTTCAAAATCATGTTTTACCCCTTTTGAAATAATTCAAAATCTAAGCAAAATTTGGGAAAAAGTTCAAAACCAAGTTTGTAGAACTTTTCAAGGGCTACAACTTTGGTGTTTTGAGTTTTCAAAGTCTTAGTGTAAAATGTGGAGCAATTTTGAAAATAAACAAATTTCAGTTTTAATTCATTTTTGTCCCCAAACTAAGATTTCAAAATGGAGGCTGATTTTGAAAAAGTTTTGAACAGCAAAGTTGTAGGTCTGGTCAAGATAAACAACTTTGATGTTTGGAGATTTTGAAGTTTCAATATAAAATCAAAAGTAATTTCTAAATTACCAAATCTGAAAAATGTGTCCCTTTTTGAATTTAAACTCAAATTTCAAAATCCAGTGAGAATTTGAAAAAGTGTTCAATGCCAAACTTGTAGAGCTTGAAATTCTGAAGATTTCATACATTGGAAGATTTTCAAGTTGTTATACAAATTTGAAAGTAATTTGAGAAAACAGTTTGAATTTCAGAATTTTTGGGGGGGGGAGCTACAGTGCACCGGCGAATCACACACCGGCAGCGCGCGGCATGGGCGCCGGCGAGCCGCTGACGTCGCGCTGGCCGCTTCCACGGTCTTCCAGTTTGCCACCGCGACCACAGAGCCCGCTTCGCGCTCTCCAGCTGCTTCCTTTGCTTCACAGGTCTATATAAAGACCGGCACCGTCACTGTCGCCGTCGGTTTCACCATCGCCGCCGCCACCGTCCTCCTTTCTCCGGCCAAATTCGCCCTCCCTGCTCCACCGCAGCCATCTCCATCTCGCCAATCGCTCCGCCTCATCCTTGCGCATCTTGTGAACCAGTTGGGCTAGCCCAGTTCCGCCTGGATCGCCGGGGAGCCGTCGTCTTCCACCTCGGGTCGCCGCCGTCCCGGTTGAGCCCCGCCACCGTCGCCAGCCGCCTCTAGTGCCTCTCCGCTTCAACCGATCACGTCTCTGTGATCGTAGTACGCCCCTGATGCTTCCTGAACCCTCGCTTTAACCGCTACCGCTTTGTACCGTCGAGTCGCCGGTCACCGTCCCCGTCGAGCCGCCACCGTCGTCGGTGAGCTGTTGCCGGAGCTTGAGCTAGGGTGTTTAGTAGCAAAACGGGTTCGCTAGGTCGTGTAGAAGGTGTTGGTCAGCTCGGTTGGTCGATTGGGTCATCGGTCGTCGGCCGGCCACTGCGGGCAAGCGCATGAGCGCGCGGGAGAGCGAGAGTGAGCGGGAGGAAGGAGATGACAGGTGGGGTCACACTGTCAGCGAGCGTGAGAGAGAGAGCACGCGGGCGCGGGCGAGCGCTGGGCTGGGCCGCGGCTGGGCCGGTCGCGAGCGCGCGCGCGGACGCGTGAGCGGGCCGTCTGGTTGGGCCGGACCGCGGGAAAAAGAAAAATCGGCCCGAGTTCGTTTTTGTTTTTCTTTTTCAAATAAATGAATAGTGTTATTATTTGTTTATTTCATTAAAAATTGTGTAGAGTTCCAAAATTCATGAAAATTTTTGTATAAGCTTTTCAATGTATAAACTATCTAGGAAAAATATTAAATCATGAATTTGAATACTTATGCAGTAGAAATAATTGGTTCCAATAAAGATTAAATGCAACTTCCAGTAATTTTAATAATTAATTTATTTATCCAAAAATTATGAAATTTATTATGACACTGTTATAAATCATTGTTAACCCATAGAAAAAGTTTGGGCTTGTTTAGATAAAGTTTGATCAACTTCTAATTATGCCCTAATTATTTAAATAGAAAATAAATGTTAATTTGAGAACTTTAAGTGTTGTGTGCCTTTTGATTGAGTGATGTCCTTAGGTCACTACCCTTTTGTGATCTCTGGCACCTTAATTTCATGATTGAGCTCGTTAGTAACTTGTTAGGTTAAAAGCTGGTATCGCGGGAACTCGTCGCTACTAGTTAGTAGGTTTTCTGTTTACGACTGTACCGTGAAGGGAAGTTGTACTCGAACCGTAACCGTGGCATGTTATCATCAAGCATCATGTTTATCATTGAGCATCATGTTAAAGCATGTTATGTATTCGTGTAGTCACCGCTTTCGAGGAAGCCGAAGTCGTCGAGCAAGCTTCCGGAGAAGAGCGATCGTCAGTGGGCTCCGGACCAGACGTTGGGGTCTCCGAGTCTGAGTCAGTCGTCGTGTCCGAGCAAGGCAAGCCCCGGTGCATTTAAACCCTACCTTGAATTTTACAAATGTTTTATTATTTATATTATGGTTTATTGCATTAAGTAATTAGGAGTTGAGTGATAACCTAATTGCTGCATTATCATCCTTGATTATTGCAATATTACCCTTGATACCTGTTTTACAGAAAATGCGTAGTATGCTTCGCTATGCTTAGAAGTTAAGCTTTTAAATGAAATGTTTACATAGCCATGACGGCATTCTGAATGAATAATGAAATATGTGAATGAACTTGTAAGATCGGGCGGGTGGTTTGGCCACTGCTAACGTACATTGGGAGAGGAGTCCCAATGTATTGTTTCCGCCTTATCAGTTAAGGACCGTACGTTGTTGGCCCTCGCGTCATGGAGTTTTTATTAGTACTAGCCATGTGCCCATGTCGGGTAAGCCTTACTTTGGCTAGTCCATTACGAGAACGTCTAACCTCGCACTGGGAGTGGAGAGATGGCGAGAGTAACGTGTACCCTCGGGGCTAGAATGTGGCCGGGTTCGAGGAGTACTGTGCTCTCGGGTGGCGATGGACACGTTCTGGTTTTGGGTTATTCGGGTAAGAGTTGATATATGCTAGATTCGGTTCTACATATGTCGTGTGGTTAGGAATCCCCAGCTGGGTAAATGAAGCGGTTCGAATCGTCGTTACTCTACGAGAAAGGAGTCTTGGCCTTGCACCAACATCGTAGTTAAGAACTGGAATTGAAAGAAAGAATGAGAAAGGTTTTGATGATAATTACTTTGATCTAGATTAGGATCACCTAGATTTGGTTAATGAACCATCAATGGTAAAAGTAAAATGTTGAAGATAAGGACTTACTCTAGTAAGCTTTTCTGCAAAAAGGAAATCTTGATTCTGATTTACCCGTACCTTGATTTCCTAAAGCTAGCATGCCCTTGGAGTCTTTGTCTTAGTCGAGTAAGTCTTGTTGAGTACTCTCGTACTCAGGGTTTGTTGAACCCCTTGTTGCAGGTGCGGTTCATGAACAAGTCTGCTTCGAGCCTTGTTGCATGACCGTCGTGGTTGAAGAAAGCGACGACGAGTAGACTGTGTGGCCTTTGGGCAAGGCATCTCGTTTGGGTGTTGTAATAAAGTTACTACCGATACTTCCCTACTAATTGTTTGTAATAATGTTACATAAGGTTTGAGATTTGAAAACTGGTTTGTAACCTAAGTTATTGTAAGACTTCCGCTACTTTACTCTGTTGAATATTTTGAATAAACTGTTGTAATATTGCAATACTCCTGTGATTGGATCCTGTTCGGAGGAAAGCAGGCCTTTTAAGTTATGGTGAACATAAGTACGACGGTCAGAGGTCATTATGGCAATGACGTGTACTTGTGGGCCATCATAATTAGGAGGTTCTGTGACATGGAATGCTGTGCTCAAGCGAAGCTTCACGCTCGCCATCTTGAAGAGATCGTGCCACATGTTGCTGGTGAAGACTGGGTCGCGGTCGCTGACGATGGAAGCAGGAAACCATGTAGATGAACGATCTCCTCGAAGAAGGCGCGAGCAACCGATGCCGCAATGTACGGGCGGCTGAGGGCGATGAAGTGCGCATACTTGGAGAATCGATTGACGACGGTGAGGATGACCGACTTGCCGTGGACCTTGGGAAGGCCGTCAATGAAGTCCATGGAGATGTCTACCCACACCTGGGATGACACGTCAAGAGGTTGCAGCAGGTCAGCTGGCTGCAAGGTCGGCGTCTTGTTACGCTGGTAGGTGTCGCAAGTGCGGACGAAATCCTGCACAAGGACACGGTAGCCTGGGATGTAGAAGTCTTCGCGCAGGCGAACGAGGGTCTTCTGGATCCCTTCATGGTTGACCGTGTGCGCCAG
Organism: Saccharum hybrid cultivar R570; assembly: GCA_038087645.1. Lineage (NCBI taxonomy): Eukaryota > Viridiplantae > Streptophyta > Magnoliopsida > Poales > Poaceae > Saccharum > Saccharum hybrid cultivar. Next base: position 10,623,052 of record JAQSUU010000112.1, on the reverse strand, counting down.
GGCGACCACCTGGTGGCACAAGTCACCCTGTGCAAGAATAAAGAGGCGCTTGCCGTGGAGGAGGAACCCGTCCGCGGCGCGCCAAGGCACCCCCAAAGAGGCGTTCGCCAGCTGCTGCAGGAGGCGACCGCCCTCCGGTCAACCGAGGTGGCGGCCCGAATGTCGTCAAGGAGGCCGAACGAGGGCCTAGACAGGGCGTGCATCGTGGTTGCATTGTCGTCGCGGCAGGAGAGGGCATCGGCGGCCGAATTTAAACGTCCTAGGCGGTACTCGATGACGAAATCAAACCCGAACAGCTTGTTGATCCACTGATGCTGGGGAACAGTGGACAACCGCTGATCCAGGAGAAACTTCAAGCTATAGTGGTCAGTGCGGACGAGGACGCAGCGCCCCCAAAGGTACGGTCGCCAATGCCGCACGACCTGAACCAGGCTGATCAATTCATGTTCGTAGGCAGCCAGCTTGATGTGGCGGGCGGCAAAAGGCCGGCTGAAGAAGGACAAGGGACCTGCCCCCTAGTGAAGAACAACGCCGAATCTGGCACCCGAAGCGTCGCAGTCCACCACGAACTAGCGATCAAAATCCGGCATCTGCAACACCGGGGCCGAAGAGAGGGCGCGCTTGAGGGCCGCAAAGGCCTCAGCGGCCTCCGGCGTCCAGGTGAACGCCTCCTTACGCAGGAGGCGAGTGAGTGGCACGGCGATGGAGCCAAAATCCTAGATGAACTTCCAGTAGTAGCCCGCCAGCCCTAGAGAGCCGCGCATGCCCCGGGGAGAGTGGGGCTACGGCCAAGACGAGATGGCATCCATCTTGTCGTTGTCCATAGCGACACCGTCCACAGAGATGACATGGCCGAGGTAGGAGACTAACAAGGCCCCAAAGGGACATTTCGACCTCTTCAGGTAGAGGCCATGTGCCCACAGGGCGCTGAAGACGAGGGTGACGTGCTGCAAATGCTCGGCCCATGACGAGCTATAGATTAGAATGTTGTCAAAGAAAACCAGCACAAATCTGCGGAGGAAGGGCCGAAGAACGTCGTTCATCAGTGCCTAGAAGGTAGCCGAGGTGTTGGAGAGGCCAAACGGCATAACCAGGAACTCAAAGTGCCTGTGGTGAGTACGAAAGGCCGTCTTCTCAATGTCCTCCGGATGCATCCGCACCTGGTGATAGCCGGACCGCAGATCCAGATTCGTGAAGTACTTGGCGCCATGGAGCTCGTCCAGGAGCTCATCGACCACTAGGATCGAGAACTTGTCTTTGGACGTCTTGTCGTTGAGCGCTCTATAGTCAATGCAGAAGCGCCACGATGCGTCCACCTTCTTGACCAGCAGCACCCACGCCGAAAATGGGGATGTGCTGGGCCAGATGATGCCCTGTGCCAGCATGGCGGCACATTGCCGCTCTAGCTCGTCCTTCTGTAGCTACGGGTATCGGTAAGGATGCACGGCCACCGGCACTGTGCCCGGTAGCAAATGAATACGGTGGTCATAGGGGTGTGCGGGGGGAGGAGGGGGGGAGGGGGGAGACCGCGTTGCTCGGCGAAGATGTCGTTGTGCTGCTGGAGTAGGCGCTCCAACAACGGCTATTGGGGATCGGTGGCGATGGCGCTGAGGTGCTGCTGTGGCACGACTGCTCTAGGGGCGCTCACGCCCCGCTAGAGGACTTGGCGTTCATTCCTCTAGAACGACATGGTGAGGGCCTCAAAGTCCCAGAGAATGGGGCCCAAGGTCCAGAGGTAGTCGACGCCGAGGATGAAGTCGAAGCAGCCCAAGTGGTTGCCAACGCACATGATGGAGAAGTCCTCGTCGCCGATGCTGATGGGAACGTTGCGAGTGACACCCTCGCAAGCCAAATGGTCCCCGTTGGTGACCATGATGTGCAAGTGGTCACTAGCCATCGAGGTCAGCCCAAGACGGCGCATGGTCTCGCCATGGAGGAAATTATGGGTGGAGCCAGTGTCAAGGAGAGCAAGCAACCGCTGCCCCTGGATGGTGACCGGCAGCAGCATCATGTTCTCTGTGCGAATCCCAGCGAGGGCACGGAGTGAGACCACCAGAGCATTGGCGGCGACGGCCGGCTCCTGGGCTGTCGGTTCCTCCTGGAACGTTGCTGCAGTAGCGACCTCGGCGGGGACGTCATCGTCGAGGAAATCCGCCGACTCGAGATAGAAGAGTCGCGGACACACATGGCCACGCACGTAGGGCTCATCACAGTTGTAGCACAGCCCCTGGCGGCGACATTCCAACTGTTCGGTAGGAGATAGGCACCGGAATAGGAGCGCTGGAGCCGCAGCCATGGGCCGTGGTGGCGTGGGCAAACCCGGGCGCTGAGGAGGTCGGGCACCACGTTGAAGAGATGCCGGCGCCATGGCAACAGCACGACGCTCGAAGGCCAGGGCCAAGTGCATGCGGTTTGGAGGTCCTAGGGTTCCCGCAGCTCCACGTCGACCTTGATATGCTCCGGTAAACCACCCACAAACAACTCGGCTTTATGCGGCGCGGAGAGGTTCCGAGCATGACAAAGCACCACATTGAAGCGGTCGGAGTAATCTTGTACCGTGGAGAGGAACGGCAGGCAAGCCAGCTCGGATAGGCGAGTGCTGCGAACCGCCAGTCCAAAACGAAGATTGCACAGTTCCTTGAAATGCTCCCATGTAGGCATGCCCTCGTCCTGCTCGAGGGCATAGTACCACGTCTGAGCCACGCCGGTGAGGTGATATGATGCGAGCCAGGTGCAGTCCGAGGCTAGCGTACGTTGACCGTGGAAGAACTGCTCACAATGATTGAGCCAGTTCAGGGGATCCTCGGCGCCATCGTACGTCGTGAACTCCAACTTGTAGAAGCGCAGAGGATGGTTGCCCTGGCCGGCATCATGGCCTACTGGCTCCAAAGCGGTGCCCAAGGATGGCGAGGCACCAGGGTGTCTGGGCAGCGTGTTGCTGCCGTAGAAGAGGGGTCCGTCAACCCCCCTCCCCCCTAGAAGGTGCCCTCCGCGAAGGTTCCTCCATGGGCGGCCACTGCTACGGTGGAGGGGGCAGGGGCGGTTGTCGTGGTCGCCTGGGCGGAAGCCATCGTGTACACAGGCCCCGTTGTCACAGCGAGGGCCCATGATGGAATTGGCGACGGCGAAGGCAGGAACTGGAATAGGTGGATGGGAACTTGGGTGGACGGGAGCGAGATCGTGGCTGTCCTGGCAGGGGGCATCCCATAGGGATACACTGGTGGCAAGGAAAGTGTAGACGAAAACAACAGCGGTGACGGCGGTTGCTGTGGTGGTGGCGGCGGCTGCATGGCGACGAGATAGGACTAGATCCCGACCAGAGAAGTTTGCGTCCCGGCAAAGGCATGGCCGAGGTCGAGGATCGCCGCGGTCATCTGTTCCGGTGTAAACACTGAGGAGGAGGAGGAGGCTGCTGACATGACTGGCAGCGGAGAGGTGGAGGCCACCAACGCAGAGGTGGTGGCTGGGAAAGCGGCATGGTGGTGGTGGGCGGTGGCATGGTGGAGGTGGGTGGTGGCAGCGGCAGGGTGGTGGAAGGGGGACCTAATAGCTCTAATACTAGGTTGATAGGATTACAGATCCTACTGGGCTTGCTGCAAAGGTTGTGGGGATGAGGGATCGGAGGGCGAGGTCTGTACGAACAAGAGCAGCTGATGGGCGCTGTGATCACAGCGCGAGGAGGAAGGATATGGCGGCTAGGGCTCCCAGCTCCCTGAGGGAAGCCAGCAACAATAAGTTGCTATCTTGCTTAATTTCCAACGACCAATGTTTGCAGATATATATATCCTTCTAATTCCCATCTAAGGACTAATATGCTATTCTTAGGAAATAACTATAAATAGAAAATATTGGGTAATTAACCCCCAGCATATGACGCCTCCTAGCCACTAATGGGCCGACGCCTGGAGTATTGGATGCTGGTCGTAACAAAACTCCACTGAAAGGGATGCACCTGATTCCCACCCGAATTCGAACACTTCACCCATAAAAAAAAATCACATGGAACAGATGCATTTTATTCATGTGGAGGCATGACTTACATTCAGGAGGGTGACCTAGATGTCCCCTAATGCTTCATCTAGCTCCTGAAAATCGAACATGGAAACAGGAGCCACACACTTGATATCTTACCACTCCTGTATGTACACCGTGGTCGTGACATATGTAGGAGTATATCTACTTATTATTATGCAGGGACAGGGCTCAGGCCAGAAGATGGTTGTAGGCTGGCTGCATATCTCCTCGCCCACAGATCATAATGGATGATCTCCTCCAGTGATGGGCTTGTTACCAGCTCGTTCTGATGCGCGTCACATGTGAGCTCCACCACCTTGAATATGTCCAGGTAGCTAATCCTGCAAACCAAACGAAAAGGTCAACTGACTTCCTTTGTATGAATATCAATATGTAACGGATGATTGCAAATTAGTTCTTTCTTTCCCTCTGATGGACAACTGGCTATAGTTACAGAACCTTCTCCTACTTGAACTAATTGTGTAAAACAATGTGCTTATGCCATGATGAAGTTTTCTCCTCTATCAAATTCTGGAGCATGGTGCTTTACCTCAACAAGTTGAGTGTATAAATCAATATCTTCTCATGCAGAGAAAAACCCGTCTCTATGACCGACACTCTATCCCAATAACCAAACCATCATATTGGCAATAGCAACAGCAGGCAGACCATTGTTTAAGATAAAGTACTTAAAAGAGTGAAAAGCACCAGTGCCCTCAACTTTTCCCTGATCCTCACGTAGGCCTACTCTCAAAGTGAGGATCGGGTTCACACCAGGTTCACTCTAGGTTCTCTCTTGGTACTGCATTCACTCAAACCTTCCCTTTGAGAGCTTATGGACCTAGTTGAGAATCCAGGAAAACCTTTAGGACCCTCAGTGTATTTAAACAAGGAAAGATAGTTTAAATCAAGATTCCATAGCTATTCTAATCCACAATGTAGGCTCAAAAGGTGCTTGAGAATAATATCTTTAAGGACATACATTCTCGTCCCAACTCACTTTTCTAAAGTAAAGCGCAGTAGATGTCCATGGACTTTGGTTGTTTTTTTTTTCATTGCAGCAATTAGCATAACGTATCTTGCCTTAAAATTTGTAGAATATTTCACAAACCAAATCAAAAGATGACATAAAATATGCAATGATCTATCTAGAATAAAGCAGGCAAAAGTTGATATGCAAAAAGAATCATACTTTTCATCAATGAACAACTCCACGGCCTTTTCATTAGCAGCGCTCAGAACTCCTGTCATGGTGCCCCCAGCCCGCCCAGCTGCATAGGCTAGGTCCATTGATGGGTATTTTACATTGTCAGGAGCTTTGAACGTCAGTGAACCCAACCTGTATTAACCAATTGGAACATAAATCAGAATGCTGAAAAACTGTTAACATGGAATGCTTACTATTTAAGAGATTGTGCAAGTTTAGTTTCATAATACGTTATTGCTTCAAAAAGTTTCATAACATGTTTTTGTTTTCTTAACATCCTTAATGAAGCATGTTCATGTTTAGCAACCTAACCATGGTTACTACTTGGTTATTACTAAACCAGAAGTGGGTTAGTCAACCAGCTCAACTCATACACATAACTATTCAAAAGAACACCAGAATTGCAATGAGTTTAGGTCAAGGTCCAAGCTTGATGAGCTGTTCGGAAAATTCAGTTTGAAGTACAGTCACATATTTGTTTCCTAAAACTTATGAGGTGGTTGTCATAATATTTGCTGGTTCAAAACCAAACACAAGTCAGATGCATTCACAAATGCACACACCAACAGCTGACTCAGGTGCCCCTGACCCATACAGATCTAGCAAGTATTGCCATCATATACCAGTAGCTTATTAGAACAATCCCATACTGTAATCAAGAAAAATAAGACTTGAATTCTTGGAGGTCATTTCCAAATAAAAGCATCAGCTGTACTGCAAAAGTAGCACAGGAGTTGTGAAGATGTCATACTTGCAAAGATCCAGGCGGGGCCACGTGACCTCAGAGCAATAGATTCTATCTGGCCATGATAAGGTGTATAAGATTGGTATCCGCATATCCGGCCATCCCAATTGAGCTAGGACAGATGAATCCTGGGAAAATAGAAGAACATGAATGCTAAAGACAATACTCAACCATATGTAAAGCCATTACAGAAACAATTCTGCATGTAGCATAACAACCTGAAACAATCATAAACTTGAGATTTTGCTCAGATGCTGGCATGCACTAATACAAGAGAATGAGGTGGAAATGAAAATATGCAGCATAGGAGGATTAAGCGTGGATATGTTTCAGTGTACAAAGCACTACACTTGGGCAGAATATCTCAACATGTGCCTTTTTTTAGTAAAGCATATGACCATGGTTTAGGGCTCACCTGGGTTTCAACCATAGAGTGTATGATAGACTGTGGATGAATCACAATCTCAATGTCATCATATTCAGCACCAAATAAATAATGTGCTTCAATAACTTCTAAACCCTACAAGACCAAGTCGTCACTTTAGTGTTTAATATAATAAAATATGAATTAAATATTTTTTAAATGGAGCTCTAAGACACCTTGTTGAATAAAGTAGCAGAATCTACTGTGATCTTCTTTCCCATATTCCAGTTTGGATGTTTTAAAGCGTCAGCAACTTTTACATCTTTCAGCCTGTCAACTGACCAGTCCCTGTCATGATTAATTGATATGAGATGGATTCGTATGTTTCCAGAAGTACATATAACACATAAGGGATGGACTTGCCTGAAAGCACCACCTGATGCAGTTAGAATAATGCGACGAAGTGCTCCTTCGGACAAGCCTTGTATACACTGGTACAAGGGAAGCAGACTCTAATAAGCAAATAATGACATAAAACATAAAATGCATTGCCACATTATTTCAAGTTCAGTATTGTTAGTTCTTTTAAACACCCAAGCCAGTACGTATCTTTCCCAACCATACACCAAACATAATAATAAAAAAGATAGATGCAGCAACAAGTAAACATTTTGTGAGATACCTGAAATATTGCAGAGTGCTCAGAATCAGCAGGAAGAATTTTCACTTTGTGTTTGTGTGCAAGGGGAAGCACGAAAGGACCACCTGCAATAAGCGTCTCTTTGTTTGCCAATGCTATGTCTTTACCAGCTTCAATTGCAGCAACTGTAGGCTAACAGAACAATACAAAGTTACCAAGTCAGCTACATTCATGGAAAAATTGCTCATTTATTTGGGTGCACCATACTGCACCCATTTACATAAAGTTCACTTTAATATGGAAATAAAAAAGATAATATTAAGATACTTGGCAATCTAAAAGTATCACCACTTAGTGATGATGGTCCTCCACTTATCCTGATAGGCTGATACTGCACTATAATAAAAATAGGGGGCCATGGAACTCGGTTCTCAGAAGATACAAAATATGGCACTATGGCAGGCAATAGGACTTATACCACTACCAATTGCTTTTTTGCATCGAATTAGAGATGCCAAAGATGCCTATCTATGTCTGGCAATGAAGTAAAGATTTATCTTCATTCTATACATGATATTGTGGTAAAATTACCTGTACTCCTTTTTAACACCTTCTAACTGTATAAATTCATAGACAATTTTTCTTACTATATATTTGCCATGATTCATGAAATACAAGCATGTTCACAAGGAAAGATTTATGCAGCCAAATGACATCAGAATTCAGAACGACGGCTTTCTGTTTTCTTAAAAAAACTTCCTATATCCACAGCTTAGTGTAGATAAATTTATTAACCTAACAACAGGAAAATATTACATATAGGCACATAAATATTATTTATGCACAAACATTTTATAAATTATTAGGAAGTATTATTGCAACATTAGATTCTTGGAACACCCAACATAAGGAAAGCACAAAGAGCAATGTGCTAAATAGAAGGGGCATTACCTTCAGCCCTGCACACCCTACTATCCCTGTGACAACTGTAACTGCATCTGGGTGTCGAGCAACCTATTACTCAAAAGTTGAATATTTGAGAAATTTTCAGAGCAAACCTTTAGTTATTCGCAGACATAGGATCATAAGAAAAGCCTTACTTCTATGACACCTTGCTCCCCAGGAATAATTTCTGGCTTCTCTTCGCAATCAGCTAAGGCTTCTTTTAGTTCATCAACTAATGCTTCATTTCTTACAGCAACCAACTTAGGTTTGAATGCTTTGACCTGTAGTAAATTACATCCAGAATGGTCAAATGAGTGCATAGTTTTTGTCTTACAAGCTTAATGATCAAATGAGTGCAAAATTCTCTTTCAAGCTTGAAAAGGGGCAAAAAGAAAAGAATCTACTCAAAACATCAATGTACCTGATCAGCTAGAAGCGTGACATTGGATCCAGCAGCAAGAGCAACAACTCTGAACTTATCAGGATTCTCAGCAACAATGTCCAATGTCTTTGCATTATGTAAAAGATGGAATATTAGTGCTGCAGAATATCAGTGTCTCTAGTTTCATACCTATCATAAGGTAAATGTAAGAGATGTCGATTAACATCAAACAAATTGTTACAAGCAACATGTTGATTAGACTTGAAACCTGAAACCCGCAAGTTACAGAAGGATGAGAATATTATTTCATCGAACTACTACAAGTGATCTGCATGCAAAATTCTAATGTAGCATGCAAAATATACCAATTCTACTGGTTCCAAACAGATGCATGTGCACCAATTCACTAAAGTTTGATCTATCAACTACCAGCATTATCTGCACAGCTAACAGAGCAATGTTATGGACTAACAAATTTCATCCATGAGTCTTTGATTAATCCCTTTACCTGTGTTCCTATTGAACCAGTTGATCCAACAATCGAGATAGGCTTTGGGCCATCCCATGACCTCCGGCCAGGCTCGGCAACAGCTCGCCCAGGCCATGCTGGTGGTGGAGCCTGTTGCATGGAACAGCATGTCCTTCTCAGTGAAATAGCTCGTTTGCCCTTCCTTTGAAAGGTAAAATCCACTACAATGAGACAGATCAAAGTAAGATTAGAAAAACAACACTAGTAACCAGAATTTACACTCGAAATAAGTCTCTATGGCTAAGAAAGACCACTGCAATCGTGCCTGACTGCAATATGGTCCATAAAGTGGACGAGTTTAAACCATGAATTATTGACCTGATTTGACCAATTTTGTAAACATTCATGTAAACTTCAATACCATGTGCACCGACCGGGCGTCACAAGACAGTGCTACCACCTCAGCACCTCTGGATCATATGAAATCACTAGAAAGTATAAATTGAATTGGAACATGTGAGGAATATATTCGAAGAACCGTATATATTCCAACGGCTGAAGTAGCAAACGGCAAGTTGAGGCCCATATATTTCGGAATTGAATTCACCCAGGTGAGGTGATGACGAAAGAAGCGATTCCAGACACACGTAAGAAGCGATTCCAGACACAGAAAAGGCCGCATAACATTCTGGAAATCTCGGCCCTGGCCTTGTTTAGATTGAGCCAAAAAGTTGAAATTTTTTCACTCTCTCCATCACATCAACCTTTGCACGCATGCATGAAACATTAAATATAGATAAAAAATAGCTAATTGTACAGTTTAGTTATAAATAATGAGACAATCGTAACAGTGTCAACTTATCACGATCTAAGCAAGGCTAACTCGCGTAGCAGAAAATTCTATGTTTTATCACAGAAGAGTAAAGGAACTACAGTGTCAACTTTTTCTTCAGAGAACCAGAAAAATTCTGCCTTTTAGGATGTCAAAATCATAACAGTTATTAGAATCAGAGTTTGCAACTTTACAATGATTATACCCTCCGAGGCTCGCAGTTCCCATGCACTCTACACGGAGACGGGGCCCAACCATACTAGTAATGTTTCCTATAATGGTAAACGAGGCATAGCCGCCAAGGGGGTGGGAAGAAGAACGATGAACAACAGGACAGCACAAAGACCTCCTAGTCTTTGCAGAGCGACACATAAAAATTCGCACGGTGACACACATCGCAAATCGCTTGGAATGGAATCCAGAAATATCAAACTAAATCGATGGGAATGGGGTCAAGAAGCATCAAACTGGCCAGAAAACACGGGACGGCAAAGTCGAGTGCATCAGGCCGGGAAAGCAAGAAGATAAGCTCATGCACCGATCGGGAAAAAAGGAGGCACCGAAAGAGGAAAAGATCCAACCTTTGTGCTGGACGAAAGGTCCCCTGCTGGAGTCGAGGAAGGAGACGGCGCTGAGCTCCCCCCGGAACGACGACGCCTTGAGTGCAGCCATCCCGGCTTGCTGGCGAGGCTGTGGTAATGGCCGCGGGGCGCGGAGGAGGAGAGGGAAGGGAGCGGCGGTGGCGGCCGTCGCTGAGGCCGAAGCGGAAGCGATGGAGGAGACGGGATGGACGGAGCGAGATTGCGCCTGGTGAGTTTTATAAACAGAGGACGGAGGAGGGGATGTGTGGAGGGAGAAATGGAGATAAGAAGACGAGATGGGAATCTGAGAGTCCTATGGAAGCCGCCGCTACCGGCCGATGCCCGCCCGCCTGCTCCGTCTCAGCATGGGGTTTTGTATTGCTCGCTCTGTGACTAGTGAGTTGTGACTCAGGAGCGTGGACACACTCACAGACAGTCGGCTGGTAATAGGGTGCCGTCTGGCCAGTCAGTCCCAGAGTCACCACTCATGGACCCGGATAACTCCGCGAGTCAATTTTCTTTCCAGTTTTACATTGCAAAAGCCAAAAGCCAATTAAATGGTTTTTACCTAAGAGTTTCTACAAAAATAACTTTTCACTAGTACAATTTTCACAGCACCTTTAGAGCTGCTTTTCAACGGCTGTGGGGTGAAACTTCACGCGAAACACTAACCACCTGCCACTGGTTACGAGGACCGCCGCCGCACATGTGGGCGCGAGCTTTGACGCCACGCGAGCGGGCGAGTGCGAGCACCGCCTCTCGCGGATGAACGCCGGAGGACGCAGGGGTTAGGCATGAGCAGCCTAAGATCTGCTAGGGGGAAGAAGAAGAAGAGGCGGGTCCGCTCGTAAGTGAGAGAGGGAGAGTGTTGAATGGGAGAGCTATGGATGAAATGTAGGATCTGCTCGTAAGTGAGAGAGGCTGACAGAAGTTTTTCAGAAGGATAACTGTTCAATCAAACGGCTTTCAGCTTTCTCATAGCCCATAACCCACAGCTGCTTTTCCACAACCCACAGCTCACAACATTTTTTTGAAGGCACGGCCTAACCAAATAGGGCCGCTCCTAGGCGCGAGCAAATCCAGACCGTTCGCGCTCACTCTCTTCTGCGCGTGCTCAACCTACTGTTGCTTCTTTCTCAGAGAGGTGATTAGTGTGTTTCTGGATGCTTTCATGATCCTGCATCATATATAATGCAATGGTGAATATATGCTCAGTTGATGTATTGGTTTGAAAAGAATACGGTTTGGTTGGTTGCATGGGTGGATACAGTAATATTCTCTTAGAAGACGTTTGGTTGTCTCTACGGGTGAATATGCGTACTCTTCACCAGAGGATGACATGTGAACCAGCATAAGATGCACTATATCCACCCCAGTCAAGATGGACAATGAAGCTCATTTTGACTGTATCCTCTAGGCCAGAATAAGAACATATTTTTTTTGCATCTGCTCATGCAGGTTTCACTGGCCATCTACACATGTTCGGATACACTCAAACAGACACATTTAGGCGAAACAGAATGAGGTTGTATTTTTATTGGATCAAGTGAATCAACACGTTCAGGTCATATTTTCTGAAGGGAGATGATCCTGAAAAGGTCAGCAGGGGCACTGCTTGGTCAAATGGCCTGTCACATGTCGCCCAAAGGACAAGGGAGGCTTAGAGTCACTGATCTAGAATGCTCCGCGAGAGAACTAAGAGTAAGATGGTTGTAGTTCAGCTGGAAGAACTCAGAGAGGGCTTGGACAGGGCTAGATATCCTATGCGGCAAGACAAACAAAGACTATGGCAAATTTTTGGCTCTCATCATGGTTGCACGACAAAAGCATGAAGAAACATTGCCCCAAATCTATACACAAAAGCGATAAAAAAGAATCGCAGTTCGGAAGGTCCTTAGCAACAACCAATGGAACAAACATGTTCTACCAATCTCAATAGATACTAAAATCAAAGAATTTGTAGCACTATGGGAATTGTAGAGGTGCTAAGGAACACAGATGATGAGGACCAAATCATGTGATGGACTAGTGATGGAGAGTACACGAGCACGTATAACATTCAGTTTATTAGAAACTAAAACAAGTTACGAATTAGTTCTATATGGCATGCTAAGGCTAAACCAAAATGTCGTTTTTCACTTGGAACTTATTGCATTGCAAAATCCTTACGGCAGATAATCTCTTGAAAAAGGCGGGCAAGATGATCCTATATATGCAAACTTTGCGACCTTGCCCAGGAAAATCCGGAACACCTTTGCAAAGATTGTAGTCATACTAAATAGGGTTTTGAACATTATCATTAGGTGGTTCAACTTAGCCACAATTAGCATTGCCAACCATCATAGCACTATCTACATCTGTTAGAGAAGATGGAGTCAAATTTTGAAAATAGATCAAAGGAAGGATTCTAGTGGAATATATGGAAGGAACAGAACAGAAGAACTTTCCAACATGAAGAAAAACAGCTAGGTGAAGTAGCTTTCTTGATTAAAGATGATATACAACAATATCAACTAGCAAAAGCTCAAGACCAAAATGTCTAGCCATTGGGATGAATGTTACCTACTACATGAGAAGAAGGTGTTGCGTCACGTGTTGTTTTTAGTTGTTTTCAAAAGGCTTAGTTGGCATAGAGTTGTGTTCATTTGGTGTCCTCTAGTCGAGTGATGTTGCTCACCATGTGTCTCTCTTTTCATATATGCAGTGGGTTGTTTTTAGTTGTGTGTCTGCCCCTCAAAAGGAGGAGGCATTTAACTTATATCTGTTTTTTTTCGGTCTAACAAGATGCCTGAAGAATGGAGGAGAAGTATATTAGTACCTATCTTCAAGAACAAGGGAGATGTTCAAAGTTATACTAACTACCGTGGGATTAAGTTGATGAGCCATACGATGAAGCTCTGGGAGAGGGTTATTGAGCATCGCCTAAGGAGAGTGACACATGTGACCCAAAATCAGTTTGGGTTCATGCCTGGTAGGTCGACCATGGAGGCGATTTTCTTATTACGACAACTGATGGAGAGATATAGGGAGCAGAAGAAGGACTTGCACATGGTCTTTATTGACCTCGAGAAGGCATATGACAAAGTACCGAGAAATGTCATGTGGTGGGCCTTGGAAAAGCACAAAGTCCCAACTAAGTACGTTACCCTCATCAAGGATATGTACAGGGATGTGGTGACGTGTGTCCGAACATGTGATGGCGACACCGGTGACTTTCCAATTAAAATAGGACTGCATCAGGGGTCAGCTTTGAGCCCTTATTTATTTGCTTTGGTGATGGATGAGGTCACAAGGGATATACAAGGTGATATCCCTTGGTGTATGCTCTTTGCTGATGATGTGGTGCTAGTTGACGACAGTAGGGCAGGGGTTAATAGGAAGTTAGAACTATGGAGGCACACGTTAGAGTCGAAAGGGTTCAGACTTAGTAGGACTAAGACCGCGTACATGATGTGCGATTTCAGCGCGACTAGGCATGAGGAGGGAGACGTTAGCCTCGATGGGCAAGTGGTGGCCAAGAAGGATACTTTTCGGTATTTAGGGTCGATGCTACAAAAGGACGGAGACATTGATAAAGATGTTAGGCATAGAATTTCAGCCGGCTGGTTGAAATGGCGTCAAGCTTCTGGCGTCCTCTATGACAAAAGGGTGCCTCAGAAGCTGAAAGGTAAGTTCTATAGGATGGCGATTCGTCCGGCGATGTTATACGGTGCTGAGTGTTGGCCTACAAAAAGGCGACATGTCCAGCAATTGAGTGTTGCAGAGATGCGTATGTTGTGTTGGTGTTGTGGACACACAAGGAGGGATAGAGTCCGGAACGACGATATTCGGGATAGGGTTGGGGTGGCACCAATTGAGGAGAAATTGATTCAACATCGGTTGAGATGGTTTGGACATGTCCAACGGAGGCCTCCTGAGGCGCCGGTGCGTAGTGGAGTTCTAAAGCGGGCCGATAATGTAAAGAGCGGTAGAGGTCGACCTAAACTAACTTGGGACGAGTCCATTAAGAGAGATCTTAAGAAGTGGAATATCTCCAAGGATTTAGCTATGGATAGGCTTGGGACAAAAGGCTATGTTGTTGTTATCGTTGTATTGCTCTCTTTCTTCTACTAATATAAATTTGGCAAATCTCTTGCCGACCTTTCGAAAAAAGTTACAGAATGCATGCCTACTTAGTAACAATGCCTTTCAAAGCTAATAAATGAAGATTGGTTGTGGCAAGAGTTTCTTAGGAAGAAGTTCTTAAAAAATGAAACAATTGGTGAAGTTCAATGGAAACTAGAAGATTCACACTTTTGGTAGAGCCTTATGAAGTGACAACTTCCTTGATCTATCCAATTTTAATTTCACAATAGTGTCCAAATTAGGTTGTAGGAGAATAAGTGGTTAGAAAACTTTACTCTCAGAGAACAGTATGCTTCTTTATATTGTATTATGAGAGAAAAAACACATTTCGTTTGCTCATGTACTCAGACATACACCTCTTAGTATATCTTTTGGAAGGACACTAGTGGGAAACAAATTAATTAAGTAGAAGTGTAGAATGAGTTGGTTGCAAAAGTTTCATTTTTGAGATTGGACGACCATCAGGATTCCATCAAATGGTCCCTTACTAACCAAAGAATTTACACGGTGCAATCACTGTATGATATCGGGTAAACCAAACTGCTTTGGCTCTAAATATATCTCTTAGGAAGTTCAAATTTCCTCTCATAATCAAAATATTTGTTTGGTTCTTGCTAAAGGGGTTATTTTAACAAAATAAAATCTCCTAAAAAGAAATTGAAGGGAGTTGCAAAAATTTATTTGGAGTCATTCAAGTTGCGTTTGATTTACAATCATGAAGCAACTTGGCGAATTTTCTAGGAGTTTGGCTTTGACAAGTATACCCGAAAATACAACCTCAAGTTTGTATGAGAGCAAGTGCATTTTTTTTTTGCCTACTCGGCTGAACACAAATGACGTGGTCTTTGTAGAAAAGATATTATATTCTTACTTACAGGTTATTTTCAAGGCTATCTACTACTCAGCCCTAGGCCACTCTTCAAAAGGAAAAGTGACAAACCAAGTTTAAAGTGGACACGCTATATGCTAGAAACAATGGCAATGGAGATTTTTACCAAGCATGGATGATTGTCGTCTAATAGGCTTGGCAATTAATTAATTTGTCGTTTCCTCTTTTTAGTTTCTTTTTTGAGAGCTTGTTTCAAACAGCCGGAATGTAAGAATGATTGATTGTGTGCATAACTTATGCAGTATAATAATAATTTCCTTTTTCTAATGTTTGTAGTTTTTAAGGTTTGACATAATATTAGCTTAAAGAACATATTTTTTGTGACTAGAGGGAGTATATACAAGCTCCTAGACTACATAAGGTATTACTCTACCATGGAGGTTCAAACTA
This sequence comes from Saccharum hybrid cultivar R570, assembly GCA_038087645.1. Taxonomy (NCBI): domain Eukaryota; kingdom Viridiplantae; phylum Streptophyta; class Magnoliopsida; order Poales; family Poaceae; genus Saccharum; species Saccharum hybrid cultivar. The sequence goes on along the minus strand of JAQSUU010000112.1, from coordinate 10,607,469 downwards.
GTATATAAACCCCCATATGTACCGCGTGCTGCAATTTGTGGATGTACTCGTGCTCAAGGCCTAGAGGTAACCTAGGACTCCTAGAGGTAACCTATAGGACTTAATCGATTTCATATATATCGCAAAATTAAACACAAAATTAGACACAAAATTATGCATTCTTTTATTATTATAAATTTGGGCGAAAATTGTAAAATTTGGACAGCACTTATGCTAAAATTCAGACAAACACAATTTACTATCACAATACTTGCATGTAATCATCAAACCATTAGGAACCACCAGTCATGGAGGTCCTGCAGCCACCAAGATGGTCGCGCGCCCACCTAGTGTGCACCCAGTCGATAGGGCTAGATTGCTGGAGCAGGGACGCCGCGCGCCTAGCCAAAGGGGTAAACAGAAGCTTCAATTCGAAATTATGATGGCAAAGTCACAACATTTAAAAAGTAAGGGTAAAATTACTATTGCACTCTAGAGTTTGGACCGAGTAAGAGGTAGGAACACCAAACTTCCAAACAAATAATTAAGTAACGATGTGATGCAAAGGTAGACAACGAATATTTCATAATACACATGTTCTGCATATCTTTACGATAAAAGCATCAATAAAAGAGTTTTCCTATCAAGAAATCTATCTGTACTGTCCTTCTCATTTTATTGTAGCGCTTTTGACTAAGCACATAGTACAGTACCAACACACACAAAATGGGGGCAGCACTAGACAAGGTTAAATAGGAATATTCAGCGATTGACACCCCTGATTTGATTTTGATCGCAGGCAGGCACGAGGCATGCGAAAGGCGTGGTCGGCCACATGAGGCCGGACGGGACGACCGGCTACCTAACAAGTGGCTGATCCGGGGCAAATGCCATCTTCCTGCTGCCACTCACTACTCTCCGTCTGTCCATCTCCATACCCCCGTGTCCGTGGACACGTGTATACTACGTTAGTGCTCCCAGCTAGCGTGATTAGAGTAGAGGATTAACTAACCTACCTAGAGCATGTCGTGGATCCGATCTACTGCGTGCGTGCAGTGGCTTCGCATGAACCGAAAGCATGGTGCCTTTTTGACCCGCTTCAATGAGATGAGATTAATTTGGTGATCACGAACCGATGGCACAAAGGGAGAAGGAACGTGGAGGATGACCAGGTCAGGGTGCGCGTCTCAGGATCATCTGGCGGCCAGTGGTTTAGCCTGAACATGGTATTAGGGCGAGAGCAATATCTCTACATGGAGCCATCTATTCTTAATATGCATCTTATATATATTAGCTACATAATTAAAAAAAATGTATTTATAAAAGCAACAGTATCAGGAGGGGGGTGCGGTGGGACAGGCCCCCCTCCCTGTCTTCGCCACTGCTAACAGTTCACTCAGCCACCGCCCGGCCACCCCGAGCGGCCGGCTGGGGTTGTCGCAAATGAAATTTTCTTTATATCAAAGTAGAGCCCTGTATTTTTTTAGCTAAATATTTTTGCATAATAAAAAATGCCCGGGCTCCAAAAAGCTTCTGGCTCCGCTAATGGACTCAAGGAACAACTTAGAGGCAGTATAACCTATATAGATGAAACTCACTGAGAGTCATTAATTTTGATTTCTCTGCAACCACATTTAGTCACGTCGTCACGATGTCTGTTCGATTTCATTAACTAGCATAATCTCTACCGTCCATACCATAATAGCCAATGGACGAACGTTAGGTATCTCCCAGACTTCCAGTAAAAAATTATAAAGAAAGTTTACATAGAGATCTTAGCAGGCATTACACTGGTATATCAACACTCTCTTGTATGTTATTCTCAAGCTTCGAACTTGGAATAAAAGAGTGTTGTAGGGAGTTATTATATTTTCAGGCAACAACTCATAAGAGATATAACTAGTATAATAAAACTTACAAGAGACAAAGAACAATTTTTTCCTATAGCCAAACAATGACAAAACTATATGTTGCCTGGATAAAAACAAATAATCAGGCACTTGAAATATAGGAGAAGTGGCGATATGTATACCATACATCAGCGCCCAGTGAATTGATTCTTGTCCACGTGGTTTGATTTCAGTTCAGTTGACTAATCAAAATACCATGTTGCTACATGCTAAGCCGTATAGGACTGGCTTTTAACCAAAAGTTACTCAGTTCATAGTTTTCTATGCAAAATTGTTGTAACTTTCGTGTTCAAAATAGTACTTACAGTTTTAGTTGTATAGTATCACGTAGGTAAAATAATAGAGTAATACTTGATTACAGTTTTATTCTAACGACATATACATATATGTTTAATAATAGTAGTAAATAAAAACGGAAGAAGTATTCCCTTCAAAAAAAAACCCCGGAAGAAGTATGTCTTTTTACGATTTCGCACCCACGAGTTTGGACTGCGCGACTCTGCAGTCCTCTGATTTATTTCCAGCACATGTTGGACCTGCAGTTTGCATGCTACCGCATGGTAACATTACATCGGTCCTATTAGTAGTAGAGGATCAACAAAATTTCAGTTAAGACTGGAAGGAACCGCTGCAGCCTGCTGCTACGTAGTAGAACACCCGAACCCGATCGAGGACAAGTAAGAACATGTGCAACACCACCCACACTCCGACTAAATAGCATGCATGTAGTATGTATTAGATCGGGAGGTGGTTAGCGGAAAGATCAGGTTTTTTGTTTTATTTCGATTTCCACGATATATGCACCGTCCGGGTCCTCGTAAAAAGGATACACTACCAAAATGGTGAATTTCTTCTAGTGTTTTTAAGTAATAGTAAAACACTACCACTCGTCATAACATATGAGAATCTCACTAAGAGACATTTAATAGAAAAAATTTATACTAAATTTAAATACTAAAACACTAGGAGAAACCCACCTTAAATTTACATACCAGGTGCATGGTTGGGGTGCTAACAAGGACAGTGAACCAATCAAAGCGCCAGTTTACATTAGAATCGTATAGCTTAACTTTTACACTGATGCTTAATGATGTGACAATTCTCTCCTCTTTTTAAAATAAATAAATAAACAATCATCATATAAGTAGGTAGCATGCCCGTGCGTTGCTACAGGATACACTATGGGAATCGAGCGGTTCGTCGACAGCCCAGGTGTTTGCCGACAGCCAGGATCTGGGCTGTCGGCGAACCGGCTCTTTCCCGACAGCCAAAGTCCGCTGTCGGGAAAGAAATCTTCGCCGACAGCCCAGATCCACGGACTGTTGGCGAAGACAGGCTGTTGGCAAAGAATATCTTTCCCGACAGCGAGCCTGTCGGGAAAGAAGCGCTGTCAGCGAAGCGCTGGCTCGGCCAAACGACGCCGTCGCCGTTTGCTTCGCCGACAGCCGCACCGTCAGCCCTGTCGGCAAAATATGCCGACAGCATCTGCATGCTGTCGGCGAAGATGTTCTTTGCCGACAGCATGTGTATGCTGTCGGCGAAGGATGCTCTTTGCCGACAGCATCTGTATGCTATCGGCAAAGAGAATTCATTTTTTTCGAATTTTGACTTCAAACTTTTTTTGTTACATTGTTTACAAGCACATGTTTGGATTTGGGCCCTTTTGGCAATATTTAGCTATATTTCATTAATTTTTTTCCTTCACTTGAATTTTCCCGCATTATTCAAATTTGAACTGCAGGTGCATGAAATAATGAAACTTTGGCCTTTGAAACATGATATTCATGTTGGGGAGTGTGTTTTAAGACCATTTCTCAAAGCTTACCCAAAAGTTTCAAGTCCTTGTCCACGTAACAAGACGGTCCAAGAGTGGTAAAAGTGTTTTTTAATTATATAAAATCCAAACGAAGTCGAAAAATCACGAAACTTGTCGGGGTGTCGTGTTATCGCATGTGGAGGCTACGATAAAAATTTGAAAAAGTTTAGAGCAAGTTGCGACGTTGGATGCTCAAAACCCAGACATCTCCACATGTGAGCAGGACTTGTCGGAGGGGACCTTGACCGTCTTTGTGCACCTACCCGCCTCTGCGCCGCCACCCTAGGTATCAATCACCTCTGTGTCTTATAGTTGTTGTAAGTACTTTGCGTAACCGAGTTAGGCATCTCCTGTCCGAAAGGGATTCGCGGTCGTTGGTATGCGGATCAGTGCATATCTGCGACGATGTCTCTTTCGGATTGTCCACGTTTTTTGGACAGCCCGAGGATACATAGATGGGTTAGCTTCCATGTTCCGCCCCCGTCCGAGTCGGAGTTTCGGCAGCCCCTCCCCGTTGTTCTCCGGATGCACACTCTCCCAGTCGGGACGTGTATCGGGAGAACAGCGGTGAGGTGCTGCCGAAATTCCGTCTCAGACGGGCGCGGAGCATGGAAGCTAACCTCATCTACGCATCCTCGGGTGGGATTAGAACCTATCCTTCACCTATTAGATGGTAGGAACGCCTTGTAGATGCAGATGCTGGTTTTATTGCTCGCTTACATTGGCGCATGTCAGAGGATGGCTGACCGTGAGTGGATGTACATTGGCTGGACGAGAGAAAAACAGACCACTGAATGGGTTAGGGGGACCAGTGCTTTCTTGGAGCAGGCATTTGACCGAGCTGCTAGAGGGTCGATTCGAATGCGGTGTCCATGCAGCAAATGTAAGAATAAGAAATGGAGAGACAGGCGTACGGTTATGGAAGATCTTTTCAACAATGGATACGTTCCAAACTATACGCGTTGGGTCCACCATGGTGAACGCGATCTTATTAGGGAGGTGCCGGTGAGACCCCTCCTCGAGGAGCTTGATGCAGATGCCGGGATGGTAGATATGATGGAAGACTACCAGGAAGGGGGTTCCCTGAAGGAATAGAGGCGGAGGAGGATCTGGAGGAAACCGCAAAGGCGTTCGTCGCCATGCTGGAGTCGGCACAGAAGCCCCTTCACGAGAAGACAAGTGTTTCGTAGCTGGATGCCATTTCACAACTAATAGAGTTGAAGTCGTCACTGGGCATCAGTCGAGAAGGTTTTGATCTCGTGTTGGCGATGGTTGGTGGGCTGCTTCCGGCGCTTCACGTGTTGCCGAAGAGCACGTACGAGTCACAGAGGCTCCTTCGAGCACTCAAGATGCCGTACGAGCCGATTCATGCTTGTAAGAATGGGTGTGTCCTGTTCAGGGACGACCACGAGGACGCAACACACTGTCCAACATGCAAAACCTCTAGGTATGTGGAGGTAGAAGGCAGTGATGGCATCAAGCGACAGTCCAAGATCCCCGAGATGGTCATAAGGCACCTTCCTTTCACACATCGGCTCCAATGGCTGTATATGACAAAGGATACCACGAAAATGATGGTGTGGCACAAGAAAGGCAAAAGATACACTAACAAGATGGTACACCCAGCGTATGGTGATGCATGGAGGCACTTCGACGCCATGAATCCTGAAAAGGCTCAGGAGGCTCGGAATGTACGCGTAGCGCTGGCAACAGATGGGTTCAACCCGTTTGGAATGATGGCGAGCCACTTGCGGCGAAGATCAAGAGGGAGTTTTGGGTGAGTGTTTTCATCACAACGCATTTCTCAATACTACACATTCGTTGGACGTTCTTCAAACAATGAAATGATACATGATGTCTGCGTGCAGGGGTACATCAAGTGCACGGATGGGAAGCAGGCCAGGGCGGAGATCGTGCTAGAGAACGCCTGCCACTCATGTCTTAAGGACTTGTACCATGAGGCGCGCATCTAGTGCGTCATCAACCACTACCGCAACGTGCTTGGCGAGGTGATCGATAAGAAGTGAGTCAGGGAGGAGATCATGCTGGAGAGGGAGACCGACCTCACCGAGGAGTACTTGTGGGTAATTAAGCAGGAAACATTCGTTCTTATTTCTTCCGTGAAACATTCAATTCATCTTCTGATATGTCAAATACTTGATGTTTCTTAGTGGATACCGGGGTGGTGCGACAAGGACCTGCAATGCTGGGAGGAGATTGTGCACTACTAGAGATCAGACAAGGCATACGAGGTGAAAAACGAGCGTCGGGAGCGCCGGCTCAAGAATGCGGGGGTAGCACACCACCAAGGGAACCGGTCCCTCCCGCAGTTCATGGACGCATGGGTATGCTCCTTTTGATCTATTTACTGTAGCGCTCAATCTATTTACCTCTAACCATGTTTGTGTTTTCATCGCAGAGGAGTCCCATGGTGGGGAGGAGATCAACGAGGTGGTGGGGTACGCCCTTTCTCACAAGGGCAAAGCGTCAGACCCGGACAACAGGTTCGACCCGGAGGACGGGCTGGACGCGTACACCAACGCGAACGTCCACCCCAAGCTCGTCGAGTACAGCGCCGCGTTTCGCCAACGCCATGGGAACGAGAAGGACCCTGCCACGGAGCCCCTGGACCCAGAGCTCGTGATGAGGTTGGGAGGAGGGAAGCAGCACAGCTCCTACTGGATGGCCAACAGCGCCATCGACCCGACCACTACTCCCACGCTGAGGGAGATTCTAAATGCTAGCTCCAGTAGCTCCTCCGGCATCTCCATAGCGCCCCGACGGCCGAGCGCCACCCAGATGTACACGCAGATGGAGGTAAGTGCGGTTCCATTTGACGTTCACTCGTTTCACACACGATCCACCTTGGCTTCACATACCATCAACCATGTGCGGGTGTAATATTGCAGGCTAGGTTCGAAGGGCTGCAGGCCCACCAGGCGGCCTAGGACGAGGCCCACCAGCAGCAGCTGGTGGCGGTGCAGGCGACCCACCAGCAACAGCTGGCGGCACTGACGCAGCACCACCAGCGTCAGATGGCGGACCTGGCCGGCTTCCTCCGGTCCCAGCACCCGGGCACGCAGGAGCTTCCTCCCTCGCTCTTTGCTCCACCACCAGTCCCAGTGCCTGCTCCACCTACCCCACGCAGCCGTACACGTGGGCTCCTCCTCCACAGTCGCAGGGCTACTCCTCGTGGCCGGGGGCGCATACGCAGCAGGGGCCTCGCCCAGGATTATGGCACTATGAGGCGGCGCCGTCAGGGTGGACTCAGCCACAGGCACAGCTAGGGTGGTCTCCGTGGGAGCAAGGTAGGGGCGATGGGACCCCTGGGGACGGCGCCACGAGCTAGGTACTTTTGCCTCCCTCTTCTGGACTAGTAGCGATGCATGTGGACTTGTATGTTGGACTTGTTGGACATGTTGGACTTGTTGGACACGTATGCTGGACATCCTAGTGTATGTTGGACATGTATGCACTCGTTTCGTGATGTTATGTGTATTTTGGACATCTATCGATGGATTTGATGATGTTGATGTGTGGATTCATGTTGAGATTGAATCCGATGCTGAAATGCGGTTTATATGCTATATTGTTGTTATAAATGTGGTTATGTGGTATATATATGCTATAAATGTGGTTTGAGTGCAAGAAAATAGCAAAAAGAAAAGAAAAAAATTCCCAGCTTTGCCGACAGCATAGGTCATAGCTGTCGGCAAAGCTTGGATTCTGACCCAGCAAAAATCCCCAGATTTGCCGACAACTTGTCTTTGCCGACAGCTATTGCTGAGGCTTCGCCGACAGCCGGCCATAGCTGTCGGCAAAGACATCGCCGACAGGAATCAGCGGCTGTCGGCAAAGAGTTCACCGACAGGAATCAGGGCTGGACAGCCACCACAGTGCTGTCGGCGAAGCGAACAGCAGCCGAGTTGACGGCGCTGTTCCTTCGCCGATAGAACACGTGGCTGTCGGCGAACCGACGTCGACAGCGCACGTGTTCCTGTCGGGAAATAGGTCTTTGCCGATAGGATTTTCGCCGACAGGGCTTCGCCGACACGAACAGCGAACCCTATCGGGAAACCTTTTGCCGACAGAATGAGAGGCGAAGCGTGCGATCCCAGTAGTGATAGCTACCATTTTGTATTTAAAACACACAGATCGCACCATAAGATAACAATACTATAAAAATTAAATATCAACGTTAAAGTGACATTTAGTTCAAAAAACAATATTTATGAAATTAACATAGCCACGAAGAGCGCGGCGTCGCAGGTTCACAAACTCTACTTTATAGACCTTTCCGTGATGCGACTAAGACAATATTTTATATCGGCAGGAAAAAATCTTTGATATCCATTTCTTTCGTGCGCCAATAAATCTACGAATAAGTTCCGCTGCATCTCTGTACCATCCTATACACGTTCGAGCATATATGTAAATATTAGTGCTTATCACATGGGTAATACTGCATGTCTTGAAAAATCTCTCACAAAACCTCAAAACAAAGTTATACTTACCGTATAAATATGTGTGGTTTTAGAACTATTCCATACAGACATATACTGTAGAATAAGGTATCCACTTGAGTGTATGTGCAGCAGGCCTAGGTGCTCGCTTTTGTCTTGCCGATTTGGTCGCACAACACCTTTTCTATGTAATTTTTCTAAGTGAATCCAGTAGCTAGGTGGTAAGGTATGCGTTGTATCACAAAGGCTCCTCGCTTGCGTGATCGCGTACGGGTGTACCAATAACTATTTTTCTTTTAATGAAAAACGAGTGAATGGCCCGATCACGAAAAAAACTTGAGTGTCTGTGACAAGATTCACCATCAGCAATATATAGAAATAGTTAAATCATATATATTATTATTATTGCAAGCGACGGTGACTCTAAGTTAGGATAAGAATTACTCGAAAACAAATGAACTCCACACTTCCTAGAGGCATGAACTCATAAACAAGAACCATGTGGTCATCTTCACTGTAATAGCTGATCAACTTCACTAAATTTGGGTGAGAGAGCTGCCCAAGAAATATAACCTCAGCCTGCAAACATGGAAAAAAAACTTCATATCTAAAACAACAAAGCAAAGCATGCCAAAAAGAAATGAAGATAACAACTGAAAAAATGCTTTCATCATTATATATTCAGAAATAGTAGGTTAATCACCGGCCACTCTCTATGGCCCTAGAAGCTATTGTCACCATCATGGACCTTAACGGCAACTCTCAGGGGCTCTTCTATCTCTAACCCTTCGCGGAGATCCTTGGTGATGAAACCTTTGTAGACTGAAATTTTTGGTAATTCTCTTGAGCTCCTCAAATGTGAATGCTATCAAAGGATTGCGGGCTCTATCCTTTCTCAGCGCCTCCACTTATTTCGGGTTGGATGGTAGCTGGCAGTCCTCCTTTTCTGTTCTCTCTGATGGGCTCTGAATTTTGGGGATTCTGCATAAAACAAATAGGCAAGTCAAATATGGGGACTGAGATGCAAGATGCAGATTATTCAGAAACTTTGTAAAATCAGTTACCAAAAGATGAACAAGAATTTCATATGGTAGAACAAAAGTATCTGACCATCACATGGAATAGCCATAATATTAACTGTCAAGGTTAAAAAAAAGAATATTGGATTGAATCAAATTAAACATTAGGACTGATTCTTTGTGAAGAAAAATATGCAGTACTGAAATAGCTGTAATTGGATTAAGCAAGAGCAGGGAACATCTGGGCCATGTACTTTTCGGCTTGTTTTTTCAGTCAGAACAATGTTTTTCTCTTACAACAAATCAGCGAACAGTACTTTGAGTCATGGCTTTTCAGCGAAGCGAACGAGCTAAGATGAGAGAACACTCTCTCTCTCTCTCAAAAAGCAGAAGTTTCATTAATGCCTAAATTGAGGGGATCAAACAAATATCTGAAACTTCTGTATGCTATAGTTGCAGTTACATAATCACACATGAAAAACATAACTGTATGATCCATCTTATATATATTATATAAATCTTATAATCTGAAAACATTTATAATACCTTAGCCGAAACATGTCTGATCAGAAGTAATAGGAAATGGAGATGACGGACATATGTTTCGCTTCTCCGTACCTCCTCTGCCGCTTGCTATCCTCCTTGAGATGGTTGTGTTCCGCTTCAAGCTCCACGGTATATGCAGCCTGCACCAACACCATTTCAGAGCACATCGAATCCATCTATGACTCAGACCACGAAATTGACGCCAACAATGCACACCTGCTTCTTGTCGTGGCGACCACGCTACAGATTCAGGTTCTTGATCATGCAACGCTGTCAGCGCTCTAGTCTTCTAAGTGCACTCATCCTTGGGGGCGTTGTGCTTCCATGTGCTGCCACCGTGGCAGGCGAAGGCTTCCCTGCACGATACCGCCCTTCACCAGGAAAGTCCTCCAACCTCATCTCGCCCAGCGTCATCTGTCGCCGAATGTTTCGATATGCACATACCTATCGCCCACTGGTCACGAGAGCCCGCGACGCCGCTGCTCCCCATATGTGGCTGCTGGCTGCACAAGGTAATCCAGCTGTTTGGGCATGTGTTGGCCTGCGGCGCCACGTTGGTCTATACGACGTCAAGGCCTAAAGCCTCTCTGAGTCATCCTCTAGTGACCACAGCGAGACAGAGATGTCGTGCCCTTGGTTCGTGGACCGCAGTGGTGTGATGAGAACGGCGGCAGTCTGGTGGATGGTGCTATCGGTGAGGCGGTGGCGAAGTAGCTACGCGAGGACGACGGATGCATCCCCAGGCGAGGGTGGAGCGCGATGGGCGACGGTGTGTAGCGATGAGAATGGCGGCGGGTGATTGCATTCGTTGGTTGTTAGCGTGGAAAGGAGATGAATGGGTTTTGTTTGTTATGTAAATCAGGAGTCTGTGACTTTCTTTGTTTGCCAGTAGATTTCCTCCAAAGGAGAAAATTAGTTCCTTCGATGCAGCGCATGCAAAACCGGAGGGGACACCGATTGAGGCGGGACTAATTTTTCTCTTCCCGCAATTGCATGTATCGTTTGATATATCTTTCCTTCCGTGCCCATTTTTTTCATGTTTTCTTTTGCTTCCACAAATTATGCCGATGCCAGGTGAGGAAGAGGGCAGGCGCCGCGATCGTGAGCGGCGTTGTTTCCTACTTCAACACCGCGGGGAGGAGAGGAGCGCGATCAACGGCGCGGGGATGAGGTCCCACCTGGTGGCGCGACGTATCACCTCGCGGGATCGCACGGAGAGGGCAGGAAGGTGAGGTGAAGTTTTTGTCGCATCAAAACGGTGTCTCCTCTTTAGTCTTTTTAGTTGTGAAAGATGAGAGATGAGAAAAGAGATATCTGAACACCTAGCGTTGTACGTGCCCCATTTCCGGAATCTCTCCGCTGGAACCAGTCTAGCGCCGCCGCCGCTGCCCCCCGCCGTCCACCACAGCTGGTCCCCCTCCCTGCCCCTTCGGCATCTCGCCGGGGGCTGAAGGGAGTAGGGATCCATCGTTTTTAATAAGTTTTCCCTAATAGATTGAGTTAGTGTCTCTCCATGCCAAATTTTTTGGTATTGAAGTTTTATCTCCTCCTTGTCCTCCTCTCCGGCGACGGTGAAGGGGAAGGGTGGAATCGTCTTCTCCATGGCGGCTCCATTGAAGATGAGGGCGACAACTTTGGCGTCAACATCTTCTTCGACATGACGATATGGAGACTTTTGTTTTCGGACGGCGGCATCAAGGCGGAGATGATGTCGCCGCCATGGAATAATTTTCTCCGGTCTCTTCTCTATTTTGTTGTGGTTAGATCTGGCTACAATAAAGGACCAGGGAAAATAATTTTCATATCAGTCTTCCTCACTTTTCGGTGACAGAAAAAAGAAGGGAGACACCAAAAAGAAAAAGTTTCTCAATTCCACCTACAGGAATGTTGGCCTTCCACCTACAAGAATGTTGTCGTCGTTCGTTGGATATTTATTCTCGGACCATTTGCCTAGTATTTGTCTGTGCGGTCATCCATACTGTAAAGCATCTAACAGGTTAGGTTTTGAGCTGTGCTATTCACAGCGTGGATACTATTTTATAATCCAGAATATCTATAACATGTTGATGTAACCAGCTATCGTATAATATAATTCTTCTTTTGTAAAAAAAAAAAGCGTTGTCCGTGCCCCATTCGGAGGCGAGAGAATTCCTGGGCCACGCACTACTTTGGAAAATCCTTTGGCCGTCTGTTTGTCTCTCGGCTCGGCTGCTCTCGGCTGCTTGACTACTTGAGAGATGGCTTCGCCTTTCTCTGGTCTACCAAAACCACATGGGATGCCTATAAAAAACACGTGGAATGGAAGAGATGGCCAGATGGCGGCACTCCGAGGCAGCCAGCGGACCCGGCCCGCCCCGAACTTCCCCCTGTTGGCTGCCCTCCCCCTCCTCGTGATCATGATGTGATGTGACCGCTGCCGCCGGGTCCCGCCAGGTGACCGCCGATCCAGAGCGTCTCCCTCGGTCTCGGTCTCACTCCCCACCTGCCCTGCCATCACATCCACATGTTATTTGTGACGACCGACCGATCGATATTCAGTCTGCCGCGCGCGCACGAACACGCATGGAAAACGAGATGCTTAGCGAAGCGCTTCGCCGCTGCAGCTTGATTGCTTGAACGTAATCCAGCGGCCAACATTTTCCCGGTGTTGTTAGTCGTGCAGGTCTGAGTATGCTTTCCTTCAAGGCGAACACCATTTTCTGAGCCCCTGACACACAAGTGTGTTGATATTGCTTCAAAACTCACAACTAACGTATGTCACAAGGCATGGCTTTCCCAACTACCGTTAGGTGCTAGCGTCCGGATGGTCGGTGGGACACGTGCATCCGGATATTCAGACGAATGCGCGCGTCCGCACGCCCGCATAGCCTGCCCTCGTCCGCTGATTTTCCTGCCCGCGTGTTTGAAGGACTTGCCTCGCACTCGCAGCCCGCCTGATTCGCCTCGATTCGAGGCCATTCGCCCCACCCCACACTCACGCCCTGACCGTCGGCCCCGAGCGTGCCGCGCACCCCGTCCGTGGCCCCCAACTCGTCACGCCCCCATTCCCCGGTGCCCGCACCATGCCACCATCACTCCTCGCGTCCCCTGACTCTCCAAACAACATGAAATATGTACGATATAAAACCCTTGAACGCAACATTCGTATGCAACAGATGAAACATCTATAACGTACACTTGCAACATATGTGTAAAACATATGCCAACATTCAGATAAAACATTTGCAACTTGCAATATGAAAACACTTATTGCAATATAAGACTAAAACAGATGAAATATTTAGAGCATACTGTTACAATATATGTGTGAAACATATGCAACATTCAGATAAAAACTTTTGTAACATACGTCTGGAACAGATGAAACATTTTGAACAAACCTCTGAAACACTTACAACATGCCTCTAAAACACTTGCAACATATGCAACATCAAACATGTGCAACATCCCTCGATCTACTTTTGCAACATCTATATGAAACAATTGCAACATACCTCTGAAATGTCTAAAACAGTTAAAACATATGCTTGCAATATACGCTTTCATCGCAACATCTCCTTGCTGAGGTCGCGCATCATGGCGGCCATGGTGTCGACAGCGGCCACGACCTTCTGGTAGGGAACGGCGGCGTCGGCAGCACCTCAACGCGCGGGGGGTTGAGGCATAGTGTGTAGGGATATGGGGATGCTACACTAGCCGAAAAATAAAATTTTTGACCCCATAAATCAGGAACTACTGTTAGTTATAGACCACGGGATTACCACTAGACGCGCAGGTACAATGGAGGCGACTCGATGTAGTCGTACGCGTCGTAGCAGTGCCGTGCAATTGCGAGGTCGTCCGTTCATTCGTCCCCTTCGTGCGGTTCGTCCTTGTGCTCCAGATGCAGCACCTCCGAGGTATCCACATGTACAGGGAGGAAGTGTTGCGCCTCCGGACTGCTAGGTCTGCGAGGAGCAGCAGGTGCGGACGTGGGATGGGCGGCGGCTACCAAATGGCATCAATTAGCCTTGGTCGCGCCCACCCCTTGCTTATATAAGCGTCCTAATGAGCTCTCGAGTTGGAGGCCCATTAGTAACCCTAAGCCTTGTCTAATTTGGGTTCAACCCGAATCAGGCTTTCATCCCCTTAAGCGTGTGACCCTATGGGTTCACGCACACATAGACACGGCCCAAGTACTACTACTCGACCGATAGTTGACAGCGGCCTCTAGCAAGACGTGTCAACTCCTATGTATAAGCAAAGATCATATTAGACGAACCACTACAAACCACATACATGTTATTCCCTTGCCTCACGATATTAGGCCCAACTCATAAGTTAACACTTAACCCAAGCATGGCCATGCATTTCTTGATCCAATCATTCGAGTGGTCTAGTGATATCTCTCTCACATGGAGAGGGGCAAATTCTTTCTTGATTGTCTATGTCTCATAGCATGTTCCCCGACAAACTCGAAAATCACCTTGATAACTACCCAGTTACGGAGTAGCGTTTGACAGTCCTTAAATAGGTCATTTCACATCTTGAGTACGTACGACAATCTCAGGTCTAAGGACATAACGTACATGATGTGTAAAGAGATAATAAAAACATCTCACTTTGGGTCAGTCCAGCCCTATGTCATACATGTGCCCACATTATTAGTTCGACATCTCTATGTCTATGACTTGTGATACATAGTCATCAACTAATACATGTGTTGATCTAATATTCATGTGTGTCCTCACACGAACTCCGATCAGGGACAACTTTAGAATAACCATTTCACAAACAATTCACATAATTAACAATCGATACAAGTTGTCTTTAATGGATATTCAATGAACACATAATATATCATGGATACAGTCGCAATATCATCATCTCTATGATTACCTCTAGGGCATATTCCCAACATAGTGCGCAGCAGCAGGGCGTGGCGGGGATGGAGCGCAGCGCGGCGATGGAGGGGGCGCGGTGCGGATGGAGCGCGGTGCTGGATGGGGGAGCCGCGCGGCGCGAGATGGGGTGTGCGCCGGGAAAGACGACAACAGTGAGTGTATGACACAAAGCAGCACACGATGGGCGAGAGCGATGGGAAAATATTTTGAAAGAAGGGATGAGAGACGCATAGAGTAAGTAGGCCTGTTAAGCCGGTACAAGCAGGTCCGGAAAACAGCGTCCGGACGGCTGCGCTCCAGAGCATTACCGTTGGCCATGTTTAGTTTCCAAAATTTGCCACCAAATTCTACTATGCAAAAAGAAGATTCACATCACATCAAAATATCGGCACATGCATGGAGTACTAAATGTAGATGAAATCAAAAACTAATTCCATAGTTTGGTTATACTTTGCGAGACGAACATTTTAAGCCTAATTAGTCAATGTTTGGACAATTTTTATCAAATACTACAGTAACACTACAGTACAAAATGCCAACTTTGGCCATCCAAAGTTGGGCATCTAAACAAGACCGTTGTTTAATTTCGGCGATTGCTGATTGGGGTTTGCGACCAAAGGCTCAGCCCATGCTTGGCCCAAACTCTCGCGAATATTTCTGCATGGGCGGAACGGGCTGAATCAAACGTCCTCATGACACACAGGTCACCAAAATCATGATTTTTTTTCTCAAAGAAAAACAAAAATCATGAATGAATGCCTTGAGTAAACTTCAGTAAAAAAAATGCCTTCAGTAAACTGGATTTGGGAAATCATGCAGAAACTAGAGAGCACCTAATTTAAAAATAGTTAAAGCAAAGTATATCCCCAATGGCTTTTTAAATGGGGAGCTGAATTATGTGTGGGGAATGGACGGAAAACGTTGTTCTGGAATGATGTTTGGTTACATAAAGTTTCCCTTGAAGATTATGTACAAGGATCTCTTTGACATTTGCTCCAACCCAAACAGAAGGGTGGCTGAATATGTTGAGGATGAAGATTCTGTGTCGAGGATTTAGTGGAAAAGATGCCATATGTAGAGGATCCCTCTCGAGTTCTACCCTCTGGCTGTCTGGCAGCGGCAGGACCTGTTCAGTGAACTGAATAGCTATAACATCTCTGAAAGTCAACCTGACAGAGTAACTTGAAGCTTTGGAAAAGAATGGCATCTTTTCCACTAAATCCTATATTGATTATTGACTACTAGAGGTGTTTCAAATAGAATTGCAAACACCGTGTGGAGGTGCATACTACCTTTAAAGATCAAATTCTTTCTTTGGCAGATGATTAACAGCAAACTCCAAGCAGCATAGGTTCTGAAAAGAAGAGGCCGGAAAGGAGATGAAATTGCATCATATGTGGAGTTCCTGAAACCATAAACCACATTTTCTTCCAACGCCACATCTCACTTTGCATGGTGCATCTTTCGCTAGACATTTGGATGGTCCAGTGCCCCTCGATGTAGAAAGGACAACAGGATTCCAAACAAGCTACCTTTTTTGCATATTCATTTTTGCAGGCCTAGCCTTGGGCCATTGGGGAAAACAGAAATAAGATAGCGATTGACAAGAAGTTCCCTAGTAATCCAACTGATATTATGTATATTGCAATATCAATTCTGCAGAAGTGGCGTCCTCTACTCAAGGAGAAGGATCAAGATGACAGCTACCAATAACAGGATCATCCGATGGCTACTACTCTGCTCTCTGATAGCCGGTTCTGCTCTTTCCTTCACTGCCCAAAAGACGTTTCTTTCCTTCTTGGTTTGTTTTGGCGCTGGTATCCCCAGCTGAATTCTGTAAACCCATATTGCTTTCTGAAAAGCAGAGTGATCTCTGTTCAAAAAAAAACGCAGGTGTAAAGTTGATCACTTCATATATCTACATACAGCTGCAGTTTCGTACACGAGATATACATCAACAAACATATGCAGATGCATAAACTATACACACAGGTGCTCAAAGAATCAAATTAACGGGCGTCCAAAAAGCTTCACTCAAGCGGCTTCCTGCTGCTGCTCTTCACTCCCACCACCGCTGCTGGCATTAGCAGTCATGGTACCACCAGCGCTTGGCAACTCTCGACCAGGTGCTTCGGCGGCATCGTTCACGTTCTCTGTTGTCGCCATGGCAGGCTCAGATGGCCTCGGAACATCAGTACTCAGGCGCCCATCGCCCGGCTGCTGCCTTGGAGCCGACCTGACCTGCCAGATGGTCGCCGCAGCCTCTGGCATGATGACGCCTGGTGGCTGCGGGGGTACCCAGCGGCGCTGGAATTCTGCTGCAACAGCTGCCGGGTCATCCATGGCATTGCCAGCATGGTGATTGGAAGAACCCACTTGGTAGCTGCCCCGTGTGCCAGAGCTCAATCGGTCGTTGCTTGTCTGTGGCTGGAATCCATACCCACCGGGCCTCTGCAAGCGCTGCTGGAATCACAAAATGTCACATGATTCGGTGCAATTTGCCACCAGATTAGTTTATTTACTCAACGCTGCTGTAGGGGCAACAAGAAAGTTATAGCTATGGTGGACAAGGAGATGTATGATGCTCAACACAAATGTGATAATCAAAATTAACTAGTATGGCCACATGATTGCCTACCTCAGAGTAGGATCCTGGAAATGGTCCATAAGAAGGTTCAGCAGCTAATGGCATGAATGAGTCCCTCCCTGTTCAAGATAAACCATAAGTCTATGAATGAAGCAACAACTGTGACAGGCAAGAACATTTGGTCGGGACCTAAAAGAAATATCTTTGGCAGGATCGCAGTGAGTTTGGTGGCTCAAGCTCAGTACAGCCCCTTACCTGGGTCAAAACTGTTGCTTGATGGTGTTGCATACATATTAGTTTGCTACAAATAGAAACACTGTGTGAGAGAGAAGAAAATAATATAATTTGTGAATACTGACAGGAAGGACTAGAAACTGCAAGTCATACCTGAAAAGCTCTCCCTTGATAGTCAATTGGCCCTACACAGAGAAATAATAGCAATGTGGTGAGAGCCGTTCTAATGCAAATAGTTGGTACTTAATACCTCAATGCTAAACCTAGAGTTTTAAACATTGTATATGTAGATGGTTAAAAACTACCAGCAACTGAGATGAGATCATGAGAATAACCACCAGATCAAAAGTTCACAGCATATCGTGCCCTAAATTTCTAATATAAGGAAACTATCTCTGCAGTTCAGTATGATGAGTCAATTATTAAGCTTGATGCTGACCATTCCATGGTGCAGGTTGAACATGCTCTTCCAATTGGTTGCGCCGTGAAAACTGATTCTCCCTGATACGATTTAAGGTCTCATTCAATGATTTAAACACATTTGCTTGTGACTCAAATGCTTCTGTTAACTTCATAAGCACCTTCCTATCTGTAAAAAGGAGAGTTAAATCATTAAGGTAACACAATACAAAAAAAAAAGGCTACTGTACTGTCAAATATGATAAATTATCAAAAACAAATTCTGAAACCTTCATCTTTTGAAGCAAGCACTTCTTGGTTGGTTCTAGCAATATCAGAAAAGGCTGACGTAGAAACTTTTATGGCTTCCCTAATTTCTTCACAAAGTTTGGAAGCAAGTTCATCGTTTGCATTTTCATCTCCTTCAGCAACAACTCTACGGGTCCAAGATTTTAGACTAGGGATGAACAATTTCTGAGAATAACATTCATGGAAGTAAGTTCAGCATCGGACATAATTTTCAAACAAAAGTTTAGACCTTCACAGAATCACCAGATGTACCTTGAGGGTTATAGCAGCACTAGCCCCTAATCCAACAAAAAGACCTGCACCAAGGAGTGCGTTGACCCAGCTAAACTGCTCATTTGTATGTGGGGCAATAGGTCCAACAGTGGCAGAGGTAGTAGCTGCTTGTTGTTGAACTTCTGTATAAGGCTGCAGCGCAACAGATTGACTGGGATTGTTTGCTGAAGGAATAAAAGAAAACAAGACAGTTACTAAGAACAGAATACATCTTCAGTCTATGGTAAAACTCGCAGCACAAACTTTGGAGTGCTTTGTAAGAACTATCATCATCATCAACAACAATGACAACATAAACGCCTTTTAGTTCCAACTACCAAGTAAGCTGGTTAGGGTAGAGTTGAAACCAACATGAGCCACCAACAAAAGGGGAAAAGAAAGAAAGAAATATATACATAAGCAAATATATACATAAGGCATCAGTAATAGTGATATTATTAGGGGATCTACTAAAGACTGTTTGTGGTTTAGTTATGTGAATAACTGATTTCCATGCACTCCTATCCAAGGACAATTACATCCTTGAAAAGGAAAAGAAAAATCATAGCTCAATCAACCTATAGATACATCAAGTACTTGAAATAAGTTAGTCTCTCATTGGAGAAAGAAAAATACTAAGTTGATCATTAGTGCTATACATGACATAAGAGCAACTGCTCGGTTGCAGTTGCTCTTATGTCTTGTATAGCACTTGTAAAACGGTGAAAGTATCTTCATCAAGCAGAAACAGTTACTAGAATTTTCACTAGTGTTATTTGTTTGTCAGTTATCCTGCCAAAGCATAGAAAACAGGAAGTAAATCTTCCTTGTTCAGGTGAAAAAAAAAATGTGCAAATCAAGCTTTGATAGGATTTCTTGTAATTTGGTCGGCTATTTTGCAATCAATTTAACAACAATAGTATACTGATAACTGGGGCTGACCATAATCAGAAGATCCTAATAATAAAAATCAGAAAGAAATAATAATATCTAAAAAATGAGATGGTATCACAGTAATCCACACCATATCTAGAACAACAGGCTACCTTGTTGTGTATTAGCAGCCGCAGCATCAGTTCCATTTGTCTTAGGGTCCTATAAGGCATTAAGCTAGTTCAGAAACACTTTCATCTAGGGTAAACAGTAGGGGTAGCAGGAAAATAAAATCTTACAGGAACCCTACGAAAGGCCTCATCAATTTCTTCACTTGTAAGGCCTTTCTTTTCCAGGAAGGAACGCCTGTGAAATACTGGAGAACCCTTCACTCTCGGATGTGAAAGAAACTTCACAGCATTCTGTATGTAATCCTCCCTCATCAGCTGTGGAGCTTGAATTACAAGATTATCGAAGGATTCATTCCCACCAGAACCACCTGCAGGATCAGAAAATCAGAATGTACCATTTTGTTTTGAGATCAGGGCAAGCATAAGCACAGTAAGTTGCTAATAAGAGAACAAGACAAACCCTCAGAACTGCCATTTTGTCCACAGCATTTCATTTGCAGAAAGCTGCTTACAAATTTCAAACATGAATTAAGTTTTGTCCCACCTACCACTTAAATCTATTGAATTTTGTTTAGAACCAAGAAACGCAATAGTTCAAGTTTGGTTTACGCCTTTGCAATCTAATTTCCAGCCTTGCCAAGTGTCAATAACCTGCAGCCATTAGGCTGCATCCACAACAGGGCGCGCCTTGCATCAATCGCCTGGTGCAAGATGCTAGAGCATCCATTTTGTAGCTTACTCTTTTTTGAGGGAACCATTTTGTAGCTTACTCTTGAAACTTATGAGCCAAATAAGCAGCATCAATCATTCATTAACCAAGTAAAGAGCCCAGATAACTAGCAAAGAACTCTCTCAGGACCAATAAGCACGAAGATATATCCTCGAATAGCTCAGAAATCCACTTCTCTGTACACCAATTCGACGAATCCCTAGTCTCCTACTCCTTCCAGCCGGCAGCCGCAGGACCCGCATCAACGGCACAGGCACCAAACCCTCGCCACCGCTAATACTCGACGAGGATCTCCGTATAATTCGCGCCAAAGTGTTACCGATGAATTTAACCAGGGGTAAATCAACCCGGCACCAGAGTCGCCACAGCTTGGCTCAAGAATCGCACGGAGAAAAGACAAAAGGAAAGGTGTTTTAAACAACTGACGAGAAAGGAAAAGAGTCTGACCTTGTGGCGCGGAGCTGAGAGACTGCTCCGCCATCGGAGAACCTCACAGGTCACAGCGCGGATGGACGAACAAGGGAACTCTCGAGCCTCGACCTAAGAGACAAGGGATCGGACGACGACGACGACGACGCGCTAGAGTATGACCGTGCGTATGTCAGGTCAATCTTGAGCTGTTCGGCTTCAGCACAGTTTATCAGATGTGGTAGAGTATTTTTCTCTCATAACAAAACAGCACTTATAAATCGTAGAAATAGTCTGCCGAACAATATGTTGAAATGATGTGTGTTCATCACATGTCTTTTATCTTTTGGTTTTCTTTCAGGAAAAAAAAATATTCTGGTGCCTACCGCACTTTCAGCTTATCAGAAAGCATCACCCGTACAGCGCTACTATACTCTTGTGTTGCCATCTGGATTCTCAACAACCTTGCGACACTAGTATAGGTATTACGACTATGGAGAAAAATAAGTTAAACTGTCAATATTTTTTTATAAAAATGTGGCTAGGTCATTAGACAAAAATATACATTTATAACATTGTATAATAGTAATTATATATAAATATGAGTAACAAATTTTTTTGTCCGTCTAGACTGCATAGAGCTCAGCCTAAGTTTATCTCTGTCATTGTCATTTGTAGGGGTGGAGCCAACAAATAAGTCTAGTTTGTGGCTCTTTCTTTTTCTACCTTCACTTCTTCCTCTCTCTTTCTCTCATTTATTCTTTCCTCTTTCTCAAAAAATGGGGAGGCGCTAAGAGGAGAGGCTCCATTGTGGGGCCATAGGAGGGGCTGTAACCCCCTACCCTAGAGGCTTTTACCTGTGTACCCTTAAAAAAGATGCCACACTTCTGCGTACCTCTCAAAAGTTGGTCGTCACCTACATGCCATCGCTCGAACTTTTTTCCCTCACGCCATTCCGTCGGCATTCTGTTAGGTTTTGGCAGTTTGACGGCTCTGACATGTGGGACCGGGCTAGAAAAATGTCCTCCTTGCCCTCTGGGTCACTGACATATTGGGCCGCATCTCCTTCAGTCTCACCCGAGCCTCTCTCTCAGTCTCTCCCCATTCTCGTTCCTCACTCTCACCTGAGCGCGGGAGGACGCGGCGGCGCGGAGGCGAAACCCTAGCTCCGGCGAACCCTAGCGGCGGCGGATCTGGAGACGGCGGCAGTCGGTGTTGGCAGCCCGCCCTCGAAACCCTAGCCCCGTGGAGCAAGACGGTTGGGCGGAGCAGGCATGCCGTGGAATGGACCCGGCGAGAGGCCGGATTGGTTCCGGGAAGGGTGAGTACCGCTCCTCCTCCCTCCTTGACTTCGCCCCTCCTTGTATTGATGTTGATTGCATTAGTGTATTGCGCTACCGAATCGTGTTTAGGGTTTATTGATTACGTGCTCCTTGTTCATCTGTAGGATGGACCCAAACAATAGTTACAACCTAGAAATGCGGATTGTTGGTCCCAATTGTCGTGCAAAGTGGTTTTCTCTGAATGAAGTGGTGGATGCAGACAGAACTTTGTTAACTGGGCTTATGGAAGATTTGGTTGACAAGTATCCTCCTAGCTATGGTGATGTAGCCACATTGTTTTACTGGTGCATGCATAGTAAAGTTCACATACCTGTGCGTAATGACCAAGAGATGGTAGTAATGTTTGAAAAAAATAGGGCAACCAGAACATGCTTGTTGACTGTTGCATATCATAGTCCTGGTACTCAGCCTGTGCTTCCTGATTGGGAGTCTGGTAGCCCAAGGAAATCTGTTGAGCCCCCATTCACTCCTTCAATTGTTTCTCCAAGCATAGCAGAGCCAAGCCAGCCATCTATATCTCAGGCACCCAAAGCAAGCCAGCCATCCAAGTCTAAGTCACCCAAACCAAGGCAAACATCCAAGTCTAAGCCACCCAAACCAAGCCAACCTGAGTTCCTGGCTAACCCAAATCCAATGAATGAGCATATGGGGATTGATGATGAAGGCTTGTATATTGATCTTGGTCCCAACCACCTTCCACCTCCTTCTACCAGTTCTCAGAGCCAAGGGGGAAGTAAAGAAAGGGAAGAAGAAATAGATGAATCCTCTGATGAGGAAGTTGCTGATAGGGATGAGTGTGCTGAGTTAGGTTCTGATGATGAAACCAGTGACGAGGAAGATGAGGAAGTAGAAATAGATGAATCCTCTGATGAGGAAGTTGCTGATAGGGAGCCTGAGCAATTTCAATTTCCTGATGTTGAATACGACAAAGATGACCCTCCTATGACAATGGGAACTATCTACCCAGATATGGCTTCTTTTAAGATTGCTTTAGCTAGTCATGCTGTTAAACATGAGTTCAACTATAAAATTGACAAGAGTGATATAGGGAGGTATACGGTGCACTGTTCTATGAGGAATGAGGGATGCCCGTGGAGACTGCATGCCTCAACTTCAGCTAATGGACATGGCATTCAGGTGATGTGTTAATTCAATTTGTGGTATTGACTGCTACCTGTTTTCCTTGCATGTACCTAGCTGATAACATGTGGTTCTTTTCAACTTTTTTTCAGGTGAAGGTGAACCCACATGAGCATGGAAATGGCTGTCAGAGCACTAGGAGACAAGGATCATGTGTTGGACTTAGTCAGTTTTGGGTGTGCAGCAAGGTAATTGATTGGTTGAAAGAGGATAAAAATGTTGGTGCAAAAGAGCTGCAAAGGAGGCTGAAGGATCTGTACAAGGTTCAGATCAGCTACAGGAAAGTGTACAAAGGTAAATACCTTGCAATGGATCAGCTTTATGGGCCTTGGGGCAAGAGTTTCCACAATTTATTTAGGTTTAAGGCCCAGTTAGAACAATCTAGTCCTGATTCAGTTCTTGTTATTGGTCATCACACCATCAATAATAAGGTCAGGTTTAACAGGCTATTTTTTGCTCTGAAAGCATGTGTTGATGGATTTCTTAGGGGATGTAGACCATATCTTGCAGTAGATAGTACCTTTTTGTCAGGGAGATTTAGGGGACAGTTGTGTGTTGCATGTGCAGTAGATGCCCACAACTGGATGTATCCAGTTGCTATTGGTGTGATTGACTCAGAAACCAATGAAAATTGGATCTGATTTATGGAGAGATTGAAGGAGGCAATAGGCACTCCAGAAGGCATGACATTCCATACAGACTGTAGGCAGGCAGTAATGAATGGAGTCAGTCAAGTTTTTCCAACAACTGAACATAGAGAATGTATGTATCACTTAGTACAGAATTTTAAGAAGAGGTATAGTGGTAGAGTGTTTGATGATCACTTATGGGCTTCCGCATATTCATGGAGCCCATACATGTTTAAGAAGCATTATGAAGCAATGGCTACAGCCAAACCAGAAGCAATGAAGTACCTGCAAGAGAATCACAAGAAGCTTTGGACCAGGAGCCAGTACACCACATTGTCAAAGGTTGATTATGTGACAAACAATTTGGCTGAGTCCTTCAACAACTGGGTCAAACCTGAAAAGTGTAAGTACCTGGATGACTTACTGGACACTATAAGACAGATGCTTTTGATCAAGTGGAACCATAGGAAGAGGGTAGCTGCTAAGCTCAATGGCAAAATTATGCCCCATATCATGCAGAGGCTTAGGGAAGACACTTACAACTTGGATATAGATGTCATCACAGCCTCACCTGAAGGTGTGGCAGAGCTATGTGCTAAAAGTCTGCAAGGAACTGGGTTCAGGTTTGTGGTCAACCTAGTAGACAGGACTTGTTCTTGTAGGGTTTGGCAGGGGTCAGGAATCCCATGCAAGCATGCCATTGCATACATTACCTCAATTCCTAGCGCAAAGCTTGAAGACTATGTGGATGAGTACTTCTCTGTCAATAATTTCAGAGTTGCATATGAGGGCTCCATCCCTAGCATACCTGACAAGAGCATGTGGCCAGAGGTAGAACCAGGCTTTTTCTTGAACCCCCCTCTTCTTAAGTCCACAGGTGGAGGTAGGAGAAAGAATAGGATAAAATCTGCACTCGAGGGAGGCAGCAGCCAAAGGAAGTCAAAGAAACATGAATGCCCCATCTGTCATCAGTTGGGCCATCACTGGTACACTTGTAAGAATGGGAACCCAGAAGACATAGCTGCAATGGAGGCAGCAAGGTAATCTGTTGTCCTATGCACATAGCTACCTTTGCATGTACATAGCTTTGCATACACAGAAGCTAATCTATTTTTGTTTATAGGGGCACACCAAAGAAGAGGTTGAAGAAGGCTGCAACAAGCAACACAGAGAGGAGTCTCGTGGTGGCCCAACCATCCCAGATGCAGTTCCCATTCAATGAGGCAGTGACAAATGCCATCCACAACAAAAGGAAGAGGAAGTCATCCTCTTCTTCAACCTCCTCACACAAACATAAGGATGCAGGACTAGCCACCACTAGTTCAACCTCAGCTCCTACTAGTGTGTCTACAAGGTACCTGTTATTTGCCTCGTCCCTTTCATTTCAACCAGGTGGAAATCTAATGCATACTGTTGACTGTCAGGTCTAGAACTGGTTTAAATGATCCAGTCCCACTCTTATCTGTGCATCTGGTTCCTTTCAATGAGGACTCCATTACAGTGGACACCCAGCCCAGCCAGCCAGTTGATGACCTCCCACTTGAGCCTGTGGATCCACAATGCACACCAAGAAAGAAGGGAGTAGTGAGGAAGAAGTTGACACCAAAGAAGCTGCAAATCCAGGAAGCCACACCATCCAGTCCAGCCAGCCCTGCTTCCAATACTAGAAGCAAGAAGAAACTCTAGTGATGTTCTATTGGTGCTGTGATGTTCTTTTTTTGGCCCTGATGCATGATCTTTTGGTACTTTGATGTTCTTTTGGGGCTGTCATGAAAAACCTTGTCTAAATTGATGGTTCATGTTGGTGATGTGAACAAACTCCAGTAATTTAGTTTCTATGTGTAAACTGTAAGTGATGTGATCAAACACCATATGTTGTTGGTGATGAAACACTTTATGCTACCAGTTATGTGATGGATGAGTGAACTGTTAGTTTCTTTGTCTTAATGTTGTTATGAACCATGACAAGCATTCATTCATTCATCCATTCATTCATGCATTGATTGATCCATACATCCATGAAAACTCACACACACACACACACAACATCCTACTTCTTGAAAATAGCATACAAAGCAAGCACCAAGCACAAATACACAAGCTTTTTAATCCTCCTAAGCTCCTGCTGCACCCTCTTGTCCATTGGTGCATGGCCTTCAACTACAGTTGCCTGGGAACCTTCCTGCAAGATGGCCAGAGGAGGAGCTGTGGGAAAACCACCAGGTGCTACCACTGCCTGCAGTGGAACTGCTTGGATTGGTGTAGCTGTCTCCCCCATCTCATCCTCCCACTGAAAGTACTGACATCCTCCAATCTAAAATCCAACATAGAGACTGAGCAAAGAGGGAAAGACAAACAATGTTGACCAAAGAGAGAAGCACAAACCGCGAAATAAGGACACTTGTGAAAGGCCCGGTTAGGGTTGGCCCTGGTCGTCGAGATGAAGCGATTGGCGAGCACATTGCAGTTCGGGCAAAGCACACGCCGCCTTGGCGCACCACCATAGCTGCTGCTACCTTGTGACATGGCTGTCAAAGAGAGAGGGCTCAAGAGAGTGGCAACTCCCTGGCCTTTGGCGCCAATATATAGGAGGAGAAGGGCAGGCCCTTTGGCGCCAAATCCCTGTCCTTTGGCGCCAACAGCGGCGTCTCTGGCGCCAAAGCCAATTGGCCTGGCAATGGCACAGGGGAAACGAAAAAGTTCAGACGCCCATACAAGCCCAAGGGCAACTGAGTCATTCTCTAGAGCCGTTACCCACCATTAGGAGCAAATGCCGACGGAATGGCGTGAGGGAAAAGAAAAGTTCGAGCGAGGGCATGTAGGTGACGACCAACTTTTGAGGGGTACGCAGGAGTGTGGCATCTTTTTTAAGGGTACATAGGTAAAAGCCTCCCTACCCTACTGCTGGACCTGCCTCTGACCATCTCGTTGATCCAAATTCAATAGCGCCCTACTTTCATCTTTAACCTCTTATCTTTCCTTGTTCATGGGCTATGGCGAAGGAAAACGGTGACGTTGACTAATCTCTTTTTTATATCAACATTTGTGATTGTAGAATTCATTAAGTTTGTGAAAGAAGATGAAGTGTGTTTTCCAAGTCTACAGAGGGAGGGAAATCAGATTTGTATAAATGTTCACATTTGTGTTGCGCTTGTATAGTAGCATAGTGCCTTGAATGAGGCAGTATGTGTTGCACTCGTATGGATGGCATAGTGCCCTGAACGAGGCAAAGGTCATGGAACCGTTGGTTAAACAAGGATGAAATAACGGCTTCATCTGACAAAAAACTCATGCATCAACCGAGACACATTGTAGCAAGCTAAGATGCAGTCTAGCGAGCGAGGGACTATGAACATGTATGTTCCCACCAGTGAAATAAACCAGTAGAGGGAGAGGAGTAATAGCTTACGATGTGAATTTTAGCAGGTTCCCCAAACTTCTGAATTTGACACTATGCAAAAAAAAATTCTCCATCACATCAAACTTGTGGTACAGAGGCGGAGCTCCCCATGCGGCACGGTGGGGCAGCTGCCCCACCTACCGCCGGAGTCGAGCCCTGGTACCCCCTCCGTCTTCCTCCTTTCTAGCCGAGCGAAGGAGCAGACGAGCGGCGGCGTTCGACGGTGGTCGTGGCTGGAAGACGAGACTATACGCGAGAAAACGTTTGAGGGAAGAAAAATAGGCCCAATAGCCCAGCTGACCCAAGTGGATTGTGCCCCAAATCCCCCCCAGTCTAGGACCCAGCCGACCCTAGCAAGCAGTCTGCATCCTGCATCCGCCGTCGCGCTCAGCGACCGCACGGCCACGGTGCACGCCCGCGCGAGCGCAGCGGTGCCCAAGGGCCGAGGTCCCAGCGGCAGCTGCTGCCAACGCGCCGCAGTCCCAGCCTTGCCGCGCACCTACGCCGCTCGCAGTCGTAGGCTCGCTGCTCGCAGACACGCCGCACGCTGCGT
The DNA here is from genome assembly GCA_038087645.1 of Saccharum hybrid cultivar R570. NCBI lineage: Eukaryota > Viridiplantae > Streptophyta > Magnoliopsida > Poales > Poaceae > Saccharum > Saccharum hybrid cultivar. The sequence goes on along the minus strand of JAQSUU010000112.1, from coordinate 10,579,865 downwards.
GCCAGACAGGTTGCAGCCATGAAGGAGGATTTGGGGTGGGGTAGGGGTGGTTGCGGCAAGCAAACATGAGGCGCAGCAGCATGTGGCGCTGGCCACGGGTGGCCGGGGTCAAGTTCCTGGCGCGGGAGTCAGCACCTTGAAGCTAAAGCAGAGGGAGGGGGATGAGGACGAGGTCACGAGGTCGAGCTGCATGTGTCCCCAATAGCAAATTCGTGTTTAGAACCCAATGCTTTCTGTGTTCACTGCCTTGTCCACCCATTGCAATTGGCCATTGTTTCTGTCACATCTAGTTGCTTCTCATGTCACTAACCGATTTTGTTCTTCAAACTACAGGTTTATTAGCTCTTAGATTGTTCAATTGGTCTTTGTTGAATTAACGGACTACTATCTTCAAATGAGAGGTATCATCATCAATCAATGTTTAAATTTGCCATAGATTAGCTATTGATGTGCGTCTTTGCGATGTTATTAAAAAGCTGTGTCCGCGACGCGCCCCACCTAAATTTTTGTGCGGGCTCCGCCACTGTTGTGGTACATACATGAAGTACTAAATATAGACAAAATCAAAAACTAATTGCACAGTTTGGTTGTACTTTGCGAGACGAACGTTTTGAGCTTAATTAATCAATGGTTAGACAATTATTACCAAATACAAACAAATGCTACAGTGTACTACAGTGAATTCGGCGGTGCCAAATTTGGCCAGCTAAACAAGGCCTAGCTCTAAAAGTTTATGCCCATATAGACTGACTTTTATGGCTGAAGCCAACAAGGTAGTGATCTGCGTATATTATATTTTCAAACTAGTTTCTGCGGCGGATAAGCCGGTGTAACACCCTAAATTTCGCACTATTTCAAAATAGATAAATTTGATTTATTTATGCATTTATGTGCGCATTCAAATGTAGAAAATAATATTTTTGTGAAATTAAAATCAATTATAAGGATAGATACATGATGATGCATTAATGTTGCTGCACTCTTTATTTTGTGATGTCTGGTTTTGGCTAAAATTGAAATTGGATTTAAAAATTCAGTTTGAAAATGATTTGAAAACTCTAGAAAATAAAAAGAAAGGAATTCTTTTTTCCCCTCTCTCCCTCCTTTTTGGCCTGCTGTCCCATTCAGCCGAGCCGGCCCGCGCGCCTTTTCTCCCCCTCCTCTCCTTTCTCTTTCTTGGGCCGGCCCATGAAGCAGCGCGCAGCCTGCCTTCGCTCTCCCTCCCTTTCCCGCTGACCAGCCAGTCCCGCATGTCGACGCCTTCTCTCTTCCCCAACGTCCTCCTTCGCTCCCGCACGCTCCGCTCGGGCAACCGCCGCGCCCGCACCCACTATCTCCGCGACGTGGGAGCGCCCCGCGCCTCGGACCCTTTATAGAAGGGCGCGGACCCCGTCTCTGCACTCCCCTGCCCTCCCCGCTCCAGTTTCGCTCGCAGAACCGCACCCACCGCGCTGCAGCGACCCACCGGAGAGCCCGTCCGCCCCTCCACGTCGCCCGTCGTTCCCAAGCCGTCTCCGTCTCTGTTTTTCGCTCGGTGAGCTTCGCCTTGTTCCCCTTCTTCTCCCCATGCCTCTACCCTCTCGAATGGTGGCCTCTAAGGCCGAATTTCATGCGCGCCGGCGACCTTCTCGCCGCCAGTCATGGTCGACGCCATGCGGGCCACTCCGCAGCCGCGTTTTGTCCCAGGGTAAGCTCGTCGTCGCCCCTGCGTCATCCCAGTGGCCTCAGTGGTCGGTTTGGTGGCCTGTAGGGCCTTAACCGATCACGTCGGCGAGCTTCTCACCACCGGCAATGGAGCGACGCCGTGGCTACCACTGTTCCCGGCCGGCGCGCTCTCTCTCTCCTTCCCATCTCTAATCGGAGCCGTTCATCCTTGATCCAACGGCTCAGAACATCTGGTACCCCTTCGTGGGTATTCTTTCTAAAGAACTCCTCTGTTTCTTTTTTTCTGCCCGCAGCCCTCGCCTAAGGGAAATTCCAGATTTTGAATTAAAATTTAAATCTGAAAATACTTCAGTCTAATTATAGAAATGTCAATGCACTATTTTGCTTATAAAATCATCATTTTAACTCCGATTTGACCCGTTCAACTTGCGTTAGGTTCGTAATTCCGTAATCTACGCAATGATGCTACTGTTGGACCTACTAGAAACTTTTAAATTTTATGGTTTAGTTTAATAGCTATAGGAGAACTTATTTAAGTCATAATTATAGCATTCTAGTTTTGATTTTCGTGAACTTCGCGTTGATGTGATTGTAGCGAGACGTAGATAATCTTCATAAACTTTTTATCTTGTTTTATTTACTGCTGGTGTACTGTTCTAGCCATAGGATTGTTTTGCTTGTATGATTGTCTTCGGAATGCGTGTTGTTGGTTCATGTTGATCGAGTTCAGACAGTGAGAAGTATTTCAGGAACCCGGATTCTTTCGAGGAGCAGCAGGACCGGCAGGACTTTGTGAACCAAGGCAAGTACAGCATGGGCCTACCTTGATGTTCTATTCACTTTAAATCATCTACTCATTTTGCATGTGTCTAATTTTGACCACCATAAGGACTTCCTAGTATTTGATGACATACTCCTTGATTCCTACGGATTAATTGCATATGGGTAGATTGATAGTGCTCTAACCAAATATGATATATACAATGGTTAATGGTTCTATGGAACAAAAGGTAAAATATGCTTTATGACAACTGATCCATAGGGTAATGGTGCAAATGACGTTGATCATGTTGCCCTAAACCCTCCGTAAGGACTCATTTGTCGGCAAAAGCTGGGATTGACAGTGCAACTGTGAGAGTAACATGGCTCTGGCTTTAGCTCAGTAATAGGATCTTTTCTACCTTGTCAGAGGTTACCTTTATGACGCAAAGAGGGGCTCGCCATTTTGGGTATAGGACTGCCCCTGTTCTTATGTGTATAGCCGCGAAGGATTTGTGCCATAGAAAGGGGGTTTCTACATCTGTCTGCCGAGGAAACCTCACGGTCCTAACATGTTAGAGAGACCTATGGAAGGCTTCATAGTGTACCCTGCCTGCTCACCTTGGGAGTGTTAGGGGGTCGACGGGCCCCGAGTATTTGGGCAACACAACTGACGGGTAAAGATGCACAACCTCTACAGAGTGTTAAAACTGTTATAACAGCCGTGCTCACGGTCACAAGCGGCCCAGAAAACTCACAGAATAAATGGTAACCTGTTATGTTGCTAACTCATGATGATGATGATGTTATAATGATGTTCAATGACTCTATTTGATATTAGTATATGATCATGTGGGTTAATTTGGGAACTTAAGCATAACTTGGTACTAATCAATGTTAAAATCTTGTCTTACTAAAATGCTAACTGCAGTAAACCGTGTCTACCTTTTGAGCCTCATGAATCCTCATGTTATGCTTGTGGAGTACGAAATGTACTCATGCTTGTTCATTTTCTATTTTTGGATAAAAATCCTGGATGGGTAACAAATGACAGTTGGTATGAGGATTACCCAGAGGACTTCTAGGTTTGAGTCAACCAGTCGATCGTCCCTGTGTTGGAGCTACCACGTTCGAAAGATATCTTTTATTTTTCACTTGTGTTGTTTAAGACTAAGTGTTGTATTAAACGTGATGTAAGACACACTGTGATGACACTCCCTGTAATTTGTTGACTTATGTGTGCGACTGTCCCTGGGGTGCACATAATGTTTATGCACTCTATCTTGTTCTTAAAGTAGAGTGTGACAGCCGGCTGGTGTTGTTTTGTTGTGAAAGAAAAACATTGTACCATGGCTGATAAGCCGGACTGATCGAGCGAACAGGATAGCTGTTGAGATGTTTGTAAGATCTTATTAACATATTACAAAGTGTTTTTGGTAATTTTACAATGATATCATATATTAGAATGTAACATTAAAGGAAAAAAGGAATTGTATGTTAAGTGAGACCACCAAAATGGTACAAACTCTGCTGCTCAAAAGCCCACCCCGAATCCAAATTGAAATTTAAATTCGCAGCCCACCGACCTCGTGCTAATTAACAAGTGCATTTTGATACAGTTTGGGAACATGGGCTCAAAACGATTTTGACCTTTATTTTAATAGAAATTTTATGGTAATTAAGAAAATAATCATTCATTTGGATAGATCGAATGGTTATAAAATAGATAGAACTAATTTAGAGGAACAAGTTAAGGACCGGAACATAAAATCTGTAAGCTAGGAACTAGTTTTAAATTAAATTCCAAGAACATAATAGCACTTTCACGTCTCAGGATTTTTGGCATGGCCCGACCGACTCAAGCTGTTTTCATTTCAAGTTCTCTATTTATTGGGTTCCTGACCGGTGACCGCTACCCCTATGGGTGAGCAAGACACTAGAGGCAAGGACGACGACAGTAGAAGCCGAGCATAGGCGGCGGCGAAACAGGAGAAAGTCCATCTGAACAAACTCAAACACACTGTAGAAGACTAAAGACTAATACTGCCCACCTCCCTGTCGCCGCCGATGAGGATGTCGGACGGAGGGAGGGGGCGGAAGCTCACAGCGCTGGGACTTCTCGGGAAGGTTTCGAACGAAAGGGAAAACGAACTCGCATCACACGGGTTGGGCACCAGAGGTAGTTGAAGGATGAACCATGCTCGCCATGAGTGGGATTCTAGACCCAAAGAATGGAATAAGAATAGAAAAATAAATAAAAAAGGAGAATCATGAATCACCGATCCATTCATGTAACCCCATTATTACATAGTCTCTCTTACATTGTTTTCTTGTGTATCAAAAATATTCTAAGACTTGAAGCATTTGCATCCTACTAGAATATTACACTTCCCATGGGTACACCCGTTGTCCTTGCAACAACGATTGCAGTCGCCTCGAACCAAGCACGTTCCGATGCAATACAATCCAGTATGGACGCACGACTCAACTTGAGCATTTGTCCCCAAATTCTCCTCTGCGTCACAGGCGTGTTAGTTTTTTTTTTGCTTTTTAGTTAGATGGTTGATAGACATTTTAACAAACATGGGGAGCATATGACTTACGAGAGCTTATCAGTAAGATGGTAAGCATGAGGAGGAACATCGGGGAAAAAGTTTGTTGCCTCTTACTGCTGCCCATTTTCATCATCATGTTTCAATTTGGCAACTAAGATGGGTATATTGACTGATGAGCAAGAGAGAGGCGGAACAAGTGTTTTGGTTACATATCGTATCTTTCCACACTCTCCACCAATTTATAGGCCAACAAAGCTTGACAAAAGGATTGTATAAAATGCTTGAATACGTCTATATACAATATATTGCATACAACAATGCCTACAATTTATCTAATCAAGCAGTAGCAGTCATTTAAGAGCATCTAATCTAGAAGTAGCTATTACTCCCTCCATCCCATATTATAAGGCATTCCAAAAATCTTAGAGAGTCAAATGATCTCAAGTTTAACCAAATTCATATGATAAGATAATAATATTTATGACACCAATTAAGTATCATTAGATTATTCATTAATTATATTTTCATAGTATGATGTTATAAATTTTTGTAATTTTCTCTATAATTTTGGTCAAACTTAAGATGTTTTGACACTCCAAGATTCTTGGAGTGCCTTATAATTTCAAACGGAGGGAGTATTCATGTAACATCTATATGAGTTGCTATTATTTATGTAACATCTATATGAGTAGCTATTATTTATATACCTTCCTAAATTAGGTTGCCATTATTAGTTTTCTCATAGGAATAATCCTAGTCATTATTAGTTTATTTTCTGTCATTTAAGAGCATCCTAATCTAGAAGTAGCTATTATTCATGTAACATCTATATGAGTTGCTATTATTTATGTAACATATACCTTCATTAGGTTGCCATTATCAGTTTTCTCATAGGAATACTCCTAGTCATTATTAGTTTATTTTCGCATATCACACGGCTGAAAAATTCCACAGAGAGAAACCCACCATTCCTCCCAAGCACGGTAACAAATCTCTTATTTTAAGTTCTTTAATTTTCAGAATACTCACACTATTTTGCCAAATCCTTTTGTCATTTGGAGGGGACTTTTGTGGTTGAGCCAAAGACGGACATTACATCTGCTGATTTGCCTCTTAATATATACGTACAAACTGTTTTCAGTCCCAAGTTTTCCATTTCAGAAACAAACACCAATCGATTCATTCTTTACTGCCTGCCCACGCATTTGCAATGGGTATGATAGCAGCTGAAAGTAAGAAGCACAAACACAATTGAGGGAAGAGCTAAATTATATTACATGTCTGAGGAATAATTTTCCATTACTTGGGCTAACCCTAGAAGGGTAGCTATATAGGTATCATACATGGGCCACATGGTCCTTAGCCTCATGGGCCTAATACATACTCCAACACCCCCCGCAGTCTGAACTACCGGCGCAGCGGAGTTCTAGGCTGAACAAGAAAGAACACATGCGACCCCCCCCACAGACGCAACTAGCCACCGGTGATGTTGAGGCTGGAGCGAAACTCGGCGAAGGTCGAGGACGGGAGGCCTTTGGTGAAGATGTCCGCAAACTGGGAGGTAGTCGGAACATGAAGTACCCGCACCTCACCCATGGCCACCCGATCACGGACAAAGTGGAGGTCGATCTCCACATGCTTCGTCCGCTGATGCTGGATGGGGTTGGTGGAGAGGTAGACCGCACTGACATTGTTGTAGTAGATCAGTGTGCTCCGGGAGGGCGAAGTGTGCAGCTCAGCAAGAAACTGCCTGATCCAGGAGGCCTCTGCCACGCCGTTAGCGACCGCGCGGTACTCTGCCTCGGCACTGGACCGGGAGACCACCGGCTGGCGCTTGGACGACCAGGACACCAGGTTGCCGTCTAGGAAGACGGCGTACCCAGAGGTGGAGCGGCGAGTGTCCGGGCACCCCGCCCAGTCAGCGTTGGTGTAGACGACGAGGTCGGTGGAGGAGGCCCGGTGGAGGAGAAGGTCGTAGTCGAGCGTGTCCCGGAGGTAGCGGAGGAGACGCTTGAGAGCCGTGAGGTGAGGCTCCCGAGGATCATGCATATGAAGACAGACCTGCTGAACTGCATAGGTGATGTCTGGCCGGGTGAAGGTGAGGTACTGAAGGGCCCCGGCGAGACTCCTGTACGCAGTGGGGTCATCCACCGGGGGTCCCTCAACCTCGGATAGCTTGCCCTGAGTATCGACCGGAGTGGAGCAGGGGTTGCAGTCAGTCATCCCATCCCGCTCTAGGATATCCCGAGTGTACTGCCTCTGGTGAGGAAGTAATCCAGCAGGACGGTGCTCAAAAGTGACCCCGAGGAAATGGTGGAGCTTACCCAGATCCTTCATAGCAAACTCCTGCTGGAGAGCGGCAATGATCCGGCGGAGAAGTGGCTCACTGGAGGCGGTGAGGACAATGTCATCAACATAGAGCAGCAAGTATGCAGTGTCAGCCCTATGGTGGTAGACGAACAGTGACGTATCAGACTTGGCCTCCACGAACATAAAGCAGCAAAGCGGTGGTTCCACGCCCGAGGTGCCTGCTTGAGGCCGTAGAGCTGTTGAGCCGGCAGACCATGTCAGGACGGGTGGAATCGACGAACCCCGCCGGCTGACTACAGTACACTATCTTGGTGAGAAGGCCATGGAGGAAGGCATTCTTGACGTCCAGCTGATGGACAAGCCATGACCGAGCAAGCGCCAGCGAGAGCACGGTACGGACGGTGGACGGCTTGACCACCGGGCTGAAGGTCTCATCATAGTCGACTTCCGGGCGCTGAGTGAAACCCTGGAGGACCCATCGAGCCTTGTAGCGCTCGAGAGAGCTATCGGCCCGGCGCTTGTGGGTCCAGATCCACTTGCTGGTGACGACGTTGGAGCCTGGCGGCCGGGGCACCAACTCCCACGTCTGGTTGGCGAGTAGCGCGGTGTACTCTTCCATCGCACGACGCCGGTGAGGGTCCAACAGGGCGTCGCGGACGGAAGAGGGTACCGGGGAGATCACCGCGTCATCGGTCGAAGCCGCGAGGGCACGAGGCGGTAGTGTGCCAGTCGCGTGCCGTGTCACCATCGGGTGAACATGCCGCAGGTGTCGGTGAAGAAGCGGCGGGTGGTAGACCGGCGGTGCATGAGTTGGCGGGGACTGCGGCGGTGGTGTCGGTGTCTCTGGTGGAGAAGGGACCGCGAGCAGCGGAGGCCGCGGCCTGCATTGGTACACCCGTACCGGCGCGGCGAACCTCGACGGAGGTGCCAGGGCAGGTGCCGGGGCAGGATCCGGCGTCGGCGACCGGCACGGCCCCCTGGGGCAGAAGCGGGGACGAAGGCCCCAGGTCTGCACCAACCGGAGAGGACAGGGCCGCGCCAGAGGACGACGGGCCCGAACCCTCCGGGGATCCGGGACAGGTGGCCGGCACGGAGCGCGGCGAAGCGGTACCTGCAGGAGACCACGGAAGAGGTGGCTGGACCACCGTGTCAGCGGGAAAAAGAGAGGGAGGGTCAGGAACCGGAGGGGTGGTGGTGCTGGAGAAGGGAAAAACGGACTCATCGAACCCCACATGGCGAGAGATGAGGACCTGTCGGGAAGTGAGGTCGAAGCACCGATACCCCTTGTGATCCGGTGAGTACCCGAGGAAGACACAGAGAGTGGAACGGGGCTCAAGCTTAGGGGAAGAAGTGGCAGCGGTGTTGGGGTAACACGCACACCCAAACACACGGAGGTGATCATACCGAGGAGGGGTACCGAAGAGGGCATGGTGTGGCGTGGGAGCGGGACAAGCAGCGGAAGGAAGACAGTTTAGGAGGTAGGTGGAGGTGTGCAAGGCCTCAGCCCAGAAGCGAGCAGGAAGAGAGGCTTGAAACAGAAGGGTGCGCACGGTGTCATTGGTGGTGCGAATCATCCGCTCAGCCTTGCCATTCTGCGAAGAGGTATAGGGGCAAGACATGCGCAACTGAACACCGTGAGAGAGAAAGAAAGCTCGGGAGGTGGAGTTATCAAACTCGCGACCATTGTCACACTGGACAGCCTTGATGGTGAGGCCGAACTGTGTGGACACCCAAGTAAAGTGAAGGAGCGTGGTAAACGTATCTGACTTCGCACGAAGGGGAAACGTCCACGAATAATGCGAAAAATCATCAATGACTACAAGATAGTACTTATAACCAGAAAGACTGATAACAGGAGATGTCCATAGGTCGCAATGTACAAGATCAAAAATGCGGGCCGCATGGGAAGTAGAACTATAAAAAGGAAGATGAACATGTCGGCCCAATTGGCACGCATGACACAGTGGCTCATCATGAGTCCGAGTACATGGAAGACCGGAGCTACGACTGAGCTGTATCAGGGCATCACGTCCAGGGTGGCCGAGGCGCCGGTGCCAGGTAGTAGAGGAAGTAGAAGCGGTGAAGGCAGCTGACAAAACGGACGGCGAAGAAGACGAAGGAGCCGCCGGAAAGCGAAGGGTGTAAAGGGGCCCGGTGCTGTCACATCGGAGCAGAGGATGCCGGGAAGCCAAATCCTTTACAGTAAGACTAGAAGAGTCAAATTCCACAGAACAAGAATTGTCAGCTGTAAAACGACGAATAGAAAGAAGGTTGTGAACCATAGAAGGAGCAACAAGAACATCAGGAAGACAGAAGGAGCCATGAGCACCGGCGGTACCCACAGATGTGACTAGAAGACATGAACCATTTGCAACCATAATGGATGAAGGAAGAGAGGAAGAGGGAGAGTGGAGCGACGAAAGTATACCTGGGTCAGGGGTGGTGTGGTAGGTGGCCCCCGAATCAGCAATCTACTCGGGTTCAACCGGAGGTGTCAGACCCATGGTGCTGAACGAGCGAGCCAGGGCCGCCTGGTCCCAGCCGGCGACCCCAGGTGGAGTCCCAGAGGGTGGAGTCCACGCCGTAGCAGGGAAAGCGCCGGGTGGAGGACCAGCAGGAGGAGCTCCGGTGAGCATGGCCACCGGTGGACGAGAGTCGGCCCCGGGGGCGTGGTAGGGCCACATGGAGATGCGCCCGGAACACGGGTTCTGGAAGGAAGGCCACGATGCCCCCCGGTGGCCCACCCGGTGCCGGAGCCTAGGTGAGGCCACCCCAATCACCCCCGCGACCCCCTCCACGGCGACGACGACCGCCACGACCCCCCCACCTCCGCTCGGCCCGGAGGGAGGGGGGCCCAGGAGAGACGGTGGCGGTAGAGCGGACGACCGTGGAGGAGCAGATGGACGTGGCGGGGTAGCAGCCAGAGCCGTCGAGGAGGACGAGGACCCCGGAGAAGCGGTGGATCCTGGCTGGAGGCCCTGCGTGAGCTCCTCCATGACGAGATCGTCACGGACCTCCAGGAAGGTGGGGAAGGGCCTCTGACGGGTGATCCATGTCCTGAGGTGGGCGTAGCGGTCGCTGAGCCCCCGGAGGACGTTGAGGACCAAGATGCGATCCTCCACGGGCCACCCGAGGTCCCCCAGAGAGTCAGCCATGCCCTTCATCCGACGGCAGAACTCGCCAACGGAGAGGTCACCCTGGACGAAGGTGCGGAAGCTCGCGTCAAGACGCAGAGCCCGAGCCTCAGCGTTGCCCAGGAACTGTCCCTCCAGGGCAAGCCACGCCCGACGAGCGTCCGGGGAGGTGTGGACGAGGTCATGGAGGTCCAGAGAGATCGTCCCTAGGATCCAGGAGAGGACGATGCTGTCGAGACGAAGCCACGACGGGGTCTGGACGGTGACCGAAGCGTCAACGAGGACGTGGTCGTCGAGGGCGTAGCGGCGAAGAGTGAGAAGCACCAGGTCCCGCCAGCGGGCGTAGGAGGGAGACTTCGGCTCGAGGATGACCGGAACGAGGAGGCGAATGTTCTGGACCCCCCCGGCCTAGTAGTGCAGCTGAGCCACGAGCGGGTCGCCCGGGTCATGCCAGAGGACGGCAGTGTGTGACACGCGGCGTCCTGACGAGGCAGAGGAGGTGGCTCCGGTGTCCAGGCACACGGGAGAGGCGAGGAGCTGCTCGGCCTCGACGATCTGGCGGGCCAACGCGTCGGCCGCGTCGCGCTCGCGTTCCCACACGAGGGCAGCAGCGCGCACACGAGCCTGGCCCTCCGCGGCGGCCGCGCGGGCAGCGACGAGAGCTGCGGCGAGGGTGGGGTTCGGTCCAGTCAGGCCGAGGGGGAGACCCCCAGGAAGGGCCGACTGTAGACCGACAGCGGCAGCATCAGCTAGCAGAGGCTGGGAATCCTCGGGCAGCGGCTGGAGTGGCTGGAGCGGCTGGAGGGGCTGCTGGAGCAGGCGGAGGCCGGCATCCGCACCACCGCCTGCATCCTCGCCCCCCACTGGTGCCTCCCCCCCGCTAGGCCCGGAGATGGCGGTGAGGACCTGGGCAGTACAGGGGGTGGCGGCGGCAGCAGGGTGGGGTGTGGCCCCGTGCAGGACGGCAGCGACAGCAAGGTGGGGCGTGGCCCCATGCAGGGCGGCAGCGGCAGCAGGGTGGGGCGCGGCCCCGAGGGCAGCACCGAGGGGCGCGGCCCCGTGCACGGTGCCAAGGGGAAGGGGCGCACTCGGCTGCAGGGGAAGGAGATGCGGCTGCGCCTACTGGGGAAGAGGAGAAGAAGCACCGACGGCCAGCTGCTGAGGGGAAGGAGCGGCTGCGGCCTGGGCGGCGCCGCCAGGTGGATGAGGGCCCCTAGAGGTGGCCGGAGATGGTGCAGCAAGGACCTGAGCCCAGGTGGAAGAAGAAAGGGGAGGGAAATGGCTATAGAGGGAGGGAGGAGGTGGGGGTTTGCCGGCCATGGTGCCTGGGCCGGCGGCGGCCAGCAGGGCCAGGCAGCGGCGGGCAGAAGGTGGTGGGGAGAGGGAAAACCTAACCCTAGGCTGCTGATACCATGTTTGAGAAATAATTTTCCATTACTTGGGCTAACCCTAGAAGGGTAGCTATATAGGTACCATACATGGGCCACATGGGCCTTAGCCTCATGGGCCTAATACATACTCCAACATTACATTTACTGAGGCTTTCATGTTTTCCATCACCAAAAGCAAATGGCATCCATAGATAATAACTGGAAGCTGCCTGCCTGCCTGTCATCTCTACATTACTCAAGGCATCAATGACAGAAATAATTTACCACCACCAAGGAGAAAAAGAGAGCAGAAACTAACCATAGCATGCTAATGCCACCGCATAATAGAGGGCTGGCGCGCGCATATAGAAAACAAAGAAAGTCAAAAGGGGGTGCACATTGTACACGGCATCGATAAGGCAATATCCCAGCCTCATACTTTTAGTGATGCAGACCTTCGCATGGAGCGAGGGAAGCACCGGAGAAGGCTCTGATGATGATGGTGGTGGTGGCTGTGGTGCGGAGGTGGTATATATGACAAGAAGAATGACGGATCCTCATCGAGGGCTTCTTTGTAGCTCTCGAGGATCGCCACGATGTCGTCAAACTGAGGTCTTTTGTCAGGGTTGGTCGCCCAGCACTGCATGATCAGGTGACTTATTGCCACAGGGCATGAAGCAGGCAGTGGCGGCCTTGCATTCTGCACAAGGTTTACTAGTTATTAGAAGAGAGGCTGATAGATGAATCTCAACGTTATGCAAAAGATCTTTCATGTGCATATGTGAACACATGGAGATAAACATCGCGGTGGTGTATCAAGAACCATACCTTCAGGGCAACAGCGACAGCAGCCTGCTCTGGAGTCATGTCGCTGAACGGAACCAAAGCGGTCAAAATCTCCCACATGACGATTCCAAAGCTGTACACATCCACTTTCCTAGTATGATGTTTCTCTTTGATCATTTCTGGAGCCATCCACCTGTAGGTTCCTGTAAACCCCTTGCCACTTCCACACTGTGATTCCAAGCATGAAATCCCGAAATCTGCCACTTTGACTGACATATCTTCTCCCAGAAGTATGTTCTCTGATTTCAGGTCTCTATGAAGTATACCCTGGGAGTGTAGGTAACTCATTCCGCGAGCGATATCTAAAGCTAATTTCAGCACTAGTTTGTGGGGAACTGAATGAGGTTCCTGCTGATGTAGATATTTCCTAAGGGAGCCCCCAGCCATGAACTCGGTGATGATGCAGAATACTGGTGGTTTCTTGCATGCTGCAACAAACTGCAAAATTTAAGATATTAAGTGGTATTCCATATCAAGTGGGGTTTAACAAAATGAGCACACACGATTGACTAGCTCAAGATGCAATATAAGACAGTATAAAACAGTTAATAAGTTATCATATGCAGGCATGTCACTTGAGCTAATATAAGCAAATGTATTTTCATGATATGTTCACTGAGAAGAAGGTTCTTGCCGAGATTTGCCAGACATTGGGAAAAAAAATGGAATTGCAACTTGCATAAATATCATTCGAATTCCGAAGCTTACTCAGTTATGTTGGTTCCGTAAAGCAACCTTTTTCCATGTGACTTCTAGGTGTCAAGTGAAAAAAGGCAGGCACTTTGTAAAGCAAAAAGTTAGACTGATGTTTACTTGTACATGAACTATCCCTCTCTGCGTCAATTCTCCGTTATTTATTGCTAGCAAGATGTGCTTTTTTCTCCAAGAGCATCCAACTAAGCTTGGATGTTAATGTTATCCATGGTCCACCTTCTATTTCATGAAGACACCATCATTTTCATAACTTGCCAGCCAAGCATCTAATGCCATCACCTATGGTGCGGTGCAGTAGATAGCATGATTGATCAAGCAAGGATAGCAATCTCAGTATAACCATTGGCCCAGGATCTCTTCACCCAACATCTTCACAATGAAGCCAATACACATCCTTCCAGCAAAAAGGTACCTTAGACAGTGATTGAACTAAACAAATTAATCTAAATAATTAGTTTTTTGTAGCACTAGTGTATAAAAATATTCAGCTATTCCAACATCAACGCTATTGCATAAAGATAAATCCCTCTCACCAGCTAAATCAACGTTTTCCATCAAACGACTTCTATAATTGAAGCAGCGCTTACAGAGATTTCGATGTAGTTAACTATTCACATGTACTGATGCAAGATTCCACTAAATAGTAGGACAGATAGTGCGACTAGAAAAACATTCAGAAACAAATTGACATCATTTTACAAAAGTACAAAGTGCTATTACCAACTAACCGCACTACTTATGGATAGAAAAGGGTTGGTTACAAAAGATGAAAAAGGGCATAGTCAAGAAGATTTGTCTTTTCCTGAACAATCCTACATCAAATTGTATATACTTGTCAACAATTTCACTATCCCAAATATCAATTTCATACTGTCCATAGAAAAAGTTGCCTCCCAGTTTGTCAGGTTACGGTGTAGGTAAGCACAAATGGCCTCACTCCACAACTATCTTATCTTCACCCCTGTCCATCCAATCCAAGCAAAGCATAAAGGTTTTCACTTTAATGTGAAGATCAGTTAGCCTAACAACTCCTACAGCCTACTGCACGGATATAAAGGACCAACAAAGGAACAATGACGTGGGACGGGCAATTTCAACTGAAAAACGTGTTCAAACAAATAAAAATTCAGCACTTCATACAGAGATCAAACCAAAAAACACAAGTATCTTGCAAACACATATACGCCGGACTTTTCCTCCTTTTTTTCGTTTCATCAATTCAGTTTCTAAATCAAGGATTCTTATAAACAGAGATTACAGAGTACCATGCAGTGGTTAGGAGGCAGATCCTCCACCGACAGCTCAAGAAATGAACATCTGGGACAGGGATTCAGTGCAGACATAGATTTATTTAGGCTGGACTGGACGAAATGCACAAGCAATTGTTCCATGCCTTGGGTTAAGAGTTGCCACAAGATTCCCACTTATCCGAGGCAGAGTTCATTACACTGGTGGCACAGGCAAAAGGATATGACCCAGAATACTAAGATGGTCATCTCATACTCAACTAACTCCATGTCAAGAATAATTGTGCGGTAAAGTACAATTTTTTAAAAAATAAAATATGAAAAGAAACAAAGAAATGAGTTCATACCGAGATGATGTTTGGATGGTGGAGGCGAAGGAGGAGCGCAACCTCGGAGGCGAACTGGCGCTCTAGCTCAGCGGCGAGTGCGGCGTCCTCCTCGGGCTGGCTGACCATCTTGATGGCCACCTCGCGGCCGGCGTACCTGCCGGCCTGACGCAAACTTGCCCCGGATCTCCAGCTTGGACAGGTCGGCGCTCCACAGCTCCTCGCCGCCGCCCCGGATCCTGGCGCCCGGCGGCGCTACGAGGTACTTGGACCACGACACTGCCTTCTTGTACTCGCCCAGCGACAGCCGCCGCTCCAGCCGCTTCCCCGGCCCGCCACCATTGCTGCCGCCGCTCTGCTTGAAGCACTGCAGGCTCTTCATGTGCCCCCAAGATCGTAGCTTTCTGCGGTGGAGAGTTCGGATGGATCTTTGGTTGAAGCAATGCGAACGAACCGAAGCGTCTGTGCAGACTTTATGGCAGACTCTCCGGTTCGTGGAGATTGGTAACAGAAATCTCGCACGTCGTGAAAGCCTCGTAATAAAGTTCAAACTTTAAGGCTGCACCGGAAGAGGCGGATTTGGGCTGGGAAAAGATTGGATTTCTGGTGGAGCCAAGGTACTAAATAGCGTATTGCGGGTTGGTAGCGGATTGGCATTGAAGTAGCGGATTGTGGATAGCGGGCGATATTGCGGACGATAAGTTCCGATAGCGGCACCCCAATAGTTTCATATAATTTTAAGCACATATGTCATGAATAATGAGTATAAATAATTTTAAGTGCATATATCATGAATAATTTTAAGTTCCACAGCCGATGCGTGAGTTTTGAATTTGGGGTGTGAGTCATAGTGGGCTGGACTAATTAGGGATATTTGCTTCCATGCTATTGCGGCCTGCTACGCGCAATTGCGGCCGCAATATCGGCCCGCTATTCAAAATTGCGGCCGCAAAGTTCCAGGATGCAAAGTTCAGAACGCTACCTCATAGCGGTAGCGGCAATGGACCGCTACCGCTATTGCGGGTGCAATTGCGACCGCTACCACCGCTATTTATTACCTTGGGTGGAGCAGGGATATGTCATATGTTGGATTGATTTGTGGTGCCTACATTTCTCTCACTATCTGGAGCTGTACTTGCTCAGAGCGCCATGAGACGGAGAGATTCAATTCCGAAAGAAGATTACGCATGGGGCTGGAAATGGAGGAAGAGGAAGATGCAAAGCAGATTGTTGCGGTCGGGGCGGGGACAGATGAAGAGCGATGGATGGGCTTGCTTGGAGTTTGTTTACGGGTGGAGAGAGAGAGTAACATGCGTTGCAATTCAGGGAGTTTTGTTGAGAGAGAGAAAAGACAGACCTTCAGCTGAGGCTGAAATTGCCGTACTGCCACTACCGAACCGGCTGGAGGCTGCAATTTCGAGAAGCTGGGAGTGGGAGCCTCGGATGATTATCCTGTTACGGTTTCTACTTGGGGTAGCAAAAACGTGACGAAGTACACATTTCCGTACGGACACAGGGCCAAACAAACGAACTCCTCCAGTAGGATATCTGATCAGAGAGAGAAAATTGTGTCTCTTCTAACTTTTCTTTTACGAAAGTTTCTTCTTAGATTTGATTAGTTAGAGGTCTATTTGCTTGATTATAGTATATCTTGTTGGTGATATGCCCGAGAGCCCATCATCACAATACGGATTAAAGGCCCAAGAGGATATTGATCCAAAAAGGGATTAGGGTTACTAATGGGCCTATGAGATAGAAGCCCATTTGTACGCCCTATATATATGTGGGAGGGGCTAGGGGCGCCGATGATCAGTTGCCGCGCCTCCCCTCCTAGTCGCACCCTCCCTTCTCGGCCGCCGCCCTTGCCGTGCGCACGGTGCTAGCACACCGACGCCTGGCGTTCCATCCCCGTACGTGTGGACTCCGTAGAGGCGCTGCTACGACTGCTGCGCTGATCGGCTGCTGGGATCAAGGACGAGGAGCTCGGTTCGTGGGACGTGATCGACTACTTCATCCACACCGACGCGCGACTTCTTCCGCTGCGCTGTGCGTCTAGTGGTAACGATCTATGATCTCCTACTCGCAAGTTTCTTGATGTACGCGGTAGATCAGCTAGCGTAGCCTACCCGTTTCCCTACAGTGGTATCAGAGCCATCTTGCGTAGTTTTTGGTCTGGATCATTAGCATATATGTGATATGTTGTTGTAGTAGATTGGATCTATTACTCTTGCACGGTTTGATTGGATCAATTGGTCATAAGGGGTTAAAATTGGAGCAAGTTGATTGCGGCATGTGACCAAAAAGATTAGTTTGTGTTCATTCTCTGTTGTGCATACGACATGTCCCTACCGGCTGGAATCACCACAAGGGACTAACTGTGTGCATAGTCAGTAGATTGAACCAACAGATCGAGGTCATGTGTAGATGCAGTCTTCTCAAGTGCAAAAGTTGCACGGTCAATGTGATTGACCTAGTGAAAATTGAGGCATTATGAATGGCTCGGATTTGTTATGTAATTCTGTGAGGTTTTCAGGGCGCTGCCCTGAGACCCGCGGGGGGCGGCTCCCCCCTCGACCCCCCGCCTTGCTTTCCGGTTATAGCGGCTTCCTAAGCGCTACTTTGGTAGAACACGTCGTACGCCTAACTTGTTTTTGCAGGGTGTGATGTGAATGGTATGGCTTCAATGTCATGTGATGATGTATGTGATAATTTGTGCAGCCTGCGTGTCGCAAGTTAACACAACCGGGTTGAGGTTGCACCATTATTGTATAACGACCTGCGTGTCGACTTGTGATGTTTGAATCCTCATGTAATTATTTCACTAGCTATTAGATGTAATAGTTTAGTATCTATCCATGGAGGCTTCGAGCATGATGGCGATGTTGATCACCACAAGACAGGACGAATGGCAATGGAGGTCACATTGGAGCCATGGCGATGGAGCCCATTGTGATGAAAGAGGCCATACTATTCACAATATAATATGATTATATGCCTGTGATGTTTACTTTCCTGTCATACTATTCTTTCATGCTTTACATATGGTGGATGTTTTGTCATGGTAGAATAGCTCCCCTCAGAAAAGTTGAGTTTTTCATGCCTTTTACCAATAGCTGCACCTATATTTTTTTTATCGCTGTGTGGTAGGTTTACCAAAGTAGAGTACCCTCAGCTATCATTTTTGTATAGGGTGGATGTCGGACATTTACAAGCACAGTATTGGTTAACTCAGCAAAGCTATCAAAATAGTTTTGGGCTTTAAGGCATAGTGTTGGGGCCGGGGCTTTGGATGCCACCCGACAAACAAGAGTCGTATAGAGATATGATTAGCAATCTGTTGCTTACCTGTGTCACTATTTTTTTCTAGCCGTGATGCCAAAGCTCACTAGGATTTTAGTGATTATGGATCTTGAACCACTATATGTCATTAGAGGGAAGATGACTTTGATATAGTAGGTTGTCTTTTGTTAAATTAGTTAATGAAAGTCTTTACATAAACATAGTGCTAAAATCTTGCTTTATTTTAATGTTGTAGATCATGTCTGCCAGTAACAATTCCACTTTCAATTTGCGATCTGTTCTTGAGAAAGAAAAGTTGAATGGAACAAACTTTATTGATTGGTACCGCAACCTGAGAATTGTTCTCAGGCAAGAGAAAAAGGAGTATGTTCTTGAGCAACCATATCCTGATGATCTCCCTGATGGTTCCACTGCTGCTGAACGCAGAGTTTATGAGAAACACTGCAATGACTCACTTGACGTCAGCTGTCTGATGCTCGCCACTATGTCCTCTGATCTGCAAAAGCAGTATGAGCATACGGATGCTCACACTATGATCGAGGGGCTACGTGGGATGTTTCAGAACCAAGCCAGGACTGAGAGGTTCAACATCTCGAAGTCCTTGTTTGCGTGCAAGCTGCTAGAAGGTAGTCCGGTCAGTCCTCATGTGATCAAAATGATTGGTTACATCGAGACTTTGGACAGACTTGGTTCTGAACTTCACCATGACCTGGCTACTGATGTCATTCTCCAGTCGCTCCCGGCGAGCTACGAGCCTTTTATCATGAACTTTCAGATGAATGGCTTGGAGAAAACATTGAGTGAATTGCATGGGATGCTAAAAACAGCAGAGGAGAGCATTAAGAAGAATCCCAATCATGTGATGATGGTTCAGAATGGGAACAAAAAGAGGAAGCGTTGGACGCCTCCCAAGGGTAAAGGCAAGGAAAAGGTTCCTAGCGGTGAGTCCTCGGGCTCTAAGCAAAAGCCAGCACCTAAAGCCAAACCTGGCCCCACTTCTGAGGATGAATGCTTCCACTGTCATGAAAAGGGACATTGGTCAAGGAACTGCAAGAAGTACTTAGAAGAAAAGAAGAAGAAGAAGGGAAGTGAGACTTCCACTTCAGGTATAAATGTTATAGAAATTAATATTGCATTATCTTCTAGTGAATCATGGGTATTTGATACTGGATCGATGATTCACACTTGCAAATCGTTGCAGGGTCTAAGTGAGACTAGAAGGTTTGCACGAGGCGAGTTGGACGTTCGTGTCGGCAATGGCGCAAAGGTTGCGGTGTTGGCGGTCGGCACCTACCACTTGTCTCTACCCTCCGGATTAGTTTTGGAATTAAATAATTGTTATTGCATTCCTGCTTTGAGCAAGAACATTATTTCTTCTTCGTGTTTGGAAGAAGTTGATGGTTTCAAGATTGTAATAGAGAACAAACGTTGTTCTATTTTTTGCAATGGTATTTTCTATGCTCATTGTCCATTGGTGAATGGATTATATGTTCTTGATCTTGAGGATAAATCTGTCTGTAACATTAATACTAAGAGGCTTAGACCAAATGATTTGAATCCCACATTTATTTGGCATTGTCGCTTAGGTCATATAAATGAGAAGCGCATTGAACAACTCCATAAAGATGGTTTGTTGAGCTCATTTGATTTTGAATCATTTGACACGTGCGAGTCTTGTTTACTTGGGAAGATGACCAAAGCGCCTTTCACTGGTCATAGTGAGAGGGCAAGTGACTTGTTGGAACTTGTACATACCGATGTATGTGGACCAATGAGCTCAATAGCCAGAGGTGGTTTTCAGTACTTCATTACTTTTACTGATGACTTTAGTAGATATGGTTATATCTACTTGATGAGGCACAAGTCTGAATCGTTTGATAAGTTCAAAGAATTTCAGAGTGAAGTACAAAATCAATTAGGCAAGACAATTAAGTTTCTGCGATCGGATCGTGGAGGTGAATATTTGAGCCTTGAATTTGGTGATCATTTGAAGCAATGTGGAATCGTTCCGCAGCTAACTCCGCCTGGAACGCCTCAATGGAATGGGGTATCCGAACGGAGGAACCGAACCTTGTTGGACATGGTTAGGTCGATGATGAGCCAAGCCGATCTTCCATTGTCATTTTGGGGTTATGCTCTTGAAACTGCTGCGTTCACACTGAATAGGGTTCCAAGTAAGTCTGTTGAGAAGACACCATATGAGATATGGACTGGGAAACGTCCCGGATTATCTTTTCTCAAAGTTTGGGGATGTGAGGCTTATGTCAAACGTTTGATGTCAGATAAGCTCACTCCAAAGTCAGACAAATGCTTCTTTGTGGGGTATCCTAAGGAAACCAAAGGATACTATTTTTTCAATAAAGCGGAAAGCAAAGTGTTTGTCGCTCGCAATGGTGTTTTCTTAGAAAAGGAGTTTCTCTCAAAAGGATTTAGTGGGAGCAAGGTGCAGCTTGAAGAAATTCAGGAAACACCCGAAACTGTTTCAGCACCCACTGAAGAGCCACGGGAAGTGCAAGATGTTGCACAACCTGTAGTTGAGGCACCAGCCCCACGAAGGTCTATAAGGGCACGTCGCGCAACTGACAAGCTCAACCTCCTTATCACGGAGGAGCGCCACGTATTATTGATGGAAAATGATGAGCCCATGACCTACACGGAAGCAATAATGGGACCCGACTCCGACAAATGGCTTGAGGCCATGGAATCCGAATTAAAATCCATGCATGACAATCAAGTTTGGAACTTGGTTGATCCAATTGACGGTGTGAGACCTGTCGATTGTAAGTGGATTTTTAAGAAAAAGTTAGATATGGATGGAAATGTTCACATCTATAAGGCACGATTGGTGGCGAAAGGTTTCCGACAAATTCAAGGTGTTGACTATGAGGAAACTTTCTCGCCCGTCGCAATGCTAAAGTCTGTTCGGATTCTCCTAGCAATTGCTGCGTATTATGACTATGAAATATGGCAAATGGATGTCAAAACTGCTTTCCTTAATGGACATCTAAGCGAGGATGTGTATATGACACAGCCTGAAGGTTTTGTTGATCCTAAAAATGCTGGGAAAATATGTAAGCTTCAGAGGTCTATTTATGGATTGAAGCAAGCATCTCGGAGTTGGAATATTCGTTTTGATGAAGTAGTCAAAGGGTTTGGCTTCATCAAGAATGAAGAAGAGCCTTGTATTTACAAAAAGGCTAGTGGGAGCGCACTTGTGTTTCTGGTCCTATATGTAGATGACATATTGCTGATCGGAAATGATATTCCAATGCTTGAAGCCGTTAAAACCTCATTGAAAAAGAGTTTTTCGATGAAGGATTTAGGAGAGGCGGCTTACGTTCTGGGGATAAAGATCTATAGAGATAGATCAAAAAGGCTAATTGGATTAAGCCAAGACACGTACATTGACAAGATATTGAATCGGTTCAATATGCAAGATTCCAAGAAAGGTTTCTTGCCAATGTCACATGGCGTTACTCTAAGCAAGAGTCAGTGTGCTACGACACCTGATGAGCGAAAGAGGATGAGTGCGATTCCTTATGCTTCAGCCATAGGATCCATCATGTATGCTATGCTTTGTACGCGCCCAGATGTCTCTTTTGCTCTAAGTGTTACGAGCAGGTACCAATCAAACTTCGGTGAAGATCACTGGACAGTTGTAAAGGGTATCCTTAAGAACTTGAGAAGAACTAAGGATATGTTCCTAATATTTGGAGGCGAAGATGAGCTCGTTGTAAAGGGTTACACCGATGCTAGTTTTCAAACAGATAAAGATGACTCCGCATCGCAATCCGGATTTGTTTTCTGCCTCAATGGTGGGGCAGTGAGCTGGAAGAGTTCCAAGCAAGATACGGTGGCTGATTCGACGACAGAGGCCGAGTATATTGCAGCTTCCGAAGCTGCAAAAGAAGTAGTTTGGATCAGAAAATTTGTTTCTGAGTTGGGTGTTGTTCCTAGTGCGTCCAGTCCAGTGGACCTCTATTGTGATAATAATGGTGCCATTGCGCTTGCAAAGGAGCCTAGATCACACAAGAAGTCCAAACATATACTACGGAAGTATCACCTCATCCGTCACTTTGTTGAGAGAGGTGATGTGAAGATTTGCAAGGTGCACACGGATTCAAACGTTGCTGATCCATTGACAAAGCCTCTCCCACAACCAAAGCATGAGGCGCACATGTGGTCTATGGGTATTAGATACTTACATAAGTGATTCTATTGTGCGTGGGAGAGTGTTATGTCATGAGTATGTTTATGTAATAATAAATAATTGTTATTTGTTCCATGGATGATTATCATTTATATTGATTATCAAGTACGTGACTTGATCGTGAAACTCTTTGTTTGTAATGATGTTGTTCTAAATTATCCCTAGTTTATGTCGTTATGTGGGACAATAACGACGTAGAGACTAGCACATGCATTAATTGATGATCATGTTTCACGGATCATAGATATGGAGATATCAGATTAATGATGTGGACACATGTTAGTGAACATGGTGTTGGATTGACCCACTCCAAGACAATACTGGGATTGTTATTTTGAATGTGCCATCAGTTGTTCTTGAGTGTTATACCTACTGGATCCTTAGACCTGAGATTGCCATTGTTTCTCACTGTGTGTAGTGGTGCATCTTGGGGCTGCTAAACGCTACTCCGTAAATGGGTAGTTATAAAAGTAGCTTACAGGTGTATCATGAAACATGGAATGGGATGTGTGTGGATCAAGATGGAATTTGCCCCTCCTAGATAACAGGAGAGATATCTCTGGGCCCCTCGAGATAGATGGATTAGAAAGTGCATGGCCATGCCAAAGTGATTAAAGAGTTAATCATAATGACTAAAGGTTAGTCATGAATATAATCCACTATTAGATCGAGA
The DNA here is from genome assembly GCA_038087645.1 of Saccharum hybrid cultivar R570. Lineage (NCBI taxonomy): Eukaryota > Viridiplantae > Streptophyta > Magnoliopsida > Poales > Poaceae > Saccharum > Saccharum hybrid cultivar. The sequence continues at coordinate 10,556,756 of JAQSUU010000112.1, read as the reverse complement.
GAATGGTCGAGCTATCACAAGGGTGGCACGCATCTCGCCTTGAGCTTGACTGGTATCGTGTGGCAAAAGGATCAGTGTATGAGTATATCTAAGGTTCGGCCGATATGATCTTTATGTGTATTTGTGAGTCACTATGCCCTGCTAGGTGCCGCTATTGACTAGTGATTCGGAAATGGTTTCCACTCACGACCATCTACACATGAACCTAACGGGTCACACACTTAAGGGGTTTGGAATGTTGGAAAACTTGCATAGATGATTGTCTCTAGTGCAAGTGGAAGATTGTTGGTGATATGCCCGAGAGCCCATCATCACAATACGGATTAAAGGCCCAAGAGGATATTGATCCAAAAAGGGATTAGGGTTACTAATGGGCCTATGAGATAGAAGCCCATTTGTACGCCCTATATATATGTGGGAGGGGCTAGGGGCGCCGATGATCAGTTGCCGCGCCTCCCCTCCTAGTCGCACCCTCCCTTCTCGGCCGCCGCCCTTGCCATGCGCACGGTGCTAGCACACCGACGCCTGGCGTTCCATCCCCGTACGTGTGGACTCCGTAGAGGCGCTGCTACGACTGCTGCGCTGATCGGCTGCTGGGATCAAGGACGAGGAGCTCGGTTCGTGGGACGTGATCGACTACTTCATCCACACCGACGCGCGACTTCTTCCGCTGCGCTGTGCGTCTAGTGGTAACGATCTATGATCTCCTACTCACAAGTTTCTTGGATGTACGCGGTAGATCAGCTAGCGTAGCCTACCCGTTTCCCTACATATCTCACTTGACCTCTTTGCAATGCAAGAATTTAAAAAAAACGTATAGAGATTTCACAAAAATCAGTTTATTTTTCACACAAAAAACCGTAGAAATAGGAAAAAAATCTTGTATTCCAAAGAGAACCTAAAATGTATGGATTTTGATGTATATGGAAGTAGTCCATCCTTATTGTAATCTAACAAAATTATTCTGTAAATTAAAATACATACATTGTAGACTGATTTTGAGAATAGATCTTAGAGCATCTCCAAGAATACTCCACGTCCCTTCCGTATCCATGTTTTTTTAGAAAAAAAAAAGAAAAACTTATTTTCAAAAGTACTCCATGTTCCTTCCGCAGCTTTTAGCACTTGGCAAACCAGCCGCCTCCGCGCGTAAAATATGTGCATCATAGTCGCGCACATCCAGACTTCCCCACGCTGTCTCCTCCCCGCCCGTCGTCTCCATCCCGACTCTTTCCCAGGCTGCATTCAGGATTGAGGAGTTGGCCTACGATGTCGAGGATAGCGTCGAACTCTACCGATTCCGCGTCAGGTGTCGGCATGGCGGCCACTTTTTGGTCCGCTCGAAGCACCTCGTTGCGACAATTTATTTCCGCCATTGCCTGGCTCGGGGCTTCAGGGCCCTCCGCGCAAGCCGCCACCACCAACGAGCAACATGCTCGTTACGGTGTCAGCCTCGAGCCACTGCGCCGACATCCTCGTTTATCAGCTTGGTCACCGGCGGCAGTGGTGGCATCAAGGAAGAGAACTCGATGAGTTGGTGGGTAAGATGGATGGCATTGATGAAGACAGCCTGGCCGATAAGCTGGCTGAGCTTCTCAACAATAAGAGGTACGACTGAGCTTCTCAACAATTCCCCGCCATTGCCTCGCTGGGAGTCGGCGGCGGCGGCAGGGAGGTCACTACGTGAGAGAAAGGGTTTGTGGCGACCGTGTCAAGTCCCGATAAAAAAATGCCAGAAAAAATGAGATGGACCCAAATTTGATTTTTTTAAAACCATTTATTGGAAACTCTTGCAGATGGCCTTTTTTTCTCTCTCCATGTCTTTTTGGGAGTTACAAAACTACATGTTCTGGGGAGAAAAATATAGGATACTCTCGAAGATGCGCTTCATGCGAAAATAACGATCAACATCTATTTCGTTACCTGGGACTCTTTCTTCAAAGTTCTCCCTCAAGAAAAGAAAAAATGCACCACCAATGAACAAATCTTTCCACATCGTTCAAATCACGGTCATCAAGCACCAAAGCAACATGCTAGGCCCGCCCAAAAATGGCTATCAGATTCTTTAATTAAACTATATAGTGTAATGATGGCTGCATTTGTTTAGTCCTAAGAGAATCTCCCAGAGTCTTTCTAAAGTTCACTCCTTAAATCATTACTTGAGAGTCATTTGCATAAAAATCATTTTTTATATCTTTTCACTCTCCGACAATTTATATCTAAAGAGTAACTCCAATAGATTGGCTATTCTTGTTATGGAGGCTATTTTAGAATTTGTATAACAACAAATAGACTCTAACAGATGTGCTATCTGCCTTTGTAAACTAGGAAGCTAGCTATCCCTTGATTTTCGCTAGCCATATATACCCAACCACAGGCGCTAGCTATCTAACTTTGTAAAATAGCAAGGCTGTTGCGGACCTCTTCTTTTTTAACGAGTTTTCTATTTTACAAAATGGCTAAACAATAGAATTTGGCTACTGACTTTAGCAAAGCCATTGGAGTTGCTCTCCATTTTCTATATTTGATAACCAATTAAAGAATCTGTTGGAAGGTATTTTTTCACAAAAATCTCTATTCCTAATAGGAAGGATATAGTCTCTTGAAGCTGCTCCAATGTCTTAATCAAATTACCTATTATTCTTCAGTTAGAAATAGGTTCCAACTCGGTACCCTAGTAGTTTATAGAGTGAAAAAAAAATCTTGGTCTCATCGTCCAGTGGCTATCATGAAAGAGCCATCCCGTACGTTGTGTTCTCCGATCCTTTTCTGCCTCAGTGAGAGCAACGCAAGAAGACAGTTTGGAACTTGGAAGAAATGTAGAACCAGCAAACTTTTCCTGCCATCCAGTCATTTGAACCATACATTATCGCATATAGTATTATAACTGCTTTGTAAACATATCCCTTTTTATCTATCGCTAAAAAATCATGCTGGTTAAACTTTCTTAAGTTTGATAAGTTTGTAGAAAATATTAGCAACATTTGTATCTCTAAATAATTTTGTATAAAATATATTCAACAATTTGTCTAATAATATTAAATATGTACTATAAAAATTAATATTTTTTATATATTTTATTAAATTGAGTATGTTTGACTTCTCAATAAGTGATAACAACAGATAAAAAGAGACGAAACATAGATGGAGATAGAGTTGTCGTTGGATGTGAAAAAATAAATGATGACATGTACGTGTATGGATAAAATTCGTCTGGCGCTCCTAACTCTGTCATTTCCGAAAGGCCTCAGATTTGCTTTCGTAGCTGTAAAATATATATTAGTCTAGAAAATGCATTAGAGACTCTGCTGGCATGGCATATGTCGTACCACCTTTTACCCTAAATTATAGATTAGACGTTTCTAAATATATAGCTTTTATTATAAATCTAAACAATATAATATATTTAAATAAATAATAAAATATGTGTATCTGAAAAAATTGAAATTTAACTCTCGAAAGGAAGCCCTGTTCACGTCGTTCGAAATGTTTTCGTCCGTTCGAGTAAATTGGAACGGAGTAGTATCTCTTTCGACAAATCCTCACTGGCAGCGCGGGTAGGGTTGCAGCTGTCCTACAGCTAGCTCCTAATTACCAAGTGCCACATACTGGCAGTGGCATGGCTTGAATGATGCCGACAGTGGCTCCCGGAGCCCAGATGTGCAGTGGCTACATTACACGAGTTCCTGCTAATAATACTAACAAAGCATGCACCCACTTGAATATAGAAAATCGTGGACACGTATAGTATCATTACACGCACTATGAGCAGTCAATAACGTGTGTATTGATTGATTAAATGTGCCTTTTTTGTGATTATTAATCATTTTTTTGTTGAAAGTAAGCATTATAGACTAGTCTTTAGTGAGAATGTCACGGGAATTTTATGGATATTAATTAAGGTGACAACTCCGTAAAAATAATGCCTTGGCATAATATTAGTGAGAAAAGAGACAATGAGAGCTTTATGAAGGTGAAACTAGCCAACGTTATTTTTCACGCGTTAGAAAGAGGACAAAACCAGCATTGTGGTGCTCCATTTTATGTCATCTGATCCAGTGTGGCCAACTTTGGCTAATACCTCTCGTGCACGCTCCTTTCTTTACAATGTTTTATCTGCTGATGTGAAATTTTAAATATATATAAGAGATGGCTACATATGATAAACCATGTTTATTTGCCAACATGACCATATTCTAATATGCTATGGAGTAATACTTAGCACAATATATAATTACTACAAAGTCTACATGTACATTTAATCATAACAACATAGACAGATAAAATGCTGCAGGCCTACATTTGTACATTGAGGGCAGGCCTAATGCTTAAAACCACGACCGCTAGTTAATTTCTATGCCTCTATGCTGTAAGACACTACACACCAAACCCTAGATCCAAGCCATGATTTCTTCATGTGGGTCGGATCCTGGTCAAATTGTGGCCAATCTATTTCAACTACTCTCGCATCCTTCTTTCTTAGACAAGAACCTTGTGGCGCCATGGCCACAAAAAAGGTGGTGAGCACACGATGGTGCAACAGGCGGGCAACGCGCACGTCAACAAGTGGGAGTGGGAGTAGCTAGATGTGTGCAACACGACGGCAAGCGCACGACGATGATGCTCCAACGCATGGCGGATGCGCTACGCGATCAAGGTGGACCCACACATTTTCTCCGTTAGAAATTAACAAGTGGACTCCCCTAGTGTGAAACAAGTCGTGTCCCTGCACCATGGGGAAAGAGTCGGAACGATTTCCTCTACGGGAAACGATTACTCTCTCTTTTCTTTAATCTCCTTGCCACCTCATCAAATTATTGACATGGCACCCTCATTAACGATAATAATAGCACTGGGATTGCTTGATGTAGACAATTTTTAAGATCGATCTTGGAAACATGGATATAAACCCTCGCACCGAGGCTAGGCCGCCTCAGCATTCACTACTCCTTCAATCCTGATGGAAGGGGGGTGGGGCGATGGAGAAGGAGGAGGTGCACACTGATCAGCTTCAGTGCTGCAAGGGTGATCGATCAATGACTTAGGGTTTGTTTGGATCACAGTTTGATCATTACAATCTAGATTGTATACATAAAATTATTATAAGCTAGATTACGAGCTATATATAATAATCAGAGTGTTAGGTTCCTGGATTAATATGGCGGGTTATTCTTAGTTCAAGTGAAAAATACTCATAATCACAAAAAGCAAGTCGAAGATGGATTATAGGATTATTGTGATATGGTGTTTTGATTTTAATAATCCACCTCATAGAGCTTGTTTGGATCATAATTCATTTATTTTAGCTGATTATTATAATTATGAAACATGGTGAATCCAAATATGCCCGTACACGGAAGCGATTCAGCATAATGGCCGCCGGTATGGAATTGAAGAAGTGGTGTTGTGCACTGTGCAGGAATCAAAATCTAGGTTAGTTGGACCGTACCACAAATGTGACTCCTGATAGACCTCGTCCCCAACTGAACTGATCATCAAGTCAAGTGCTGCCCAGCTGATTACTCGCTCCACCGGTCGCAATGTGTATGATTACTCCAAACAGCTGAAACGGAGCAAGCATGCATGTGCCTTGCATCCAAAAGGTTACTACACTAGTGTTATTATGATCGGATCGATCAAGGAATATACTAGCTATATATATCATCATCTGATATATGAATATGATGTGCGTGGCCCACTGATTAGTGATTACAGCATGCGGGGGCATGCATTAATGTCCGGTCCGGAGACACTTGATCAATCATGCTGGTGGGATGGCCAGGCCAGCTGAGCTGAGCGAGCGAGAGGCAGGACAAAAAAAATCAAAGCGACTTATAATTTAAAATGAAGTATATTTTTTACTCTCAACAATTTTATATATCTTAGAGAGAGACATTCTCGTTTTTTATATTCAGATAACCAATTAAGACATCTGTTGGCGGGTATTTTTCTTCAAAATCTCTATTCCCAACAATTGAGAAGGATATAGATAATCTCTTGGAGTTGCTCCAACGTCCTAATCAAATTACTTATTATTCTTCCTAAGGGTTAGTGTTGAGTTAGAAATAGGTTCCAACTCGATACCCTAGGAGTTTATAAAGTGAAAAAAAAAGATCTTGGTCTCATGGTCGAGTGGCTATCATGAAAGAGCCATCCCCGTACGTTGTGTTCTCCGATCCTTTTCTGCCTCGTTATGAAAGTGAGAGCAACGCAAGAAGACAGTTTGGAACTTGGAAGAAATGTAGAACCAGCAAAAATTTCTTGACAGGATCACCATGTCGTTTGAACCATACGTTATAGCATATGGTATTATAAATGTAAACATATATATGCTCGCTGTCCCTTTTTATCTATCCCTATAAAAATCATGCTGGTTAAACCTTTTTAAGTTTTGACTAAGTTTATAGAAAATATAGCAACATTTGTTATAAATCTAGACTCTGTTTGGAGTTCCCTTTTGCTTCTGGCATGGCATATCTGATACCACCTTTTGTTCCAAATTACAAGTTATTTTAACTTTTTTATATACAAATATTTTGTTATGAATCTAGATATACAATATGTTTAAATACGTAATAAAAGTTGGGTATCTGAAAAGGCTAAAACGAATTATAAATTGGAACGGAGTAGTATATCATTCGACGAATCCTCACTAGCAGCGGGTAGGATTGCAGCTGTCCTGTAGCTAGCTCCTAAAACCAAGTACCACATGCTGGCAGTGGCATGGCTTGAATGATACTGATGGTGGTGCCCGGAGCCCAGCCCAGATACGCCAGTGGCATGGCTTGGATGATACCAACGGTGGCGCTCGGAGCCCAGCCCAGATATGCAGTGGTTACATTACACGCACGATGATCAAATTATTGATGTGGCACCCTCATTAGCGATAAAAATAGCATTGGGAAACGTAGATATAAGCCCTCGCACCGAGGCTAGGGTGCCTTAGCATTCACTGCTCCTTCGATCCCGATGGAATGGGGGAGAAGGAGGTGCACACTGATCAACTTCACTCCAATGCTAGAAGGTGATCCATCGATGACTTAGGGTCTGGTTGGATCATTGTTTGATTATTATGACCTATAGATTATACTTATACATATAATTATTATAACCTAGACTACGAACTATATATAATAATCAAAGTGTTAGGTTCCTAGATTATTATGGTGGATTCTTACTTCAAGTGAAAAATACTCATAATCACCAAAATATAGGTCGAAGATGGATTATAGTATTATTGCGATATGGTGTTTTGATTATAATAATCCACCTCATACAGCTTGTTTGGATCACAATTCGTTTATTTTAGCCGATTATTGTAATTAGGCATAGCGAATTCAAATATGCGTTTACACGGAAGCGATTCAGAATAATGGCCGGAATGGAATTGGAGAAATGGTGCGCACTGTGCAATAATCAAAATCTAGGTTAGTTGAACCGTACCACAAATGTGACTCCTGAGAGCTAGACCCCGTCCCCAACTGAACTGATCATCAAGTGCTGCCTGCCCAGCTGATTCGTCGCTCCACCGGTCGCAATGTGCATGATTGCTCTCCAAACAGCTGAAACGTTAACGGAGCAAGCATGCATGTGCCCTGCATGCAAAAGGTTGGGAACTTGGGAGTATATCATCATCTGATATGAATATGATGTGTGTGGCCCACTGATTACTGTATGATGCAGGGCGGGCATGCAATAATGTCCGGTCCGGAGGCACTTCTTGATCAATCATGCTGGTGGCCACTGGCCAGAGCTGAGCTGAGTGAGCGAGCGAGAGGCAGGGACAGCCGGACAGGGACGTGTGGTGCAGTACGTGCCGTGCGTTGCGTACACGAGCTAGCAGCAGGGGTCCAGGGCCGGCCGGCCGGCCGGCCGGCACATGACGGTGGTCCTCCTTTGTTTTTGTCCTGTCGGGAGTCGGGAGTCGGGAGTCGGGGGCCGGGACGACGTCCGTAATTCCGTGGCATACGGATGGAACGGAACTGCACCGCCCCCTTCCGTGCGACGCGCCCGGGGTCGGATTCATTTATTTTTAATCGAGCCCACCTTCACTTCCGGTAATGCATGCGTTTTCTTTTTCATTCAATCCCAATATGCAAGCTATGTGGAAATGATCCGGAGACCCCCACTCATTTATGCAAGGATTGCAGCTTCTCCAAGGATGTTTGGTCACATCTCAAGTCTTGGATGGGATTAGCTTTGCTCGATAGAGTCAATTCAAATGGTTCCTTGCATAGCTACTGGCGCAAATGCAGAATGAAGATCGTTAGCACGCTCAGAAGAAAGTTTGATGGTCTCATTAGCTACTACTGGTGGAATATATGGAAAGAGCGGAACAGACGAACCTTCCAAAATATCAGCCTGCAGCCAAGGGAGGTGGCCTTTCTTTGCAAAGAAGAGTTTGATCAGTACGCCTTGGCAAGAACTTCAGTAGTAGCTCCGTTTCTTTAAATGTTCGTCTGACTTTGCTTTCGGCTTGTTTTCTTTGCTCATTCTAGGAGTCTGTTCTTTTTTGGGTCTAACGGGTGTTTCAGGTTTTAGTGGTGCTAGACCGGGGTCTCTAACGTGAGTGGTCTTCTCTTTTTTTCCTGTTTCTAGTGGTTGTACAGAGGGGTAGTGGAGTCTGGTGACTCTTGTATTTCTCCTTTGTTTTTTCTTCTTTCGTCTAATAAAAATCCAGCCAAAGCTTTTGGCTGCCTTTCGGAAAAAAAATCCCCGTCGCGGTCATTGTTTTTCTCCAGTAATGATCATTACTTTAATCTGGATGCGTAGTTTCGTCATTCACCAAATACATGTCGCACCAGACACGTACAAATACTGACGATGTACGCAGGAATGTTATTTATTTATTTATTTATTTATTTATCTTGGACTTGGAGACGAACGTCGTTAACTCGTTATCGATGCGCATGTCCCCATCCTGCCCTTGCCACCCACCATGTGCCGCTCTCTTCAAACTTCCAACCAATCACATGCATGTGCATGCAAGATGTGTTATATATGTATCCCCTTCTCCCTAATTATCTTTTCTTAACAAAATTATCTTTTCTTAACATCAAAATTTAAGTATACCATCACTTCTTACTGATTAAAGGTTTTCTCTATATTAATCCTCATAAGCTCGCTGCAGAATACTGAAATTGTGTACATTAGATCCCACACAAGATAAGCAAAATATCAAAGCAATTACATTTTTTAAACACCCGACATTATTGAGAACCAAATCTTCCGTTATGAAAAACAACACAAAGGTCTTGTTTAGATGCAAAAACTTTTTGGTGAAAATATCACATCGGATGTTCCGTGCGATGTCGGAAGGAGTTTTCGGATACTAATAAAAAAAATTAATTACATAGCTTGCCTAGAAACCATGAGACAAATTTATTAAGCCTAATTAATCCATCATTAGCACATTTGTTACTGTAGCACTTTAGTGTCAAATCACGGAATAATTAGGCTCAAAACGTTTGTCTCGTGATTTTCAACCAAACAGTGCAATTAGTTTTTTATCTACATTTAATGCTCAATGCATATGCCGCAAGATTCGATGTGATAATTTTGGGTGAAAAGTTTTTAGATCTAAATAAGGCCAAAGAACTATAAATTCACTTCTAAATTATTTACATCTACCATTACGAAAAATAATATGGAATAGCTCTTTAAATTTGTATCTAAATTGAATTATCCATCTCTTTTGATTAACAAAAAGTAACATAAAGTAAATTGTACATCTAACGTGTTGTTTGGTCCATAGTAGAATAGTAACGCAAATGAAAATGAAACCAGGTCACATCATATGTGTTGCCGTAACGTCCAAAGCTTTAATTCCTTTGAGGCTTGTTCCGCTAGTAGAAAAGCCTATTCAGCACAAGAGAAGGGACCATGTTGAGTCCTAGCATGCGCACGGCCGGTGACACGACATATGGTTCTGGTCTAAATAAAGTACTAACAAGAGTTGCTTACTTGCTTTTTTGTCCCTCACGACACCTGTATGACAGAGTAGTCAATGCCTTTCATCGGTCCCTTTATTTTGAAAGAAAACAATGCATGGTCCGCGCATATCCTTTCATTGTATACTGTATATACTAATGTTTCGCTTATTCCTTCTCCGATCACAAATCTAGGTCTCTCTGTTTTTTATAAGACATGACTTTTTTTTTAGCTTTGACCATGCACAACACAATATATGTCAAAAAGCTCATTAAGGTTGACACCACAAGGTTGATGTCAGTAGGTTTATTATGAAATACACTTCTATAACACATAACTCTTTCTATTTAAGGTAGCTTGGTTTCATAGATATTTACAGTCAAAGTGACTCATTGGAGACACCGTCGATATCCTAGGCTGTGTTTACTTTCTAAAAAAAAAAAAGTACTGTGCAGAAAAAAGATTCCCCGTCACATTAAACTTATGATACATGCATGAAGTACTAAATATAGATGAAATAAAAAACTAATTGTACAGCTTGGTTGTACTTTGCGAGACGAACGTTTTGAACCTAATTAGTCAACAGTTGGACACTATTTACCAAATAAAGCCAAAACGTGCTACAGTACTTTTTTTACACGTTTTCGCGGAACTAAACACACCCCTAGTAAACTTGTATGTTTCTCGGTAGCGGAGTACTCCCTCTGTCCCTGAAAGCTTCAATTTCTAGAGTTGTCTTAAGTCAAACTTTTTAAACTTTGACCAAATTTCTATAAAAAAATACTAAGATTTATGGTACCAAACTAGTATCATTTGATTTATCATAGAATATATTTTCATAAAATACTTATTTTATGTTATAAATGTTGTTCATCTTTTCTCTAAAGTTAGTCAAACTTAAAAAAGTTTGACCGGTACGGATTCTAGGAATTGAAGCTTTCAGAGACAGAGGGAGTAGTTATATAAAACCTTTCGGGTTAAATTTCTTTTGCATGATGTCACAAAGTACTATTTCTTTAATGGACTTTAACAAGTTAGTCAAATTGGTCACCCTTGTCAGCTTTGACTTATAGTACTTGGTGGTGGCAATAACTTTGATGCCCAACAAATAATAATATCATCCTACGAGTGTGCGTTACACTACGGTCAGTCTGGGTGGGAATTTTATCACAGTTTTATATGTATTAAATATGCTGACATATCATTATATTGACGTAGAGAGAGATGATAAAGATTTTATGAGAGTAGAGAGAGTTTCACGAGGATGAAAATTTTCTGCACTGTTTTTCCAAAATATGAATGTGTTGTAAACTGACATGAAAGCCACACTGAAAATTGGCCTACTGCATATATATGGAATAATATGGAACGTATAAATATGAAATATGGTCTATATGGATGCCAATAATGTTGTCTGAAGTGTGGGTGTGACATGTGGCCCCCCACTCGCGGCTGCGGCTGATACATAGGCGCGGTCGAATAGACTTGAGGCACGTGGAAAGGTCCTATGAGAAGCAGGGTCATGGTATCGCTTTCGGACGCGCAAGCGGGGTGAAGAAAAGGAAAAAAAAAAAGTAAAGAAAAAGGTCACTGGAAAGCGCAAGGCGGCCTGTTGCCCTGTTCTTTCTTCATGAAGCCATCATCGTCAGTACTACTACTAGTAGTCCAGATTAGTTAATGCTTTTTATTAGCATAGATTAGTTAATGCTTAGGACGCGTAATGATGGTACGTACGTGTCGCGATCTCGAGCTGACGGTGCTGCTGGGATGGACATGGGTATTCCTATTCCAAGAACACGGACATGAAAGCTTTAGCTAGCTGTATAGAGAGCCAGCCCGCGGTCACGAGAAGACCGCCGGCGGCGGCGCTACTTTGAACGGATCGGAGGGAGATCGATGGCGACGTCTGCTGCTGCTTGCTCAAACAGTCGAGAGAAGCGGAATATCCGGCCGCACCGCAGAAAAGCGCGGTAGTAGTCACGTCTAGTTACACGCAAGTTTGGCAGATGAGATGGAACGTGAGCCAGGCAGCCACATGTATCATGTACGTACAACAGGAGAACGGACGGAACCATCGGCCGGCTCGCCGGTTGTCTATCTCAGGGTGCTTTTCTTTTTTTAAAAAGAAGGAGAAGAAGAAGAAGTTAGCTACGCTTGATTAACAACGTACAGGCCTCCGTACTTAGGCAGCTGATGATCCATGCTGATGGCGATGTAGGGCAGCCACACCCGGTTTCCCACGGTTTGTTCCGACCTACTACTGTATATTATATTACAGAACAAAACCACGGACGTGCACGGGAGACGGGACTGTCGTCGATCTCTCTCGACGCGCACGGATAACCTGCTGATGATGCCCGCGCTACTCCATCCATGTACAACGAACACAATTAATAATTTGCTACTACTATACTGTCGTTGAGCATGCATGCATGTGAACCACTTCTGCATGCAGTAACTTTATCACTCCTACCTAGTACAGCCACAGCTGGTAACCTGCTGAATTAATGTCACACACAGATTACTGACAGAGAATAATATGCCTGCCTGTATCATAATCTAATAAATCGGGTCATGCAAAGCCTTACTTGTTGCATAATCTAAATCGTGTCCTCAGATAGATAAATTACTGCACTGCACCTGAGGCAACTCCAACACAGGATAGTCCATGGTTTCGCTCAAAATCCTCGTCTCAATGCATGATTAATAATTACCCATGCTTCTGTGTGGCCGGCCACTGGAGACAAGTACAGTACGGCGCTAGGTTGGCCGATCTGGATATTATTCCCCCTGTTCGGCTGAGCTTATTATCACGGCTTATCAGCCGTGGAACAGTGTTTTTCTCTCACAGCAAATCAGCCATAGCCGGCTTATAAGCTAAAAAAACAGCCTGCCGAACAGGGCCATTATATGGACATATATCTGGTGGTGGCCAATTCATCATCTATTGGTTCAGATTCAGCATTCAGGTCACGGAGACATGCAAAGGCTGGCCTGGAGCCACTCGCAGACGACAGCACCCCTTGTGGCATGTCGGGATGGACAAGAGGACATATTATCCACCTTTATAATGTTCTATCTAGTAGTGCTAGTAGTATCTGAATATATCATGATTTAATTAAGTAGAGTTAATGACCAAATTAATCAAACTAGTAGTAGCATGGTAGGGCAGGGCAGACGTTTGTGAACAACACACTCAGCTAGCTGCCGACCTATTCTGTCCATTCTTTCTTCGTACAGAGCTTAAATTAATAAATTTTGAGGCTGTTTTGACGTCAGCAAGATATTGAGTAAATGATAGTAGTAGCTATAATTAAACACACGGACACACGATGCACGACATGTACTACCTACTCCGTGTATGCAGGCTCGCTAGCTCCCTCGATGTCCAGCGGCAGCGGCAAGCTGGCAACGGGCACTCGGTTTACTAGTTTTGGCTGTGCTCTGACTCGATCTGTTGCACCACGATCAGGACAGGGAGGACACGACACCGAAAAAAGAAGAAGAGTGGGAGCAGGCTTGATTGATCACGGGCTAGCTTTGCAGTGCGCACAGGGCAGGGCTTAGCTTAAGGTTAATGAATAATCGATGCTCTCTATCTGTCCGGCTCTGCTCTGCTAGCATGCATGTTCCGTGTCGCTTTCATGGCCGGGTCCTGTGTCGCGTGTCATCCGTCCCACTGTCCACCCACCGTAGTCGCAGATGCTCATGCCATTTTTTTTTTAAAAAAAACTTGTTTCCTTTTTTTTCTCTCTAGAGCATGTGTGTGCTCGTTTCTTTTCGTTTGGTTTTTCTTCGGAGGACTCCGTTACTACCACACTGCCATTGCGGATGGTGGTGGATGCTCTCAAAGTAGCCCAATGCAAACGGACCTCATTGGGCCTCTAGCGGCCCATTCATCTTCTGCCCAGTCACCGTGGAGCCCTGCGACGACTCCTGCGGCGGCGCCGCGGGATCGGGTGCGTTTAGTTGGCGATTTTTTTTTATTTGGCTATTGTACTAATTTCGTTTGTATTTGTTAATTAGTGTCTAATTATAGACTAATTAGGTTTAAAAGATTCGTCTCGTAGTTTTATACCAAATTGTGTAATTAGTTTTTTTTCATTTACATTTAATATTCTATACATGCGTCTAAATATTCAATGTGACGGAAAATCTTCAAAAAAATTTAGAACTAAGCATGGCCGAACTTGACTGTCGACTGCCGGACTGGACAGATGAACAGATGATACGCTATTTTTTCCTGTGCCGCGATAGCGGATACAGGCAGCAGGCATGTTAGACTATCCGCACTGGGTGCGCTAAAGGCATCCTGCAGGCCATGATACTGGAAAAACCTTCTGCACCAGGTACTCTATCGGGTCCTGTAAATGAGAGGACGACGCTATTCCTGACGCTCTACCACACATGCGCTAAAGGCCAGGACCACACGCATCAGCCTAGGCATTCGGTAATACCGAACTTCGGTTCCACAGAAATTCGGTTCCTTAGAAAATAGGTACTGATTGATTCCGTTCAAAAATTAGTACCGAGGAAATTTGGTTTCGGTACTTCGGTTCGGTTTCGATATTTACCGAATAGTACCAAGCTGATCACAGAGACATGTAATAGCAGGTTTAAAAGCTAATTTTGACATGATTTCATAGAGAATAATAGTGCAAAATAAATATACATATAAAAGTCCACAAAGACTATAAGAGTGAGTACCACAAATACATAATATAATAGTCTACAATAATACAATCAATAATATAACAACACTCAAATTCAGCATATTTCAGGTAAAGAACTGTAACATTTCAGATGTTAAGAAATAATTAAAATGTGATAATGATGCATCATCAAGCATAAGTATCAAGTATTATGCCATAAATGCATTCATATTGCAATAATATATATCATATGTTACATTTATAGCATTGTTGTTGCATATACCATGTCTACGTTGCATATGTAATGTTGCTATATGAAATGTTTCATATGTTTCTTTGTCATGTTCACATATTGCAAATCTGGTATTTTAGTTAATTCCATGAAATGATGGCACGTTGATATATTAGGTTCTTTATGAATTTTTATATGAGAATTGGTTTACACAATTAAAGTTTTATTTAAATAAAAGTTGTAGGGTTAAATGTGCTTTATAATATGGGATCAAGGCTTGATAATATTTTGTAAGTCAAACATGTTTAAAATGGAGCTTCAAGTTTGAGTTTAAATTTGGAATCCAGAACTTGTTGCAAAATGAATTTCTGAAGTCAACCTGGTCAACCAAGAGTGACATTTGGTCAAACATGTGATGCTTGACTCAATGATGCCCTTGAGTGATGGTGTGATCACTAAATAATCACCAATTAATAGAGTATCAAGTTTCAATTTGAAATCTTTCTGAAAACCCTGAAAATCAAAACCCAAATTCTACCCCTTTTTGAATAAATCAAAATCTAAGCAAAATTTAGGAAAAAGTGTAAAACCAAGTTTGTAGATATTTTCAAGGGCTACAAGTTTGGTGTTTTGAGTTTTCAAAGTTTCAGTGTAAAATTTAGAGTAATTTTGAAAAGATTCAAATCTAAAATTTGACCCCTTTTCATCACCCCAATCCAATTTCAAAATGGAGGCAGAATTTGAAAATGTTTTGAATAGTAAAGTTGTAGATATTACCTAGATGTACAACTTTGGTATTTTGAGTTTTTGAAGTTTCAATATAAAATTCAAAGTCATTTTGAATTTACAGATTTCTAGAAAATATCCCCTTTTCAATTCAAATTCAAATTTCAAAATCTAGGCCGAATTGGAAAATGTTTATATTGAGAAAGTTGTAGAACTTTGAAAACTAAACAACTTTTGTATTTACAGATTTTCAACTTTTATAGAAAATTTGAAAGTAATTTGCAAAATGGAGTTAGTGGCAGTTTTGTAAATTTTTCAAAATCGCCTCCAACCACCGGACGCCACCTCCCGCCGTCGCCGGTGATCTTCGAACCGCTTCCAGGCGCACCCGACATCGTCTCCTGCTTCGACGTGGCCGCGCAAGAAGTTGCTGGCACGTCCCCGTTCGTCGTCGGCGCCTATAAAGCCCTTGTCGTCATCGTTTTTGCCTTCTTCTCCCTTCGGTGCCACTGCCGGCCACCTCCACCCGCCGACGCAATTGGCCGTAGCAGAAGCACCACCTCCCAATTCCTCTTGCACTGAGAGTCGCCACTTCCCTACGCACCCAACCAACTCGCTGGAGTCGCCTCTCCTCGCCAGGCACAGCCGCGCGCGTCATTCTCGCCATAGCGGGTTGCCATGGCCGCCATGACCTCACCACCGTGGCCGGCTCACTCAAGAGCATCTCCCGTCTATTCTCTTGGTGTTTCGGATTCCTCTCGATGCCGTGAAGTGTAACGGATCAACGTAATTATACAAGATTAAGTAAGAAAATCTTCCACCGAGGCGGTTAATTTAACAAACTTAAGCCCGTATAACTCGAGATTCCGTGAAATCACGAAGGATTTCAAACCAACCAACATACAACCAGGATCGTACTGATTTAGCAGCCACAGTTCACACGATACATAAAGTTGACCATAAAAGTAGGATACATCGGAGTTCGGAAATAAAAGTTATTACAACATAGTTTAACATAAAGTAGCGGAAGCAAATAGTTTTACGCACACACACTTAGTTCAGTTACAGTGCCAGTAGATAGTCATGGTCCACAAAAGCAGTAGATAAGACAAGCAGAAAGACCCTTGCCCAAGGTCCTAGTTGTCACCCATCGCCGGATACAGACAGTTGGAGCAGTACCCGTAGTACATCTGACCATCTGCAACAACAATGGGAACAACGCCCTAAGTATGAGAATGTACTCAGCTAGACTTACCCGTCATAAACCAGAAATAACATGACACCAAGGAGCATGCAAGGCTTTATATAGTGGACTGGCTTGACTCATTTGCGAAAAGCATAAGTTATTATGAATAACTGAAGATAAGTACTTTTAGCATCATTTTAGGATAACCTATTCAAGCTAGGTAAGCACCTATTGCTAAAACAATCACTTGATTAACCATTAACATCAAAGGTTACCATCTCAGGTTTAGCATTTCCAACATTAACCACCTAACCATCCGTGTTCCATCATTAACACTACGATGCCGTAGCTCGAGTCAAGTGCTCACTAACCGGGAGCGACGGCGATTCGAATCGAATTCCTATCCAGCTGGAGATTTATTCCTCACACAAACCATGCTTCCCCCGTCAGGGTCGCGTAGATCACCAATGACACTTTCCAAGAAGCCACGGGATAACAATCATGGATCGCACTACCCAGGGACCGCCCGACTGCCAGGACGCACCTTGGGCTCACTCTTCGCGTCCCCGTTACACCCCCTTCAGCACCAGTCTGCCAACCCGAGTTTATCCCGACTCGAAAAGTGTCACTAGCTTCGTGGTCGAAAGGTACTTTATTCGGCCAGCTAAATGTGAGGCATGCGTTCAACATGACAAGAGGGACGAGCAACGATCGGTCCTTAATCGACACAAACGAAATCACTATAGTCCAAAACCCTATAAGACTCCGCCCAATCTCCGCTTATCCATAACACTTGGTTACTTTTCAAGATTCACAAATACTGCTAACCATAGCCAGGTATTCACCTATAGCTCGCAGGTGACAGGAAATCACCCGACTTCTACCGATCTAAGCATGGCTAAGAAATTTACTCGATCCTGACCTAATAAGGTAACAGTAATCTGGTGGACAAGGATAGTAATGCAACAATGGTTTCACTCAACTCCTATAACTTAATGCAACAATATATAATTATAATTTAGGTAATAAAGAATAGCTTTTATAAAATAGGAGACTTATAATGCTCCGAGGCTTGCCTCTTTCTAACGAGCTAGGATGGTGGTCGACGCACTCCGGCAGTTCCTCGCCTGGCTCTTCCTCCTCGGGCACCTCCTGTGCCTGGGGCTCTTCCTGGTCCGTCCAAGCCTGCTTCTCCGGTACTGCTGCCTGTGACTCCTCCTGCGATCCTGTATGATGCAAGTGCATAAGTACATGCGAATGATGCATCGGATTATGATGGAGTGATGTGATGACATGAGATGCAGACGAGCACATGGAATGAGCAGTTAAGATAAAACTTCATCTTCTACAAGATAGTCCACGTCATCCAAGAACATGTACCCTAAAGCATGCACATTGCGGTTCCACTAATTATCATACACCTTACATAAGCAAGTGACCCTAAATGACCAAACCTTACCAACCTAACTCATCCACAACATCAGCAAGACATAGTGATGCTTCAAAGATACACCAAACATATTTTATTATTCTTAATTTCTCATAAAGAATAATCATTTATTCCGTATTTAACTAGAGTTGCACAGCAACACCTATCTCTGGTGTAGATAAAAATCTACAAAAATTACAGTAGAGTGCCCTTACTCTAACTAACCTACCACTAAATTTTCATGAGAATTGGATATGTAAAACTGCCTGTACAAAATAAACAAATTATAGCCTAAAAGTGAGCATGAAATTATTTTATACTAGAAAAAGTATCAAACAACAGATTTCACATTTTTTCTAGGTTACTAACAGTAAACTAACATACTACAAAATTTATCATATGTATGTTGTATACAAATTTTGCTCTCTACTAAAAATAACAAATATTATCAATTAAAAGCATTTGAACTACACTTCAAAAATTTCCCACAGAACATGCTTCACTAGCATTTTTCCTAAAAAGTACATCACTAATAAAGACTAATGTAACAAGAATCACATTTTCCCTTTATTATTTTATTTACTACACTTTTTCTAAGATAACAGCATATATAACAATTAAATAAAATTGCACAGTAAAGTGTCACAAAAATAACATAAGATATTTTTAAACTGTAGATCTATTCAAAAGGAACATTTCAAAATTTATTTCATGATTTTTGGAGCTATAAATCTTGAGATACATTTTTTGGAAGCCTTTTTCAAATTTTCTGGAAATCAATTTCTTTTAAAACCGAAAATCAAAACCGGCCTTAAACGCTACGTGCACCCCGCTGTGACACCCGGAACCGAAACGCTGAGACAGACAGGCGGGACCCACAGGTCAGACGGGCCCACCCGTCAGCCGTAGCCGGCCAGAGGCAGCGCGGATGGCCGGGATCTCGCCGCCGGTGAGTCCTCCGACGACGGGGAGGGCACCACCGTGTTCCTCACAGCGACGCGAATCCAGCGGTGCCTAAAGGGTGGCCAGACGAGCTCGGCATCGAGCTCGCCGGCAAGCATGGCGGCTCGGTGGCGCGGGACGCCGTCGGCCGGCCAACTCCGACCGAGAGGGGCCGCGCGGTGAGGTCAGTGAGACTCGTGGTGCAAGTGCGGTGCTCGTGCGCTCGAGAAGTGGGTGAGAAGGGGCGTGGAGGTGTGTGGCCCATGGAGCGGGTCGCTCCGGTGAGCTCGGCCGGAACTCCGGCGAGCCATTACCGCGGATGGAGGCCGAATCCGTGCGGGCCGAGGCGAGCACCGGATGCGCAACGACAAGGCGCAGCGAGGGCGAAGACGGAGGCGGAGGCGGTGAGCCGGAGCGGCGGCTAAGGCGGTTGCGGAGCTCGAGAGCCGGCGATGGCGTGGCGGAGCTCTGCTGCTGCTGCTGCTGGCGGGCGAGGGAGAATGGAGGGAGCAACAGAGGCGGACGAGCGCGCGGAGGGGGGGGTAAGCGGGCGCGGACGCTGCGGGGGCCACAGGGCGCGTGTCGCGCAGCTTCGACTGTGTACGGCCACGCGGCGGCCGAACGCTGCCGCGGCGTCACGACGCCACGCGCGGGCGCGCGCGCGGGAGCGGGAGGGAGACGACGCGGGCGCGGGCCTGGCCACCAGCGAAGCTGGGCCAAAAGGGAAGCCGAAGCCCACAAGTGAAAAATCCGATTTTTCTTTTATAATTAATATTTTTAGATTATTTCTTTGTTTCAAATTCAAATTTGGAGATGAAAAAGGGGTTTTCAGAATTTTGGTCCAAAATAAAAGTTGTTCAAAATTTTATTCTCTACAACTTTCATGTAGAGCACTTTTCAAAATTCTCAGTAGATTTTGAATTTGGGATTTAAAGCTAATTTAAAATCAAAAACTCATTTATTTAGAATATTTTAAAACAAAATTTGAGGAAAACTTGAATTCAAAATTTGCTCCAATAATCAAGTTGATTTATTCTAGATTATATAAAATTGCTACTTCTCAAAAGTACACCAACTTTTTGACACTTATATCAAACTTAGGGTTCCCATTTATTTGTTTTTCAAATTTAATTTGAAAGAGCTACAATTCAAATAATGCTAATCATGCAATGATGTTGAATGCTTATGCTTTGAAATGATAATGCATGCTTAACACCCAGGGGTGTTACAGCCCTCCCCCCTTATAAGAATCTCGTCCCGAGATTTTGAGTTACGAACCATTTATCGAAAAAATCTTTATAAGCGGTTTGAAGATATTCTCCTGTTTCCCAAGAAGCATCGCTCTCATCATGATGACTCCACTGAATCTTATAGGTTGTGACCACTTTATTTCGAGTAACTCGGTCCTTGGTATCCAAGATTCGATCTGGGTGCTCACGATATTCCATATCTGCCTTGATTCGAATACCCTGAGGTTGTATTCTCTCCTCTGGAACACGTAGACACTTCTTCAATTGGGATACGTGGAAGACGGGAAAGATCAAACTCATCTCTTCTGGCAACTGTAACTTATACGCCACGGGACCCTTTTTCTCTATGATCTGGTATGGCCCTATATATCTAGCGGACAACTTCTTTTTAATTCCAAACCGTTTCTTCTTCATTGGGGTAACCTTCAAATAAACATAGTCACCTACTTGGAAATCCAATGGTCTTCTTCTCTTATCCGCATAACTCTTCTGACAAGACTGTGCTGCTTGCATGTTTTGTTGAATAACACGGACCTTCTTCTCTGCCTCATCTACAAAATCAATTCTGTAAAACCTTCTTTCTCCAGGCTCTACCCAATTTAACGGTGTTCTGCACTTCCGGCCATACAAAGCTTCAAATGGTGCCATCTTGATACTCTCTTGGTAACTGTTGTTGTAAGCAAATTCTGCCAACGGTAACCAGGATTCCCATGAACCTCTGGATGATAGAACACAAGCTCTAAGCATATCTTCCAATACTGCATTAACTCTTTCTGTCTGCCCATCAGTCTGTGGGTGGTAAGCCGTGCTACGAATCAAACTAGTGCCCAAACCTTGATGCAGATGTTCCCAAAAGTGAGAGGTAAACTGCGAACCACGATCGAACACAATCGTTTTTGGTATCCCGTGCAATCGGACAATCTCAGCAATGTACTTTTCTGCATATTGAGGTGGTCAGAAACTTGTTTTGACTGGCAGAAAGTGAGCCGACTTGGTAAGGCGATCGACTATTACCCAAATGGAATCATGGCCCTTCTGTGTGGTGGGGAGACCAGTGATAAAGTCCATACTTATATCATCCCACTTCCAATCGGGTACCGACAAAGGTTGCAGAAGTCCTGCAGGTCTCATGTGAAGAGCTTTAACTCTACAACACATGTCGCAACGAGCAACGTATGCTGCAATCTCCTTTTTCATTTTAGTCCACCAAAAACGGGGTCGCAAATCTTGGTACATCTTACTACTTCCGAGGTGAATAGATAGCTTAGAACGATGGGCCTCATCCATCAACTTGTTTTTAAGCTCTCTATCCTTAGGTACTACCAGGCGATCCTTGAACCATAACACTCCTTGGTCATCCAATCGAAAGTGTTTGGTGGGTTCTCTCTTCATCTTTTCTTTGATATGAAAGATTCCCTTATCTGTTTTCTGACCATCAATGATCTGGCTTTCTAGAGTGCAACTGATCTGAATATTATGCAACACAGCAGGATGTAGCAAATTGAACCCTTCTTCAAACAACGGTTGCACATCAATAGCATGAGATTTTCTGCTCAGTGCATCTGCTACTACATTAGCCTTCCCAGGGTGATAGTGCACGTTCAGATTATAGTCTTTTATCAGCTGTAACCATCTCCTCTGTCGCATGTTCAACTCAGATTGGGTAAAGATGTATTTGAGACTCTTATGATCTGTGAAGATGTTACACACATTACCCAATAGGTAGTGCCTCCAAATCTTTAGAGCGTGCACCACTGCTGCGAGCTCTAAATCATGTGTAGGATAGTTAACTTCATGCTTCCTCAATTGTCATGAGGTGTAAGCAATGACTCTTCCATTTTGCATTAGCACATATCCTAACCCATTCTTGGATGCATCACAGAAAACATCAAACGGCTTTTCTATATCTGGTTGGGCCAGAACAGGAGCAGTGGTCAACAACTTTCGCAAGGTACAGAAAGCTGCTTCGCACTCCTCTGTCCATACAAACTTATGATCCTTCTGTAACAGGCTTGTCATTGGTTTGGCAATCTTCGAGAAGTCCGGTATGAAGCGACGGTAGTAACCGGCTAAACCAAGGAAACTGCGAACTTCGTTAACTGAAGTTGGTGACTTCCAGTTCATAACCTCTTGCACCTTACTAGGGTCTATAGAAATGCCATTTTCAGACAACACGTGGCCGAGAAAAGGAACTGTCCTAAGCCAGAACTCACACTTGCTGAACTTAGCATACAGTCGATGTTCTCTGAGTCTAGTCAAGACTATCCTGAGGTGTTCTGCGTGTTCTTCTTCATTTTCTGAGTATATTAGTATGTCATCAATGAACACTATCACAAACTTGTCCAACTCGGGCATGAAAACCGAATTCATTAGGTACATAAAGTATGCAGGAGCATTTGTCAATCCGAAGGACATGACAAGATACTCGTACAAACCATATCTGGTAGAGAACGCAGTCTTAGGCACATCTTGCGGCCTAATCTTTATCTGATGGTACCCTGATCTCAAATCTATTTTAGAGAACACTTTGGCTTTGGACAATTGATCAAACAAGATATCAATCCGAGGAAGAGGATACTTGTTTTTAATGGTCACTGCATTCAGTGGCCGATAATCCACGCACATGCGTAAGGAGTTATCCTTCTTCTTTTTCACAAACAGAGCGGGGCATCCCCATTCGGACGAGCTGGGACGAATCAAACCTTTCTTTAGCAAGCCCTGAAGTTGCTTCTTCAATTCTGCTAACTCATTGGGAGGCATCCGATAAGGCCTTCTCGAAATCGGTGCTGTTCATGGAATTAACTCAATGGCAAACTCAACATCTCGGTCTGGTGGAAGTCCAGGTAACTCCTCTGGAAACACATCTGGAAACACACAGACCACTGGAATCTAGGCTAGCAGAGTAGTTTAGACCGCACAAGATGTGCTAGCTAGGTCTACCCTCCGAGGTAGGACCACCCGAAAGGTGCCTTCCCCACTGCCCACTGGGTTCCTTAAGAGAGATACTCCTTCCTCCAACATCAATTACAACTCCCATCTGATTCATCCAGTTCATACCCATGATCACATCCAAAACTAACCCTGGCATGACTATCAGGTTAAGCTTATATTGCCGGTTTGATATGTTTAGGGTTACTCCCTGAACTATCTGATTAGTCAACAGATCAGCCCCAGCTGAACTGATTTTATATGCACATTCCAATTCAACTATCTTTTGCTCATGCCTCTTAACAAATGCTTGACTTACAAAGGAATGAGACGATCCGGAATCAAACAAAACTACTGCAGGATGATTATTGATAGAAAACATACCAGCTGTCACCGGTTCTCCTTCAGGGATGTCATCCACAGTGGTGTGGTGCATACGAGCTTGATACTGCGTTTGCTGTTCTTAGGGTAGGGACAATACTTCGCAAAGTGTCAGGTTGGTTGCAGTTAAAGCACGGTCCCTTCATTTGAGCCACAGTTCCAGATGAACTGCCTTGTCCTGTCTTTGCTTGAGGCAATGCCATCTTGAACGGCTTCTGGTTCCTCTGGGGTGGCTGAGCATTCTGATTCTTCCTTTGCGGTGGCCTAAACCTTGCACCTGGGGCAGGCGATCGATAAGCTAGGAGGTTGGCCACTGGGGACCTGGACTGGGACGAACCCGACTCGAAAGCCCTCTTACGGATCTTGGAAGCGGCATAAACATTGTTGTTCTTCTCTTGCTTCAGACAGTCACTAACGAAGTCATTGAAACTAGTCCTCATGTTTGTACCCACATGTTTCATCATCTTGGGACTCAGGCCTCTCTTGAAACTAGCGATCTTCTTGGCATCAGTATCCACCATGTCCGGAGCATAACGGCTCAAGTTATTGAAGGCATGCAGATATTGAGTTACAGTCTTCGTGCCTTGATTTAATGCCAAAAATTCCCCAAGCTTCATCTCGGTCAGACCGGGTGGAATGTATGTTCCACGGAAGGCTTCAGTGAACTCCCTCCAAGAGATATGGGCGTGGGAAGGAAAAGTGGTGCGGTGATGCTTCCACCACATTCCTGCCGGACCTTGAAGCTGATGAGCTGCGTACTCAGTCTTCAACACTTCAGTCATCCTCAAGACACGGAACTTATCTTCCATCATATTAATCCATTCTTCTACATCTAAAGGTTCTGCGGCTTCCTTGAAGATCGGTGGACGAGTATCCATGAAGTCCTTAAAACTGTTGTACTAATTTGCTTCGTGCCCACCCGGGTTTATTCCCCGACAGGTGTTATCTGCGATACTGCGCAACGCAGCTTCCATATTCTGTTGCATGCTCTCCATGTTGCGTTGGCTTCCCAGGAATTGTGCGAAAAACTGTTCTGCAGTGTAGGGTGGAGGAGGCGGTGGTGGATCATGGTCATCATTAGCAGCTGCACTGCCACCAGCCTCAGCGGCACCATACACGGTACGGCGAGTGTTCGGCATCTACATATTTTAGCAACAGTAATTATTAGGTGATGTTGTAGAAATTGCAACCGAATGAAAAATTATGCCGAACTGAATTCACTGGAGAGAATAAATTCATACAATAAAACAGGGGCACAATAAGTCATTCTAATTAACACAACATCACTAATTATATTACTTAAAGCACACACATCGCGTCCATTACAACCAAGTTGCCAGCATACATACACTGGACTTTTGACGTTCGGATATCGTCACAAACACATCCAAGCTTTCCAACATTACATCAAGCTTTAGTCTTTCTACTCATTATTACATGTCCAAAGTGCCAATAACGCAAAAGATCATGCAAGCGGAACCTAGTAGCTAGCGCAACAACTACTAGCCTACTCCTCGTGGTCGCTGTCTAGGTCAGAGACGTTGGCGTTGTCGCCAACTGCAGCATCGTCGTGCTCCTCAGCTGGCGCCACGAGCTCTTCAGGATCTTCGTCTTTATCCAAATCCATCTCTGCTGCGCCAGGAAGGTCATAAGGGTTAAGCTGATTGTTCAGCCGATGGACCTCTTCATACAAGTTATCATTGTACTCTTCTGCATCAGCCAGCCGCTGCTCGAGCTCAAACTGTCTAGCTCTCAACACATTCTCTGCGGACCAGGCTTCATTCCTCTGATGGAGCACATGAGCCAACATGCTCTCAGCATTCCTGTGGGCGGTGGTCAGTCGCCCAAGCTGCTCTCTCAGGGCACGTACATCTCCCTCAAAAACCACAGTCCTCTGAGTGGCCTGATCTCTCTGACGAGTCAACTGAGCCATCTCAGCAGTGAGCCTCTCAATCTCGGCGTCGTGATCTCTCTGAAGTTGACAGCGGTCATCACGAGCCTGACCAAGAGCACTAGAAACACGTCTCAGACTACCTTCCACTCCATCGAAGGCCCTCATCACTGCGAACATGGCACTCATAGCGGGGTTGTCACTGTTCTGTGCCTCTGCTGCGCTAATCTCTAGAGATCTACCCCTTTCCTGCTGCCACGAGTCAGTAGAGGGGTTGCCCCTCGGAAAGACTCCAACTATAGCTGCTGCCAACTCCTGAGGAAAGCGATCCATGATATCCCTCAGGATCCCAAAGGCTGCCCTCTCAGCGGCTTCTTCAGGGGTCCTGCCAGTTGACTCAAAACGCCAACCGGTCCACTCAGAACCATCACCTCGGGGACGAACTACTGCCTCCACAGTTACCAAAAGTCCTTCACCCAACCGCTCATTTAACCAAAAGTAGCGGGGCTCCATCCCATCAGGATAGCCTACATAGCTGAGCACTCTCCACAAGAGTGTAGGCATCCCAAACTCTCCAAGAAAAGTGTGGCGCTGGCGAGTGCGCGGAGCAAGCTGATGACGGGGAGCTCTGCCAGTGGACTTGCGGGCTGTCTGCTTGGTACGTGCCATCTGTAGCAAAATTTTATTACAGGGGTGAGAACAGATTTTTAAGTTGGCATTTTTATCGAAATGAGATAAGCAACTTATAAGGGGAGGAACAATGCCATGAATGAAATGCATAACATGATGCATGCACGTTCCGTACGTCCTCACAAACTTAGAAAATCAATAACTACTAACGGAATAAACGGTGGCATACACGATCTCTTGTAACGTAACTAATACGTACTACTCGAAAGCGCTGTTATGTACCTGCAGAAAATCACTTCAGCCCAAACCTCACAATATGAAAATATGCAAGAAAGCAGTAAAGTAAGTTACTCGCTCTACACGCATCCCCAGATACGAGTATAACGGTAACAACTACCCGAATCATTGTCCTATTGACGGCATTGTCACTGCATGACGGAATTCCCCACCAATTGGATACCCTCATACAAACATGCGCATGGCACGTGAGTATTTCAGAATCACATAAGCACTCCCCTAGATCGGCGGTGTATCCGACCATGCTCTCACAACTCTCACTTACCAAGGCGTAGAGGTATTTGATCCATACATTACCACTCAAGTGAATGACACTCATACAATAGCACGCCGTATGAGCGACGAAATTTAAAATATGATGCAAACCCCCAGGTTAGTACTTAAATAAGCCACCCAGAGTCCTTATCGGGCATAAAGGATATGACCACTGGCACACTTTTAAGTTCAAAAGCTTATTTGAAAACACAGTTTTGTTTTTAAATACTCATGTGAACAGTAACATGCTAAACCATGCTCCGATGCCAGCTGTAATGGATCAACGTAATTATACGAGATTAAGTAAGAAAATCTTCCACCGAGGCGATTAATTTAACAAACTTAAGCCCGTATAACTCGAGATTCCGTGAAATCACGAAGGATTTCATACCAACCAACATACAACCAGGATCGTACTGATTTAGCAGCCACAGTTCACACGATACATAAAGTTGACCATAAAAGTAGGATACATCGGAGTTCGGAAATAAAAGTTATTACAACATAGTTTAACATAAAGTAGCGGAAGCAAATAGTTTTACGCACACACACTTAGTTCAGTTACAGTGCTAGTAGATAGTCATGGTCCACAAAAGCAGTAGATAAGACAAGCAGAAAGACCCTTGCCCAAGGTCCTAGTTGTCACCCATCGCCGGATACAGACAGTTGGAGCAGTACCCATAGTACATCTGACCATCTGCAACAACAATGGGAACAACGCCCTAAGTACGAGAATGTACTCAGCTAGACTTACCCGTCATAAACCAGAAATAACATGACACCAAGGAACATGCAAGGCTTTATATAGTGGACTGGCTTGACTCATTTTGCAAAAAGCATAAGTTATTATGAATAACTGAAGATAAGTACTTTTAGCATCATTTTAGGATAACCTATTCAAGCTAGGTAAGCACCTATTGCTAAAACAATCACTTGATTAACCATTAACATCAAAGGTTACCATCTCAGGTTTAGCATTTCCAACATTAACCACCTAACCATCCGTGTTCCATCATTAACACTACGATGTCGTAGCTCGAGTCAAGTGCTCACTAACCGGGAGCGACGGCGATTCGAATCGAATTCCTATCCAGCTGGAGATTTATTCCTCACACAAACCATGCTTCCCCCGTTAGGGTCGCGTAGATCACCAATGACACTTTCCAGGAAGCCGCGGGATAACAATCATGGATCGCACTACCCAGGGACCGCCCGACTGCCAGGACGCACCTTGGGCTCACTCTTCGCGTCCCCGTTACACCCCCTTCAGCACCAGTCTGCCAACCCGAGTTTATCCCGACTCGAAAAGTGTCACTAGCTTCGCGGTCGAAAGGTACTTTATTCGGCCAGCTAAATGTGAGGCATGCGTTCAACATGACAAGAGGGACGAGCAACGATCGGTCCTTAATCGACACAGACGGAATCACTATAGTCCAAAACCCTATAAGACTCCACCCAGTCTCCCCTTATCCATAACACTTGGTTACTTTTCAAGATTCACAAATACTGCTAACCATAGCCAGGTATTCACCTATGGCTCGCAGGTGACAGGAAATCACCCGACTTCTACCGATCTAAGCATGCCTAAGCAATTTACTCGATCCTGACCTAATAAGGTAACAGTAATCTGGTGGACAAGGATAGTAATGCAACAATGGTTTCACTCAACTCCTATAACTTAATGCAACAATATATAATTATAATTTAGGTAATAAAGAATAGCTTTTATAAAATAGGAGACTTATAATGCTCCGGGGCTTGCCTCTTTCGAACGAGCTAGGATGGTGGTCGACGCACTCCGGCAGTTCCTCGCCTGGCTCTTCCTCCTCGGGCACCTCCTGTGCCTGGGGCTCTTGCTGGTCCATCCAAGCCTGCTCCTCCGGTACTGCTGCCTGCGACTCCTCCTGCGATCCTGTATGATGCAAGTGCATAAGTACATGCGAATGATGCATCGGATTATGATGGAGTGATGGGATGACATGAGATGCAGACGAGCACATGGAATGAGCAGTTAAGATAAAATTTCATCTTCTACAAGGTAGTCCACGTCATCCAAGAACATGTACCCTAAAGCATGCACATTGCGGTTCCACTAATTATCATACACCTTACACAAGCAAGTGACCCTAAATGACCAAACCTTACCAACCTAACTCATCCACAACATCAGCAAGACATAGTGATGCTTCAAAGATACACCAAACATATTTTATTATTCTTAATTTCTCATAAAGAATAATCATTTATTCCCTATTTAACTAGGGTTGCACAGCAACACCTATCTCTGGTGTAGATAAAAATCTACAAAAATTACAGTAGAGTTCCCTTACTCTAACTAACCTACCACTATATTTTCATGAGAATTGGATATGTAAAACTGCCTGTACAAAATAAACAAATTATAGCCTAAAAGTGAGCATGAAATTATTTTATACTAGAAAAAGTATCAAACAACAGATTTCACATTTTTCCTAGGGTACTAACAGTAAACTAACATACTGCAAAATTTATCATATGTATGTTGTATACAAATTTTGCTCTCTACTAAAAATAACAAATATTATCAATTAAAAGCATTTGAACTACACTTTAAAAATTTCCCACAGAACATGCTTCACTAGCATTTTTCCTAAAAAGTACATCACTAATAAAGACTAATGTAACAAGAATCACATTTTTCCCTTTATTATTTTATTTACTACACTTTTTCTAAGATAACAGCATATATAACAATTAAATAAAATTGCACAGTAAAGTGTCACAAAAATAACATAAGATATTTTTAAACTGTAGATCTATTCAAAAGGAACATTTCAAAATTTGTTTCATGATTTTTGAAGCTATAAATCTTGAGATACAATTTTTGGAAGCCTTTTTCAAATTTTCTGGAAATCAATTTCTTTTAAAACCGAAAATCAAAACCGGCCTTAAACGCTACGTGCACCCCGCTGTGACACCCGGAACCGAAACGCTGAGACAGACAGGCGGGACCCACGGGTCAGACGGGCCCACCCGTCAGCCGTAGCTGGCCAGAGGCGGCGCGGATGGCCGGGATCTCGCCGCCGGCGAGTCCTCCGACGACGGGGAGGGCACCACCGTGTTCCTCACAGCGACATGAATCCAGCGGTGCCTAAAGGGTGGCCAGACGAGCTCGGCATCGAGCTCGCCGGCGAGCATGGCGGCTCGGTGGCGTGGGACGCCGTCGACCGGCCAACTCTGTAACACCCGTGTTTTTGCATCATGTTAAAAATCACTAAAAATTTAAACTTTTAAAACTTTATAACAAATTAAAACCTTGACTATTTATTTTGCACAAAACCGCTTTGAAAATATATTCCTAAAACCTTGCACTAAAAATCCACCATACACATTTCATGTCCCGTATGAATTAATTATAGCACTAGAGATATTATCTAGGATTAGAAAACTGCCTTGCATTTAAATCGTTGCATTGGAACGTTTGTGTATTTGTTTGAATGCTTGTTTGCTCTTCTGGAATTTATTTGCGGCATCAAAACTATCCCTTAAATTTCCAATTCCATTCTACGAAGTCACAACAAATATTTAAAATCTTTTCTTTGGTTTTCTGGAAAAAAAAAGGAAGCTACTGGACCAAGATATTTTCCGGGCCCTCTGCTGCTCGTACAGAACCAGCTCAGCACTAGCCACTAGGCACTGCCTCCGCACGTGCGTGTCTCCTCTCGGCACTCTGCTGCTCTTGCCGTATGAACGACACAGACCAGCATGCACACGCATCGTCTTTCCCGGTTCCCCGTTTCGTCTTCCTCCCGCAAGCTCGTCGACAGCTCAAACGCGCCGTACACTTGCTAGTTCGACGTGGCCACTGCATCGCTGCCGCGCCTGGCATTCTTGCCGGCAAAAATCTTCCTCGCCGGAAAATATCGGCCGCCTCCCCCACCGCCTTACTGTCCCGGAGCTGGAGAAGTTGAGTACGGACGCTAGCTGTCCCTCCGAGCCGTCACATCCACCTGCTGCTGCCAGCCTACCATGCCGGAAAATATCGGCCGCCTCCCCACCGCCTTACTCGCACCTATAAAAGGCCGGCGAGGCCACCGTGGCTGGACACCTCCGTCAAACTCGGACGCAGGAAACTTGAGGACGAGCTATGCTTCTCTCTGGCTGCTTGCTCCAGCAGTGTCAACGAGCAGAGCTTGAGCTCGCTTACCGCGGAGTCCTTGCCCTCGCCGTACACGAACCCGCCGACACTACGGGAGAACCGAAATTTCCCGAGTGTCTATGGCTTCCCCGAGTGCCAAAAAACGTGCACTCGGGGAACTAGCTCTTCCCCGAGTGTTGCACTCGGGGAAGAAATGCACTCGGGGAAGAGAGACTTCCCCGAGTCTCTTCCCCGAGTGCCCCAGATTTATAGACACTCGGGGAAGAACGACACTCGGGGAAGGTCCTCTTCCCCGAGTGTTGCACTCGGGGAAGAGAGGCACTCGGGGAAGAAAATTATACATGACGGCCACCCTTCACACGCCGTTACATTTTTAAGCTTCCCCGAGTGTCAGAATGTAGCACTCGGGAAAGAGGCCTCTTCCCCGAGTGCCTCCTCCTGGCACTCGGGGAAGAATTTTTATTTTTTTTTGTTTTTTTGCTCAAGTTTTTTTTGATGCCTTCCCACATCATTTCAAACTTCTTGTTTAAATTTGGGATAATTTTGACTTTGTTTGGTATATTTCGTTAGTTTTTTTCGTTTCTTTGAATTTTTTTTTCACACCTCCGATTTGAACTGCAGGTGCATAAAATAATGGAATATGGTGATTCAAAAAATCATATTCATATTATTTGGTGTATGTTGAGTCCGTTTCCAGGAAGCCACATGAAATGTCAACCATCTTGTCGCCGTACCATCGCGAACAACTTGCGGGAAAAGTGTATTTAAATTATATAAAATCCAAACGAAGTTCGAAAATCACGAAACTTGACTGGGCGTCGTGTTATAGCATGTACAAGCTACGATAAAAAATTGAGAAGGTTTCGAGCAATTAGCAACGTCGGATGCCTAAAACTTAGACATCTCCACATGTGATCACATGAGATCACATGAGAAGATGTCTGGGTTTTAGGCATCCGACGTCGCTACTAGCTCGAAACCTTCTCAATTTTTTACCATAGCCTCTACGTGCGACAAAACGACGCCCAGTCAAGTTTCGTGATTTTCGGACTTCGTTCGGATTTTATATAATTTAAGTAATTTTTTCCCGCAAGTTGTTCGCCATGGTACGGCAACAGGAGGCTCGACATTTCATGTGAGTTCCTGGAGACAACCTAAACATACACCAAATATCATGAATATCATTTTTTGAATCACCAAATTCTAATATTTTGTGCACCTGCAGTTCAAATTGGAAGTGTGCATAAAAATTCAAAGAAACGAAAAAAACTAACGAAATATACAAAAAAAAGTCAAAACTACACCAAATTTGAACAAGGAGTTTGAAAATAATGTGGAAAGGCGTCACAAAAAAAATGATAGAAAAAAACAAAAAAAAAGAAAAATCCTTCCCCGAGTGCCAACATTTGGCACTCGGGGAAGAGTCTCGTTCCCGAGAGCTAAAATGGTGGCACTCGGAGAAGATTTTTTTTTAAAAAAGAAAAGTGGCCGGCCCAACCTTATCCACCCCGCGCTCCCCACCAGACAACCGCGCCCTCCCTGCCTGCCCACACAACTGCACAAGTGCACGCCGCAAAAACGCCTTGCCCTCCCGTCTCCCTCACGACGCATCTCGGCCGGTCGCCGTCTCCCTTGCGCCGCCCACCCCTACCCTGCCTGGCCCTCCCTCGCTGCTGGCGTCACCTGCCGCCAGCTCCCTGAGCCCGCTGCCCTCTCCTCTCTCTGCTTCCACCCGGGGCAGCGGCCTCCTCTGCTCCCGTAGGAACCCTAGCCTAGCTTCGAGTGGCGGCGGCGCGACGCCTTGGCGAGCGGCAGCGGCGGCACTAGCGCACCGCGCCAGCGCGCACGGCCGGCTCCAGTCCTCCAGGGGCAGCGGCAGGCTGGCAGCAGCACACAGCAGCCGGCGCCTGGCAAGCGGAAGCACACTGCCCAGCCTCAGCCGGCAGCACGCACCACGGCTGCACGGCACCGGCCGGCGGCAGCACGCAGCAGGCCAGCAGCGACCGCCGACCAGCGAGGCAGCGAGGACTGTTCCTGTAAGCTGAGATTCAGGTTTCGAATTTCCTATTCAATTTGTTGGGCATATAAATTTGTCCCTAAATTACTTAGCCTAGTTTCTTGATTTTATTTTAGGTCTCAAGTATGAAGAGGAAAAATAGTGGTACTAATTTAAGAACTTTCTTGCAAAGGGAAGAATCAGTCACGCGATGAGGTTGAGCAAGAGGGAGTTATATGCTCAATGTTGATGCTACTGGAAGTTTTGGCAGCAACTAAATGTTGAGTTATCAGATCTGAAATTGTGTATTCATTTTTTTAAGCAGCTACTGGAAGTTTTGAAGATGGATGTTTTTAACTCAAAAAAATGCCAGTAGGTGCCTTTCTTTAGCTAGTTGTGAGGATTTCTGAACCTAGGCATCCTAACATATTTGGTCTGAACTGAGACATACTAGCAATATTTTGATATTTATTTTCTCCAGAAATTGAAGGATCAACATTGTTGTTTTATTTCGATCTATAGGTATCTAACTATTAACTTTATGGTTGTATACCAAAAACATCACCGGTGAAGCCACATCACCCTTTTCACTGCACAAACTCTCACAGTTTACTGTTCTTCACAGCAGTAACGGATCACAAAACACTATTTATACCCGTTATGACTATCTCAACAGTTACGTGTCCCAAAACACTGTTCCTTCCCCAAGAATTGTCCAAGCCCTTTGTGTTAATCTTTCTAAAGGATTTATCTTATCTAACTATGAAACATAATACTGTCCATGGCAAAGGCTTATTTTCCTCTCATTCATCTTATTTATATTGTTACAGACACATTTCCTTCTTATGTACTTAGATGTAGATATGGTTGTTTAATTGGATTTTTTCCGCTGTAGTTTTCGACTGGTGCTTGAAGTCATCAACAAGTCTATTCAGCTGCTTACACAATCTTGGCCTCAGGATGACAGGAAAAATGCACGGCTTCTTTTATGATGATGTTCTAGTTTCAGCTGCCTTTTTATGCAGACAAGATACATCGTTTCAGATTGATTGTGTGTGTGTTCAGATTCAACCAGTAAGGTTCTCATAATGCAAACTTTGCCGTCTTTATTGGCTATATGGAAAACCATTACACATTTTCGTATATGGAAAACCGTCTCACTATAGCCTGTACCATGGATATGCGCCGGTTCAATTTGATTAATATAATAACCATGAACAGAGTAACCATACATTTGAACTTTTGTCCCATCGCTCATACTGCCTTGAGGTCCTCATGCATGAAAAAAGAAAGTTTTGACTACCTGAATTACAGGCTTCCACGACAGAGTCTTATTTCTGTACTCATTCATCTTATTGATATTTTTGCAGGCTCATCTCCTTCCTATGTACTCACATGTAAATATGGTTGTTCAATTCGATTTTTTCCCACTGTGGTTTTGGACTGATGCTTCAAGTTATGAACATCTATTCATCTGCCTAGACAATCCTGGCGTCAGAATGATAGCAAAATGAATGCCTCCTTTTATGGTGCTGTTGCAGTCTCAGCTTCCATTTTATACTGACAAGGTACACCATTTCTGATTGACTTTGTGCGTGCCCTCAGAAGCACTAATTTTTCACTCTATGATACAAACTTTGCTATTTTTATTACATATATGGAAAACCGTCCCATACACATTTTGCCATATGGAAAACCATGTCGTTATAGCATGTATCACGGATATGTGCCACTTTAAATACATTATTAGAATAACCCAGAACAAAGTAGCTATATATTCGAATTTTGATACCATTGCCCATACTGCCTTGAGGTCCTTATGCATAAAAAAGTGAAACTTTTGACTACCTGAATTACAACCTCCTGAACAAAATTGATGCGCCTCCTGAGCAAGTTAAATTAATTAAGCATGCATTTTTACCATCATCGGTTTGTGATTATGAGGATAACATACTCAGTAATTGCTATTAAGTTTGCTAACAACAAGGCTACTATTCAGTGCATGTTCCTCAGTTATGTCTACAGCCCATTTTACTCCTCCCGTCAGTGCAATACAGGTGCTTTTCTGCAGTTTCTATTAACTGTATCTCTTGCTGCTTTCACTAAACATATGTTCCTGTCTCAAACCTGTTAAATCCATGTATTTCTTCTGAATGGTTCACCGGACAGTGGCGTTACTGCCCTGTCAGCCTCCGACTTCGTCATTGCAATTACTGAAAACTTAAAAAATTGTGTAAGTTTGTTCTATATTTCTCTAACAGCTTACTGCAACAATATGGAGCCCTGGACGAGTCAGACATTCAACAAATAACTCTTGCTTGGAGCAAAATTTGGTGTTACAGTTTTCAGAATGCAGGCGTCATTGTTCTGCTAACATTCTCCACTGAATATTTCTCTGCCTTTGTGTGCAGCCCATTGACTGTGTGTAGACACTCAAAATATGTCTGCTAACCGAATCTTTCATGTCTAAGTACCTCTATTTTATTGACTTATGATGGCCTCTATATTTTCCACTATGTAGTATACAATTACTACTATATCTATAAATTTAGAGGGTACTCATACCAACATTTCTTAACATGAATCCATGTCAGGCTTGTGGAAAGTTGTTTATTATCAAATAAGTTTGTTATACGAAGCAGAATGGTGTGTGCTCTTTTACGGTATATGCAACGGCCTTGTGCAGTAGGAAATTATTTTTTATGTCAGCATACACAATTTCCAAACAGGCATGCCTTTAGGTTACATCAAGTTTGGCATGCTACTTTCCTTGGAGTAGAAATTTGTGGACGTAATGTGGTGTTCAGGTGTTCAGTATCACCCAGCAACATTTTTTGGATGAGTTATCTTTGCTTAATGCTGATTAGATGATATCCACTGACTCTTCAACTATGTACACTGACTCTTCAACTGTGCAGATTATTTCTGGGCTTTAGAGCATCGACAGGAGCAGTGTTGCATCTGTTGGCACAGCTGCAGATAAGGTGTGAATGATGCATCCACTTTTCAATGCTTATTACTAGTTGCTATTTTGTTCTTGCAAACTTCTTTGAGGCTAAATTATGTGAAAAATAGGCTTATGTTACACTGTATATCGAACGCTCTATTGAGCCTATAGATTGTTGTATTGGTCATCTGTAGTGTCAATTGATAAGTTCAACTATGGGTTCACTAGTTGGAGAAATGTTAATTGCAGAAAATTTCTATTGGGTAGTGTTTGTTTACTCTTGTGTTATACCCAAATGGAATGCCAATAAATATCATCAGAAAGCTAAATTTACTAAGCAATTAATCCTCTGAATGTCTAGCAACTGATGTTTGAATAAGCTCATCTGATAGCAATTCTTCAAAGAATTTGGCTATCGTGGCCCGGTAGAAATGTTGTTGCTGCTCCTAGTGCCTTGCCAATTATGTTTCCTGCCTCACATGTATCTGAAGCTACTTCTAGATCATAACTAGGGAATTCTTTTCTTTTCAATACAATGGGGTGTATCCCTCTCTCCTGGAGTTGTTTAACTTAACTGTAACACCCCAATTTTTCCACTAATCTTACTGAACAATGATAAGGCTAATAATCTGGAAAATTGATAATTAAATACATCTTGGAATGAAGATACATAAATCATATATATATATGTTAATTCTTGGAACTAATTATGTACATGAGGAGCCGCATGAGAGGCACTCGGGGAAGAGATTTTTTAAATAAAGAAACCAATTTCTTCCCCGAGTGCCGCATGAGAGGCACTCGGGGAAGAGGTTTTTTAAATAAAGAAACCAATTTCTTCCCCGAGTGTCGCATGAGAGGCACTCGGGGAAGAGGTTTTTAAAATAAAGAAACAAATTTCTTCCCCGAGTGTCGCATGAGAGGCACTCGGGGAAGAAATTTGTTTCTTTATTTAAAAAACCTCTTCCCCGAGTGCCTCTCATGCGACACTCGGGGAAGAATTTTTTTTAAAAAAAAATCAAAATTCTTTCCCGAGTGTTGCACTCGGGGAAGAAATTAAAAAAAAACTGATGGCAACGGCTATTGGAGTGGACGGCGTCAATTCTTCCCCGAGTGCCGGGACGGCACTCGGGGAAGCCTTCCCCGAGTGCATGTTTTTTGGCACTCGGGGAAGAGCTCTTCACCGTGACGAGATTTCCCGTTAGCTCTTCCCCGAGTGCAACACTCGGGGAAGCCTTCCCCGAGTGTTTTTGCCTCTTCCCCGAGTGCATTAGGCACTCGGGGAAGCGCCAGCCTCCTGTAGTGCGAAAGCAGGCACCGCCACGCTAGGACGCCGAGGACGCGCGAAAATGACACCGGAGCTGCTGCTACACCGGTCCGTGACGCCGTCGTACCCGCACCTCGATCTTCTCGGCAAGCATCGTCGTAGGAGCTGCCCTCGCCTTGAACCGCCAACGGCCGCACGGACAAGAACCCCACCGGAGCCGGAGCATGACACCGCTCCGCTCCCTGCTCCACCGCCACGGTCGCTCGGAGTCGCCCTCGCCTCGGCTGCCGACTCCGCGCCGGAGCTGAGCGCCGCAGGGCATTGCCGCCCGGCTGCCGCGGCCGGCTCGTGCCGAAGTTGAGCACAGCCAGCAGCAAGGGAACCGCGGCCGCCAACGAGTTGACCACCGCCAGAGCCGAAGCTCGCGCCGTCGAACACCGTGCTCGCTCTCCTGCCCGAACTGGCCCCGTACCGGAGCCGAGGACCGAGCTACCGAGGCCGACCTCCTGCCGCTGCCGCGTCTCCCTTCCTCGTCTCTCTACGCCGCTCGAGTGTTGCAGTCAGCCCCACCCCGGAGCCCATAGCCACCGGTGCCGAAGCTGCTGCCACCGAGCCGTCCCTCTGCTCTGCTCTGTTCTCTCTCTCCTGATCGAACGGACGCAGGAGGAAACGTGAACAGGATAAGCCTCAGGAGCCGGGGTACTTGACCACGTCACTCCAACCAATGGGGGCACGCCATGCCATCTCGCGGACCCCAGTGCACATAAACCGGAGGGTGGAAGCAAGCGGTTCAAGAACAGTGCCATGCAAAGCCTACGTCTGACTGGGAGTGCACGCCGAAGGTGCACGCAGGAGCTGAGTAAGCCTTTCCTCACATAGAAAAAAAAATCGATAAATAATTTCTAATTTCCTTCCAGGATGTCTTTTTCCGTAAACCTTTGAAAATCCATATCTCCTCTGTCCCAAATTCAAATCCCACAATCATTCCACCAAAAACATTCTAAAATCAAATCCTTCTCACCCATATCCTTTTTCATAATTTTTGGTGCCCATTTAAATTCTAGATATGATTGCTTTTCTTTTCTTTATTTAAATATTAATCCGTAGTTGCATAACCCGTAGTAGTAATTCGTCGCCGTAGTACCCATCACTCATTAGGACCAACTTGTCTAGGACCGTTGATTGCTTATGCTTGTTTTACATGCCTTCCTTGTTTTTTTTTGTTTGGGTTCTCTTGTTTGTCGACGCTAAGCCGCGTAAATAGAAGATGTAAAGAAAACCCGACAGAGTCTAGAAGACGGAAACAAGAGATATATGAATCAGAGAAGGGTATACTTGGCATCGAGTGAAGGCAAGTCCTGACTCCCACCTCCCCCTTTTCCCTCCATATATTATGCCACATCCATCCGGCTACCTCTTTATTCTCTACATAAATTTACCACTCCTAAACCACTCCCTTTTCCACCGCCCCACCACTATCATATTTCACCGCTTCCACTATATTCCACCACTTCCACAATAAAGCCTTCCACTCCCCTTTATAATTGATTATTTAATTAAATTAATCATAAATGACGTTATCCATATTATCATGGGAACCAATGTTATGAGCATATATGACATATGATGAATATTGTGATAAACAATGAATATTGTGACATATGATGAATGTCGTGATATATAATGAATAATGGGATATACATGCTATGAGCTTTATGGATAACCTAAGAGTATAGATGTTGATTGAACTGGTAAGATAGAACTTATTTCTGATGGGAGCGAGTGGGGATATTTCACATGGTGTGGACTATCCTTTTGGGCAGGATCGCCTAGTGAGGGTTCCTGTTGGGAGATACTCGCTTCGGTCATATAAGGACCGGTTCATTTGCCATCTCGCCTAGCCAGATTTTCATACAGCCATATGTCTATATGGGTAGACTTGATCTCACACCCCGTTAGATAGAAGTATAAATTCTACTAGGAGGCCGGAGTGGCAACGGACTATCAGGAGACGACACGGATGCTGGGTGATCTTCCGTGATCTGGTCGGCATGGATGCTATGTGATCTTCCATGTAAAATTATTGTTGGGCCGTGTGCGAGCCCCTTTGTATATATATATATATCTATTGGATGCTGTGTGATCATCCAAGTCGTTGTTCATTGGATGCTGTGTGATCATCCAAGTCGTTTCCGACCCCTGAGAAGCCGTGGTAGAATTATATGGAAATCTAAGGTAGCACCATCCGGGTACGAGGTCTCGTTAGGCCAGTTGCAGCCAGTCGCGATGGTGTTGGACTGTGCCTATCATGTGGGGAAATTTGTACAACCTCTGCAGAGTTTCCTGAATCTATTCGAATAGCCACGTCATTGGAATGGGCAACCGCTGGGATGAGGTCTCAAATGATTAGACATTTTTATGTAAAGAAACTATGACAATCTGGTAAGTTGCAAGTTATTAATTATGGTAAGTTATAACTTATAAACTCCGGGAACTGGCGAGAAGGGTTAATACTCTCCCAGGGCCCAAACCTCCATTTTATATCACTCTACTACTACCATATAAAATTCTACCATAAGACCACCTCCACAAATAGCCTCCGCCATTCTACTCACCTCTACCCCAAAGTTAGGACTTGCTGAGTACTTTATGTACTCAATCCCCTCTATTCTATATTTTTTAGGAGCTAAGCTACAGGAGTACATACAAGGATGAAGCTATTGAAGCGATGCCAGGATGGAAAGACAAGAGTACGTATGAGGACAGAGATGTACGATTATGCAAAGGAGCTACTCGAGGACCATTAGGATAAAGATGTAGGATTGAGCTTAGGAATAAGGTTTACGTCCGCACTCCAAGTTGCCTGTAGGAATGGAACCACGTCGTTATAGGACCGCTGGATTAGAACTCTGATGTATATTATCAGGCCAATGGCCCAAGTTATGTAATATGAACTTTGTAGTGTGTTTCCCCATTATCAATAAAAGTATGGTTTTTGATATCAATCTTGTTCGATCTGTGCGTATCAGCTACTGATCCAGGGACTGATACATGATGCACAGTGGACCCTAAAGTAGGGGCCCGATAAACTCCGACCGAGAGGGGCCGCGCGGTGAGGTCATTGAGACTCGTGGTGCAAGTGCGGTGCTCGTGCGCTCGAGAAGTGGGTGAGAAGGGGTGTGGAGGTGTGCGGCCCACGGAGCGGGTCGCTCCGGTGAGCTCGGCCGGAACTCCGGCGAGCCATTACCGCGGATGGAGGCCGAATCCGTGCGGGCCGAGGCGAGCACCGGATGCGCAACGACAAGGCGCAGCGAGGGCGAAGACGGAGGCGGAGGCGGTGAGCCGGAGCGACGGCTAAGGCGGTTGCGGAGCTCGGGAGCCGGCGATGGCATGGTGGAGCTCTGCTGCTGCTGCTGCTGGCGGGCGAGGGAGAATGGAGGGAGCAACCGAGGCGGACGAGCGCGCGAAGGGGGGGTAAGCGGGCGCGGACGCTGCGGGGGCCACAGGACGCGTGTCGCGCGGCTTCGACGGCGTACGACCACGCGGCGGCCGAACGCTGCCGCGGCGCCACGACGCCACGCGCGGGCGCGCGCGCGCGGGAGCGGGAGGGAGACGACGCGGGCGCGGGCCGGGCCACCAGCGAAGCTGGGCCGAAAGGGAAGCCAAAGCCCACAAGTGAAAAATCCGATTTTTCTTTTATAATTAATATTTTCAGATTATTTCTTTGTTTCAAATTCGAATTTGGAGATGAAAAAGGGGTTTTCAGAATTTTGGCCCAAAATAAAAGTTGTTCAAAATTTTATTCTCTACAACTTTCATGTAGAGCACTTTTCAAAATTCTCAATAGATTTTGAATTTGGGATTTAAAGCTAATTTAAAATCAAAAACTCATTTATTTAGAATATTTTTAAAACAGAATTTGAGGAAAACTTGAATTGAAATTTTGCTCCAATAATCAAGTTGATTTATTCTAGATTATATAAAATTGCAACTTCTCAAAAGTACACCAACTTTTTGACACTTATATCAAACTTAGGGTTCCCATTTATTTGTTTTTCAAATTTAATTTGAAAGAGCTACAATTCAAATAATGCTAATCATGCAATGATGTTGAATGCTTATGCTTTGAAATGATAATGCATGCTTAACACTCAGGGGTGTTACATGAAGCTCATGCGCTCTTTGTTTTTATCTCTACCATAGCAATCGAGCTAGAACGCCATCCTTCTCACCGATGAGCAGAGCGCCGCCGCAGCCGTCGTCACCGTCGATCTCAGCTCTCTGATCGACTTCGTCTTCAACCGGTTAACTTTTGAAGTCACGGTGAGCATCCTACAGCTTCCCCAGGCTTCTACTAGCTCGATTAGGGTCTCTAGGGGCCGGAACGTCCTGGCGCCGCCGTGCTCTGCCATGGCAGTCCGCCATAGACACGGGCAACCTCTTTGCTAGGCCTTAACTGCTTGCTTAGCGAGCTTGGTGTGTTCACCGGAGCACGGGGGACCTATTGGAGTTCTCCCCATCACTGTTAACCCCGCCGTCCGTCGTCTCCCGCCTCGCCGGAGCTTCCTCGAGCCGCCATGGCCACCGCCGCACTCGCTGCCGTGCTTAGCTCGCTCAACCGTCTTCGCCAGAGGGTGCGCGGAGTCGTGCTGAGTCCATAGGTACCAGCCACGCCGCCGGGAACCTCGCCGCCGCGAGAAATCGCCGGTCAATGGCCGGT
The DNA here is from genome assembly GCA_038087645.1 of Saccharum hybrid cultivar R570. Lineage (NCBI taxonomy): Eukaryota > Viridiplantae > Streptophyta > Magnoliopsida > Poales > Poaceae > Saccharum > Saccharum hybrid cultivar. The sequence continues at coordinate 10,514,959 of JAQSUU010000112.1, read as the reverse complement.
GTCGCCGTGGTCAGCACGGCTGACCACTGGGCCTGACCTGTCAGCGACGGCAGAGAGAGAAAATGAGTTTTTCCATTTCCAAAAAATGCTTTTAAGTGCTTAAACTTGTTTAATTCATAGTAAAATAATTAGAGCTCCTAAAGTTATGAAAATTTTTGTGTAGCTTCATGATGATGATATCTATCTAGAAAAAATATTAAACCTAGAAAATGGATAGTTTTGGTATGAGATAAAAATACCTCTTTTAATTAATAAATGCATGTTTCATGATTTTTGTAGGCCAAATTAATTATCAAAAAGTTATGAAAATTGTTTTACCACTATTTCATGATGTAACCAACCTACATAAAAATTTGGAGCTCATTTAGACAAAATTGATTTTATACTTAATTTATGCTTAATTAGTTAATTAATTAATCAGGTAATTAATGCTTAATGACTTAGGGTTTGTGTGACTTTGAGATTGATTGTTGACCTTGGATCATAAACATATGATGATCCTTGGCACCCTAATTAAGTTGCTTGATGCTCATGTTAACCTTCTAATATGTAAATAGGGTATGTTAATGGTATTCATGTACTTAATCAAAGTCATTAGTGTTAACCACTTAAAGAACCCTAGTTGTAATGATAGATTAGTGTTGTTAGTTTGCAACTGTACCGCGAAGGAAAGTTGTACTCAAGTAGATAACTAATGTTTATCATTTCTAAATGTCTCTTGTATGCTATGCTTTGCTCATCATCATGCATCATGACATGCATTCCATCATATTAAGCCTCACATCATTTGTATACCTGTAGTGCATACGAGTGTTTTGGATCATGTCGATCAAGCTTTGGAGAAGGTGATCCACCCGTAGTGTTGGTGTCAAACTTGACTTCTATGAAAACTAACCACCGCTGCAACGAAGGCAAGCCCCGAACATACAACTACTCTTTTGTTTCATAAATGCTTTATTACACTTTAAGTCTAGTGTAATGTGCATTAAGTTAGTAGGAGTTGGTTGATACCGTTGTTGCATAATTACCTTGATCTACGCTTATATCCAGATGATATCCCACTAATATATGTAAGTTGATCTCTTATGCTTAGTAATGCTTAGACTACGGTAGAAGTCGAATGGTGGTTTCATCGTTCGCGAGAAACAAGTTTACCTTTGCTTCCCCTGACCTAATGACGGGTCATGAGAGCATATGAATATGAATATGAATATGGTAATATTAAGCTAAGACCGGGCGGGTGGCTTGCATCGTGAAATGAGTCGATGTAGTGCTCCGCCTGTGTCGATTAAGGACCGTACCGTTGGAGGCCCGCCTGTGTTTCGAGAATTTGCAACTGACCGCATGCTCCAGTAAGCCTAAGACCTCGGTAATGCCAACATGTGAACAGCCAACCACGCACTGGGAGTGGAGAGATGGCGAGAGTAGTGTGTACCCTTGTAGCCAAGGGCTGGATTGGAGGTGTACTATACTCTCGGGTGGCGCTGGATCCGGTCACGTTATAGAGGATCCGAGTGAAGGTTGATTTATGTAGGTTAAAGTCCTACATATCTCGTGTGGTTAGGGATCCCCAGCTGGGTTTAATCGGTTCGAATCGTCGTTGCTCCTCGATTATGGAGACTCGATCACCTGACCTACATCGTAGTTAACAATGGAACATGGTGATTATGGAAATGAGATGAAAAAGAGATGGATATGAAATGTGATGCTTGATACAAGTGATTGAGATAGAATAGGTGCAAATCTACCTATAATAAGCTTCACTAAAATTGATGCTAAAACTTGTTTAAAATATTGAAAGTAAGGATCCACGTATAGTAAAGCTTTTCTGCAAAACTCTTTTCTAGCTCTACTATTTTCCTTAAAGCCAGCATATCCTTGGAGTCTTTTCTTTTCGTCGGGTAAGTCTTGCGGAGTACAATTGAGTACTTAGGGTTTGTTAACCCCTGTTGCAGGTGCTGACTGGTACTGCTAGTCAGGTCATGTTGGTGGGTTCGATATGATCTGGTTATCCTCTCCTGACTTAGGTGCTCTACCTACGTTATCTTCTGTAGTTCTACTCGACTCCCGCCATTTAAGTTAAGTTTCTAAAAAGTTAACTTAATCATGATTTGTAAATCTATTGATGTTATTCTTCCGCACTCTAATGTAAAGTTTTGTAACAAATGTTGTAATGTTGTAGTTACTCCTTTGTTGATCCTGTGTGAGTTGTAAAAATGTGGATGATTCGGGTTTCCCGAGGACACCTGACAGACTTCTTAAGTATTGTGGTACACATGTATGGTGGTTAGAGGTCTTTTAAGACGATAACAAGTACATGTGGGCCATATTATTTAGGAGGTTCTGCCACAAGAACCGAATTTACCTTGATAATTTTAGTTCCTAGGAATTAGGAACCGAATAGGGTACCGAAAAATTCGGTTTCGGTATTTTCGGTTCGATTCTCGGTATTTTTTTTGCCCAGGGCTACACACGCAGGAGTGACAGAACACACATAGCAGCAGCATGCACCACATGCAGTAGCGGGCCTCATTTTTTAAACCAACTAAAAAAAATGTTATAACTCACAAACCGAAAAACTAAATTAAATTCCGATTGCACCATTAAATTCGTTTCAATAAATCTTTCAAAACAAGATCTAACTTGGATATATTTAGATAAAATTTATTATAAATATGTGGGCCCCACTGTTGGTAGTTGATATAGAGTATGAGATATAGAGGATGGATGAGTGCGGGAGGAAATGATATAGAGTAAAGAATCTCGATGACTAGGACAGAATATTCCTTTTAGAGGATGAATTTAGAGTACGAAGAGTGCGGGTAGTCTTACGCCATGACTGACCATATCTGAGTCCACTTTTTCAACCATTCGATTTGCATTGAACCAGCTAGGTCCAACGTCTTTTTTATCCATACCACGTGCTCCCTCCATCCCACAATACTTGTCGTTTTGGAACCAGCACGACTACCAACGACAGTGGCAAAAGACCTGCACGCCCCTACTCTGGTGTCCAGTCCTTCCTCCATCTCCACACATTATTTCCTATAGTTTGTTCCGGTTCACTCAAATCTAGATTTCTGACTCCGATGCAATGGTGCTCCTTCCCTGTATGAGGGCCACGCACGCGAGAGGGAGGGGCCGGTGGAGAAGAGGGAGAGCGCCGGTGTTGGTGGTGACCGGTTGGGGAGGCGATGGTGGCGGAGGTGACCGGCGGGGGAGGCGATGGCGGCGAGGGTGATGCGCGGTGGAGGAGGCGACGGCTGGTGGCGAGGTACCGGCGGAAGAAGCCCTACGGCTGCGCCTCCTCCTTGCCCAGCGACTGAGCTTGCCTGAGGTCACGGCGCCATGGATCTTGAGCTGGGTGTTGACCTTGGCTGAGCCTGGATCTGGGCGGTGCGATGGATGGGGAAGAAAGAAGGGGGTGGCACCCGCTCGGGATGCACCGCTCGACGTCGGTCGCTCCACCTCTGATCCAGATCGGCCACACAGAGGACGACCACTTCGCCTCGACTGCTGCTCCGTGTAGGAAGAAGAGGACAGGTGCGGCGGGCCTCCTGGGATGGAAGAAGAAAGAAGGGAAGAGAACCGCGAGCACCACGCCTCGACTCCTCCCCACCGTCAGTTGTTTTCATTTTTCTATTCATAGCAGTGGAGGACACGGAGATGATGGATGGGATCGATGGTGTACTATACGTAGAGTTGGACCACCCTATACAAGCTAAAACATCTTCCTTTGTGGTACTTTTTTTGAATGCCAGAACATCCTCTATTATGGGACGGAGGGAGTATATGTTCTCCCTCCATCCCTGATTAAATCAACTTCTACGAGGTGTAAGACAGATTAATGCTACGTCAAGGGCCCCTTTTATAGAGCCAGAAATTCATGAGCTGGTCTTTGCAATGGAACATAATAAAGCTCCTGACCTGGATGGCTTTCCAGTTGAGCTCGTCCTGTTCGCTTGAACTACTTCAGCGGTACTTTTCAGTCAACGAACAGTGTTTTTCTCTCACAATAAATCAACATAAGCATCAGCATAAGTCAAATTTCAGCGAAACAAACATTTTTGGGGTCATAAAAGCGAACTTGTTGCAAATGTTTCAGGATCTGTGGATGCTAGATGTTGGGTTAAAATCATGCGTCAATCGAGATGAGACGAGGATAAGTGGACCGTCTTTCTCCTCCCTAGCAACAAGTACAATGGAAGGGTATTTATAGTGGGGAAACCTTCGACGACTCAGGCTACCTTCTCGTCATGCCCCTCTTAAAACACCATTTAACTTGACGCGTTGCATTTCCTAAAGGGAAACATACTCTTTTCATCACGCCATTGGCCCAATGGACCAGCCTCGACCTTCATTCTTCGAGACCTTGTTTCTTTAAGACCTTCATCTCCCCCTCGCTTTGTTGTATGGGACTTCGCTTCTTTGAGACCTTAACCTGATGCCACAACATGATTCAAGTGCAAGCCACCCACTAGCCCATTCGCTCATCAGTCTTGTCTCTTTATCTTGTGATGAGTACATCTAGATTCGATGCTATCAACCTCACTTTGTTCTCTGTCTCCTCACCAGTCCTAGTTCTCTAGTGTTTGGTTTGAGGGAGTAGGTGGGACGGGGTGGGACGGACCCAGTTCTAGTGTTGTATGATTTAGGGCAAAGACACCTCACTAGGGAATATTCCTCTAGAAGTGGGATGACCGTGTTCCAAAAACCTGAGGGATAGAGCCATCATAGGTGCTATAGGAGCATGGACATTGTCTTATCTGACAGTTGTCTCATCCACTTTTTTGGTGTCCCTACACCAAATAAAAAATGGGTCGGTCCAGTCTCTCATCACAAACAGAAAATGGGTCTGCATCCTAGAAATCAGAGACAGGATCAGAGCCAAACCCTGAGTAACTCAAGAGGATGTGTGCATGTTGTTCTTCCATGTTTCTAACTGGCATAGTGTTTGTTGAGTGTTAAGGTGGTACACCATCGATGACTTTGTTAATTGATGGATGCGTTCGCCGGGGTGGCCATTGACCAGGGCGACCCGCTATCACCCCTCCTCTTCATGCTTGTGATGGAGGTCCTCAACGCTCTCATCCACGAGGCGGACAGGTGTGGGATCTTCAACCCACTACCAAACATCATCAAGCACCGTGCATCCGTCTACGCCGACGGCCTTGTCATCTTCCTCTCACCGGGTGAAAACGACCTACGCAACATGTGCCGTATCCTCGACTTGTTCGCGGGCTCTTCAGGCCTACAAACCAACGTCGACAAATGTGTACTCACTCCGATCAGATGCTCCTAGGCACAGATCGATGAGGCGTTGATGACCTTCCCGTGCAAGGTCCGGGCGTTCCCAACAACGTACCTCGGCGCGCCCCTCTCCCTCTCCAGATTGCCACGCGCCGAGGAACAGCGCTTCGTGGACAAGGTGGCCTCCCGCATACCTACTTGGAAGGGAATCCTGCTGACCACCATCGGTCACGCGACGCTGGTGCAGACCACGCTCTCGGCCATCCCTGTACACGTATCCATATGTTGCTGCCTATCTGCATGGGCCGTTGGGGCGATCGACCGACGACAACGAGCCTTCCTATGGTCTGGCACGGAAACAGTCTCAGGCGGGCAATGCAAGGTTGCTTGCCCTATCGTCTGCGCTCCCAAGGACGTGGGCGGCCTAGGACTTCCCGACCTCAGAGTTCTCGTATATGCGCTACGCCTAAGATGGGAGTGGCTGCATCGCTCACGGCCTGATTCACCTTGGGCGCTTCTACCGTTAAGCAGTGAGCGTGCCGTATCCTCTATGTTCCGTATCTCAGTCCGCGTTGAGCTCGGAGATGGAGCGTCCGCCAGATTTTGGACTGACGCCTGGCTGCCGGATGGGGAAATCAGTTCATTCGCCCCCAATGTGTTCAGGGTGGTTGGTCGCCGTCACCTCCACCGCTCCGTCCGAGATGCGCTCACTGAACGTTGGTGGGTGACAGACATCACTGGTGCCCGCACAGCCCCTATCCTTCTCGAGTACGTCTGGCTTTGGATGATGCTCTGACATGTACAGCTCCAGCCTTCGCAGCCGGATCATTTCATTTGGCGTTGGTCGGCAGATGGACAGTACTCGGTCCGCTCGGCGTACCGGGCTTACTTCACGGGTTGGAGAGCCATGGCCGGAACAACGGAGCTATGGCGCGCTTCCGCTCCACCCAAAGCAAAGTTCTTCTTCTGGACAGCCCTTCATGATCGCATGTGGACCGTGGAGAGGAGGAAGCGCCACGGACTACAACCGGATGCGACGTGTGCGTTATGCGATCAGCTTGACGAGACGTCGGACCACCTCCTTTGCTCTTGCGTGTTCACACGGGAGGTCTGGCACCGTCTACTCATGCTTCTACAGTCACTCACCACGACACCATAACACGACTCCAGGCTACTGGATTGGTGGCTCTCGAGCAGAGCTGGGCGCAGCTTTGACTCCTAGTGCTACTTGTCTCATGGTGCATCTGGAAGGAGCGGAATCGACGCACGTTCAACCGCAAAAGCCGCTCCTCGACCCAGCTCCTGCACTAGATCAGGCAGGAAGCCGACGCCTGGGTCGGAGCTGGCTTTCGGGCCCTGTCGTTGGTGCTGGCACTAGCACCTTAAGCAGCCGCTGAACGCCCGCTGCTGTCGTGAAATTGTTTATTACTTAGTATAACTTTCCGGATCCACCACCTATGGTGACTTTTGTCGTGTTCTACTCCGTGATGGGCGCCGAAATCTCACTGTGGCCCTAATCGGAGCATATAAATCTTCCCACTTCCACTTAATGAAACACGTGCCAATGCGCGATTTCGGAAAAAAAAACTTTGTTAATTGATATGAATGATTTTGTCGTTGGCTGTAGACAGTAGAGCTTTACAAAATGGAGAAAGAAATTGATTGATTTGAAGTCTACGTGGGAAAGAACCGCATAAACTGGGCAAGATTTTTTCATGTGTAATTTGATGATAAACTGTGCCAAGATTTAATATAAGTTTTTTTTAAAACATAAGAGAATTGTGCTTCATTATATTAAGAAGAAAAAGGGAATAGAGCCCGTAACACAACCACACACAACCCCATACAACTCAGAAATACATTCGCGCCCAAAAATAGAAAGGAAAGCGACCAAAATTTAATATAAATCCTCGTTCCCTTCGAAAAAACTGCATAAACTAGTGAGATATGTTTAATTTGAACAATTTATCCTTTAATTTGTGAGAAATTTTATAAAATATATACTTTCTCATATCTTGGATTTAGAAAAAGAAAATGGGAATGCCCAATTGCCAGATTAGAAAGAGGAAAAGAAGAAAAACGCAAAAGAAAGAAAAGAAAGGAGATTATTGCCAAGACTCCAGCCAATCCATGAGGATCGTAACTTAAATTTCTCGACACATCACAGATTAATTGGAGCAGCTTTGCATGACATGCCATGGCAACGGCCCATGGTCATGGCTATGGCTTTCATCGACATGGAATATGTACGGCGCATCTCGTTGCGATGATGAGATGAAAAAACATGAACGCTACTTGCTAGTTGCTACCTGCACCTGCTTTGTGAATCTATTCCGCAGGGCACCATCAAGCAAAGCCGCAAAGCAGCGAGAGCATCGCCGATCAGCTCGCACGCACGCGGCCGCTACCCACGAACGCATGCAGATGCAGCAACCGGCAAAGATATATACCGTGTTCCCATCTCGATTCATGGCTAACAGCCCAGCCCAGGACAGGAGCGCGGTATGTTCACAGCATACTCCCCCTGCGGATCGATCGGCGCCAAAAGATCCAGCCAATGATTTCTTTTGCTTCCAGCAGCATCCTTGGCGCCTTTGCATTTCTTGCTTTCGTTCTTGTTCGGAACAAAAAGATTTTATTTCCGATGGGAATCGCATCTGAATCTGCCGAATCTGCGCTCGATCGGTCACTGTTCCTGCTTTCTACAAAACCTTCTTTTTGACCGGGGAATCTCTCTTTTTCTTCCTAAAGCCACCCATCTGTAGAAGGTTTTGGACTGTCCGGCAGATGGACTTTCCTTGCATTCCCAGCCCTGCTGGCTGGGACAGCACTCCAGCTGCTGTGTTCAGCACTTGTACTAATAACTTCTAAATATTAGCAAATTTGCAGCTCTATTTTCAGTGCCACTGCATGTTTAATTTTGCAGCCTGAAATCAGAACAGAAAGGTTTGGATGCAAAAATACTGGATGAATAGCTTGGACTGCTTGGTAACTGTCTAACTGATAAAGGACAACCTGAGTTATGCTGACAGCGAGGCATTTATTGATCACACAAAATGCCCTGCATCAACGAGGCTACTATGGATGAACTAAGCCTGCGAACAAGGCATCATTCATCTTTGCAAGTAGGTGGGGCATCATCGAGACAGCCACAGCTTTGTAGAAAGCAGATAGGATAAAAGTACGGTAGCGATGTCTGATAACTCACAAAATGCTGTTCGAGCTTTCTTTACGATAGTTCAGTTCAGACTAAGAGGGTAAAACAAAACGAGTCACACTAGGGAATAATCGGTTACACTAGGCAACAAACAAACAAATGTACACTATATACACTTTCTAGTGAACGATTTTTTTTTTCGAAAGGCGGCAAAAAGCTTTTGCTGGTTTTTTATTAGACGATAGAAAAGAGAACAAAAGTTGTTACAGATTTTTTACAACCCCCACTAAAGACTCAACTCTACTATTAAAAGACTCAACTCTATTTTAGCCAAACAAACCTAAAAAAGTAATACACCAAGATATAGAGAACGGGGGGCTACTGCTGAGTTTCTGCATTTGGTCTAGTGGCCAACTGGTATTGATCCATCTCCTCCTTGCATAGACGTGCCACCTCCCTTGGTTGCAAACCTTTGTTTTGGAAAGTTCTTCTGTTTCGCTCCTTCCATATGTTCCACCAAAAATAGATCATGAGGCCATCAAAATTCCTCCTGTGGGGTTTGTCTATCCGAAGCCTGCATCTACGCCAGTATCCATGGAGTGACCCATTTTCTCCCACTGTGTCGATAGCTGATAGTCAAAACCAGGTTTTCAATACTGACCATACTTGTTTTGAGAAAGGGCAATCCTTGCACAAGTGTGTGGGATTTTCCGGTTCGACTCCACATAGTTTGCACAAAGGGTCAGTTGGCCAATTCCTCTTTATCAAGTTGTTTGCTGTTAGAATCTTCTTGTGTAGTAACGTCCACCCGAAAAAGCGGCATTTCGGTTCGGCCCTTGCCTTCCATATCGGCATAATCCTTAGCTTGGTATATGATCCTTCAAATTGGATACGATATGCGCTCTTTGATGTATACTCTCCCTCTGCTGTCCATCGCCAAATTATGCTATCCTCCCTACTACCGTCAAGCTGAATTTGTTGTACAGCTTCCCACAGTTGAACATACTCCTGAAGCTCGTCAGGTGATAGGATTGAGGTGATATGAGAAATCCACTTGTTATCTTGTAATGCCTTTCGCACTGTGATGTGCCTCCTCTTGGCTTTCTTGAATATGTTTGGCGCAAAACTCTTAGGCGCCAATCCTTGCGCCCATGATGAAGTCCAAAATTTGGCCGTTTTGCCGTCCCCAATCGTGACTATTGTCGATGCCGCAAAGAGGTCCCGATCCCGGCTATCACATGGTAGTTCGAGTTTGTTCCATGCCCTTTCCTTTTGATGCCATTGGAACCATAGCCACCGTAACCGAAGCGCTCGTGCAAAGCGTTCCAAATATAGAATTCCTAGCCCTCCCTTGATCTTGGGTCGGCAAGATGTAGGCCAATTGATTATCGAGTGTCCTCCATAGACCTTGTCCGGTGTCTCCCCCTCCACAGAAAGCTTCTTCTCATTCGGTCAATCCGCTTTATGAGCCATTTGAGCTCGGGGAAAACCGTCATATGGTATATTGGTTGGGATGAAAGCACCGTTTTTACCAATGTCTCCCTCCCTGCTGAAGATAAAAATCTTCCTTTCCATCCAGGTAATCTTGCACCAATTTTGTCCAAGAGCGGTTGGACATCTATTGTCCTCAGTTTGCGCACATGAAGGGGGAGGCCGAGGTATTTGCCAGGGAAGTTGCAGACTTTGCCAGGGAAGTTCTGAAGTAGTTGCACTACTGTGTTGGTGTCTAATCTGATCGAGTAGATTTCAGTTTTAGATATGTTGATTTTTAATCCCGAGCATTCCCCGAAAAAAATCAGGATTCTATGTAAATGCTCAATTTCCATATTACTGGGGGAAGCAAAGATCGCTGCATTATCCGCATATAGCGAACACCGAAGGTTTGCTGCCCTTGGTAAGACTAGGCTTAGGATGTCTCTCTGCGCCGCGACCTCGATGATGCGCTGTAATGGATCAATAGCCAAAATGAACAGCAATGGCGACAGGGGGTCTCCCTGCCTGAGTCCCCTCTCATGCCTTATATCTTTCATCGGCTGACCATTGATTAGAATTCTTGAGCTTGCTGAGCCAAGTAATGCCGCGATCCAATCTCTCCATTTTGTGCTAAACCCCATATTTTCAAGTACCTCTAGTAGAAAGCTCCAACCGATGGAATCAAATGCTTTGGATATATCTAATTTTATGAATAGGGCTGACTTTCTTCTTTTGTGTAGCAATTGGATCACCCGTTGTGCATATATAAAATTATCATGGATGCACCTCTTCTTTATGAAAGCATTCCGAGCATGTGATACCAGGTCGTTCGTGTGTGGTGCCAACCGGTTTGCGAGTATTTTTGTAATAATTTTCACAAAGCTATTTATTAAACTTATAGGTCTGTAATCTAACAGCGCAGCTGCATCTTGGGTTTTGGGCAATAGCACGATATTTGCAGTATTGATCAGGTGTAGCTTCGATGTTTGGTTATTGAAAAAACACATGATCGCCTGTCTCACATCTTCTTTGATGATTGACCAACATTTTTTGTAGAAACATCACATGAATCCGTCGGGACCGGGTGCTCAATTTCTTGCATGGTGAAGGGTGCGTCTAGATCCTCTAGGTCATGCTCCTCATAGCCCAATTCTTCCCAATTGATTGCTCTGGTTCTAATGCTTGGGGATCCTAACAGGTTTGTAAAATGGTTGAATGCCAGTGCCGATTTGTTTTCCTGTGAGATGACCGGTCCTGAGTCTCCATTCAGGATGGCAATGAATGATTTCTTTTTCCTCATATTTGCATGCAGTTGGGAAAAACGTGTTGGTGTCTCCCTTCCGAATCCAAGTCAGCCTTGAATGTTGGCGAGCTCATGATTTTTGTATAGCTGCTATTCCCATGGATTTTGTTTTGAGATACTTCTTGAACTCCCATTCTTCTTGTGTGAGGGTTCTCTCTTCTTGTGCTTTTTCCAAGTTTTGCGGTGTTAATGTTAAAATGGCCCAACTTATTTTCCATCCTCCGAGAGATTTTTCGTCGCCAGTTCTTAAGCGCTTTGGCTGCTCTGAGCATTTTGACATGGAGCCGGAGGATGGCGTCCTGAGTGTTCACCGGCTCGACCCACGCTTGTTTGACAGTTTCCAGGAAACCTGGTCTTTGCGTCCAGTGAGCCTCAAATCTGAACCCTTTGTAAAAATCAAGGCTAACGTCTCCTTGTAGGAATAAGGCACTATGATCTGAACCGAGCGAAGCCAACGCACAGAGATTGGTTCTTGGGAATGAATCTAGCCATTCCGTAGATGCAAAGAAGTGATCTATTCTTGTCATTGTCGGGGTTTGCTGGTAGTGGTGAATCTAGCCGAAAACATCTTTAGAGTCGTCATATAAATTTTCTTAAACCTAAACAGTAATTTACTAAGGCTTCGTTCGGTTACATCGTTCCGTGCCTTTCCGCGCCTAGAACAATTATGACGCAATAGAAATTTGTAAAGAAACCGTTCGCCTGGGATTCATTCCCATGTAACCGAACAGAGCCTAAAGGATTTACAAATTTTGTGGGGGTCGTCAGACCCCGACAAAACCCTGCTGGATTTGCCCCGACGAAGTGGATGCATTGGTGCGATGATGCTGGAGAAGATTAGAAGGCATATAAATAACACTCATGATTTTTACAGTATTCCACTGTGGCAGAACATGGTGACAAATGAAGATCTTGTAGAAGTACAACGCCGGGAGTCGGAACAGCCATCCTAATTAGGCATCAAAGAAGGTTAGCAGTGATTTCTAGTCTTTTACTAATGTACAACATACATGGCTAGTTTGCTAACACATGGCAAATTCTTTGGTGAGAGTTTATACCTTCCGGTACCGATGTCCTGCATCTCATGAAGATAAAAGTGTGATGTGCTGTTGTGCATAGCAATAGCATAGGACATATTAGCATTGTGCCAGGCTGCCAGCATCAGAACAATGTCTGCATGCCACACACCGCAGAAATCTTTGGTAAAGCGAGCGAGGGAGCGAGCAGCAGTGGCTGTCGCTCGTGATGATCGAACATGAGTGTTATTACAGTGACAGCACAATGGCGACAGAGGATCCAGTTCCATCCTCCGGCCTAGTATAAATAGGCACCCGTGTGCAGGCTCTTGCTGACACATCATCGGTCGACCAACCGGGCAGTTCAGCGAACCGTAGATCGACGTGACCATGGAAAGCTCCTCATATGCTCATGGGTGAGTTGCTGCTGCTCTTTGAGCCTTGAGGTCACAACTATATGTATGTTTTATGCCTCAACATATATACATTCCTTTGAGGTAAATGCTACCATGCCTGGGACAACTGGATTTTGTGAACCACTTCTATCACAAAAATATAAGCCCATCTGTGTTTATTCGAAGTCATTTTTTGGTTTCACTACCAATACCTATAGTTTTCTATAGGTTGACAGCATAAAGTTGGCATTACTAGAATCATTGTGAACAATTGTCTTTTATAATTCATAGTAACTCTTTTCATTTAAGATAACTCTTTGTAGTTTTTGCTACTTTGCTAGTTAAAGTTTCTTTTCGAACGACCGGCAGGAGTTTTGTGTGGCACGTTTGATAGAGAAGAAAAATAGCTTGAAATAGAAGTTCGAAAAGAAGGGGGGAAAGCGTGAAGTCATATATAGAGCTCCACTAGAGGACCACTCTCTCAAAGATGATCTCCTTGTGCTCTTTTCCCACTGCATGCCATGAAATGGACACAGATTGAGGCCCTATTTGGCAGGGCTTCACTTCAATAGTGAAGCCGTTTTTTTTTACTTCAGCACTACGAACAGCTCTCTCGGTGGAGCTGGAGCCATTTTGGTACCTCGTTTGGCAAAACGGCTCCTCGTACTAGACAAAACGAATAAAAATACTAAAGTACCCTTCCCTTTTTCTCCTTTCCATATCTTCTTCGTCCGCCCGCAGCCCACACATTGCTTCTTCGTTGACATGCGCCTTCATGCCGATTGACGATCGTCACGCCCTTCCCAGTGGGCCTGTGCCTCTCCCCGGCTCCCGGCGCACACCTGCTTGACGCCCGCGCTCCCTTCCCCGACGGGCCCGCTCATCCTCGGCGTCCAGCGCACACCTGCCCGGCGGGCCTGCTCGTCCCCGGCGGCCGGCGCCCGCGCTCCCTCCCCCGCCAGGCCTGCGCGCCCCCGGCGGCCACATGCTCCAGTGCCTACGCACTCTGACGTTCCAGCGCCTGCGGCCCCGATGATCCGGCCCCTGCGCACTCCGGTGGCTGCGCCTGAGCCTGGACAGGGGTAATCCGGCATTTGGTCCCGTTAGCCTCCACGTAGGTATGGTGAAGCCGGGTGAAGCCACTATTTTTGGCTCCACCTCTCATCTTTTCTTTGTCTCAGCACATTTTAAGGGGCTCATTGCCTGAAGCCGTTTCATTTTACCCCGTTTGGCAGAAAACGGCTCCAAACGGCTCCTGAAGCCGGTGGAGAAGCCCTGCCAAACGGGGCCTGAAAGGAAACCCCGACATTTTTTTAACCAACGGGGCATGTGAGTGTGTCTATTTCATTGATATAGGAGAAAACAGATAATTTGTTTTAATGGGAAAGAAAACAAACTATGAAGATTACTCTCTCAACACTAAAATCACAAGAATTTTTGCTCCTACCGCAATCCATGATCCTGGTTCGGCTTTGATTTGTGCAAAAAGAGATAGAGGGTTTGTTTCACGTTCCCGAAGATTTTTGTGTTTGGTTCCTTCCAAATCTCTTAAATGATAAGAAGGGCAATACTCCTAACTGCCTTGCAAGGGACATCTGCTATGGTGGTGATGTTAGTCCACCACTCAAAGGCACTTTCGGTCGGCGGCCATTCCTCCGGTTGAAGGCCTGGTTGTGAAAGGCCCCGTTTGGAATGAAGGAAAAACGTAGGAAAATAGAGGTTTCAGTTCCACAGGAAAGGAACGGAGATGATGTGTTTGGATCAAAGGATTCAGAGAAAGACTTTCCATAGGAAAAGGAATGGAGACTGTATGTTTGGAGGAAATAAAAAATGTGCTCAGAGCTATGGGAAAATTTCCTGTGGACACTCGCTCGCTCACTCACGTGCTAATCAAGTTTGTCTTATTTCTGTTCCTCGTCAGAAAGCCTCATTATAGTCTAGACAAAAAAAAATCATTAGATGAGAGGAGCTTCACCCGCTTCAGGTAGAGGGTCATGAGATAAAATATCAACTCTAGATTATCTACGTGCAAATGATATCTTTAATACTGTGTTTGTTGGTAACTGTTTATCACTATGAACTCTAATCTGTATTTATATTAGCCCAACATTTTATGATTTCTATGTTTTATTTTAGGAAAAAGGAGGGGGTTTTAGCCCCTACTGAAATTATGATTTCTATGTTATGGATTCCTGTGTTCCAAACAGTCCAAGTTTTCGATTCATGTGTTTTAGAATCCCGTGGGTTTTCACTTTTCGCTTTCCTTTATTCCTACGTTTTTTACCATTTCTGTGTTTTGCATTCCTCCGTTCGAAACATGCCCCTATTCCACCGTGTAGCTCCATCCAAATGGCAAGCATTTTTTTTTATGTTAGAACAAAATCTAACTGAACCCATATTTATGATCAGCACTATGAACATATGCTGGGAATCCTGTATAAAAATAAAAAGAAAAGTAAAACTATGCTGAATTGCTGATGCAAGCATCTAAGGCCTTGTTCACTTTGCAAATTTTTTGAACCCGATAAATAGTATCACTTTCGTCTTATTTGGCAAATATTATCCAATCGTGGACCAACTAGACTCAAAAGATTCATCTCGTAATTTCTAACTAAACTGTGTAATTAGTTATTTTTTTACCTACATTTAATACTCCATATAAACGGCTAAAAATTAATGTAACGAAGATAGAGTGAAAAAATTGTAACTTTTGAAGTAAACAAGGCCTAATCAAACACAGACACAAGTCCATCGAGAAGTAACGCATTCCTGTGATTTGTTTTTTTGGCAGACGTCACAAGTGCGCGGCATGCTTCCGGCAGTTCAACAAGATGGAGCACCTGGTGGAGCACATGCGGGCGGCGCGGCATTCGCCGCACGAGCCCCGATGCGACATCTGCCGCAAGCACTGCCGCTCCTTCGAGGCGCTAAGGGACCACCTCGGCGTTGGCGGCTCCACCCTGCCCAAGGCCGCCAACTGCGCCGATGCCTTCGCCGCGCGCGGCTGCGACATCTGCCTCCGCGTCCTCGCCAGCGCCGCCGCGCTCAGAGCCCACCGCGCGGCGTGCCAGCTCTCGCGCACCCCACCGCCGACGATGTCGAGGGCGCTGCGGCATCACCAACTTCCAGCGACGCAGCCGCAAGGAGTAGGAGGAGGCGCGCTCGCGCTGGGCTGCAAGATGGTCGGCGCCGGGAGCGACGGGACCCTGGACGTCTGCGCGCGGGTGTGCGTCATCGACGAGCAGGAGAACATCCTGTTCGAGGCCTTCGTGAAGCCGCTCCTCCCGGTGACGCATCACCGGTACGAAACGACGGGGATCCGGCCGGAGCACCTCCGCGACGGCGTGAGCACGACGGTGAAGAACGCGCAGCGGCGGGTGGAGGAGCTGCTGCTCAACGGCGAGCAGCAGCTGTGGAAAGGGCGCACCAGCCGGGGCAGGGCGAGGCTGCTGGTCGGGCACGGCCTGGACCACGACCTCGACGCGCTGGGCATGGACTACCCGGCCTACCTCAAGCGCGACACGGCCACGTACCCGCCGCTGATGAAGACGAGCAAGCTCAGCAACTCGCTCAGGTTCCTCACGCTCAGGTACCTCGGGTACGAGATCCAGACGGGGCACCAGCACCCCTTCGAGGACTGCGTCGCCGCCATGCGCCTCTACCGCAGGATGCGCGGGCAGCAGCACCCCAGGGGCGGCGGCGACGCCGATGCACCGGCGGCGAGCGCGGACCAGGCGTTCCCGGCGTGGAGGCAGCGGGAGCTGGAGCGCATGACGCCTGAGGAGCTCCTCCGGCTGTCCACGCCGGACTACCGCTGCTGGTGCCTCGATGCGTAGGTGGCTGACTAGACTTGGACAGCTCCGGCGGTAGAACCAGCCAGACCGAGCGCATCGTGATCGCGTTCGCGTCCCATGACCATGACGTGATCGTGTATAGGATTCTGCACCGTTCAGCCATTCGTCAGCTCCGGCTCAAACGAATTTCTGTAGTAATCTATCTATAGCTACTCCAAAAGTACAATCCACCCGTATGATTGAGGGAGGGGGACCTGTGGTGGATCGGTTCGATATAAACGTGTGTAAGAGTATATATGATAACGCCATAATTGCATCTAGGAGTATCAGTTGAAGTCAGCATGAAGAGCTTCTCATCATGTTTGATCGCATATCATTGCCAAAGCGGTTCGTGCACTCACTCAGTTCTTTTTTTTAACCACACTCACTCAGTTCTTAATTATAAGTCACTTTAACTTTTTTAGTACATAGATTTTGCTATGTATCTACACATATGTTATATCTAAATACATAGCAAAATTGATGTACCAAAAAAATCGAAACGAGGAGTACATAGCAACAATTTAGAGTCTTGTTGCAGGGCCTCACACTTGACCTAACGAAGCATGGTTTGATTATATTTTATAGGAATCGGTTATTTTTTACATAGAAAAGCGCAGAAAACATGAAAAATCCTATCTTTAAAAGAGGCCCTTATTGAAGGTTCTGTAGTTCAATAGACGGCAACGAAGTGAAAAGTAACAAATTCAATTGACTTCGTTTGCATTCTCTTCTTGTGAAAATAATTTAGGAGTAAAAACAAAAACATCTAAAGCATCTTACGTATCTTCAAGAGTCCATCACTAGTCCTTCGCCGGCAGGTACGCACTCGAAGATGACCCGCAACCACAAACAGTTACGGTGGTGTGACAAATTGATGATAAGATTTTTCTTGACTTTTGAGCTACAGTTGAGCAATTCTATAAAAACCAGATTTTTATACGGTACACTAAAACATTTTCAAATTATGTCTCCATTTTGAAATTGTATTGGGGAGATAAAAAGGGGTCAAATTTGAGACTTGAATCTTTTCAAAATTACTCTAAATTTTACACTGAAACTTTGAAAACTCAAAACACCAAACTTGTAGCCCTAGAAAAGATCTACAAACTTGGTTTTAAACTTTTTCCCAATTTTTGCTTAGATTTTGAATTATTCAAAAAGGGGTAAAAATCAGGGTTTTGCATTTTAGAGTTTTCGGAAAGATTTTAAATTGAAACTTGATGTTCTATTAATTGGTGATTATTTAGTGATCACACCATCACCCAAGGGCATCATTGAGTCAAGCATCACATGTTTGACCAAATGTCACTCTTGGTTGATCAGGTTGACTTCGGAAATTCTTTTAATAATTCTTCAAATCTGAATTTGAATTCGAATTGAAAAACTTGCAACAAGTTTTTGGATTCCCAATTCAAACTCAAACTGGAACCTTTATTTTATGAGTTGGACTTGAGCTCATACCCTACACTTGGCACTAGTGTATAACACAGTCATACACCTCAAATTACACAGGGCATAAACTAAGTATTTGCGGTGACATTCGAAATTAGGGTTTTCGGATTCGAGTCACACACCACCGAAACACAATCAACCAAGGAAACATAAACTTATTTGAGTTGATGCACAACATGGTTAACTTAATCATAAATGCTTTGTAGTCCATATGATGACATGGCACGTTTTTAGTTTCTATAACACCAAGGGTGTTACAGTCCGCCAGTGTGGGCTGGGTGCTAGGAGGCACCGTTTGCCTTCCAACCGCTGCTCAGGGCTTCGTTGTGGCTCCGCAGTGCTCATCGGCCTGCGCGCCAGACCAGTGTTTCGCCTAGATGGCCGGCGTGACCGCCCGGTGCCGGCCGGAGCCGCGCCGGCGAGCGTAGGGGCATCGGGGACTGGCTCTTTGCGAAGACAGCAAAGTTTGGGGACCACAGTGCGAAGTTCCTCTCTTGAGTAGTAGTAGCTCCTAGGGTCGCTCGATTACTCGATAGTGTGGGGTCTCTTTTGCAAAAACTCCGCAGCAGGAGCGAAGCGGTCCTGCTGGGATGGCCTGCTGGCGCGCGGCCACGCTGCTCACGGGCCGTTTCGGCCACTGGGCCACTTGGGACGCCGCCGGTCCTTTTGATTTCAAAAAACATTTTCTGATTTTGTTTCAGTAATAAAATTGTAATTTGATATACAATTGTGTAGTTGCCCAAAAATTATGAAACCAAGTTCGTTAGGATCCTAAAATCATGATCTATCTAAAGGTGTAATTGGTTCACGTAGTGTCGTAATATTGTTAGGCTTGCTCTAATTAGTTTGAGACACTTAATATTATTAAACATGAACTTGTAGGAAATTTTGTTAGCAAGATAATGATCGTGCTACCCTTGAAGATTTTAAAGTAGCTTCATGGTATTATTAGCTGCTTCCTGTAATTTTTGTAGCTCCATAATAATTAATTTGTTGGGTAGCTAAGAAGCCCTAGTTCAAATATATATTAAATTGATAAAATACCTAAAGCAACACTTTGGGTTTGCTAGGAAATAACGCTTAAATCGACGACGTGGATACGTGGTCTAGTACGTTAGCCATTAGAGCTAGCTCGTTAGCTTGAGAGGACGGAATTGTACTTTATGCTTTGCCTTTACCGTTGATTATTTACGTCTCTACGTTGCATCCACGTACACAATGATGGATCATGGAGTCATCTGGAGTAGCAGGAAAGATGGTGCCTGGATGATCGTGTCACCCTGAGGCAATGCTAACTTTTGGTTATATTTTACCCAGACAAGCCCCGGTGTATAACCTCTATTATTTAGCACTTTATTTTATGCTTGTGCATTAAGTTTTGAGGAGTTAAATGAAACCCACTTACATATATATCTTGATCCCATGAGTCTTACTAATATATCAGGATCGTGTAGATTGCTATGCTACAGGACTCCGGTAGAAGTGGAGTGATTGCCTGTCACTCGCGAGAGATAGGAAATATATTAATGTTACTATTATCATGTTACTATCACATAGAATATATATGGATAATAATTGGAGACCGAACGGGACTGTGCTTGGAATTGGATATGGACTTGGTTGGGCAATCCGAGCGAGGCTCTGGTTGCATTTGTCCCGCCTGTGTCGATTAAGGACCGTTCGTTGCATTGGACCATTTTCAAGTCACAGACTTATTATCCCGAGCACATACTTGCTTATGAGAGCGGGAAGGCTTGTTACTCTCTTGTCGTGGGTTCCGGCTCTTTCTGGATCGACTGTTAGGGGTGGGAAATAGGTGGATGTCTAAGCACCACATTGTGGCCAGGCCTACATTGTTGGGAGCTTGGAGTCTCAGTTTGGACGGAGACCTGGACCCCTTGACAGGAGTGGAGCGGGTTGGTCTTGTCTGTGCCCGGGTGAAAGTCCTATGTTTGGTGTTGGTAATTAGTGACAATGCCTAAGTACTAATCCTATGCCTAAGTTGTTTGTAGCATATGAGGATTAGTACATTCCAAGGTTGGTGGCAAGATGGACATGGTGATCATGATGGCCACACTTGGATTTGGACACAACCCTACGTGATCAAGGCAAAGGTATATGCTTAAGGGTTGTGTTTTAGTAACCAAGACACCTAGTGGGTGTGGTTACATTATAGGATAGATAGCCGTACTATAAAGAGGGGAATGACGTGGCTATTGAACTCCTAAGTGCCTCTAGGTGTGCATTTCATAATCATATGCATTTGGATAGAACTAATAACGCTTCGAAAAATTATTGTGAAAATTCTAACACACTCGCACATGACGTGATCACTTGGTGGTGTTAGCACATTTGCGAAGGCGGTGGAGTTTGAGCGGTAGAGATGCGTTTTCGAGGAGTTGAAACGCCTATTTTCCACTACGCCGGAAGTCGGAAATCGAACGGAAGCGAACGGAGGTCACAGTGGTGACCTGACGCGGTCTCTGTTTGACCGGACGTGTCCGGTCAGTGTTCAGCGTCTGCGCGAGTTTCAGTTTGTTGATCGGACGCGCGGTGCGTCCGGTCATGACCGACCAGACGCGTCTGGTCGTTGAGGGAGCTTACTGGACTCCAACCAGACGCAGGCACTGTGGCGTCCAGTCAGTTCTCCAGCGCGCCCGGTCGCTGTTTCGTTGTGCGCTGCTCAAGCTTGATCAGCGCGTCCGGTCAGTTACGGGACCATCGCGTCCGGTCGAGCCTAGCGCGTCCGGTCGTTGCGTAGAGCTCGTCCGGTCGGTGCTTCGCGAGTAGCCGTTGTGTGATCGGCGCGTCCGGTCAGTTGGACCAGCGCGACTGCAGCTGTTTCAAGTGCGTAACGGCTATATTCGAAGGGGTACATCTATAAATACTCGTTGGCCGGCTCAAAGCTCTCTCTCTTGGACATTTGACATACTTGTGAGCACTTTGAGCTAAACAACTCCCCTCCCACTCATCTCTCTTGCTCCTTTGCATATTCGAAGTGAGATTGAGTGATCCAAGTGCATTTGCATTGTGAGATTGCATCTAGTTGGCACTTGGTGGTTGATTTGCTGCGGGATTCTTGTTTCTCTTGGTGGTTGCCGCCACCTAGACGGCTTGGAGCAGCTTGGAGGCATTGGTAAGAGTTGGTGATTGTTCTTGGCCATCTCCGGTGATTGTGAGGGGTTTGTGCCTACCTCGGCGAAGCGCCAAAGGCAACATTAGTAAATTGCTCGTGTCATTGCAACCTTTTTCCATTTGGTAGGTTCTTGTGGCGCCTTTTGAGAGGCTCGGTGTGAGACCGATTAGCCACTGAACCACGTGGTGAAGAGGGACACAACGGGGACTAGCGTGCTGGCAAGCACGTGAACCTCGGGATAAATCTTCGTGTCATCACTTTCATATTGTGATTGATTGATCCCGGTGTTCGGTTGTCTTGGTATTCATTGTTGATCATATTGGTTGGCTCAATACTTCGCCTCTCGGTGAAACTCTCCTAACTCAACTCCGCATTACTTTCTTAGTTATCTTTGCTAGCTAGTTAGCTTTGCTAGAGTAGCTCTTTTGTGTAGCTTGCTAGTTGTAGTTACCTTCTCGGTTTGTCTTGTGCGGTTGAGTGCCTTTACTAGAATTGTGAATTGGATAGGTGGCTTGCAAACACCCCATAGGTTAAGCAAAACTCGCATCTCGCTATTTGTTGTATTGATAAACTTGTTTAGCTTGCCTTTGTAGAAATTTTTAAAAAGGCTATTCACCCCCCTCTAGCCATCAAGACCTTTCACCGGGGCACAGAGGAGGCGCGTGTTTTCGAGGTACCCAGCTGGGCACATTGATTCATGAATCGTCGTTTCTGCGTGACGGTACGGCTTGACTATGATCTGGCACCGTAGTAAGAACTGAAAATTGGAAGATGATCAAATGGTTCTGATTGCTCAACCCTTGCTTAAAAGTAGAACAGGTGCTTACCTAGAATGGTTGGTTAATGAACTACTGATGACTGCTAATAAAAATTGAATATAAGAATGCACCTTTAGTAATGCTTCCTACAGTTACAATAACCCACAAGTCAGATAGCCTTACATATTCTTGGAGTTTTTTCTTTCCTCCTGACGGGTAAGTTTTGCGAAGTACAATTGAGTATTCAGGGTTTATTCTACCCTGTTGCAGGTGACGGGTGCTGATAAAGCTGACCTTGTGTGTGGAAATCTTTTGGCGGGCTTAGCGAGAATTTCCTTTATGTGCGGACATAGAGTTTATTTAAAACTTCCACCAAGAATGTTTTTCAAAAGAAAGACTTATAATCTATTATCATTTCATGCATATAAATGTTCTTCGTGATGATGTTTAACTGGCATTAAATGATTTTCATTCCGCTGAAACTCTGATAACATTTTATATTCCGCTGTTATTATCAAATGATGAACTACTCTATTGTTACTAAAAGTGATGTAAGAAATGACAAAGATGTTGTAAGCTTTATTTCTCATTTATGATCCTAAGGTAAAATATGGATTTTCGAGTTCTCCCTCGGGTGTGCTCGACGGAATTGCAGAGTTTAGTGCACTCTATTGGGTACTTAGTGTCTAATGGAAGACAAGTACTCTTGAGAGGGAATTAGATTAGGCGGTTCTGCCACAATGACCACGAAAAAGGTGGTGAGCACATGGTGGTGCAACAGGCGGGCAGCGCGCACGTCAGCAAGTGGGAGTGGGAGTAGCTAGATGTGTGCAACACGACGGCAAGCACACGACGATGATGCTCCAATGCATGGCGGATGCGCTACTCGATCAAGGTGGACCCATACATTTTCTCCGTTAGAAATTAACAAGTGGACTCCCCTGGTGTGAAACGAGTCGTGTCCCCACACAATGGGGAAAGAGTCGGAACGATTTCCTCTACGAGAAATGATTACTCTCTCTTTTCTTTAATCTCCTTGGCACCTCATCAAATTATTGACATGGCACCCTCATTAACGATAATAATAGCACTGGGATGTAGACTATTTTGTGTTCAGTTTTTAATAAGCAAAACATTAGTATATACAGTATACAATGAAAGGATATGCGCGGACCATGCATTGTTTTCTTTCAAAATAAAGGGACCGATGAAAGGCATTGACTACTCTGTCATACAAGTGTCGTGAGGGACAAAAAAGCAAGTAAGCAACTCTTGTTAGTACTTTATTTAGACCAGAACCGTATGTCGTGTCACCGGCTGTGCGCATGCTAGGACTCAACATGGTCCCTTCTCTTGTGCTGAATAGGCTTTTATACTAGCGGAACAAGCCTCAAAGGAATTAAAGCTTTGGACATTACGGCAACACATATGATGTGATCTGGTTTCATTTTCATTTGCGTTACTATTCTACGAACCAAACAACACGTTAGATGTACAATTTACTTTATGTTACTTTTTGTTAATCAAAAGAGATGGATAATTTAATTTAGATACAAATTTAAAGAGCTATTCTATATTATTTTTTGTAATGGTAGATGTGAATAATTTAGAAGTGAATTTATAGTTCTTTCGCCTTGTTTAGATAAAAAACTTTTCACCCAAAACTCACTATGCCAGAAATTATCAAAGGAGACACCTAACTCAGTGACCTAGAAAGAAAACGCGTCACTGGTGTCATATTTGAGACGTGCATAGTTAGAACGAGTCACTGGTACGTTTCTCCGAGGCAAAAAATGAGCAGGTGAGCGACGTGTCTCGTGAAACCGCGTCACTTTAACGCGTTGTATTTGACACATAGACGCGGGTACGCGAGACGCGTCACATGAGCAGCTGCCCCGGACCCGAAATTTTTATTAAACCCAGTTGAAGGCCTGCGGGCTCCCGGCTCGCAACTCTCTGTCTCCTTCGGTTCCTCCTCTCCTCTCCCGATACGGACCCTCCGTCCCTCCCCATCCCATTCTTCTATGCTACGATTTGCAAGCAGTGGGGAGCTATGGAGGCCCTGCACCTGGTGATGATGCAGCAGCGGCTCCCCTGCCCTCACGTTTTCCCTTGGGTTGTTTCCCCTCCAGTGGCGGCGGCGCTAGGGTTCAGCGTCCGTTGCGGCAGGGGCGCAACACAGTCAGCGGCTGGGGCTGGGGTGGCTGGATCCATGGGCGCTCGTGCAAGGTCGACGGGATCTATTGTCACAGAACCTCCCAATTATGATGGCCCACAAGTACCCGTCATCGTCATAATGACCCCTGACAGCCGTACTTATGTTCCTCGTAACTTAAAAGGCCTGCTTTCCTCCGAACAGGATCCAATCACAGGAGTATTGCAATATTACAACAGTTTATTCAAAATATTCAACAGAGTAAAGTAGCGGAAGTCTTATAATAACTTAGGGTTACAAACCAATTTTCGAACTTCAAACCTTATGTAACATTATTACAAACCAGTAGTAGAGAAGTATCAGTAGTAACTTTATTACAACACACAAGCGAGATGCCTTGCCCAAAGGCCACACAGTCTACTCGTCGTCACTTTCTTCAGCCACGACGGTCATGCAACAAGGCTCGAAGCAGACTTGTTCATGAACCGCACCAGCAACAAGGGGTTCAACAAACCCTGAGTACGAGAGTACTCAACAAGACTTACCCGACTAAGACAAAGACTCCAAGGACATGCTAGCTTTAGGGAATCAAGGTACGGGTATTCCATAATCAAATTTTCTTTTACAGAAAAGCTTACTAAAATAAGTCCTTATTTTTAATATTTTACTTTTACCATTGATGGTTCATTAACCAATTCTAGGTGATCCTAATCTAGATCAAAATAATTATCATCAAAACACTTTTCATTCTTTCTTTCAATTCCAGTTCTTAACTACGATGCAAGTCAGGTGATCAAGTCTCCATAACCGAGGAGCAATGACGATTCGAACCGATTATACCCAGCTGGGAATCTCTAACATCACGATATATGTAGAACCAAATCTTGCATATATCAACCCTCATTTAGATCTCCCAAAACCAGAACGTATCCATCGCCACCCGAGAGTACAGTACTCCTCGAACCCGGCCCGATTCTAGCCCCGAGGGTACACGCTACTCCCGCCATCTCCACTCCCAGTGCAAGGTTAGACGTTCTCGTAATGGAATCACCAACATTTTGGGCTTACCCAAGGCATGAGGCTAGTTGCAAAGTCTCGAAACACAAGCAGGCTTACAACGAACGGTCCTTAACTGACAAGGCGGAAACACTACATTGAGACTCCTTTCCCAATGCATGTTAGCAGTGGCCAAACCACCCGTCCGATCTTTCAAGTTCATTCTTATCTTTCAATATTCATTAAGTATGCCGTCATGGCCATGTAAATATTTCATTTAAAAGCTTAACTTCTAAGCATAGCGAAGCATACTACGCATTTTCCGTAAAACAGGTATCAAGGTTGATATCGCAATAATCAAGGATGATAATGTAGCAATTAGGTTATCACTCAACTCCTAATTACTTAATGCAATAAACCATAATATAAATAATAAAACCTTTGTAAAAACTCAAGGTAGGGTTTAAATACACCGGGGCTTGCCTTGCTCTGACCCGACGACTGACTCAGGCTCGAGGACTCCAACGTCTGGTCCGGAACCCACCGACGATAGCTCTTCTCTGGAAGTTTGCTCGGCGACTTCGACTTCTTCGAAAGCGGAAACTACACGAGTACATAACATGCTTTAACATGATGCTCGATGACAAACATGATGCTTGATGATAACATGCCACGAGTTACGACTTGAGTAAAACTTCCCTTCCTGGTACAGTCGCAAAACAGAAAACCTACTAACTAGTGGCTACAACTCCAGTGATACCAGCTTTTTATCACTAGATAAGTTACTAACGAGCTCAAACATGGAATTAAGGTGCCAAAGATCACTAAAGAGTAGTGACCTAAGGACATCACTCAATCAAAAGGGCACACAACACTTAAAGTTATCAAATTAACATTTATATACTATTTAATTAATTAGGGCATAATTAATAGTTGATCAAACTTTATCTAAACAAGCTCAAACTTTTTCTATGGATTAAGAATGATTTAAAACAGTGTCACAATAAATTTCATAATTTTTGGATTAATAAATTAATTATTAAAATTCATGGAAGTTGCATTTAATCTTTATTGGAACTAATTAATTCTACTGCACAAAGTACTCAATTTCATGATTTAACATTTTTCCTAGATAGTTTACAAATTGAGAGACTCACACAAAAATTTTCATGAATTTTGGAGTTCTACACAATTTTTAATGAAATAAACAAATAGCATTACTATTCAAAATTTTGAAAAAGGAAAACAAAAACAAAAACCGAACCGGGCCGACTCCCCTTCTCTTCCTCCGGCTCGGCCCACTAAGCGGCCCGCTCATGCGCGCCCATGCCCTCGCGCCCGCACTCGCCCGCGCTCGGCCCAGCAACACGGCCCAGCCCGCTTGCTCGCCCGCGCGCGCTCGCTCTCCCGTTCTCTCTCACTGATAGCCCTGCCCCACATGTCATCACCTTCCTCCTCCCTCTCGCTCTCCCCCGCGCGCTCAACCATGCTCACGCGGTGGCTGGCCGGCGAGCCTCGCGTCGGTCACCCAACCGAGCGACTCTACAGCACCTACGACTCACCACGAACCCGTTTTAACCCCTAACGGCTACGCTACAGCTCCGGGGAGCCCTTCCCGACGGCCATGGCGGACCGGCTGCGACGGTGACCGGCGTCCCGGCGATGCAACGCGGTAGCGACTAAAGCGAGAGCACGGGGAGCATCAGGAGCTTACAACGGTCGCAGCGAAGCCACAAGGAGGCGCTGGGAGGCGGCGGAGGGTGCTGGCCACGTGAAGTGGCTCGGTCGCCGGAGTTGAGCACAGGAAGCGGTGGCTGCGGCGATCCAGACGGAGTTAAGCTCGCTCGGGTGGTTCACGAGGTGCGCGAGGATGAGGCGGCGCTATTGGTGCGGTTGGCGTGGCCAGAGACGGCTTGGCAATGGCAGCGGCGAGCGGCGGAGTTGCGGTGGCGGCGGTGGCGAAAACAGGGAAGAAGAAAAACGCTCACGGTGATCCGGTCATATATGTAGGCAGCGGTCGTGGCTACAGCACGGGAATGCTCACGTTGTCGCGTTGGCGGTCGAGGGCGCTCCTGGAAGCTGGCCGAAGCCGTCCGGCGTCTCGCCGGCGCCCATACCGCGCGGTGGTCGGCGGTGATTGGCCGGCTACTGTAGTTGTCCCCCCCCCAAATTTGAATTTTCAAACTGTTTTCTCAAATTACTCTCAAATTCATGTAGAAACTTGAAAAACTTCCAATATATGAAATCTTCAGAATTTCAAGCTCTAAAAGTTTTGTATTGAACACTTTTTCAAATTCTAACTGGATTTTGAAATTTTAGTTTAAATTCAAAAGGGGGCACATTTTTGGGATTTGGTAATTTAGAAATTACTTTGGATTTTATATTGAAACTTCAAAATCTCCAAACACAAAAGTTGTACATCTTAACAAGACCTACAACTTTTCTGTTCAAAACATTTTCAAATTCTGCCTCCATTTTGAAATCTTAGTTTGGGGACAAAAATGAGTTAAATATGAAATTTGTTTATTTTCAAAATTGCTCCACATTTTACACTAAAACTTTGAAAACTCAAAACACCAAAGTTGTAGCCCTTGAAAAGTTCTACAAACTTGGTTTTTAACATTTTCCCAAATTTGCTTAGATTTTGAATTATTTCAAAAGGGGTAAAACAGGGTTTTGAAATTTAGGGTTTTCAGAGGAATTTTTAATTGGAATTTGTTGCTACTTTGATTAGTGATTACTTAGTGATCAAAACCTCACCCAAGGGCATCATTTGGACCAACATGACATGGTTGACCAAATGCCACTCTTGGTTGACCAATTTGGCTTTTGAAATTCTTTTACATTTTTCCCAAATTTGAATTTAAATTTGAATCGGAAAACTCGTGACAAGTTTTTGACTCCAACTCAAACTCAAACTTGGAGTTTCATTTTAGTGTTGTACTTGAGCTCATACCCTACACTTGGCACTAGTGTGCAACACAGTCACACACCTCAAATTACGCAGGGCACGGACTAAGTATTTACGGTGGCATTCGAAATTAGGTTTTTTGGGTTCGGAGCACACCACTGAGAAGCACATCCAATCTAGATAAGTAAACTTGTTTTAGTTGATGCATAACAAGGTTGACCTAATCATGGATGCTTTGCGATGCATTATGATGACATGGCAGATTAATTAGCACTATAACACCCGGGGTGTTACATCCATGGAGGCTCTTGTCAGGTCGTTAGGATCCATGGCTGCTCCTCCAATGGCGGCCGAATCCGTCACTACCTAGGTACCCCCAAACCCTAACACTTCTCCCATTTCGTCTTCCTTGTAGGACTTGGAATCTCCATGGATCCATTTGCGTGTGATATTCTCCAATGTCTCATGAATCTGCCCTTGGTATACTTGGATGCCGTACTTCATTTTAATATTTGCCTAAATCTGTCAGGTTAGTGTCTTTTCCAAATCTGAATAGCAAGTGTCAAGTGCTACGTTAGCTGAACTGAATAGAAAGTGCCAACCATTATGTATTTCTCTTGCTTTCTGCAATGATGAATATCTGCTACTATATGTGATTGATTAAACAAAATTGGGATGTCTGGTGTTGGTTACAAGCCTACATACTCTGTAATTTTTTATTATTCATGTATTCATCATTTATTGAACTTAGAAAAATGTTTTTCATATTAGTTAACAAGGCTGAAACTGTTAGTTGGTCTGTAATGTTAGCTGTTCTGACTTTTGAGTACGATTTAGGCACATGATCAGTATAGCTAGCATATGGTTACTCTATAAGCTAGCTGAATGGTAACTTCTAAATAAGTGGTTGATTGTACTGACTACGACATGCAATGCTTATGTTACAGGTTATCCTACAGCCTTCAGCATGCAGATTGTGTTTTTTTTCCACAACAGCAAAGCCAAATTTCATTACTTGAAAGCAACGAAATTACAAGAGCTTGTAACAAAATAAGCATGCAGATTGTGTTGGCGTTGTGTTCTATTCTGTCACATGTGCATTAGTGGTTGCACAATCTAATAATGGTAAGCCCATGATCATTGTAGAGTTGGGAACCATGTGAATCTGAGAGATCTGCTTGTTTTACCTAATAGAATAGATATACATTACAGAAGATATCCACCTCTGAATAGTAGTTCATTCATTGATCTAAATTTGTTCGATAATGTTGTCTATGCAGTTTCAGAGAAAGAAATAACTAGCAAAGTGTATTCAGATTAATGATACAAGATTTCTCTGATATATCAGTGTACAATTTTATCTATAATACTGTCCCAAATAAAAATGTATACAATTACATTAATTTGCAATTTAACCTTGCATTCTTGATGCTGAGCGGCTAAATATTTGCGGCCACATTTCAAGCTTTAGCCACTAGTAATTCTTGGACAGGTACTGCATTATCTGGTTGTAAAGTATTTTCTATATTTTTCCCACTTTATTAGCATAATCCTGAACCATAGATATATGGTTGTTGTGTTCTGATGTTATCAGTGAAGTATCCTCTAAGCAATTATTGAGTATGTGAGTAACGAATTACGTCACAGTTCTAAGCAATGTAGCATGCCCTTGTAGTCACTTCTTTATTTGGCTGTCATTAGTTTTGCAGAGCACAAGAAGATTTTAATGGAAAATGACTAGGATGCTCTTTTTGAAAAGGATAAGGTAACTTTTCTATCTCATTAGGAACGTGCCTGTGCTTGGGGGTGGGGTGGGGGAATCTGTAATTACAATGCTTGTTGTATGCAATTCTCTACTTGTGCTCTGATGTTAAAGCAATAAAACATATTAACAAGGACATCTCTTTTTTATGGTTAGCCTTTTCTTTTACTGCCCAACAGTCAGCCAAACTGCTCAGCTCATCTTTTTGTTGGTTCCTGCTAGGTTTTCTCCTCTGCCATTTTCTGCTATCACTTGGACAGGAACTGGAGATCTCCTTGTCCTGGTGTGTTTAGAGCTGAGAAAATCTTGTACCTAACCAAAATTTTGCCTTGTGCCTAACAAAATTAATTACAAAAGAATAGAAAAGAATATAAAAGGATAGCTACTGGTTTGTTTTTTGTTTGTCAATCCTTTTTATTTGCAATATTGTTCATCGGATTATTAAAGATGAACTTGAGTTATTTAACTTATAAGAGTAATCATGTTTCGTACCTCCTAACAAGTTAAATACCTTAGAGGAGATCATACTAGAACTAATCTGATATCTAATCTGTTCATGATATGTAATCTGTAGATGGTTAGAATGAAAATCATGCTAGAACCGGCAATTTGAGTCATCTGTTCTTTGTATTTTTGTTTTGTTTTGCTGAATGAGCTATTGCTCTCAAGTCCGACATAAAACTACACATAATTTGAGTTATCTGTCCTATCTTCTCTTTGCTTGCAGTTTTCAACAGTTCAGAGGAGCAGCATGGGAGGTCCTTTGTTTATCGATTTCCAGCAGTAGCTTTCAGCTTCAGTCCTTGTGCAAAAGCAGGTGGGCAGCTGCACGGCAGCAGCTTGGCTCTTATCTCAGGTGAGCAGCAAAAGTAGCTAAGAATCAATTCACTTTAGAGTGAAGTGCCTCTTTCATGACACAGTTTATTTAGCTTGCTGCTAGCTAATACCTTAGAGGTTACCTATAGTTTGGATTACCATTACCAATGTATTGGAAACTGGTCATATTATGAGAAAAATCCATCTTAAATGTCGTGATGTATGGTTAAATCCATCTTAAACTGGTCATATTATTCTAAGGCTTTTCTTTTGATATAAAATTTTCTGCAGATACTATGGCCATATTGTTGACCTCAGACCTGATATCATAAGGATGATGATGGGTGGGGGTGGCAATGGGTGCAAAAGGCTCCAGGCTGGAGAAGGCGCTGGATCAGCGATTACCTAAGGGTGAGTGCTACTTCATCCTCTAGAACTTTGACATTTTGGTCAATAACATTTACAGAAAGATAAGATATTGTTCTCCTCATAATGTGTGATCTCACTGTGACCTGTTTCAGGCATTTTATTTTTGTGTTCCTTTGCTGGAGCATACTCCCTCCGTCCCATAAAAAGAGTCATTCTCGCTTCCCAAAAAGTCAACAGCTTTTAACTTTGATCAAATATATTTAACAAAATATTAATATTTATGGTACATAATTAGTATCATTAGGTAGATCTTTGAATATACTTTCATAATAAACTTATTTAAAGATATAAATGTTGCACGTATTTTCTACAAACGTAGTCAAAGTTGAGAAAGTTTGACCAGCATGCTTCCCACGGCGACTCTTTTTATGGGACGGAGTAGTAATGCAAACAATAAAAACATGTTCAAGAGAGCATGCCAACCTGCCTGGCTGATCTATTCTCTTAGGTACTACGACTATTGGATGTGTTTGTTATTCCTATTCTCAACTTCTTAGCTACCCTGCAATGTGTAGGGATCAATAATAGAACATGTTGAGATTTTGGTTAATTATTCACAATTTGTCCTGAGCTTGAAACTTAAAATTACAGAGCCAGAATTTTTAGGATATTGACTTCACATTGCAGTTCATCATATGCATTACTACTTACTATTGCATTTGTATTTCTATTCCTGTCACTAATTGTTACCAAATGACCGCCGTTTTACTATAGCAGTTCCATGCCTTCATTCTCTGTCCTTATTGCCTGACAGATCAGCAGGTATTTCGTTCTACTGTTGCTTGGCTTCGATGTTCAAATTTCATGGTCCATGTGGGTACGAGGTCAACACAAGCCAATGGCTATATTGACGGTTAGTTTACGTGATTTAGTAGGTGCACTAAATAACTTTTTTTTCTTCGGCCAGTGCTGGAAGAGATTGTCATCTGCCTGGGATTCAGTAATAATGCTTCTGTCACCAGCCATAGTTTCTTGTTTCCACTGAAATTTACATACCACAATTTTGACTGCTTCTCAGAATCACAAAAACAAAAATATTTACATTACATTCTAATTGTTTCAATTTGATATGTAGGGGGCATGTACCAAATTTAAACTATTCAAACTCATGCCTGTCAAATGATGATGTCAGCTCTTTCAGCATCAATCTAGACCTTCTCAATGTTGTGCTAATATAGAAGATAAATAGTTTCATGTTGAGATATGGAACATTTTTCAGATTCTACGACTACATTATTTTTGGCAGCTCATCAGATTATTATCTCTACTTTTATTGTGTAGTAGGAAGGCTTCTATCGCAAATCTGAAGAAAATGGAATTGTACCACCACAACATGTGCTCTTAAAAAGGTAGGCCTACTAAATCGAATTGCCATGATCCTGTGATGTCACCAATTTCACTCTATTTTATAAATTCAACATATCTTCTCCAACTGCTTCCAAACGGTCACTCTTCTATTGCACCTTATCTGGACACATTAAACTTTCAAATGGGAGCAGCAGGTTACTAATTCTTTATTTCTGATGTGCAGTTGCTTTCAAGACTGAAACAAACAGGAAACCATGTAATGCTCTCCTTGGAAATGAATGCGTCTTAAAATACTTCTATCACCAACCACAGCTCCCTGTTTCCACTGCTGTTAAGGTACATTCATTAACATTTTCCTTGACTATTGCATGTCTGCAAATTGCTCAAATATTTGATTTTTTACTCATTTACAATTTTATAGAAATAAACTCTCCTTAGGCATATACATGTTTTCATTTGCGTTCATGCTGTTTCAGTTCATCTAATTAAAACATTTTCATGCGTCTCAGGAAGAAACACCTCTATGACTTCCGATGTATTACCTTCCAGCTTCAGTTTCATTCATCCAGCAAAAGAAGAAAGATGGCGAAAAGGGTTTCTATTAGCAAAACACAAATCTGCCTGATTGCCCTCTTCATGTGTTTTCATATCCAGATTGTACATTTCAATGCATTAAAGGTGTCCTTCACGAACATCCATTTTCCCGTTCTTCTCCATGCTTTTCATGATTCAGATCTACCTAGCCCGCGCAACTGTGCGGGGTTTTCGGCTAATACTATGTATTATCTGCTTATGTATTGTTAGGACTCTTTCCTTGAGTAGATGTTTTGTAGCATAAATTGCATCTAAAGTTTGTAAATAATTTGATTGCTTTATAAGTTGTATCTAAAGTTTGTAATAAAGAATCTGATTGCTTAAGCAGATGAGACATGGCTGATGTATATAGGACACTAGTAGTGGTTTTTTTTGTTTTTCTGAATTGTTATCAGTGACGCGTCTTGGCTACACGCGTCGCTGATGTAACTCACATCAGTGACGCATCTTGGCTACACGCGTCACATGTAACTCACATTAGTGACGCGTCTTGGCTACACGCGTCACATGTAACACATTAGTGACGCGTCTTGGCTACACGCGTCACTGATTTGTCCATATCAGAGATGCAACATCAGTGACGCGGAAAAAACGCGTCACTAATGACCCTCTGGACGCGTCACTAATTAGCTTTTCTGGCATAGTGACTATCACATCGAATCTTGCGGCATACGCATGGAGCATTAAATGTAGATGAAAAAAATTAATTGCACAGTTTGGTTGGAAATCGTGAGACGAACGTTTTGAGCCTAATTATTCCGTGATTTGACACTAAAGTGCTACAGTAACAAATATGCTAATGATGGATTAATTAGGCTTAATAAATTCATCTCGTGGTTTCCAGACAAGCTATGTAATTAGTTTTTTATTAGTATCTGAAAACCCCTTCCGACATCACACGGAACATCCGATGTGACATTTTCACAGAAAAGTTTTCGCATCTAAACAAGGCCTTTGTGTTGTTTTTCATAACAGAAGATTTGGTTCTCAATAATGTCGGGTGTTAAAAAAATGCAATTGCTTTGATATTTTGCTTATCTTGTGTGGGATCTAATGTACACAATTTCAGTATTCTGCAGCGAGCTTATGAGGATTAATATAGAGGAAACCTTTAATCAGTAAGAAGTGATGGTATACTTAAATTTTGATGTTAAGAAAAGATAATTTTGTTTACCGAAATAAAACCTTTGGAAATAGAATATCTTTTAAAGGCGGATATCGTTTTATATTAGGGAGAAGGGGGTACATATATGACACATCTGCATGCATATGCATGTGATTGGTTGGAAGTTTGAAGAGAGCGGCACGACGCCATTGCTGCTAAGCGGACCAGTTCAACCCATGAGTGAGGAGAGCACGGCCCAGGCCGCGGGCGACCGCGGCGCCGACGGCCAGATCTACGCGGCGAAGCAGCTAGCGCCCACGCTGCTGGGCCCTGAGCTGACGCCTATCGGGGGCGGCGCTGGGGAGGACGCGGCCGCTGAGCAGCTCAACTAGGGATCGATTGAGGACG
Source organism: Saccharum hybrid cultivar R570 (assembly GCA_038087645.1). NCBI lineage: Eukaryota > Viridiplantae > Streptophyta > Magnoliopsida > Poales > Poaceae > Saccharum > Saccharum hybrid cultivar. Next base: position 10,480,699 of record JAQSUU010000112.1, on the reverse strand, counting down.
AAGACGGAGCCTTTGGACAGCTCTCCGAAGCAGGAAGACTTGAAGACCCAGATCCGGCAATGGCAGAATCCCTGGCGACGGGAACGCAGCAACCTGCCGCTGGTGCACTACCGAGCACGTGCAGTAGCTGCGCAGACGCCATTATTGCCTCTGATGGCTTGGTGGCAGCTGAGGTCGAAGTTATACCTCTCACTGCAGAGGGGGAGAAGCCCGGCGTGCCTGCCCCTGTGGTTGCACCCTCTGCACCCACCCCGGGGGGATCTCCTTGGAGGGAGCGGCCAACAGCACGACGGGGGGCGGGAAGTGGCCACCGGAAAGAAATTTTCATGGCACTTCGCCGGCTCTGGCGGGTGCGCCAGTTTCGTCCGTGGCTTCCTCCGCCGGGGGCGCCCCTCCCGAGGCGATGAAGCAGGCGGCGGACCATGGGTCGCTGCGGGGAGGTGGGGCTCCCACCCACGAAAAGCTCTGCGGCGACATTAACGCCTCTGCCGCGCCAGCGACGGAGGCGGGCATGCACACCTCCGATGAGTTAAAGGTACCAGAGAAACTTTCGCAAACTTGCTTCGTTGCTTCTGAGCTGTACCGTCTCGAGGCGCCGAACAACCCAATTCGAGGCGCGCCGAGGGGGAGAAGGAGCTACTGTGAGGTAGCTCGGCCATGCCCATACTCTGCTCATTTTAATGGCAGCCATCATCCCCAGTGATCCAAAGCCAAAACCCAATGGAGACCGTTGCTCCTGACAGGGAAACCTAAGGCACCGGCGGGCTATAAAATCTCCTTCGTTGGCCGGTGCTATCGCTGCCTTGGACGAGATCACAGGTTAGCTGAGTGCCGCGATCCTCTCTGGTGCCTGGCTTGCCGCCACAACGGCCATCTTGCTAGAGATTGCCCTGCGAAACATGAGGGTGCGCACCGGCCACCAATCCGATCTCGCCTCAAATTTCCTTCAGCCAGCATCCACTCCAGACTTCGCTTACCAGAGCCTACTAGACCCGATGTCCACAGCCATCTGATTTTCCCGCCTCTGCCCGCTCGGGCCGAGGAGGAACACCAGATCGAAGAGAGCGGTAAGGGGGTGCTGCTGCCCTGCTCCGAGGAGGAGATGGCTTAGTACCCGGGGATGTCGAAGAACCGGCCTGCTGCAGGGAGTGCGGTGGTGGTCACGTCAACCACCATGTTGGAGGAGGCTACCATGCTCCGCACCAGGAGCGTCCTGCTGGTGGCACGCAGCCGGCTGCAGGACATCGACATCACTATCGGCGACGTCACCCGGGTGGTGGCGGGCTGCGTCCGTGTGCCATCGCATGAGATGCGCACGACGCATCACCACCCAGAGGATTTCAGGATCGTTTTCGAGGAGCCGCATAAGAGGACCCTCGCTCTCCGGGTTGGGGCGGTGAGGGTCAAGGGGGTGCTCTTCGGCATCATCCCCTGGCATGAGGACACCCATGGTGAAGATGTCACCTGGTGGTACCATGTCAGGATGGCTATCGAAAACCTGCCTTCCCACGCCTGGAACCTCGGGCCCCTGAAGGAGATAATGGGGGAGGTCTGTCTATTCAAGAAGATCAACAGGGCCACCTATCGTCAGCAAGCATCGGACGTGCTCTACTATTGGGCATGGATGTGGTTCCCCGACCTCCTGCCCCTTGCCAAGACGGTCACCATCTTCCACCGTGGCGTGGGTCAGGTGCCACCAGCGGCTGGGAGGAACCAGCCCCTGGAAGTGCCTCCTCCGCCATCGGGCAAGAGCTACAACCTCATCATCCACCTCGACTTGGTGGGGGACTGGAGCCCACCGCGTGACCACACCCCGAGCTCGACGTGGAGTGGAGCTCCTTCCTCTGTCTCTTCTAAGCCGGAGGAGCCCCGAGGATCTACAACTTTGATGACTGGACGCCAGGGGTCTTAGACAGGCTGAGGGCACGCGCCAGGCCCGTGGCTTGCCACCCGCCGCCGACGGTCAATCCAACCCACCACGACGACGACAACCATGATGGAGGTGACAGGCGCCCGCCTCATTGCTTTGCTGAGCGCGGTAAGCAGGTTGTGGCTCCAGTAGCTCTGCTGCAGGGGGACGCCAACGCACTCGTTCTCCGCCGGTTTCTAGGTGCTGGAACAATGCGGTTCTTGGCGACACGACTGCGGAGGTTGGCAGAGGTCGGCGCCTGTCACCTGATGATCATGCCTCACCACGCAGACGGGACCCGATGCGCCGGGAGGACGCCGACTGGGAGCGGCGCAGATCGCGCTCCCCGCTGGCTTCGGAGGACCGCGGGATGGAGAAGGAAGTGCCTAGTGCGGAGATGGAGGTGGGGAAAAACGACCTTGGGTCCTTCCGGCTCTCAGGCGCTCTCCTGGCTACGGACAGGGCACCTCCTCCTCCGCCAACACACCCAGATCCTATGATGGACTTCTTCAAGGATACGTGCGTGGGAGACATTTGGGCTGAGCTCTCCCGCCCTCTTGGTGGTTACGATCCCATGGTTGAGGAGGCTCTGGCAGTGTGCACAGAGGCATCCAGTAGTCCTCTGTCATTCTCGCCACCTGGAAGCCCGCTCGCGGGGAGCTGCGCTCCCCAATCTACATGCCAAACATAGCCAATTGGGACAAGATCGCTAAGCTAAATGATGAGGCCAGGGCCTTGGGCTTTCAGAATGTCATTCATTTTGGGCCAGGGACTCAACAGGAGGTGGATGGACAGGTAGTTATGGCAGGCTTCACTCAGCAGGTCGCGGAAATGATACTGGAAGAGCGCAGAAGCAGCATCATGGAGAGCATTTTTGTCCCTTGTGAGCAGCCATTACTGGAGACGCCGATGGTTGAGAAGCAGCGGACCAAGGCAGCAGGAAAGACAAAGGGGACCAAGACTGCAGTGGGGGGGTTGAGAAGAAGCTCCAGACAGTTGTAAGGGTCAGTGGACATGGTAAGAGTTTGCCCGTGTTAAGCAGTAGTGGTATGAGGCAGCATGGGGTGTATGCTGTCATTGTTGCTAGGGTCTTAGGGCATGGTCAGAATTTGCCTGTGGTAAGAAGTAGTAGCATGTGTGGTGAGTCTGGTGTTATTGGCCTCCTTCCTCTGTGGCAAGGTTGGAGCCTGAGTTGGTCATCTGGTCGGTGGTTAACCATGTACCCTTGTGTTCCGGTGTTGGAAGTTCAAATGTTGTGTTATGGATAGTGCAGACTTGACAGTGCTAAACTGGAATGTTAGGGGGCTAAATGATGCTGCACATAGGGAAATGGTCAGGGAAACTATTGCCAGCTACAGACCAAATATTGTATGCTTACAAGAGACAAAGCTGAGTGCCTTAAGTGCAAGTCAGGCATGTGAGACCCTTGGTCAGTATCTTGATTCCTACATAGAACTGGCAGCACAGGGGACTAGAGGTGGGGTTTTACTGGCCTGGAACAAAGATGTAATCACAGTAACTAATCCGATCAGCAGAACCTTCACAATTTCTGCAATGGCATCAGTGGCCTCCAACAGTACACCGTTCCTGCTGACAACTTGCTATGGCCCATTAGATGACAGGAGGAAGGATGAATTTCTTGTTGAACTGCAGGCAACCAGGCCGGCGGGGGCATTACCGTGGATGATTATCAGTGATTTCAACCTCATATACCAGGCCGCTGATAAAAGCAACCTGAACCTGAACCGGAGGCTGATGGGTAAATTCAGAAGGGCATTGGACGATTGTGAACTAATGGAGATAACGCTTCAGAACAGAAGGTACACATGGTCAAATGAGAGACAACACCCAACGCTTGTTCGTTTGGACAGGGTCTTCTGCAACTTAGAGTGGGAAATGGCATTCCCAAATTTCACCCTCAGTGCTTTGTCAACCGGGGGTTCAGATCACTGCCCACTATTCCTGAACAGGTAGGATCAGGTGCCGAGGAAAGCAAGATTCAGGTTCGAAAATCACTAGATCAAAATTGATGGATTCCTATATGTTGTGAAGAATGCTTGGAATACACCATGTGTGGGATCAGCACACTCAGTATTGAACAAGAAGTTGAACGAAACAGCAAAGGCAATTCGACAATGGAGCAAACCTCTTTTTAGCAACGCTCGACTTCAGTTCCACATTGCAAATGAGGTAATACTCATGCTTGATATTGCTCAAGAAGCCAGACAACTATCCAATGATGAGACAACCTTGCAGCAAGATCTCAAGCTTAGAATCCTGGGCCTTGCAGCACTAGAACGGTGTAGGAGAAGGCAAGCATCCCATATAAACCACATCAAGGCAGGGGACGCCTGCACAAGATTCTTCCACCTCAAGATGTCAGCGAGGAAAAGAAAGCAATTCATCCCCGCACTTAAAGGAACAGATGGTGGAATGCTTTGGAAGCACAAGGACAAGGAACGAGTCATTCAGAACTACTTCCAAAATCTTATAGGAAACAAGCTAAGGAGAGCAGCGACGATACGATGGCCTGATATCCAGCTGGGATCACTACAGCAGATTCCTGGCCTAGAACTCGATAGACCCTTTACAGAGGCTGAAGTGGAGTTTGCGGTCAAATCTCTGCCCAATGAAAAGGCGCCTGGGCTAGATGGATTCACTAATGACCTCTACAAACACTGTTGGCAAGTGATCAAGCAAGATGTCCTAAATGCCTTCCACTCTTTTTACAACCACCGTTGTGGAGCGCTGGAGCACCTAAACAGGGCACAGGTGGTGCTCATCCCAAAGGTTGAAGTGGCAACGGAGCCAAAAGATTTCAGACCAATAAGCCTCATTCACTATTTTGCAAAGCTGCTGACAAAGGTTTTAGCAATAAGGCTGGCTGCATACATGGACAACCTCATTTCCACATCCCAGAGCGCGTTCATCAAAAAGAGATGCATCCAGGAAAATTTCATGTATGTCAGAGGACTGGCGAGGTATTTTCACAGGACAAAAACTCTGGCTTGCCTCATAAAGTTGGACATAACCAAGGCTTTTGACTCAGTTTCATGGGAATACCTCCTAGAGCTGTTACATAGAAGGAACTTTCCAGCAAGGTGGCAGGAATGGTTGGCTGCAATTCTAAGGACATCGTCTTCCTCAGTCCTCCTGAATGGTGCCCCGGGTGAACCAATTAAACACCGAAGAGGACTCAGACAGGGTGATCCCTTATCCCCATACCTTTCATCCTCGCAATTGATGTGCTAAACAACATATTTGCAGTGGCCACTCAAATGGGCTTCCTATCTAAGCTGAAAGGAAGACACGCAAGTCTATGGATCTCAATGTATGCGGACGATGCGGTCATCTTCACGAACCCTAGAAAAGAGGACATCTCTTGCATTATGGAGATCATGACTGCATTTGGGGAGGCTACGAGATTGAGGATAAACATGCAGAAGAGCATTGTGGCTCCTATCAGATGCGCTGACATTGACCTGGATGATGTGTTACAAGCTTTCCCAGGACCGAGAGTCAATTTCCCTACACAATACCTGGGGCTTCCTCTCACGCTCGGAAGGCTTAGAATGGTCCACCTCCAATACATTATTGACAGAGCTAAAACAAAGGCTGCGGGATGGCAGGGCCGCCTGCTCAATGTCGCCGGTCGAAGAGAACTAGTACGCTCGGTGCTCAGCTCCCTACCAGTATACCTCCTCACAGTGATTAAGCCACCAAAAAACTTAATACAGGAACTGGACAAGCTAAGGAGGAGATTTCTGTGGGCGGGGGACAAGGAGCTCACAGGTGGAAAATGTAACGTGGCTTGGATCAGAGCCTGCAAGCCGACAATATATGGGGGCCTAAGCATAATTGAGCTTGATAAGTTCAGCAGAGCACTGAGACTTCGGTGGCTGTGGTACTCTTGGGATGCCAACGATAGACCGTGGAGAGGCATGCCATTACCGATAGAAAAAGATGACATGGCACTCTTCAATGCTGCAACAAGAGTAGTGTTAGGTGATGGCAACACCGCCTCCTTCTGGAATTCTAGCTGGTTGGAGGGACAAGCGCCGGCATCGCTATATCCTACCCTCTTCAATCATAGCAGAAGAAAGAACAGGTCAGTCAAAGAAGCACTAACGGGCTCCAAGTGGATCAGTGACGTTGACTACAACATGACGGAGCAATTAATAGCTGAATTTGTATCGCTGTGGGGACGGCTGCAGGCTGTCGTTCTCATACCCGCGCAGCAAGATAAGATCATCTGGCTGCATACTTCGGATGGTCAGTACACAGCAAGATCTGCATATCAGCTGCAATTCTTGGGGGGCACTACCTCTGCTACAGCTGATACCGTCTGGTGAACAAAGGCTCCGCCAAAGTGCCGGTTCTTCACATGGTTGATGCTACAAAATAGGATTTGGACGGCGGCACGGCTGCAACTGAGGGAATGGTCCAATGACTACTTCTGCCAGTTCTGCTGGAGAAACCTGGAGACAGTGTCTCACCTGTTCCAGGAATGCGGCTTCACAAAATCGGTTTGGGACAGAGTGAGCACATGGATCGCGGCGGCAGCTATGAAACCGGCAAACTAGACTCAAACAACTGATCTAGGTCAGTGGTTCATCGACATCGGAAGAAGCAATGACAGTTCCAGAAGAGGAGGAATTAGATCAGTGATCATGCTAACGGCTTAGGAGCTATGGAAGGAGAGGAACAGTCGCATCTTCAACGAGACCGTCAGAACCCCGGAACAGGTATTCCATTCGATTCAAGAGGAGGCTAAGGTTTGGGTGCGGGCAGGAAATAAGGCCATGGAGGTGGTCCTCTCCACCTCAGTGTTGTCAGGCTTAGCGGGATAAATGTGGCACTTAAGCTGTATGGTTGCTGTTGCTTTTATGTAAATTAGCATGTAGAAGCTAGGGGTGGTGCCGCTTCCTGTCTTTCTGGAATGCTGCACACAAAATTTGGCGCCACTGGCGCAATGTACTTGTACATATTGCTTTGCTCTCTTCTTATTAATGAAAGCCGGTAACGAATCTTTTTTAAAAAAAAGAGCGGCACATGGTGGGTGCCAGGATGGGGACGTGCGCATCAATAAGGACGTTCGTCAGTATTTGTACATCGTCAGTATTTGTACGTGTCTGGTGCGACATGTATTTGGTGAATGAAACTACGCATCCAGATTAAATTAATGATCATTACTGGAGAAAAATAATAAGTGCGACGGGGATTGAATGAAAAACAAAACGCATGCATTACCGGAATTGAAGGTGGGCTCGATTAATAAATGAATGAATCGACCCCGGGCGGTGCGTCGCACGGAAGTGGGGGCGGTGCAGTTCCGTTCCATCCGTATGCTACGGAATTTACGGACGTCGTCCCGGCGGCCCCCGAGTCCCGACAGGACAAAAACAAAGGAGGACCACCGTCATGTGCCCGCTGGCCGGCCCTGGACCCGTGCTGCTAGCTCGTGTACGCAACGGTGCGGCACGTACTGCATCACACGCCCCTGTCCGGCTGTCCCTGCCTTCACGCTCGCTCTACTTGTATAGTTCGTGGATAAATTTTTTTTTTCATACTGAATGTTTTATAGAATGTTGGAAGGGTTATTCGGATATTAATAAAAAAACTAATTACATAACGCGTCTAGAAACCGCAAGACAAATTTATTAACTCTAATTAATTCATCATTAACACATGTGTTACTGTAGCAATTATGGTTGTGTCCAAACATTCGATATGAAAGGGTAAAAAAATTTTAGGTGGAAACTAAACGGGTCCTCAGCTCAGCTAACCTGGCCAGTGGCCACATTGATCAAAGAAGTGCCTCCGGACCGGACATTATTGCATGCCCGCCCTGCATTATACAGTAATCAGTAGGCCACACTCATCATATTCATATCAGATGATGTTATGCTCCCAAGTTCCCAACCTTTTGCATGCAGGGCACATGCATGCTTGCTCCGTTAACGTTTCAGCTGTTTAGAGAGCAATCATGCACATTGCGACCGGTGGAGCGAGGAATCCGCTGGGCAGGCAGCACCTGATGATCACTAAGGATGGCAACGGGTCGGGTTCGGATCAGGTGGAGTCTCCATGCACTTAAAACCGAAATCTGAAGTCGAAACCTGAACCCGAACCGAACACCGATTCAGGTGAAAATCCATCACCAAAACCAAACCCGCGGATACCCGAAACCCGAACGGATACCCGAAACCCGAATGGATACCCGAAACCTACGGATAAATATACACATATTCACATGTATAAATAATAGGCAACAAATAATAAATATTTTCATGAGTCAACTTTGAAAAGATTTAATAATCTAAGTAAACAAGTTATTATTAGCATATTATAAAACATGAGTTTTAATTTCAAATGATTTATTTCGGATATCCACGGGTGCAAAACCAAACCCGAAACCGAACCCGATACCAAACCCGAAACCGAACCCGAAAACCGTGGGTGAGAAATCATCCCCAAACCCGAACCCACAGGACCCGAAATCCACGGATATCCGCCCCCGAACCCGATCCGCTGCCATCCTTAATGAGTTCCTAGTTGGGGACAGGGTCTAGCTATCAGGAGTCACATTTGTGGTACGGTTCAACTAACCTAGATTTTGATTCTTCCACAGTGCACACCACTTCTTCAATTCCATACCGGCCATTATTCAGAATCGCTTCCGGGTGCAGCCTGTTCGCTTGGCTGAAAATAAGCAGCTGAAAGTACTGTTGGCTGATTTGTTGTGAGAGAAAAACACTGCTGGCTGGCTAAAAATAAGCGGCTGAAAGCTCAAGCGAACAGGCTTGATTCGCTATGCCTAATTACAATAATTGGCTAAAATAAACGAATTGTGATCCAAACAAGCTCTATGAGGTGGATTATTATAATCAAAACACCATATCGCAATAATACTATAATCCATCTTCGACCTATATTTTGGTGATTATGAGTATTTTTCACTTGAAGTAAGAATCCACCATAATAATCCAGGAACCTAACACTCTGATTATTATATATAGTTCGTAATCTAGGTTATAATAATTATATGTATAATCTATAGGTCATAATAATCGAACTGTGATCCAACCAGACCCTAAGTCATCGATCAATCACCCTTCTAGGGTGCCATGTCAATAATTTTATCATCGTGCGTGTAATGTAACCACTACATATCTGGGCTGGGCTCCGAGCGCCACCGTCGGTATCATCCAAGCCATGCCACTGGCATATCTGGGCTGGGCTCCGGGCGCCACCGTCGGTATCATCCAAGCCATGCCACTGGCATATCTGGGCTGGGCTCCGGGCGCCACCATCGGTATCATTCAAGCCATGCCACTGCCAGCATGTGGTACTTGGTTTTAGGAGCTAGCTACGGGACAGCTACAACCCTACCCGCTGCAAGTGAGGATTCGTCGAACAATATACTACTCCGTTCCAATTTATAATTCATTTTAGCCTTTTCAGATACCCAACTTTTATTACGTATTTAGACATATTATATATCTAGATTCATAACAAAAAGATTTGTAGATAAAAAAGTTAAAATAACTTGTAATTTGGAACAAAAGGTGGTATCAGATATGTCATGCCAGAAGCAAAAGGGAACTCCAAACAGAGTCTAGATTCATAACAAATGTTGCTATATTTTCTACAAACTTAGTCAAAACTTAAGAAAGTTTAACCAATATAATTTTTATAGGGATAGATAAAAAGGGACAGCGAGCGTATATATGTTTACATTTATAATACCATATGCGATAACGTATGGTTCAAACGACTTGATGATCCTGTCAAGAAATTTTTGCTGGTTCTACATTTCTTCCAAGTTCCAAACTGTCTTCTTGCGTTGCTCTCACTTTCATAACAAGGCAGAAAAGGATCGGAGAACACAACGTACGGGATGGCTCTTTCATGATAGCCACTCGACCATGAGACCAAGATCTTTTTTTCACTTTATAAACTCCTAGGGTATCGAGTTGGAACCTATTTCTAACTCAACACTAACCCTTAGAAAGAATAATAAGTAATTTGATTAGGACGTTGGAGTAACTCCAAGAGACTCTCTGTATCCTTTTGAATTGTTGGGAATAGAGATTTTGATGAAAAATACCAGCCACAGAAGTCTTAATTGGTTATCTGAATATAAAAAAACGAGAACGTCTCTCTAAGACACATAAAATTGTTGAGAGTAAAAAGATATACTCCCTTCGTTCTAAATTATAAGTCGCTTTGATTTTTTTTATTGCCATCTCCGGACCAAACATTAATGTGCCCCCGCATGCTGTAATCACTAATCAGTGGGCCACGCACATCATATTCATATATCAGATGATGATATACTCCGTATATAGCTAGTATATTCCTTGATCGATCCGATCATAATAACACAGTGTAGTAACCTTTTGGATGCAGGGCACATGCATGCTTGCTCCGTTTCAGCTGTTTGGAGCAATCATACACATTTAGACCGGTGGAGCGAGGGCAGCACTTGACTTGATGATCAGTTCAGTTGGGGACGGGGTCTATCAGGAGTCACATTTGTGGTACGGTCCAACTAACCTAGATTTTGATTCCTGCACAGTGCACAACACCACTTTTTCGATTCCATACCGGCGGCCATTATGCTGAATCGCTTCCGTGTACGGGTATATTTGGATTCACCATGCCTCATAATTATAACTAGCAAAACATGCCCGTGCGTTGCAACGGGAGAAAACAATCAAACTTTTATGTTAAAGGGCAGGCATCCCGGCAATGGCGTGCCGCCTCAGACCTCACCAACGGCGTGGGCGCACCGTGGAGGTAGCGGCGTGGACGCCCCGGCGGTCCGGAGGCGTGACCCCATCTAATCTCCTCCTCGATTCTTTCTCTAATTTTCTCGATTCAATTCTTTATCTGACTTCCTCTTTGGTCAATTCGTGTATGGATAGATAAGGAATTGATTTTTGGTGGTTGTTGTGCTCGTCGGCAGAAGAAACAAAAAATTTATTGATTAGATTTTGTAAGTTGTTATCTTTCTAGAGTTAGTCTGATTTTGGTTTGGATTTTCATCGATATGGTGAATTTGATTTAGTCTCAGTTTGGTCCCTTGCACCTTGCTTGCCGATTTCAAAAATCCTTGGTATAGGTTTGGGGGACCAGAGGAAATCTAGTTGATTTCGGTTGCGGATGGTTAGAGATGAATGTGGAGGCAAGACGAAAGTTTGGGTATTATGACAAAAAATTGGTGGTGAAAACCTCTACTTCTTAAGAAACGAGTCAAGGGCTCAAAGATCCATAATTATTATATTTATTATTTATTATGATATTTATATTTATGAAAAAATAAAAATAGAAGTATTTAGAAAGGAAAGAGACGTACGTGGAGGGCAAAACCGAAACGGACGCCAATGCCATCACTTATCCATGGTCTATGGATGGCCAGAACATCTTTTTTGCTGACACAAGGAATTAAAACCGGAGAAATCTATTTGATTAGGATTGACAACCAAAATAGTTTCCTTATTCACATAGTTAGTTAGAGGAGGGCCGAACGAAAAAATGGGTAGAGAGAAATTTTGCTGTTTTAAGTATAGAAGTATAGAAGTATAGATATAGATGTATATATAGATAGATATCTCAAAAGAATCTGAATCATTGATAATTTTTTTAATTTTTTGAGTCCATTAATTTTAATTAATTAATTTAGGAAAAGGAAAAAGCATCATTAAATCCTCATGTCACAGGCACAGCGCCTTCCTTTTTCCTTGCGGACGCCCCCCTTCTTTTTGGGATCAACATGAATACATTGCAATTTAGTTTCTGTTTCATATTTGGATTAAGATTCCTATTTACTTGAAATCAGAGAGATCTAATTGGATTAGGATTCTTAGTTATATAAAGAGAAGGGCTATAGACGGTTTCTCACATTCACAAAATTAGTTAAGAGATGGCCGGACCAAACCAAATCAGGGGGGTGAGAAATTTTGTCTCTTTATTATTAGGTATAGATAATCGGCTAAAATAAACGAATTATGATCCAAACAAGCTCTATGAGGTGGATTATTAAAATCAAAACACCATATCACAATAATCCTATAATCCATCTTCGACTTGCTTTTTGTGATTATGAGTATTTTTTACTTGAACTAAGAATAATCCGCCATATTAATCAAGGAAACCTAACACTTTGATTATTATATATAACTCATAATCCAGCTTATAATAATTTTATGTATACAATCTAGATTGTAATGATCAAACAGTGATCCAAGCAAACCCTAAGTCATCGATCGATCGCCCTTGCAACACTGAAGCTGATCAGTGTGCACCTCCTCCTTCCTCATCGCCCCACCCCCCTTCCATCAGAATTGAAGGAGTAGTGAATGTTGAGGCGGCCTAGCCTCGGTGCGAGGATTTATATCCATGTTTCCAAGATCGATGTGGTATAGTCTTAAAAACTGGACACAAAATAGTCTACATCAGGCAATCCCAGTGCTATAATTATCGTTACAGCAGTGCTATTATTATCGTTACACAAAATAGTCTACAGCAGGCTTGATTGATCACGGGCTAGCTTTGCAGTGCGCACAGGGCAGGGCTTAGCTTAAGCTTAATAAATAATCGATGTATCTGTCCGGCTCTGCTCTGCTAGCATGCATGTTCCGTGTCGCTTTCATGGCCGGGTCCTGTGTCGCGTGTCATCCGTCCCACTGTCCACCCACCGTAGTCGCAGATGCTCATGCCTTTTTTTAAAAAAAAAACTTGTTTCCTGTTTTTTTTTTAAAAAAAGTCTACTTTTCCTCCCCCAACTTTCACAAAAGTCCGTTTTTCTTCCCTCAACTCTAAAACCGGACAAATCACCTCCCTCAACTTTTCAAACCGTGCATTTTACCTCCTGGAGCGGTTTCGAAGGCGGTTTTGCTACAGTAAACGGTGGTTTTGCTACAGCCAGGCGGTTTTGTCTTTTTCTTTTTTATTTATTTCGGCTGAATCTTTGAAAAATCATAGTGAATCACAGAAAAATCATAAAATAAAAAATTTAATTTTGTTGCACTCCACATGAGTAGATATCTACACAGTGAACATATAATATGGTATGCTTTAGTACAAAGTTTTCTATGAATGTTTTGTCTTTTTCTTTTTTATTTATTTCGGCTAAATCTTTGAAAAATTATAGTAAATTACAGAAAAATCATAAAATGGAAAATCTAATTTTGTTGGACTCCACATGAGCATATCTACACAGTGAATATATAATATGGTATGCTTTAGTACAAAATTTTTATTGTAGCTATAGATCTATGCTTTTCTGTAATTAATTGAAATAATTCATAGCTGCAACTTCTATAATTATTTTGTTGGACTAAAGCATACCGTATTATATATTCACTGTGTAGATCTACTTATGTGGAGTCCAAAAAAATTAGACTTTCTATTTTATGATTTTTCTGTGATTTACTATGATTTTTTAAAGATTCAGCCAAATAAATAAAAAATAAAAAGACAAAACCTTGGTAGCAAAAACTTTGTACTAAAGCATACCATATTATATATTCACTGTGTAGATCTACTTATGTGGAGTCCAACAAAATTGGATTTTCCATTTTATAATTTTTCTGTAATTTACTATGATTTTTCAAAGATTCAGCCGAAATAAATTTAAAAAGAAAAAGACAAAACCGCCTCACTGTAGCAAAACCATCGTTTACTGTAGCAAAACCGCCTTCGAAACCACTCTAAAGAGGTAAAATGCACGGTTTGAAAAGTTGAGGGAGGTGGTTTGCCCGGTTTTAGAGTTGACGGAGGAAAAACGGACTTTCGTGAAAGTTGAGGGAGAAAAAGTAGACTTTTTCCTTTTTTTTTTCCTCTAGAGCATGTGTGTGTTCGTTTCTTTTCGTTTGGTTTTTCTACCGTTACTACCACACTGCCATGGAACGAACATTCGCTTGCGGATGGTGGATGCTCTCAAAGTAGCCCAATGCAAACGGACTGTATTGGGCCTCTAGCGGCCCATTCATCTTCTGCCCAGTCACCGTGGAGCCCTCCTGCGACGACTCGGCCTGCGGCAGCTCCTGCGGCGGCGCCGCGGGACGAACTTGACTGTCGACTGCCGGACTGGACAGATGAACAGATGAGACGCTATTTTTTCCTGTGCCGCGATAGCGGACAGAGGCAGGCAATGTTACGCTGTGACTTACCATATCTGAGTCCACTTTTTAAACCATTCTATTTGCATTGAACCAGCTAGGTCCAACATCTTTTTTATCCATACCACATATATGTTCTCCCTCCATCCCTGATTAAATCAACTCATAGGAGGTGTAAGATGAATTAATGCTACATCAGGGGCCCCTTTTATAGAGCCGGAAATTCATGAGGTGGTCTTCGCAATGGAACATAATAAAGTGGCTTTCCAGTTGAGCTCGTCTGTGGGTTGCTAGATGTTGGGTTAAAGTCATGCGTCGAGGACAATTGGATCATCTTTCTCCTCCCTAGCAACAAGTACAATGGAGGGGTATTTATAGTGGGGAAACCTTCAACAACTCAGGCGACCTTCTCGTCATGCCCCTCTTAAAACACCATATAACTCGACGCGTTGCATTTCCTAAAGGGAAACATAGTCTTTTCATCACGCCATTGGCCCAATGGACCAGCCTCGACCTTCGTTCTTCGAGACCTCGTTTCTTTAAGACCTTCGTTCCCCCCAGCTTTGTTCTATGGGACTTCGTTTCTTTGAGACCTTAACCTGATGCCACAACATGATTCAAGTGCAAGGCACCCACTAGCCCATTCGCCCATTAGTCTCGTCTCTTTATCTTGTGATGAGTAGATCTAGATTCGATGCTATCACCCTCACTTTGTTCTCTGTCTCCTTACCAGTCCTAGTTCTCTAGTGTTTGGTTTGAGGGAGTAGGTGGGACGGGGCGGGACGGACCCAGTTCTAGTGTTGTTTGATTCAGAGTTAAAAACATCTGACTAGAGAATATTCCTCTAGAAGTGGGATGACCCTGTCCCAAAAAACTGAGGGATAGAGTCATCATAGGTGGGATGGGAGTGTGGACATTGTCTTGTCTGATAGTTGTCTCATCCACTTTTTTGGTGTCCCTACACCAAATAGAAAATGGGTCGGTCCAATCTCTCCTCACAAACAGAAAATGGGTCTGCGTCCCAGAAATCAGAGATAGGAGAGCCAAACCCTGAGTAACTCAAGAGGATGTGTGCATGTTGTTCTTTCGTGTTTCTAAATGGCATAGTGTTTTGTTGAGTGTTAAGGTGGTACACCATCGATGACTTTGTTAATTGATATGAATGATTTTGCCGTTGGCTGTAGAAGTAGAGCTTTACAAAATGGAGAAAGAAATTGATTGATTTGAAGTCTACGTGGGAAAGAACTGCATAAACTGGGCAAGATTTTTTCATGTGTAATTTGATGATATACTATGCCAAGATTTAATATAAGTTTTTTTGAAAACACAAAAGAGCTGCGATTCATTATATTAAGAAGAAAAAAGGGGATAGAGCCATGTAACACAGCCACACACAACCCCATACAACTCAGAAATACATTCGCGCCCGAAAATAGAAAGGAAAGCGACCAAGATTTAATATAAGTCCTCCTTCCCTTTGAAAAAACCTGCATAAACTAGTGAGATATGTTTAGTTTGAACAATTTATCCTTTAATTTGTGAGAAATTTTATAAAATATATACTTTCTCATATCTTGGATTTAGAAAAAGAAAATGGAATGCCCAACTGCCAGATTGTGTCTAGTAGTACAAAGAAATAGAGAAAAAGAAGAAAAACACAAAAGAAAGAAAAGAAAGGAGATCATTGCCAAGACTCCAGCCAATCCATGAGGATCGTAACTTAAATTTCTCGACACGTGACAGATTAATTGGAGCAGCTTTGCATGACATGACATGCCAACGGCCCATGGCCATGGCTATGGCTTTCATCGACGTGGAATTAGGGATGAAAATGGACGGAATTTTTCTCGTACCGTCCCATTCCGTTTTCTATATTTTCCCGTCTGTTTCCGTATTTGCGAGATCCTGTTTTCGTATTTACGGAAGTAGAAAATGGTGTTTTCCGTTCGTTTCCGAGTAATCCCGTTTTAATACGGAATAGACCCGTTTTTATCCTGTTTTCAATCTATGCTCAATATGTTTAACAATTACATGTCCTTATGTTATATTAATATAACTACGAATCATTAAATATGCATGTTATGTTCACGTACATAGCATGTAAATGAATATTAAACTTTATATATATTATTACATGACTTTATATATATACGTATACTTTGAGAATATTAGATTATGTAATCTTAATTTAATTTTCCGGCTCTCTATCCGTATTTGTCCGTTTTCGTATGTCCATATATTCCGATTCCGTCTTTGAACCCGTATTTTTCGAACCCGCTCCCGTTTCCGCTAAAAAATATAGAAACAGAAGTAGAAATAGGATTTTTCCGTCCGTTTCCGTCCGTATCCTAACATGGAATATGTACGGCGCGTCTCGTTGCGATGATGAGATGAAAAATCATCTATGCTACTTGCTAGTTGCTACTTGCACCTGCTTTGTGAATCTATTCCGCAGGCCACCATCGAGCAAAGCGGCAAAGCAGCGAGAGCATCGCCGATCAGCTCGCACGCACGCGGCCGCTACCCACGAACGCATGCAGATGCAGCAACCGGCAAAGATATATGCCGTGTTCCCATCTCCATTCATGGCTAACAGCCCAGCCCAGGACAGGAGCGCGGTATGTTCACAGCATATCCCCCCTGCGGATCGATCGGCGCCAAAAGATCCAGCCAATGATTTCTTTTGCTCCCAGCAGCATCCTTGGCGCCTTTGCATTTCTTGCTTTCGTTCTTGTTCGGAACAAAAAGATTTTATTTCCGATGGGAATCGCATCTGAATCTGCCGAATCTGCGCTCGATCGGTCACTGTTCCTGCTTTCTCCAAAACCTTCTTTTTGACCGGGGAATCTCTCTTTTTCTTCCTATAAAGCCACCCATCTGTAGAAGGTTTTGGACTGCCCGGCAGATGGACTTTCCTTGCATTCCCAGCCCTGCAGCCTGGGACAGCACTCCAGCTGCTGTGTTCAGCACTTGTACTAATAACTTCTAAATATTAGCAAATTTGCATCTCTATTTTTAGTGCCACTGCATGTTTAATTTTGCAGCCTGAAATCAGAACAGAAAGGTTTGGATGCAAAAATACTGGATGAATAGCTTGGACTGCTTGGTAACTGTCTAACTGATAAAGGGCGACCAGAGTTATGCTGACAGCGAGGCATTTATTGATCACACAAAATGCCCTGCATCAATGAGGCTACTATGGATGAACTAAGCCTGCGAACAAGGCATCATTCATCTTTGCAAGTAGGTGAGGCATCATCGAGACAGCCACAGCTTTGTAGAAAGCAGATAGGATAAAAGTACGGTAGCGATGTCTGATAACTCACAAAATGCTGTTCGAGCTTTCTTTACGATAGTTCAGTTCAGACTGGGTAAAACAAAACGAGTCACACTAGGGAATAATCGGTTACACTAGGCAACAAACAAACAAATGTACACTATATACACTTTCTATTAAGAAGAAGAGAGTTTTTTTCGTATAAACGACGCGCATCAAGCGCGCTAGGTGATCTAACATCTGGACCAGCCTAGCGGACTGTTTCCATGTTTAATATTACATAAATGGGACGACCAAACGTGCGAATACCGCAACGTCCTACGGGGCTTCCACGAAGAGCTCCCTAGCGCATCCGTTGAACGCTAGGAACAACGCGTCAAGGGCATCCACTTGGCTCGACGTCAAGTTCCCAGTGCGAATGACGTTGAATGTTATCTTGCACGCAGGTGAGGCCGGAGCCGCCGGCAGCGCGACACCCAACCTCTGCCTGAGGAGTACCTCGCCCCGCTTGGAGGCCAGTATGTGTGCCAGCAGTTGGGCGGCGATCGGTCTGCTCCTGCCCCTGACTGGCAGGGGCCTCGCGGCTGCCGCCTTCTGCCGTGGTGGAGTGGCAAGCAAGGGCGACCTTCGCTTGACTTGCACCTCATCAACAAACCTTGCGAGATGTCGAGCGGTCTCGCCCGACGTGGGTGTCGCGTCGCTGGGGCCGGATGTGGCATGGCTATCCGGCTGTGCGTCCTTCGTCGGCGTAGAAGGGTCAGGCATGACTTGGACGATCGGGTGATCGCCCCGCGTCGGCGTAGAGGTACCCGCCGTAAGCATGGCTGGCTCAAACACACCGACCTCCCCATACGCCACCTCACCCACGGGCGGCCCCGTCGAGGGAGGCATGCCCTGCACAGGCAACAACGGAGGCGGATCCGTCGTGCCTGGAATAGCCGTCGCCGTAACTGTGGCCGCATCGTCGTAGACCTCCGCCGTCGGGGCTACACGCGCAGGCACATCAGCAACGCGGCGCATGCCTGCGAGGCAGTGAGCTCCTCCAGCATTGGGTCAATCCACGCGGGGAAACTGTGCTCGCGCGCGGCTCCAACCCCAGCGGATCAGGCTCGGGGAGACAGCATACATCAGCAGCGGCCGCGGCAATGTCATCGCCACCGATGATGATGGCAGTTTCCGGCGTACTCCGGCACCACCGTCAACGTCGTCTTCTGCCGACATCCGCCCCCTGTACTTTCCACGGCCTCCACGGCGCCCGACTAGCCGAAAACATCTTTAGAGTCGTCATATAAATTTTCTTAAACCTAAACAGTAATTTACTAAGGCTCCGTTCGGTTACATTGTTCCGTGCCTTTCCGCGTCTAGAACAATTCCAACGCAATAGAAATTTGTAAAGAAACCGTTAGCCTGGGATTCATTCTCATGTAACTGAACAGAGCCTAAAGGATTTACAAATTTCGTCAGGGTCGCCGGACCCCGACAAAATCCTTCTGGATTCGCCCCAACGAATTGGATGCATTGGTGCGATGATGCTGGAGAAGATTAGAAGGCATATAAATAACACATGATTTTACAGTATTCCAATGTGGCAGAACATGGTGACAAAGGAAGATCTTGCAGAAGTACAACGCCGGGAGTCGGAACAGCCATCCTAATTAGGCATCAGGGAAGGTTAGCAGTGATTTCTAGTCTTTTACTAATGTACAACATACATGGCTAGTTTGCTAACACATGGCAAATTCTTTGGTGAGAGTTTATACCTTCCGGTACCGATGTCCTGCATCTCATGAAGATAAAAGTGTGATGTGCTGTTGTGCATAGCAATAGCATAGGACATATTAGCAATGTGCCAGCAGCATCAGAACAATGTCTGCATGCCACACACCGCAGAAAGCTTTGGTAAAGCGAGGGAGCGAGCGAGCAGCAGTGGCTGTCGCTCGAGATGATCGAACATGAGTGTTGTTACGGTGACAGCACACTAGCGACAGAGGATCCAGTTCCATCCTCCGGCCTAGTATAAATAGGCACCAGTGTGCAGGCTCTTGCTGACAGATCATCGGTCGGCCAACCGCGCAGTTTAGTGAACCCTAGATCGACGTGACCATGGATAGTTCCTCAGATGCTCATGGGTGAGTTGTTGCTGCTGCTCTTTGAGTCTTGAGGTCACAACTACATGTATGCTTTATGCCTCAACATACATTCCTTTGAGGTAAATGCTACCATGCTTGGGACAACTAGATTTTGTGAACCACTTCTATCACAAAAATATAAGTCCATCTATGTTTGTCGAAGTCATTTCTTGGTTTCACTACCAATGTCTATAATTTTATTTAGGTCGACAAGGCCTCGTTTGGGCGGGTTTCATAGTGCTCCAGCTCCGGCTCCAAGTGCACTGTTGTGCACGGTTAAACCCTGTAGAAGACTGTAGCATCGAAGGGGCTCCGGCAGACCTATAATAAACTACACAGACAAGGAGCCAACGGAGCTATGTTGTGATGGCTCCTCCGGCTCTGCAACCGTAGTTGTACAGTAGCACTATAGTAAAGGAGCTGGAGCACTAGGGAGCTGCACCAAACCTTGCCTAAATTTTGGATTACTAAAACCATTGTGAACATTATCTTTATAATTCATAATTATTTTCATTTTAAGATAACTCTTCGCAGTTATTGCTACTTGGCTAGTTAAAGTTTCTTTTCGAACGACCGGCAGGAGTTTTGTGTGGCATGTTTGATAGAGAAGAAGAGTGAGTTTAACCTTGAAATAGAAGTTCAAAAGGGAGGGGGGGAAAGCACTATGAACATATGTTGGGAATCCTTTATAAAAAGAAAAATAAAACTATGCTGAATTGCTGATGCAAGCAACTAAGCAAACACAGACACAAGTCCATCGAGAAGTAACGCTTTTTTTTTGTTGTTGTTGTCAGGCGTCACAAGTGCGCGGCATGCTTCCGGCAGTTCAACAAGATGGAGCACCTGGTGGAGCACATGCGGGCGGCGCGGCACTCGTCGCACGAGCCCCGCTGCGACATCTGCCGCAAGCACTGCCGCTCCTTCGAGGCGCTCAGGGACCACCTCGGCGTCGGCGGCTCCACGCTGCCCAAGGCCGCCAACTGCGCCGACGCCTTCGCCGCGCGCGGCTGCGACATCTGCCTCCGCGTCCTCGCCAGCGCCGCCGCGCTCAGAGCCCACCGCGCGGGGTGCCGGCTCTCGCGCACCCCGCCGCCGACGATGTCGAGGGCGCTGCAGCACCAGCAGCTTCCAGCGACGCAGCCGCAAGGAGTAGGAGGAGGCGCGCTCGCGCTGGGCTGCAAGATGGTCGGCGCCGGGAGCGACGGGACCCTGGACGTCTGTGCGCGGGTGTGCGTCATCGACGAGCAGGAGAACATCCTGTTCGAGGCCTTCGTGAAGCCGCTCCTCCCGGTGACGCAGTACCGGTACGAAACGACGGGGATCCGGCCGGAGCACCTCCGCGACGGCGTGAGCACGACGGTGAAGAACGCGCAGCGGCGGGTGGAGGAGCTGCTGCTCAACGGCGAGCAGCAGCTGTGGAAGGTGCGCACCAGCCGGGGCAGGGCGAGGCTGCTGGTCGGGCACGGCCTGGACCACGACCTCGACGCGCTGGGCATGGACTACCCGGCCTACCTCAAGCGCGACACGGCCACGTACGCGCCGCTGATGAAGACGAGCAAGCTCAGCAACTCGCTCAGGTTCCTCACGCTCAGGTACCTCGGGTACGAGATCCAGACGGGGCACCAGCACCCCTTCGAGGACTGCGTCGCCGCCATGCGCCTCTACCGCAGGATGCGCGGGCAGCAGCACCCCAGGGGCGGCGGCGACGCCGATGCACCGGCGGCGAGCGCGGACCAGGCGTTCCCGGCGTGGAGGCAGCGGGAGCTGGAGCGCATGACGCCTGAGGAGCTCCTCCGGCTGTCCACGCCGGACTACCGCTGCTGGTGCCTCGATGCGTAGGTGGCTGACTAGACTTGACAGCTCCGGCGGCCGCAGAACGAGCCAGACCGAGCGCATCGTGATCGTGTTCGCGTCCCACGACCATGACGTGATCGTGTATAGGATTCTGCACCGTTCTGCCATCCGTCAGCTCCGGCTCAAACGAATTTCTGTAGTAATCTATCTATAGCTACTCCAAAAGTACAATCCACCCGTATGATTGAGGGAGGGGGACCTGTGGTGGGTCGGTTCGATATAAACGTGTGTAAGAGTATATATGATACGCCATAATTGCATCTAGGAGTATCAGTTGAAGTCAGCATGAAGAGCTTCTCATCATGTTTGATCGCATATCATTGCCAAAGCGGTTCGTGCACATACTCAGTTTTTAATTATAAGTCATTTTAACTTTTTTAGTACATAGATTTTGTTATATATCTAGACCTACGTTATATCTAAATACATAGCAAAATTGATGTACCAAAAAGATCGAAATGAGAAGTACATAGCAACAATTTAGAGTCTTGTTGCAGGGCCTCACACTTGACCTAACGAAGCATGGTTTGATTATATTTTATAGGAATCGGTTATTTTTTACATAGAAAAGAGCAGAAAACATGAAAAAAAATCCTATCTTTAAAAGAGGCCCTTATTGAAGGTTCTGTAGTTCAATGGACGGCAACCAAGTGAAAAGTATCAAATTCAATTGACTTTGTTTGCATTCTCTTCTTGTGAAAACAATTTAGGAGTAAAAACAAAAACATCTAAAGCATCTTACGTATAACGTATCTTCAGAGTCCATCACCAGTCCTTTGCCGGCAGGTCAGATTTTCCCTAGTAGAGATCAGGAAGCGGTGCTTTGGCGCAAGTTTGATTTGACGATGACCACGAATGGTGTTGGTCATGGGCATTTCTTCCTTGTTGTTTCCTTTGGACGTTGTAAATTTCTCCTTTCAGAAGATTTGGTTGCTCATATCCTTTAGGCTACTTTGGGTGGAGTGGCAACAAACTTGATCACCATGTTTTCAAGTTCTTCGCCTCCTCAAAAGAAGTAGGTCATGTTTTCAAGTTCTTCGTCTCCTCAAAAGAAGTAGGTTTCTTTGTTTTTAATCTCCAATCTTATTCTTGTGATCCCTGTTCTTCCACCTTTGGGGAGATGATGGACCTAAATGGGTTCGCTAGTTTCACAATTTTCTCCAGGAAGAAGAAGCATCATGGAAGAAAGTGGGTTCAAATCCAGTTGCATCTAAGGCTTCTTATGCTGAGGTTGTTAGGAATCTGTTAGGCTTCTTATGCTGAGGTTGTTAGGCATCTGCCTCTAACTGGTGTCAATCGTGTGCCAATTGGTAAGCATCAGTCTCAGCCTAAGAGGACTTCAATCTTTGATCATTAGATTTTTTAAGAGTATCTGCTTTTGATCAATTGGAAGAGTCGAGGAATTATGTTCATGCCCATCTCATGTTCATGATTCACCAAGCTCCTTCAATCATGTTCTAGAAGGTTCTTCTTCTGAGCACCGAAATGCTATCTTTTCAAATTCAAATCTCGTTTATGTGTCATAGAGCCTCTCGAGAGGTTACGAGGGTCCTGGGCTTGTTGAGGGTCACTTCCATTGGAGGTGCAAGAGCGCACACGGTGGATGTAGCATTCGAACCCTTTGTCCGAATGGTTGGAGTCGTGAAGGGATTAGTCTTTTGTGGAGTTACATTAAGTTGGGAGGATATGTGGAGTATGGGTAATCATCACCTACACCATGAGAACATTTGAAATACCGAATTGACGAATTTTAAGATTGATGAAGTCATTACAGACACCTCATTATCGACAAATCCGTGACTACTAGCGAAAGAATTTAGAGAAATATAGACACCCACGACAAATATAGAACTTAAGCTCAAATAAACAAGTTACACCATAAGTAAGCAAGTTGTAGTCTTTTTTCTCGAAAACGCAGGAGAGCTGCGCTTCATTATATTAAGAAGAAAAAGGGGGTAAAGAACCCAAAGTACAACACACACCCACACACCCTTATCTTTATCTCATAAGATACATTTGCGTCGGTAAAGAAAGAAAAAGCAACCCTACACGTACAACAAATCAGCTAACAACTTGGGCAGGGACAGTCAAGTGAGATAGCCCACGAGCCCCTGCCATTGTCCACCGTCGACGCTCATTACCGGCCAACTTCAAGGTTTCAGCTATGTTAGGAATTGCTCCATCAAAGACGCAGCTATTGCGATGATTCCAAATTATCCATGCTCTCAGAACTATCAGGGAGTTCAAACCTTTTTGCGTTAAACCAGAAGTTGCTGCACTTGCTTTTTCCCACCAAACATCGAATGAAGTGTCAGATGGCTGTGGAGCTAGAGAATGGAGACCGACCTGCCTCAAAATATAGTACCAAAATTGCCTTGAAAATACACATTCGATTAGGAGATGATCAATGCTTTCGTCGGCTTGATCACAAAGTGGACACTTCTCAGGATGAGGCAGTCCTCGTCATGCAAGGCGATCTGAGGTCCAGCAGCGCTTATGCGCTACAAGCCATAGGAAGAAGCGGCATTTAGCAGGCGCCCAAGTTTTCCAAATTATTTCCCATGGCCTGAAAAGGATTTTCCCCATGAATAAGCTATCATATGCGGATTTGGCGGAGTATTGTCCATCATTTGATAATTTCCATGTGTGAGAGTCGTCCACCTGAGGTTGTAACTCAAAATCATAGAGGAGGTCCCAAAGCTGAAAATACTCAATGATGACCCCTACTGTGAGAGCACCTTTGATGTCCGAGATCCAAGTCCGGTTGGCTAGAGCCTGCTGCACAGTCCGCAATTTTCTATTTCTCTGCGGAATCACAGCAAAGAGTCGAGGCGCAAGATCCTTAATGCAATGCCCATGAAGCCACCTATCAGTCCAGAACAAAGTATTCTCGCCATTGCCAACATCAGAGATAATTGCCATTGAACAAAGCTTCTGAACTTGAACAGGAACCTGTATAGACAGTGCAGACCAAGGATGGTGTGGCTCCTTTTTCTGTAACCAGAGCCATCTTGCACGTAACGCCCAGCCAAGATTTCTGAGATTGGAAATGCCCAAACCACCTAGTTCAGTTGGAGAGCAGGTTGTCTCCCATGCCACGAGACAATGCCCCCATGCCCCCACGTGCTTCCTTGCGCCCTCTCCACAGATAGCTTCTTCGAATTTTGTCAATCGCTTTAATAGCCCATTGAGGCAAATCAATGACCATCACAAGATAAACGAGCATCGCAGTAAGAGCAAATTGCACATGGATTCGCCTCCCAGCTCGTGTCAACAAGTTTGCTTTCCATCCCGGTAATTGATTAGCTATTCGGTCAATGATGACCTGAACATGCTCTTTCGTTAATCTTCGCAATGAGAGGGGTAAACCCAGATATTTGCATGGAAAATCAGATAATGCACAAGGGAGTTGCTGCTGTACAACCTCAATCTCTTGTTCACCACATATGATAGGAAGTACGTTACTTTTTTGTAGATTAGTCTTGAGCCCAGATGCTGTACCAAACAGCTGAAGGATGTCCATAGTGACAGCAATATCAGCAGCATGTGGATGAAGAAATAAAACCACGTCATCCGCATACATAGAGATGTGATGTTGCAAAGCACGTCTTGATAATGGTTGCAGCAAGCCTAGCTCAGCAGTGTTTGAAATCATATGTCCTAGCACGTCCATGACCAAAATGAATAACATTGGAGATAGGGGTCACCTTGTCTCAATCCTCGTCGATGCGTTATTCGCTCACCAGGGATCCCATTCAAAAGCACTTGAGTAGAGGAAGAGCATAGCAGTCCACTGATGATATCCCTCCATATTTGTCCGAAACCCAAGTGTTCCATGACCTCAAGTAAGAAGGGCCAAGCAACCGAATCGAAAGCCTTTGAAATGTCAAGTTTCAGCAAAATACAGGGCTGTTTTTGTTGATGCAGAAATCGCGCTGTCTGCTGCACTAACATGAAATTATCTTGTATGAAGCGCCCTTTGATGAAGGCACTTTGATTAGGAGATACCATTTGGTTTAACTGACCTGCCAATCGATTAGCCAATAATTTGGTTATGAGCTTGGCAAAGCTGTGTACTAGGCTTATTGGCCTAAAATCCTTGGGCTGTTCAGCATCTTCTTTTTTCGGAATCAGCGTGGTATATGCAGTGTTAAGAGGGCTGAGACCCCTCAGCCTCCTACTCCAAACAGCAGAGATAGCCACCATAATGTCATTTTTTATTATCGACCAGCAAGCTTTGTAGAAACGCCCTGTGAACCCATCTGGACCCGGTGCTTTATCTGAGGGTAGTTGCTTGATTGTCAGCCACACTTCTTCCTCCGTGAAAGGTGAATCAAGATCAGCAAGGTTATGTGTATGTGTAGGAATCCCCAACTCAAGCAGATTGATGGTATGTTCTCTAGGTTCACTTGTACCAAGCAATTTATCATAGAAATCATCCACAACTCGTGCCTTGTCCTCATGTGCTGTATAGATATGATTTTCTGAGATAAGCCTGCCAATAAAGTTCTTCCGCTTGCGATGACGCGAATGTAAATGAAAAAGCCTCGTGTTGGCATCTCCATCACGTAACCACCCAATGCAAGAGCGTGACCGGGCGATTGTCCGCTTGAGAGAGGCCAGGGCAAGAGTATGCTTCTTGAGGTTATTTTTGAGCCATACTTCTTGTGGTGAAAGAGCACGTGGGTCATTGGCAATTTCGAGCTGATGTAGAATTTCTTGCGCTAGAGCAAGTTAAGAATTAACATGGCCGACATTCTTATCACTCCAGCTCTGCAAGGCCTTTGTGACTGCCTTGAATTTAGCATCCAAGGTAAGGAAAGGGCAGGATACAAATGGGACAGAATTCCAGGCTGTCACTACCACCTCCTGAAACCCCTCTAGTTGAGGCCAGAAGGATTCAAAATGAAAGCGCCTCCAACCTGTTTTAATATCCTTGAGACCAAGCAAGAGAGGGCAGTGATCTGAGTCATCGGAGGCCATGCTTTGCAGCAAACAGCAAGGAAATATATCCTCCCAGTCCACTGAACATAGAACTCTATCTAACTTGACCAGAGTAGGTGGATCCTGTCGGTTCGACCAGGTATACTTTCGACCATGGAGGGGGATCTCCTTGAGAGCAAGATCATCAATAAATTGCCTAAATCGACCCATCATTGCCCTATTGTAGTTAGAATTGTTCTTATCTTCATCTTTGTAAATCAAGTTGAAGTCACCAACCAAGATCCATGGTCCATTGCAAGCCCCCCGGATGTCACGTAACTCCTGCAGGAAGATAACCTTTTCACTGTTTCCTTGTGGCCCATAAACACAAGTTAGCCACCAGGGCGTTCCATTCTCTGCACAGAACTGTATTGAGGCACTATTAGTGTCCACACGGTGATTTCCAGTGGTCTGAATATGCCGCCGCCATGCGACCAGAATACTGCCACTAGCCCCAACAGCCGGTAGTGAAAGCCCAAGTTTGGTTTTGGTAATTAATGACACCAAGTTGCTAATGCTATTGTATCAAGTGTGATTAAGCTAGGCATAAGCAACACATGAGATGAAGGTGTACGTGGCAAGGAGTGGTGGCCACAAGATCACAAAAAGATGGTGCATGGACATGAAATGACGATCATGGTGGAGATGCACATGAAATGATGGACATGATGATCAAGTAAAGGAGAAGGATCTAAGAGCGCAAGGCGAAGGTATAACCATAGGGTTTTTCCTTTTGCCGGTCTAAGATGAGTAGAGAAGTGATTGACCGGGTTTAGGATACATAGCCGACTATCAAGAGGGGTAATCACGGTTAGCTCGGGAATCAAGTGCCACTAGATCCATGTCTTGAGCATATGCATTTAGGATCTAGTAAAGAGCTAACATAACGCCTTGGAAAATGTTTGTGAAAATGCTAACACACGAGCACAAGGTGGTGATCACTTGTTGGTGTTGGCACTCTTGCGAAGGCGGTGGAGTTTAAGTGGTAGAGAGGGGTTTGGGTTCCTCTCTCCCTCCCGCCGAGCTTGCGAGGCGGGATTTGGGGTTTTTCGGAGAAGTGAAATGCCTATTTTCTATTGCGCCGAAAGTCGGAAAAGAAACGAAGGCGAACGGAGGTCACTGCGTGCACCGGACGCTGCACCGGACGCGGTCACTGTACGACCGGCGCGTCCGGTCTGGCGAACAGCGGTTCACGAGGATCACCGGACGCGGTGCGCGTCCGGTCATAGGTCACCAGACGCGTCCGGTGGTCCAGGGAGCTTACTGGACTCGCACCGGACGCGGGCACTGTGGCGTCTGGTCCGTTCTTCAGCGCGTCCGGTGGGTGTTTCGCGGTGCGCGGCTCGGTGTTGACCGGCGCGTCCGGTGGGTCATGGGACCGGCGCGTCCGGTCGTGACCAGCGCGTCCGGTCGCTCGGTCGAGCGCGTCCGGTCAACGGTAACGGCTAGTTTGAACGGCACTTTTCTCGTCTGTCGCGTAGTGACCGGACGCGTCCGGTCACCCGGACCGGCGCGTCCGGTGCAGCGCGATTTCTGCTGCGTCGTTTCTAACGGCTAGCTGCGTACCCCTTCGTTATAAATAGATGGTGGACGGGGTTTGAGGGTAACTCTTGCACATTTTGAGAACTAGAAACATCCTTGAGCTAGAGAACAACCCCTCCACTCATCTCTTTGATTGATTGCACATCTTGAGTGAGATTGAGTGAGATTCAAGTGCATTGCTTGAGAGTTGCATTCTAGAGGCACTTGATTTTCGAGTTGCTGCGGATTTCTCGTTACTCTTCCGTGTTTCCCGACACGGTGGACGGCTTGGAGCAGCGGAGGTGATTGAGCTCGCAATTGGAGATTGTTGGAGCCTTCACCAAGTGTTGTAAGGGGTACTTGATCCTTCCCCGCGGGAGTTCGCAAATTGGATACTCTAGTGGAGCTCGTGGCTTGGAGGATCCCCATCTTGTGTGCGGTTGTGCGGCGCCCGCCGAGGGCTCAACTCTTGATAGTTGATTAGCTCGCGAACCGACAAGTGGGTGCATCGCCACAACGAGGAGTAGCTTGCCGGGAAGCAAGTGAACCTCGGGATAAATTCTTGTGTCATTATCTTTCCGAGGATTTCTCTTGTGTGATTGATTGTTTGGTACTTCTCATCTCTACACGGCGGTATAATCACTCGAAGCTCTTTTCTCGTATTACTTCTTGTTTCTAGCTTGTTGTTGTTGTTGTGTTTAGTGGATAGCCTTGTACTAGAATTGTGTAGGTGGCTTGCTTAATTAGTTAGAGCTAGTGCTTGGTGCTTCGCCACCTTTCTTACTAACTTGTGGTTAAGTAATTCTTGTAGAAGTTTTAATTAGGCTATTCACCCCCCCTCTAGCCTATTTGGACCTTACAAGTGGTATCGGAGCCGAGGCACCGTTTATTTGAGGCTTAACAACCTACGGTGAAAAAGAAATGGCTCAATTAAGTTTGCACATCAACAACACCAAGAAGGCACCTCACTTTGATGGCACAAATTATGCATATTGGAAGGTTAAGATGACCGCACACCTCAAGTCAATCAATAGAGAAGTGTGGAAGGTCACCGAAACAAAATTTGAGGTTGCTAATCCGGAAGCACCTACACCGGTAGAAGAGAAGAAGCTCCAATGCAATGACATTGCCATTAGTGCTCTTCATGAGGCACTAGATGACAAGACCTTTGAGCAAGTGAAGAACATTGAGATCACTCATGATGCTTGGGCCAAGCTAGAAGAAACATTTGAGGGCACCGAAGGCACAAAGACCGCTAAAGCATATATTTTGCAAGAAAAATTTTCAAGCTTCAAGATGCAAGATGATGAGAGTGTACCGGAAATGTTTCATAGATTGCAAGTTATTGTGAATGAGCTCAAGGCACTTGGTGAGGAGGTCAAGGACAATCAATTCTCTATGAAGTTCTTGAGAAGCTTGCCGAAGAGATTTGATACATTGATCACCGTGCTAGTGAGGACTACATTGAAGGGTTCAACTCCTCAACAAATATTTCAAGAAGTGATGACCGATGACTCATATAGAGAAGATGATGAGAAGGATGAGTCGGTCAAGAAGAAGAAGAAGGAGAATGAGAAGAAAGATGATGAAAAGAAGAAGAGTGTGGCATTCAAAGCCACCACATCCAAGGGCAAATCCAAGATTGAATCATCAAGTGAAGAAGACTCAAGCTCTTGTGATAGTGATGACATTGATGAGAAGATGGCTCTCTTTGTCAAGCAATTTGGCAAATTCATGAAGAAGAAGGGCTATCGTGCAAGGAGGAGGAAGAACACATCTAAGAAGAATGAGTATACCATGAGATGCTTTAGATGCCATAGCAAGGACCATCTCATTGCAAAGTGTCCTTATGATAGTGATGATGAAGATGCTATCAAGAAGGAGAGGAAGAAGCAAAAGAAGAAGCAAGAAAAGAAGGAAAGCTCTCATAAAAAGAAGAATGACTCTCATGTTGCTACATGGGATAGTGATGCTTCCTCAAGTGATGATGAGGATGACTACAAGAGCAAGAAGAAGGGACATGCTAGCATTGCTATTCAAGAGAAGGTCTCCCTCTTCGACACTCCATCGTGCTTCATGGCTAAGGCCACTAAGGTATCATCCGATAATGAGAGTGATCATGATAATGCTAGTGATAGTGATAGTGATAGTGATGAAGAAGGATTCACTAAAGATGAACTAATCACTATGCTAGAAGATTGCACTCAACATTATAAAGAATCTAGAAAGGAATGCAAGGGCTTGCTAAAGGAAAAGAAAAATCTTATGCAAGAACTTGATGAGCTTAGAGCATCTTATGAGAGTCTAAAGGTAGACCATAAGAAGCTTCAAAAGTCTCACACTAAGCTTGAAGAAGCTCATTCCTCTCTAGTTGAAAAATGTGAAAACATGCCAACTAATGTTGAGAAGGCTAAAACTTGCAACATAGGCATATCATGTGATATAATTGATGAACCTTTTCATAAGCCTATTGTTGTTGCTCCTACTAACCCTTCATGTAGCACATCTACATCATCCTCATCTAGTAGTG
This sequence comes from Saccharum hybrid cultivar R570, assembly GCA_038087645.1. Lineage (NCBI taxonomy): Eukaryota > Viridiplantae > Streptophyta > Magnoliopsida > Poales > Poaceae > Saccharum > Saccharum hybrid cultivar. The sequence goes on along the minus strand of JAQSUU010000112.1, from coordinate 10,450,368 downwards.
ATGGGTTCACTTGTGACTCCACACTTATAGTTGAGAATGAAAATCTCAAGAAGGAGGTAAAAGAGCTCAATCACACCTTGGCCAAGGCTTATGGTGGTGAGGACCGCTTGCTTATGTGCTTGGGTAGCCAAAGAGCTTCTCTCTACAAAGAGGGATTGGGCTATAACCCCAAGAAAGGCAAGGCCGCTTTTGCTCCTCACAAGACTCGTTTTGTGAAGAACAAGGGTAGCTATTGCAAAAGTTGCAAGCAAGTTGGTCACATAGAGCAATATTGCATGAACAAGAAATCCAATGCTAATGTATCCTCAATTAAGTTTGATTCTTTCTATATACTTACCAAGGGTACAAATGGTGTTCATGCTAAGTTCATTGGTGCACCATGGATGGGCTCAAAGAAGAAAGCCATTTGGGTACCAAAGAGCTTGGTCACTAACCTTGGAGGACCCAAACAAGTTTGGGTACCTAAAAAGAATTGATCTTATCTTGTAGGTCAATTACAAAGCCGGAGGAAGGCATTGGGTGCTTGATAGCGGGTGCACTCAACATATGACCGGGGATTCTTGTATGTTCAAATCTATTGATACAAGTCAAAATGGTGGTTTTGATGCTATCACTTTCGGCAACAACAAGAAAGGCAAGGTCAAGGGGCTTGGTAAAATTGCTATCTCAAATGACATGAGCATATCTAATGTGTTGCTAGTTGAGAGCTTGGATTTCAATCTTTTGTCGGTGGCACAACTTTGTGATCTTGGCTTCAAGTGCATATTTGGTAGTGATGATGTTGAAGTCATAAGTGTTGATGGATCAAACTTGATATTCAAAGGGTTTAGACATGGTAGTTTATACTTGGTTGACTTCAATGATAGTGAGACACAATTGACATCATGCTTGCTTAGCAAATCTAGTATGGGATGGTTGTGGCATAGAAGGCTTGGTCATGTTGGAATGAAACAATTAAACAAACTTTTGAGGCATGACTTAGTTAGAGGCTTGAAGGATGTCACCTTTGAGAAGGATAAACCTTGTAGTGCTTGTCAAGCCGGCAAACAAGTTGGAAGTGCACATCCTAGGAAGAGTGAAATGAGCACATCAAAGGCATTTGAGCTATTGCACATGGACTTGTTTGGGCCAACAACATATACTAGCATTGGTGGGAACAAGTATGGTTTTGTGATAGTGGATGACTACACTAGATACACTTGGGTGTTCTTTCTCTATGACAAGAGTGATGTTTATGATCTATTCAAGTCTTTTGTCAAGAGAGTGCAAAATGAGTTTGAGACTACCATCAAGAAGATTAGAAGTGACAATGGTAGTGAGTTCAAGAACACAAGAATTGAGGAATTGTGTGATGATCTTGGTATTGGACATCAATTCTCTCCAACATACACTCCTCAATCCAATGGTGTAGTTGAAAGAAAGAATAGAACTTTGATTGACATGGCTAGATCAATGCTTAGTGAGTACAATGTAAGTCATTCATTTTGGAGTGAAGCTATCAACACGGCTTGCTATTGTAGCAACCGTCTCTATTGCCATGGGAAGCTTGGAAAGACACCATATGAGCTATTGAATGGAAGAAAGCCCAACATTGCATACTTTAGAGTGTTTGGTTGCAAATGCTATATTCTCAAGAAAGGCACTAGATTGAGCAAGTTTGAAAAGAAATGTGATGAAGGTTTCTTACTTGGTTATTCAACCACAAGCAAAGCATATAGAGTTTGGAATCTCACAAATGGCACCTTGGAAGAAGTTCATGATGTTGAGTTTGATGAAACCCAAGGGTCTCAAAATGAAGCTCAAAACCTTGATGATGTGAGAGGAGATCAATTGTCAAATGCAATGAGAAACATGGACATTGGTGACATAAGGCCGAGGCAAGTTGATGATGATGATGATACTCATGTGATCAACCAAAGTGTGCAAATTGATACAAATCAAGCAAGCTCTAGTGGTACTCATGATGAAGCTCAAGATCAAGGTCAAGCTAGTGGAAGCAATCAACTCCCAATACTTCAACCTACTAGTATTGCAAGAGATCATCCATTGGATCAAATTATTGGTGGAATTCAAAGTGGTGTTCAAACTAGATCAAGGCTAGCATCCTTTTGTGAGCACTACTCATTTGTGTCACTTGAAGAACCAAAGAAGATGGAAGATGCATTGAAGGATTCCGATTGGGTAAATGCCATGCATGAAGAACTAAACAACTTTGCTAGAAATCAAGTTTGGGAACTTGTGGAAAGACCAAAGAACTACAATGTAATTGGCACCAAGTGGGTCTTTAAAAATAAGCAAGATCAAGATGGCATGGTTGTGAGGAACAAAGCAAGATTAGTAGCACAAGGTTACACACAAGTTGAAGGTCTTGACTTTGGAGAGACATATGCACCGGTAGCAAGATTGGAGGCTATTAGAATCTTATTAGCATATGCTTGTGCACACAACATCAAGCTCTATCAAATGGATGTCAAGAGTGCATTTCTTAATGGTTACATCAATGAAGAAGTTTATGTTGAGCAACCTCCCGGTTTTGAAGATGACAAGAAGCCCAACCATGTTTACAAGCTCAAGAAGGCATTGTATGGTTTGAAGCAAGCACCTAGAGCATGGTATGAGAGATTGAGGGACTTTCTTCTCTCTAAAGGGTTCAAGATGGGAAAGGTTGACACTACTCTCTTCACCAAGAAAATTGGAAATGACTTGTTTGTGTTGCAAATCTATGTGGATGACATTATCTTTGGATCAACCAATCAAGATTTTTGTGAAGAATTTGGAAATATGATGGCAAATGAGTTTGAGATGTCTATGATTGGAGAGCTTAGTTACTTTCTTGGACTTCAAATCAAGCAAATGAAGAATGGCACTTTTGTAAGTCAAGGCAAGTACATCAAGGACATGATCAAGAAGTTTGGATTGCAAGATGCTAAGCCAATGAGTACACCAATGGGCACAAGTGATCAATTGGGTATTGATGTTAGTGGCAACATGGTAGATCAAAAGCAATATCGGACTATGATTGGAAGTTTGCTATATGTCACCGCCTCTAGGCCGGATGTGATGTTTAGTGTGTGCAAGTGTGCAAGATATCAAGCTTCACCTAGAGAAAGTCACTTGAAAGCAACCAAGAGGATATTAAGATATCTTAAGGGCACTCATAATGTTGGATTATGGTTTCCAAAGGGGTCAAGTTTTGAGTTGATTGGATATTCGGACTCCGACTATGGTGGATGCAAGATTGATAGAATGAGCACAAGTGGCACTTGTCAATTGCTTGGAAGGTCTCTTGTTTCATGGTCATCAAAGAAACAAAATAGTGTTGCACTATCTACCGCCGAGGCCGAATACATTAGTGCCGGTAGTTGTTGTGCACAATTGCTTTGGATGAAGGCCACTTTGAATGATTTTGGAATCAAGTTCAAGAATGTGCCCTTGTTTTGTGATAATGAGAGTGCTATCAAGATGACACAAAATCTGGTTCAACATTCAAGAACCAAGCACATTGATATTAGGCATCATTTCATAAGAGACCATCAACAAAAGGGTGATATTAGCATTGAAAGCATTGGCACCGAAGATCAACTAGCCGACATATTCACAAAGCCACTTGATGAGAAGAGATTTTACAAGTTGAAGAATGAATTGAACATACTTGACTTCTCCAACTTGAAATGAGTGCACCCCCACATTATTATATGACATGCCTCTCCTCCGACATAGCAAGGTAAAGTTGTTTGACATATCATCCATACTTTGCTAAGGACATGGTTAGAACATATAGACATATTTGCATGACAAATAGGCTCATTCATGAAAATCAAATGATTTTAATGTATATATGGTACCACTATTGCTTCTATGTTTGATTGATCTAGTGGTAGCATATGACATGTTTGTGGGCTTGCAAACCTAGTGTTGAATCTAGAAAATGAGCTCATGATGTGTAATTCAACATGGTCAAGATAACCCTTATACTTTATGAGGTGTGAAGAAGCTTGTCCTTGGATCAAACCGAATTACATATTCTAGGCAAGTGATCTAGATTGAACCATAATTTGGACTCCCTCATATTGATTGACTTAACTCTCACTAAAATTGGCACCTTTTTGGTGATTGTTGACAAAGGGGGAGAGAAAAGTCACAAAGATAGAAAAGTCACAAAAGGGGGAGAAAGATATAATAAGAGGGGAGAGAAAAAGTTACTAAGGGGGAGAGAAAGCATAAGATAAGACTTTGGAAAAGAATCAATTAAATTTGAGCACACAAGTAGGGGGAGCAAGCTCATGAACTATTTGTTGCATTTGTATGCGCATTAACATGATGAATTGTTGCATAGCAAAGCTTAAATTCTTATTCATGTTTGTATGGTGATTGCTAGAAATAGAACTTGAATGATGTTTTGTTGAGAGTAGCTTTTTAAAGTGGTATCTAGACACCCTTTGCTTATAATGTTGATCTCACGGGGTACTTTAGTGTTTGTGATCTTTACAAGTGATGTTTTACAAGTGGTGTCTAGCTACATCGATGCTAAGGATGGTATATAAAGGCAACTCCGATTGGTATCACGCTTCAAAGGTCCATTCTATATACCTTAGCATCAATTAGATAGTAGTAACTCTCCCAAATTTCAAATCCATACATATGTGCACATTTGAACCAAACTCATGGAAGCACATATGTAGGGGGAGCTAATACTATCGAAATTGAAAATTGATTTCTTTTCATATCTTTGTGATGGTTGTCATCAATTACCAAAAAGGGGGAGATTGAAAGCCCAAGTTTGGTTTTGGTAATTAATGACACCAAGTTGCTAATGCTATTGTATCAAGTGTGATTAAGCTAGGCATAAGCAACACATGAGATGAAGGTGTACGTGGCAAGGAGTGGTGGCCACAAGATCACAAAAAGATGGTGCATGGACATGAAATGACGATCATGGTGGAGATGCACATGAAATGATGGACATGATGATCAAGTAAAGGAGAAGGATCTAAGAGCGCAAGGCGAAGGTATAACCATAGGGTTTTTCCTTTTGCCGGTCTAAGATGAGTAGAGAAGTGATTGACCGGGTTTAGGATACATAGCCGACTATCAAGAGGGGTAATCACGGTTAGCTCGGGAATCAAGTGCCACTAGATCCATGTCTTGAGCATATGCATTTAGGATCTAGTAAAGAGCTAACATAACGCCTTGGAAAATGTTTGTGAAAATGCTAACACACGAGCACAAGGTGGTGATCACTTGTTGGTGTTGGCACTCTTGCGAAGGCGGTGGAGTTTAAGTGGTAGAGAGGGGTTTGGGTTCCTCTCTCCCTCCCGCCGAGCTTGCGAGGCGGGATTCGGGGTTTTTCAGAGAAGTGAAATGCCTATTTTCTATTGCGCCGAAAGTCGGAAAAGAAACGAAGGCGAACGGAGGTCACTGCGTGCACCGGACGCTGCACCGGACGCGGTCACTGTACGACCGGCGCGTCCGGTCTGGCGAACAGCGGTTCACGAGGATCACCGGACGCGGTGCGCGTCCGGTCATAGGTCACCAGACGCGTCCGGTGGTCCAGGGAGCTTACTGGACTCGCACCGGACGCGGGCACTGTGGCGTCCGGTCCGTTCTTCAGCGCGTCCGGTGGGTGTTTCGCGGTGCGCGGCTCGGTGTTGACCGGCGCGTCCGGTGGGTCATGGGACCGGCGCGTCCGGTCGTGACCAGCGCGTCCGGTCGCTCGGTCGAGCGCGTCCGGTCAACGGTAACGGCTAGTTTGAACGGCACTTTTCTCGTCTGTCGCGTAGTGACCGGACGCGTCCGGTCACCCGGACCGGCGCGTCCGGTGCAGCGCGATTTCTGCTGCGTCGTTTCTAACGGCTAGCTGCGTACCCCTTCGTTATAAATAGATGGTGGACGGGGTTTGAGGGTAACTCTTGCACATTTTGAGAACTAGAAACATCCTTGAGCTAGAGAACAACCCCTCCACTCATCTCTTTGATTGATTGCACATCTTGAGTGAGATTGAGTGAGATTCAAGTGCATTGCTTGAGAGTTGCATTCTAGAGACACTTGATTTTCGAGTTGCTGCGGATTTCTCGTTACTCTTCCGTGTTTCCCGACACGGTGGACGGCTTGGAGCAGCGGAGGTGATTGAGCTCGCAATTGGAGATTGTTGGAGCCTTCACCAAGTGTTGTAAGGGGTACTTGATCCTTCCCCGCGGGAGTTCGCAAATTGGATACTCTAGTGGAGCTCGTGGCTTGGAGGATCCCCATCTTGTGTGCGGTTGTGCGGCGCCCGCCGAGGGCTCAACTCTTGATAGTTGATTAGCTCGCGAACCGACAAGTGGGTGCATCGCCACAACGAGGAGTAGCTTGCCGGGAAGCAAGTGAACCTCGGGATAAATTCTTGTGTCATTATCTTCCCGAGGATTTCTCTTGTGTGATTGATTGTTTGGTACTTCTCATCTCTACACGGCGGTATAATCACTCGAAGCTCTTTTCTCGTATTACTTCTTGTTTCTAGCTTGTTGTTGTTGTTGTGTTTAGTGGATAGCCTTGTACTAGAATTGTGTAGGTGGCTTGCTTAATTAGTTAGAGCTAGTGCTTGGTGCTTCGCCACCTTTCTTACTAACTTGTGGTTAAGTAATTCTTGTAGAAGTTTTAATTAGGCTATTCACCCCCCCTCTAGCCTATTTGGACCTTACAGGTAGGTCAATATAATCTGAGAAATCCGACCCCAAGGCAGAGAGAATGACCCGTTGGGAAATAGCAGCAATCTTTGTTTCTTGAACGCAGATAATATCCGCCCGAGATGCTTCCAAAAGAGTGCGCACAGAGTCCTGGCGAGCTGAAGAGTTGAGACCACGTACATTCCATATGAGAATTTTTGCTGGATCCATTACAAAATAAATGTAAGACGACCAAGAAGATGGTACAGACTGCCTTTACACAAACACCCCCTCATCGCTACCCTAGTCAAGAAAATCTGGAAGAGACCAGTTGAAAAGAGCTGCTAAGGCTTCCACGTGTGCATTAGAGAGAAGCTCCCTAAATAGCATGTTGTAGTCATTTTGCGCTTGTTGATCAATAGCCTCTTGTTCACCAATAATGCGCAGGGTGCGCATAGCCTGCTTCTTGGATCTTCTGTCCAACTCATCCATCTTGAATTCAACCCGGATACCTGCAAGACGACGACGACGACTACGTCTTGGTGTCTGTCCTAGCTGTACAACCTTCTTGCGTCGTATGCTGTTGCCAGGAGTTGGTAAGAGACTCATGGTGTGTCGGGCAAGATTGCTGATGAAGGCCTCACGAGTCATTGGTAGAGGAGCAGGATTAGCTACAGGCAGAGTCACTGAAGGAACTGCCATGCCTACACATGTAGAAGTCGGGGCAGCAACGCCTGCCACCAAAGGAGCTGAATCAGGTTCAGGTTCAGCCGCCGAGGGAGTCACATCAGGGACATCCACGCCTGCGGCCATCATTTGAAGGACCCCCCATCTGTCGCCGGGACAATCAGCGTGGAGGCCGGGGGCGGAACAGCTGCAGCAGCCACAACCTCAGCAGCGACCATAGATGTTCCCGAAGAGGAGGCCGCCAAGGCCGCATGAGGATTGTCAGCCTGAGAAGCCGCCGTGGGCACCGAAGTGGAGGCCAGAGGTGGAGCAGTAGCAGTCGCCGTCGCATCCCCGACCGTGGGGGTTCCGGAGGGGTGGAAGCGGCATCTAGAGTAAACCAGGAGTGGCTTCCCCGAAGCTAGAGAGCACAGCGGTGGGGTGACCAGGAGGTCAAACATAGGGATGGGAGGGAAAGGTGGAGGAGTCCTGGGCGAGGCCGGCAGATCCGTCGCCTCGTCGCATAGGAAGCACAGGGGCGAACACGGTGAGGCCGGCAGGTGCTCCGTTGCCTCACCACGGCCATCCACTTCACACTCATCACCATGGCCTTCAGCTTCAGGGATGGTAGGAGAGGCCGGCACTTCCGTCGCCTCGTCGTGGAGGAAGTACAGCGGCGAACGCGGTGAGGCCGGCAGGACTTCCGTTGCCTCACCACGGCCTTCAACTTCACACCCGTCACCACGACCTTCAGCTTTACGCCCATCAACAGAAAGCCCAAAGTCCTCCAGAAGTCCAACAAGGGATGTGGCCACCTGTGGGGTTGGAGCCTGGGTGTCCACAGGGCCATGGGCAGCCAGCCCAAGAGCATCACCGACAGTCCAGGGGAGCTTCAAATCCTCCAAAACCTCAAAACGAACAAGCATAGGAGAGTCCATTGAAGGGGCCACATCATCCAAGGAGGCCTTGGCGGCTGCTGGGCTGCCATCAACAGGGCCCCCTAGGCCGTTGGCAGGCGGCGTCACAGTAATGGGTGTAGCAGAGCCGAGGAGTTTAATGCCTGGGGAGACCCGAGCGACATCGCACGTCTCCTAGGAACCTGCAACCAACTCTGGAAAGACCGCGGCCGTGGGAGGGTGCCCTGATGACCAAGCTTGAAGCCACCACATGGTCGACGCTTGACGAGGAAGGACCCACCTGCCCAGTGACGGCCGACGCCGGGCACCACCGCCATCATCATCACGGCCCACCAAGGAGGTAGACGACGATGGAGAAGATGGACGGCGACGCCACCGTCGAGTGGACGAGCCATCATCGCCTTCCCCCTCAGCAGGAGGTGGTGGAGGGGGAGGAGCACCGGGCCCGAGCAGGATGGAGGACCGAACTTCAGTAGGATATGACAGAAACCTCTTCACTGGGGGATCTTCCACAGCAGCGACCGGAGGCTCAGCGACCCAAAGCTCCTTGGTGGGCAGGAGCGCAGCCGGGTCCAGGCACCAAGCCGAGCATCTGAAGGAGGCTAAGTCCACCAAATCGAGGGTGTTCGGATGAACCTGCTGAACACAGGCAAGGGGGCTCAAGAACTGCTCCACAGTTGAGGTTTCCCAAACATGAGCCAGAATTCCCCGAAGCTCAATGTCGAGCAAGCATGGCAGCACCCGCCCAGAAGCACCGGCCAACCGACTCCACCGCTTGCATAGGAGGGTGAATGCAGGCGAGCGAAGCGGGGGCTGTCTTTGATCCAAAAGGCGCTCAACAAGGCCAAAATTCGGAAGAACGAGGAGGTAGCTCGAGCTGGAAGCTTGACGAAGCACCAGAGAACCGGCCTCGACGCCCAGACGAGCAGCAAGCACCTCCGCCACCTCACTTGCAGGGGCCAAGGGATCTGTCCCACAGACGGTAACAATTATGGCATGCGCGAGGTCCTCTTCTGCCCTAGCCACACGATTATCCCATTTGATAATGCACGGGGGAGATTTCACAGGCATGGCAAAGGCTTCAGGGGGAGCCATCGACGTAGAAACTGAAGGCGTAGGATCAGCAGCTGAGGAGGAGGCGACCGGCTGACGGAAGCGAGGCTGACGTCAACGACGCGGTCGCCGCTCCCCGACTTCCATGGCGGCCCCCGACCTTGTCGTCACAGCTCTGTCGGCAGCTGAACGCATAGATCGATCCATCTCAGCCACACCGCCACCGGAGACCTCACTTGCCGGAATGCCGTTGCAGGGACTGGTTTCGGCCAGCAACAGGGCTGGAGCTTTGCGTCGCCAAACTTTTGTTGCAGCTCCCAGGCCACGCGCAGGTCTAGTCGCCGCAGCCCCAGACGCCACACCCGCCGAAGGACCGTTGCGGGGGAGGGCGCTAGGCGGCGACAAGATTGACCCAATTCGCCTCTAGACAGGAACACGCTCTGGCACGCCGCCAGACTCCTTGGGACACACGTAGGAGCGGTGCCTCGGCGAACGGCAGCGGAAGCACCGGGTTTTCCGACGGCACTGTGCAGCAGTGTGACCGGCAGATAAGCAGTTGAAGCACTTGCCCACTAAGTTAGCTAGGACGGGGCGACGAGGGGGGTGGGCTTCGCGCCGGCGCCGCTCTCCACGCAACACCTCCTCCTCCCATCCGCCTGGACCCAGCCTCCTAATATCATACCGCCCAGGAGCAGGGGCGTGGATAAGGACGATCCTGGGAGGGGACGACACGGGGATAGCAATTACCGCGGCAGAGACATCCGCCGAAGGAGCCGAGGAGTTCAGGCCAGCAGATGAAAGGACGACGTCGCGGAAGGACGGAGGTGAGCCGTCGGAGCACTCCGAGCCCGGGCTATCACAACCCCAACGCTCGTGCTTGGAACGGCCGCGAGAAAACGAAGGAGGGGAGGAAATCGTCGCCGATGGGGAGGAACTGGCCGCTTGCGCTACCGGGGAGGAGGTGGCCGTCGGGCTCGCTGTGAGCGTCGGCGGGTGGGGAGGGGGAGGCGAGGCGATGGGAGAGGGAGAGGGAGAGACGCTAGCCATGACTCCGGAAAACTATAGCAAGTCGTAGTCTAAACAAGGGCTTAATGGACGAATACTCCTTTATTCTCAAGAAAGAAAGGATCTCATCGAAAACATTTATTTGAGGGCATGTTTGAATCCCTTCATGTGGGCTCAATTAGATTTTAATTACTAGAGTGATTTCTACACAAAAAATGTTTATCACAATATTCTGTAGTAACATTATGCCGAGAGAAAAAACAGATCAATCAACTGATCAAATATGCGGAAACTGACCTTGACCTTGAGGCACGGAGGGCAACACCGTCAATTCCTACCCACCGCTATGTCTGGCCCGCCTCGCCGACGTCACCGTCGTCCTACAGTGAACGCAGCCCGCACCACTCCCCTACAAGCACCGTCGTCCGTACCACTTCTCCAGCGGCCGCAGTCTACGCAATGCCGCACCACCACCACACCAATCCGTCGCATCCTCCTGCGGCGCGCAAGCTCCTCTCCTGGCGCCGCGTAGTCGCCGCCTGCGCCGCTGTCGCGGCGCTCGTGCTCCTCCTGGCCGCCGCCCCGGCCACGGAGGACCCCAGCCGGTGGCGCTCCTATCTCATGGGATCCCTCCCTGGGGGGACCCGCAAGGAGACAGTGGCGGCCGCTGCCGTGGCGGGGAGCTTCGCGGGCCCCGCCGCCTCCACGTCGTCGCCAGCCGAAGCACCGCTTTCTTCCTTGGGCGAGGTGGGTGCTGATTTCCATTTACCTTGGCGCATTTGTTATAAGGAGGTATGGAAAGAAAAATATCAACCTTTTAACAGCGAAATAGTGTTTGTTTACAGTGGATATTTGGTCGAATTGGGGAAATCTGAACAACTCGCGAGGAATTTTAACTGCAAATCGACAACTATTTGATGGCAACTTTTAAAGTCTTGAGTACGATTAGGTGTGAACCCTGATACAATCGCAGTAAATGTTTAAGAGAAATTTTAGGAATTCAGACGGATCTTGATTTAGTAACAATTTATGTGCATCTAAATCAGGCGAATGAGATACATTTGAAACGAGTACATAAAACGAACTGATTGTTTTGCAGATTAATTTGTCAGCTAGGATTGCTCCAGCAGCAGCCCCCTCTATGTTCTTGGTCCCTTCATCTTCACCTGCAGAGAATTTTGATGATGGCTCAATGGAGGAACCCGAACATCCTGAGATAAAGGTATGGGTCACTACAAAAGTTGACATATCACTTCATGGGTTTCCTTTTGCATGTCATGTTATGTTTCAACTTAATGCAATTAGGAAACCATGTTTTCTCAATAGCTTCTAATCAGAGGTTTCTGACACTTCAGAGAAATCTGCCAAAGGAATCAGCTCCTTTTCTCAAAGAAGAGGTACATATCTAACTAATCATGGGTAGAATTTTCCTGTAGCAACTTACATATTTATTTTTCTTAACCTCCTTAACCTGTGAAGCCCATTTCTAGTGCTTTGCCTACAATGAGCTCTGATGTCAATGGAAAACATGTCATGGATACCAAATCTGTTCTGCCTCTAATGCTAGAGGTCGATGCTTTACCTCTTTTGGGATATGATTCCAATTCTTAGTATTAGTAGTCAAAATTGTAAGAATACTTTTCTTATCTTGACAATTTAGCAGGCGCCTCTTTGGTCAACAGCAGCTGATGAAGAGCTTATATATGCAAAGAAAGAGATCACTGATGCACCATTGACCTCAGATGACCCTGATCTTTATGCACCCCTGTTCCGGAATGTGTCCATCTTTAAAAGGTAAGGAACTGGCTAGGTTTCATATTGTCTCTCTTGTGATTGGTATGTTCCATAATTCTTTTCTAAAAATCAAATGCTCAATCATGTGTTTAACAATGTTCTTGTTTACCCTTCCATTCAAAAAATAGAACTAATTTGTAATTTGCTCGACACTATGATCACTTATTGGAGTAACTTCTTGTTGGAGTATATGTAGGCCCATGAGGCTAAGGCCCATGTGGCCCATGTATGGAACCTATTTAGCTACCCTTCTAGGGTTAGCCCTAATTGAGTGAAATCATTATTCCAACATGGTATCCAGCCTAGGTTAGCTTCTTCTTCCTCCACCCAGCCGCCAGCCGCCGCCACCTCCTCTGCTGGCCATCGCCGGCGAGCCGGCGCGCCATGGCTGGCCGGCCTCCTCCCCCTCCCTCCCTCTACTCTCACTTCCCCTCCCTTTCTTCCTCATCCACTTGGGCCCAGGTCCTCACTGGTGCCGCTGCTCCCTCTGCCCCTGCCGCCGCCGGGATGTTCCAGGGGGCGGACGCCGCCACCGCTGCTTTTCTCCCAGGCGCGGCCGGCCTCCAGCACCCCTTCATCTCTGGCGCCTCCGCCTCCCTCCCTGGAGCTTCCGCCTCCCTCCCTGGAGCTTCCGCCCCTGCTCCCATGGCGGCTCTCTCTGGAGCGGATCTCCATGGCGCCGGCCTGGGGACTTCCCCTCTCCCTGCCGCAGTCCTTCCTCACCCACAACTGCGCCAGCCACCTCACCAGCACCTCCCTCCTACCGCCCCACCTGGTGCACCCGCCCCTGCCCAGGTCCTCACCTCGGCGGCAGTGGAGACTCCGGGGGCTGCTGATGGGGGTCTCCCGGCTGATGGGGACCCTCAACCCCACCTCCCGGCTGCGGATGGCGAACAGCCTACCCTCCAGCAGCCGCGGATCCACCTTCCCGGCGCCAGGCTGGACGCCGGCAGCCTCTCTGCTGCCGGTGCCCAGGCCTTCCCGGCCCCGCCACCCCTTCTCTCCCAGATCTACGCCGGCCGTGACGCCTCGTCCCTCGCCGTTGCCCTTGCCGCCGCCCGTGCCTCGGCCGCGGAGGGGCAGGCCCGCGTGAGGGCGGCCGCCCTCGTGTGGGAGCACGAGCGCGAAGCGGCCGATGCCCTGGCTCGCCAGATCGCCGAGGCTGAGCGGCTACTCACCTACCCCGGGGGCCAGGACGTTGGGGCCCACTCCTCCGCCTCGCCGGGTCGCCGTGCATCTCACACCGCCGTCCTCTGGCACGACCCGGCCGACCCGCTCGTGGTTCAGCTGCACTACCAGGCGGGGGGGTCCAGAACATTCGCCTGCTCGTTCCGGTCGTCCTCGAGCCGGAGTCGCCCTCGTACGCCCGCTGGCGGGACCTGGTCCTCTTCACTCTTCGTCGCTACGCCCTCGACGACCACGTCCTCGTCGACACCATGGTCGCCGTTCAGACGCCGTCGTGGCTTCGTCTCGACAGCATCGTTCTCTCCTGGATCTTGGGGACGATCTCTCTGGACCTCCACGACATCGTCCGCACTTCTCCGGATGCGCGCCGGGCGTGGCTTGCCCTCGAGGGCCAGTTCCTGGGCAACGCTGAGGCCCGGGCACTGCGTCTCGACGCGAGCTTCCGCACCTTCGTCCAGGGTGACCTCTCCGTCGGCGAGTTCTGCCGTCGGATGAAGGGCATGGCTGACTCCCTGGGGGATCTCGGGTGGCCCGTCGAGGATCGCATCTTGGTCCTCAACGTCCTCCGGGGGCTCAGCGACCGCTACGCCCACCTCAGGACGTGGATCACCCGCCAGAGGCCTTTCCCCACCTTCCTGGAGGTCCGTGACGATCTCGTCATGGAGGAGCTCACGCAGGGTCTCCAGCCGGGCTCTACTACCTCCTCGACGGCCCTGGCTGCTACTTCGCCACGCCCTCCTGCTCCACCGCGGTCGTCGGCTCCGCCATCGTCGTCTCTCCTGGGCCCTCCTTCCTCTGGGCCGAGCAGAGGTGGGGGGGGTCGTGGCTCTCGTCGTCGCCGTGGGGGGCCGCGGGGGTGGCCGGGGTGGTCAACCCCAAGCTCCTGCACCGTCTGGGACCCACGGGGGGGCACCGTGGCCTTCGTTCTAGAACCCGTGGTCCGGTCGCATCTCCATGTGGCCCTACCACGCCCCCGGAGCCGATACTCGTCCGCCGATGGCCATGCTCACCGGGGCTCCTCCTGCCGGTCCTTCGCCTGGTGTTTTCCCTGCTACGTCGTGGGTTCCACCCTCCGGGCCTCCACCGGGGGTCGCCGGCTGGGATCAGGCGGCCCTGGCTCGCTCGTTCAGCACCATGAGCCTGACACCTCCGGTCGGTCCCGAGTGGATCGCTGATTCGGGGGCCACCTACCACACTACTCCTGACCCCGGTATACTTTCGTCGATTCACTCTCCTTCCTCCTCTCTTCCTTCGCCCATTATGGTCGCAAATGGGTCTTGTATTCCTGTCTCGTCTGTGGGTACCGCCGGTGCTCATGGCTCCTTTCGTCTTCCTGATGTTCTTGTTGCTCCTTCTATGGTTCATAATCTTCTTTCTATTCGACGTTTTACAGCTGACAATTCTTGTTCTGTGGAATTTGACTCTTCTGGTCTTACTGTAAAGGATTTGGCTTCCCGGCGTCCTCTGCTCCGATGTGACAGCACCGGGCCCCTTTACACACTTCGCTTCCCGGCGGCTCCTTCGTCTTCTTCGCCGCCCGTTTTGTCAGCTGCCTTCGTCGCTTCCTCTTCTTCTACCACCTGGCACCGGCGCCTCGGCCATCCTGGACGTGATGCCCTGATACAGCTCAGTCGTAGCTCTGGTCTTCCATGTACTCGAGCTCATGATGAGCAACTGTGTCATGCGTGCCAATTGGGCCGACATGTTCGTCTTCCTTTTTCTAGTTCTACTTCCCATGCGGCCCGTGTTTTTGATCTTGTACATTGCGACCTATGGACATCTCCTATTATGAGCATTTCTGGTTATAAGTACTACCTTGTGGTTGTTGATGATTTTTCGCATTATTCGTGGACTTTTCCTCTTCGTGCGAAGTCTGATACGTTTACCACGCTCCTCCACTTCTTTACTTGGGTGTCCACTCAGTTCGGTCTCACCATCAAGGCCGTCCAGTGTGACAATGGTCGCGAGTTTGATAACTCCACCGCCCGAGCTTTCTTCCTCTCTCACGGTGTTCAGCTCCGCATGTCTTGCCCATACACCTCCTCGCAGAATGGCAAGGCCGAGCGGATGATTCGCACAACCAACGACACCGTGCGCACTCTCCTGTTTCAGGCCTCTCTTCCTGCTCGCTTCTGGGCTGAGGGCCTCCACACCTCCACCTACCTTCTTAACCGCCTTCCTTCCGCTGCCTGTCCCGCTCCCACTCCTCACCACGCCCTCTTCGGTACCCCGCCTCGGTATGATCACCTTCGCGTGTTTGGGTGTGCTTGTTACCCCAACACTGCTGCCACTTCTTCTCACAAGCTGGACCCTCGCTCCACGCTCTGTGTCTTCCTCGGGTACTCCCCTGATCACAAGGGGTACCGGTGCTTCGACCTTACCTCCCGACGTGTTCTCATCTCGCGCCATGTGGTCTTCGATGAGTCCGTCTTTCCCTTTTCCAGCACCACTACACCTCCGGTCACTGACCCACCCGATCTGTTTCCCACTGACCCGGTGGTCCAGCCACCTTTTTCGTGGTCTCCTGCAGGTACCGCCTCGCCACGCTCTGAGCCGGCCACCGGTCCCGGCTCCCCTGCGAGTCCGGGCCCCTCGTCCTCCGGTGCGGCCCCGTCTTCTCCAGTTGGTGCAGACCCGGGGCCTTCGTCCCCCGCTTCTGCCCCGGGGGGGTCGTGCCGGTTGCCGACGCCGGATCCTGTCACGGCACCTGCCCCGGCACCTCCGTCGAGGTTTGCCGCGCCGGTACGGGTTTACCAGCGCAGGCCGCGGCCACCGCCGCTCGTGGTCCCTTCTCCACCGGGAACACCGACACCACCGCCACTGTCTCCGCCGGCCCGTGGTGTCCCGCCGGTCTACCACCCGCCGCTACTTCACCGGCACCCGCGGCATGTTCACCCGATGGTGACACGACATGGGGCTGGCACCCTGCCGCCTCGTGTCCTCGAGGCTTCGACCGGCGACGCGGTGGTCTCTCCGGTCCCCTCCTCCGTCCGCGACGCCCTGTTGGACCCTCACTGGCGCCGCGCGATGGAAGAGGAGTACGCCGCCCTCCTCGCCAATCAGACGTGGGAGTTGGTGCCTCGGCCGCCGGGTGCCAATGTCGTCACCGGCAAGTGGATTTGGACTCACAAGCGCCGAGCGGACGGCTCTCTCGAGCGCTACAAGGCTCGATGGGTCCTCCGGGGTTTCACTCAGCGCCCCGGCGTCGACTACGATGAGACCTTCAGCCCGGTGGTCAAGCCGGCCACCGTCCGTACCGTACTATCACTGGCACTTGCTCGGTCTTGGCCCGTCCACCAGCTGGACGTCAAGAACGCCTTCCTCCACGGCCTTCTTACCGAGACGGTGTACTACAGTCAGCCGGCGGGGTTCGTCGACAACACCCGCCCTGACATGGTCTGTCGGCTCAACAGGTCCCTCTATGGCCTCAAGCAGGCACCTCGGGCGTGGAACCACCGGTTTGCTGCTTTCTTGCTGACCCTGGGGTTCATGGAGGCCAAGTCTGATACGTCCCTGTTCGTCTACCACCATGGGGCCGACACTGCATACTTGTTACTCTATGTTGATGACATTGTCCTCACCGCCTCCAGCGAGCATCTTCTCCGCCGGATCATTGCAGCTCTCCAGCAGGAGTTTGCGATGAAGGACCTGGGTGAGCTCCATCACTTTCTCGGTGTCACTGTTGAGCACCGTCCTGCTGGGCTCCTTCACCAGAGGCAGTACACTCGGGATATCCTGGAGCGGGCTGGGATGTCTGATTGCAAGCCTTGCTCCAGCCCGGTTGACATTCAAGGCAAGCTGTCTGAGGCTGAGGGACCACCGGTGGACGACCCCACTGCGTACAGGAGTCTTGCCGGGGCCCTTCAGTACCTTACCTTCACCCGGCCAGACATCACCTATGCAGTTCAGCAGGTCTGCCTCCACATGCATGATCCCCGGGAGCCTCACCTCACGGCTCTCAAGCGTCTCCTCCGCTACCTCCGGGGCACACTCGACTACGGCCTCCTCCTACACCGGGCCTCCTCCACCGACCTCGTCGTCTACACCGACGCTGACTGGGCCGGGTGCCCGGACACTCGCCGCTCCACCTCCGGCTACGCCGTCTTCCTGGGCGGCGACCTGGTGTCTTGGTCGTCCAAGCGTCAGCCGGTGGTCTCCCGGTCCAGCGTCGAGGCGGAGTACCGCGCCGTTGCTAACGGTGTGGCAGAGGCCACCTGGCTCCGGCAGCTCCTCGCTGAGTTGCACACTCCACCCTCCCGGAGCACACTGATCTACTGCGACAATGTCAGTGCGGTCTACCTCTCCACCAACCCCATCCAGCACCAGCGGACGAAGCATGTGGAGATCGACCTACACTTTGTTCGTGATCGGGTGGCCATGGGCGAGGTGCGGGTCCTTCATGTTCCGACGACCTCCCAGTTCGCGGACATCTTCACCAAGGGCCTCCCGTCATCGACCTTCGCCGAGTTTCGCTCCAGCCTCAACATCACCAGTGGCTAGTTGCGTCTGTGGGGGGGTGGTGTGTGTTCTTTCTTGTTCAGCCTCGAACTCCGCTGCGCCGGTAGTTCAGACTGCGGGAGGGTGTTGGAGTATATGTAGGCCCATGAGGCTAAGGCCCATGTGGCCCATGTATGGAACCTATTTAGCTACCCTTCTAGGGTTAGCCCTAATTGAGTGAAATCATTATTCCAACACTTCTATTATTGCCTTTTGTGATGTACAATCCAGCCAACCAACTGTACATCGGATGATCAGTAGCATGTGAGCAGAAGTTCCTAATAAAAGGAAGCTGCAATGATAACTTAAGTTCCTAATATGACGCATTGTGTTTTCTAACTTATTATCACACTACCGTTTGTGTGTTGGACTGCACTGTGCATTGGTTGTTTCATTTCAGTGGTTGGTTTATTAAATGTGTTCAACTCATGCTTCCAGGAGTTATGAACTGATGGAGAGACTTCTTAAGGTTTTCATATATCATGATGGAGCAAAACCTATTTTCCATTCCCCAGAGTTGAAAGGTATCTATGCGTCTGAGGGATGGTTTATGAAATTGATGGAGACAAACCAGAATTTTGTTGTGAGAGATCCAAACAGAGCTCATTTATTCTATCTCCCATATAGCTCTCGTCAACTGGAGCATAACCTTTATGTGCCTGGCTCAAATACAATTGAGCCACTGTCTATCTTTGTTAAAAATTACATTGACTTAATCTCGGCCAAGTACCCATATTGGAATAGGACAAAAGTGCTAGAAATTGTGACTCTATTGCTTAGGGCTAACCCTAGAAGGGTAGCTATATATAGTTCCATACATGGGCCACATGGGCCTTAGCCACATGGGCCTAAACATACTCCAACACCCCCCCCGCAGTCTGAACTACCGGCGCAGCGGAGTTCAAGACTGAACAAGAAAGAAAACATGTGAGAGCACAACACACATGACCCCCCCGCAGCCACAACTAGCCACTGGAGACGTTGAGGCTGGAGCGAAACTCGGAGAAGGTCGAGGAAGGGAGGCCTTTGGTGAAGATATCCGCAAACTGGGAGGTGGTCGGGACGTGAAGCACTCGGACGTCGCCGATGGCCACCCGGTCGCGGACGAAGTGTAGATCGATCTCCACATGCTTGGTCCGCTGGTGCTGCACGGGGTTGGTGGAGAGGTAGACCGCACTGACGTTGTCGCAGTAGACGAGCGTGCTCCTGGCGAGGGGGCGGTGAAGCTCAGCCAGGAGCTGGCGGAGCCAGGCGGCCTCGGCCACGCCGTTGGCCACGGCACGGTACTCCGCCTCGGCACTGGAGCGGGAAACCACGGGCTGGCGCTTGGACGACCAAGAGACCAGGTTGCCGCCGAGGAAGACCGCGTAGCCGGAGGTGGACCTGCGGGTGTCCGGGCAGCCCGCCCAGTCAGCGTCGGTGTAGACAACCAGCTCGGCAGTGGAAGACCGGCCGAGGAGCAGCCCGTAGCCAAGGGTGCCACGGAGGTACCGGAGAAGCCGCTTCATAGCAGCCAGGTGAGGCTCCCGCGGAGCATGCATGTAGAGGCAGAGCTGCTGGACGGCATAAGTGATGTCCGGCCGTGTGAAGGTGAGGTACTGAAGTGCGCCAGCAAGACTCCGGTAGGCGGTGGAGTCTGCTGGTCCAAGCATCGGACCCCCAGCCTCTGACAGCTTGCCCTGGGTGTCCACCGGTGTAGAGCAGGACTGGCAGGCGGTCATCCCGGCTCGCTCCAGAATGTCACAAGTGAACTGCCGCTGGTGGAGGAACAAACCGGAAGGTCGGGGCTCAACAGTGACGCCGAGGAAGTGGTGGAGCACCCCAAGATCCTTCATAGCAAATTCCTTCTGGAGTGAGGCAATGATGCGGTGGAGCAGAGATTCGCTGGAGGCAGTGAGAACAATGTCATCCACATAGAGGAGCAGGTAAGCAGTCTCACCCCCATAGTGGTATATGAACAGGGAGGTGTCAGACTTGGCCTCCGTGAACCCAAGAGTCTGCAGGAAGGTAGCGAATCGAGAGTACCAAGCCCGGGGTGCCTGCTTGAGCCCGTAGAGAGATTTGTTGAGCCGGCAGACGAAGTCAGGACGAGAAGCATCCACAAATCCTGCCGGCTGACTGCAGTAGACCGTCTCAGTCAGAGTGCCATGAAGGAAGGCATTCTTGACATCCAGCTGATGCACAGGCCAGGAGCGCTCGAGAGCCAGGGAGAGGACGGTGCGGACTGTAGCTGGCTTCACCACGGGACTGAAAGTCTCAGCATAGTCAATGCCGGGCCGCTGAGTGAAGCCGCGGAGGACCCAGCGAGCCTTGTAGCGCTCCAAAGAACCATCAGCCCGCCTCTTGTGCGTCCAGATCCACTTGCCGGTGACAATGTTAGAACCCGGCGGACGAGGCACTAGGTCCCACGTCTGGTTGGCGAGGAGGGCCGCGTACTCCTCGTCCATCGCGCGGCGCCAGTGAGGATCCGCCAAGGCCGCGCGGACGGAAGAGGGTACCGGAGAGATCCCCGGCTCGCAGGCGGCGGCGGTGAAGGCCTGCGGGCGAGACGCCTGCCTCGTCACCATCGGGTGAGTGTGACGAGGGTCCCGGTGAAGAAGAGGCGGGTGGTACACCGGCGGGTCGACGCGAGGGCGTTGCGATGCCGGCGGAGCATGCACCGGCGACGACGGCGCTGGAGACGATATCGGCGGAGCCGGCTCACGCCGACGCTCGTAGACGATGCCGAAGCGTCCGGGAGGGGGTGATGGCGGACGCGGCTCCCGCCGGCGCTGGTAGACGAGGCCGAAGCGCCCGGGAGGAGGTGGGGTCGGTGTGGTCGGTTCCGCGATCGGAACGGCAGCATCAGGCACAACGGGAGGCAGCGAAGCCACAGGGAGCGAGGGCGGAAGCTCCGGGGCTGCCTCGACCGTGTCAGGCACCGGAGGGTCCTGGTGTGAGTCCGGCAGGGGCGAGGCGGGACCACCAGGAGTGCGCGCCGGAGTAGTACCTGCAGGGTAGAAGGAGAAGGGTGGCGGAATCGCCGTGTCAGTGGGAAAGAAGGAGGCCTCCGCAGGGTCAGCAGGAGGTGGGGGTGGAGAGTGGGCGGAGTAAGGGAATGCCGACTCATCAAACACGACATGGCGAGAGATGAGGACACGGCGAGAGGCAAGGTCAAAGCATCGGTAACCCTTGTGATCCGGAGAGTATCCGAGAAAGACACAGAGGGTGGACCGGGGAGCCAGCTTATGAGGAGCGGTGGCGGCGGTGTTAGGGTAACACGCGCACCCAAAGACCCGAAGGTGGTCGTACCGAGGAGGGGTACCGAAGAGAGCGTGGTGAGGCGTGGGAGCTGGGCATGCAGTAGAAGGAAGGCGGTTAAGGAGATAGGTGGAGGTGTGCAGACACTCAGCCCAGAAGCGAGCGGGAAGAGAAGCCTGGAGCAGGAGAGTGCGCATGATGTCATTGGTGGTGCGGATCATGCGTTCTGCCTTGCCGTTTTGAGAGGAGGTATACGGACAAGACATGCGCAGGTGGACACCGGAAGAAAGGAAGAAGGCCCGTGAGGTTGAGTTGTCGAACTCACGGCCATTGTCGCACTGGACAGCCTTGATAGTGAGGCCGAACTGAGTGGATACCCAAGCAAAGAGGTGGCTAAGGGTGGGAAACGCCTCGGACTTGGCCCGCAGAGGGGTCAAACTCAACCGAACAAGAGTTATCAGTGGTGAAACGGCGAATAGAGAGAAGGTTGTGAACCATCCCGGGAGCCACAAGAACATCAGAAATATGAAAGGGGCCGTGGGAACTGGCAGTGCCCACGGAGGAGACAGGAATGCAGGTGCCATTGGCGACCATGATGGAAGAGGGATAGGAAGGGTGGGGAGGACGAATAGAGGAAAGAAGACTCGCATCGGACGTGGTGTGGAAAGTGGCGCCCGAGTCGGCGATCCAATCAGGGCAGGCGGTGGTGCTGAAGGAGTAGGCAGCTGGGTCCCAACCGACAAGCCCGGGAGGTGTAGGCCACAGGGATGTTGGTCCCCCCGCCGCCAGGGCAGCAGCATGGGCGAGGTCCGGCCAAGGGACGCCGGGACCTGCACTCGGTGGAGCAAGAGGGCCAGCTGCAGGAGGTGCGCCGCCTGCTGGTGGTTGGGATGCAGTGAGGGAGGAAGGCGCCCCGTGTTGAGTTGGGGCGGCACGGCTGCTGCTTGCAGGCTGCTGGGACAGTGGGTCGGTAGCTGCTGGCGGCTGCAGAGCAGCGAGGGCCGCCGGCGTGAAACCGCTCAGGAGCAGCTGCTGGCAGGGGGGCTGAGGAGCCGCTGGAGGCAGCAGGGGAGCAGCGGGCGCAGGAGGTAGCCGGGGAGCAGCAGTCGCCGGAGGCAGCAGGGGAGCGGCGGCTGCTTGTTGCGGCTCCGGCACGGGCAGAGCGGAAGGGAAGAAGGGAGGTGGGGAAGGAGGAGGGGGCACCGCAGCAGGGCGCTGTGGCCGTGCACCGGCCGCCCCTGTCCAGAACCGCGAGCTCCAGGGGGCGGGTGGGGAAGGACAGGGGGCGGGTGGGGAAGAGTTGAGGGCGGGTGGGAAACGGCCGCGAGCTCCAGGCGGCGGGTGGGGAAGGACAGGGGGCGGGTGGGGAAGAGTTGAGGGCGGGTGGGAAACGGCACGGGGGTGACCAGCGGCTGCCGGAGTCGGAGGTGCCCGGGGGCGGACCGCAGGCGCGCGGCCCCGTCCAGCAGAGGCCGACCCGAAATCCGGATCTCGTGGAGCATGGCGGAGAGGGTGGAGTGCGGCTCGGCCAGCTACAGTGACGTCCGCACCCTGGCTGGTGGGGAAGTAGGAGGGGGAGGGAGAAGAAAGCCGGCCGGCCATGGAGATGGCGGCGGCGCCAGCCAGCCAGAAGGGGCGGCGGCTGGGAAGGGGAGGTAAAGACCTAGCTTGATACCATGCTAGAAATTGTGACTCTATTGCTTAGGGCTAACCCTAGAAGGGTAGCTATATATAGTTCCATACATGGGCCACATGGGCCTTAGCCACATGGGCCTAAACATACTCCAACAAAAAGGAGCTGATCATTTCTTTGTTGCTTGCCATGACTGGGTATGTTTTCTCCACTGCATATTTTTCTTCCTTAAGTGACCATCATGTAAACTATGGATTTTAATCAATACCTTTTTTTACTGGTATTTTGATCAACTTTTTTTTTAGAAAATGTTTGATCAACTATCGAGGAGAAACATAGATTTAATTTGAAAAATTAATTTATGTACCTGACATTGTATCTTCTTTCAGGGGCCTTACACAACCAAATTGCACGATGAATTGCGGAAGAACACTATTAAAGCTCTCTGCAATGCAGATCTCTCTGAAGGAATTTTTATCCGTGGAAAAGATGTTTCCCTTCCAGAAACATTTCTTAGATCACCAAGAAGACCTCTAAGAGATATTGGGGGAAGACCAGCCGCACAGAGAACTATCCTGGCCTTCTTTGCAGGGCAGATGCACGGTCGAGTTAGACCTGTACTTCTCAAGTATTGGGGAGACAAGGATGCTGATATGAGAATATATAGTAGGTTGCCACACCGAATCACTAGGAAGAGAAATTATGTTCAGCATATGAAGTCAAGCAAGTACTGTATCTGTCCCATGGGGTATGAGGTAAACAGCCCGAGAATAGTTGAGGCAATATATTATGAGTGTGTTCCAGTAATAATTGCTGACAATTTTGTTCTCCCATTTGATGCTGCACTCAACTGGAGTGCATTCTCTATTGTCGTACCAGAAAGTGATGTACCTAAGCTGAAGGAGATCTTGTTAGCAATACCCGAAAGTCGATACATAACCCTGCAGTCAAATGTGAAAAGGGTGCAGAAGCATTTTCTGTGGCATCCAAATCCCGTCAAGTATGACATTTTCCACATGATACTACACTCAGTTTGGTTTAGCAGGGTAAATCAGATCCGTTAGAGCAGCACCTGTGGTTCACATGCCTGAATTACATATGAGGGTTGTTTGCTGACCCATTTTTGGTGTGCTTGTCTGAAGGAAGCTGCTCATGTGGTTGGATTTGGATTGTAGTCTGGTCGCCGCAGCTGTTCCTTGCTCAAAGTTCTGAATGGAGATATTGATCTGACAGGAGAACTGACAGTCTGTGGATAAAATACAGTTTATATAGGAGCAGGCTTAGAATTTGCGAGTTCTCATTACTGGTAATTTTCCTCATGGATAGTTTGGTGTAAGTGTTGGCAAAAGCTGATGAAGTGTTGTGACGATGTTCCTTTCTGTAAGATTGTAATTTTTGTTACTCTTTTTCACTTGGGCACGGGAAAAGATTCGGGAACATTGTAACTGGTAAAAAAGTAAAGGAAAAATTTGATTTTGTTTAGAAGGATACGAATATGTCATGCTCCATTTCACCTTTTATGGGGAAACTGGTCCTTATCATATCCGGATATCCCATTCTCCCGTGATCTGCTGCAAGTGTTTGTCACTTGTAATTGTAAGCTTTTCGTGTCTGCTGTTCCCACTTGGTTGTTTGTTCTCACTAATCTAACCCAGAACATCTCTCCCGTTGTTTGTTCCTACTATCCCACCTGGGAAAAATATGTCTAACATGCAAGTCATGTTAATCCATTATAGTACTATAGTAGAAAAGCATGTGACACCCATGTGTCTAAAACAAATTCCTTCGTAATAGACAAATAACAAAAAAAATGAACAAATGATTTTTAAAACTGAGGGACGTAAAAAGATCTGGTTTCGTAGTTCATAGAGCAAAATCAAATGACCGCGATAGCTGAAGAGGTAAATTTTCATGAGCCGGATCGAAGAGGTAAATTTTCATGGGCTGGATCGAAGAACAATGGGCCGACCCCGCACCGTCCCCATTTTTTCAGCCGGAGCCGAGCGACGGGGCAAGGCAAGGCCAAACCGACGGAATCAGATCGTCTAACGTTGGATTCCTGAACTGTACTCTGCAGTTTTCCATCGTAGCCGTTCGTTTTAGATCCAAGTGTGAGACTGAAAGTAACGAAGCTAAACCAATTTAACAGGCCTGCAGCCGGCCCATCTTAGCCCAACCACTCGACTCCCCGTTCCCTATTCCTGTTCCCTGCGTGAGTCGCCCCTCCGCCGCCATGGCGGACTCCCCTGCGAGTCGCGCCTCCACCGGCTAGCACCTGGTGATGGCGAAGGAGGAGGTAGGCGGCGCGGCCCAGCGGATGGTGGAGGCCCTCCGCCGGAGACGGAGAGCGAGACGTCCGATGGCGAGGCCTTCCTCCAGTACTGCCTCCGTGACGGCAACGGGGGCGGCCCTGACCACCGTCGACGAGGCGTCCTTGGAGCGCAGCAAGAGCTTCGTCAAGGCGCTGCGCTCAGAGAACGGCGAACGGCGAGGCGCTCAGAGACGAGTCGACAAACCAGTCAAGGTCGCCGCCGCATGCCCAAGCAGCACCTCAAACGCAGGTGCACGCGTATGGAGCCTAGCGCACCACGCGTTGGCGTCCCTTGCCTTGGGCAATGGCGAGGAGCCGCCCCAGCCACTGCGATGAGGCCGCGGCAAGCTGCTACGCTGCTGCCACCGTGGGGGTGCTCACCTGCTGCTATACCGAGTACCGGCAATCAACTGCAGTGATAGCAATTAACACAGATCCCAGTCGTTGCCTGCAACAACTTCGTCCTCCTCAAGGTTGTTCAAAAGCAATGTTGACGATCCTTACTGGCTCCGCATTCTTTCTCCTCTTTTCTAATTGCTACACTGCAGCCATGGTGTTTGATGAAATGTGCATGTCGGCAGCTTTGATGATTAGGAGGAGCACCATGATTAGATTTTCTTTGCTATCACTGTGATGTGATGTTCTATTTAGTTCACTTATCACCAGAAATATGTGAGAAGTAACTATGTAATGATGATTTACTTAAACCTCGGACAAACCAAGTAATTATGAAATTACCAATGGTAATATTCAGTGTTAGTGATCAATGTAGTATTTGCACTTGTCTAAAATAGCTTATTGTACATAAACGATGGCTAAAGCAAATTCAGTGTAGTGGAATTAGTTCAGGGGGTACGAGCAGTAGGTTTTAGTGTAGTGGAATTAGTTCAGGGGGTACCTGCCTAGGAAGTAAAGCTGGGTGTATGCAAAGAACATCAGTTGATTATGGGGATTATATGTTAAAAGAATCGGGGCATCATTATTATGAAAAAGTAAAAGGTTATCATGGCCTGACAGGGTTTTGCAGAAGTGAAATTTTGGAGTTTTCGGGTTGTTTTACTTCAGTTTCTTTTGGAGGTCCTGAATTCTGCACTGCACCCAGTAGTATCTCATGCTCCTTGGAATTGCAGTCGCAATGTTTCTGAGAAGATGGAGGCCGTTGTTCGATCAAGAGTTGGGGGCTCTGGTCGAGGAAGTAATCCAGAAGTTGGAGAGCAAGGCATATCAACCACCAACAATTTGCTGGGATGGGGAGCTCTATCAAGACTGGAGACATTGGCTTCTCAGCCTTCGGTGCTGGGCTCAAGCGTTGGGACTCATTTTGATTCAGGGCTAGCGTCGATCGGTAGTAGTCGCCTTGGTGCTGATGAAAGCCTGTTAAACGTTTAGGCTTGTTTGAATTGTAAAGATTTGCTTCGTGGCTGTAAATTATGCAAGTGCTATGCAAATTGTGACTGTATAGCAAACTGTGTTCCCTGTATGTTCCCAGTAATGCTATAAACTGAGTTCTGCAAGTGCTAGCATCCTATGTAAATTGTGACTATTGCCAATGGATTTGTAAAGATTGCCATTGTGCAAGTGTGAGCAAGCTTCCCTATATATTATAAATTGTTCTGTCATACTATTGCCGATGGAATACACAAAAGCTATTTCTGGGAATTGCAACTTCAGAGGCTACATCTATTTCAAGTGCATATGACATTACTGTGTTCTGTCATACTAGTGCCGATGGAATACACAAAAGCTATTGCTGGGAATTGCAACTTCAGAGGCTACATCTACTTCAGAGGACTACATGACTGCTTGCCGATGCATATGACATTACTGCTGAGTATCTGAACATGATTCAACTTGCTTGCTGATGATCCATGTTCCATGATGCAGAGACTACATGATCTGTGCAATTAGAAGTCAGCGATAACACCATCTGTCATTGATCCCTGAAAAATAAAAGAGCAATAATTCAACATAGTGATCATGTTAAATTCAGAGGAATTGTCTATTACTTTGAAATATTACCGTCAAAAGTTCAGAGAAGTTATTGATGGCCATGTATGGTTCGGACATCCCTTCCTTGGGCAAAGAAGTGATAGGGGAAATATTTGGTGCTGCTGCATCATCATGGACATCCCTTCCTTGGGCAAAGAAGTTCATTGTTGCTGTCTTCGGCTTCTTGTTCGGTAGAGGCACTTGATTCTTCATCGTCGGTTTCAGCTAGATGCTTGACTGCATTCTGCATAATGTGAAAAGCGCAGAGACCATGCCATGCTTCTGAAAAGACTTCCTTAACAGCTTTTCCCATTGCATAATCTTGATCAGTATAGATTGTTTTAGGTTGCTTGCCATTATGTGCTCTCAGGAATGTCTCAAATAGCCACTTGAAGGACTGAAATGTCTCATCATACATGAGAACAGCCCCAAAAACCACAGTTTCTCTAAAGTGATTGAACCCAACAAATACACCAAAAGGCCTACTCTCCTTATTTGTACCAAAAGTAGTATCAAAACTGATAACATCACCAAAATATGCATAGTCAGTGAGCATTTTGGCATCTACCCAGAATATATTTGCAATTTGTTCTTCATGGTCCATTAGCAATGCATATTGGAATGATGGGTTCTCGGCTATTTTTTCCTGAAAATACATAAGCATGCTTCCTGCTTGACCATACGCCATCTCTCGTTGGCGCTTGCCCCGTAAATAGTTCTTGTGGTCTTGAAGAGTGTAACTGAGATTAACTGAGCCACCAACTTGGATGCAAGCCAACTCATGTGCAGCTTTGGGTCCAATTCCGGCATCGTCAGCGGTCTCAATTTCGAAACCTTGTAAATCTGAAATTTTTCTCTGAGACACCATCAAATGTGAAGTTTGTGGCAACTGAAGGGTGTGATTGTGTTCCAAAACCAGATCATTCACTTTGTAATTTCCCTTCTCCTTGTCTATTACAAGTCCCATGCGAACTGCACAATTGGTTCTAGTTTCAGCTCTTGGACACTTCGTTAGATGATCCCTTTTATCTGGCAACCTGTGACCTTCATTTGCACAAACATATCTGCAGGAACTAATCTTTCCATCAGACTTTCTTTTGTTTGTATACCTTTTTCTAACCTCAAGCCCCCATAGCTAATCCAAAACATCCAAGCCTCATCTACAGTACCAAACTCCATGCCAACTTGAGGTAGTAGACTAGGAAGCAAACCCTCCCTACAGTAAACAAATATAATGAACATGATATTATTTATACTGTTCAAATAAATATTTGATTTGGTGGTAAAGGTGAACTGAACATCTAATCGAATGGAGAAAAGGAACAGTAGTGGCATTACATACCTATTTTCTTCCATTGTAAATCCCAGATTTCGTTTCCTTCAAGTTTTCATCTTTGATTTTGTTTTGATGCAGATTCTATCCCAGATTTCCTAAATCCATTATTTCAGCACAATCAGATGAGAGAGGGCATGAGAATCAAATTAGCTTAGACCAAGCAGCACCAGGATACAGAAAAGAGGACGTGAGTGCACAGATTTTTGGACCTGTATGTCGGTGGAGACCGAGCACCACCAGCAGACGTCGATCACCCTCGCATGGAACCTGAGCCAGCAGATGTGGATCACCGTCGCATGGAACCTGAGCGGCACCCGGATACGTCCCTTCGACTGCACTCGCGCCAAAAATGAGAAGAACGGCGCCAAAACAGCGACTACTCGCGCCAAAAAAGAACGTCGCCTCTGTTTTCTACTGAAACAGGCCGTGCTCTTGTTGGGCCAAAGCCCAGCGTGGAGAGGAGGGCAGCACATATACTCTACTCACCGTCGGATACCTACCAATGGTTGGATTTGTCGCAACTGCATAGGACAGTTTAGGAGGCAACGTTAGACGATCTGATTCCCCGACCGACGAACCCGTCGTCTCGTCTCGTTTGCTTGCTCTCGTCGTCAACTACCGAACCAAGAACCACGCCCCACCTCTACGGCAAACCCTGACCCCGGCCCCAATCTTCCGAATCACCTCCTTACCTGTCAAATCCCCCAAATTCGACCGCGAATTCGGCATGTGCGACCACGGAAACCCATCACCCTGAACCTGCCGGAGATGATCGCGTCGCAGCCGCGCCGGGTCCGGCCCCTCGCCGCCGTCTCCCTGGTGCTGTTCCTCCTCCTCCTGTACAGCCGCTCCGATGGGGGCTCGCCGCGCCCCGCGCGGCTCCTGGGCTCCGGATTGCACTCGGCGCACCGCAGGTTCCTCTCCGATGCCGACCCTGCCGGCCCCGCCGCATCCAGCGCCGCGAATCCTTCGGGGTCCGCTACGCTGAATCGCGAGCAGCCGGAGGACCCTTCCGCGGCGTGCGCGGGCATCGCGCGGCACGAGGGGTTCGGGACGCAGTGCGAGTTCCTCCGGGCCCACCCGCAGTGCAGCTCCGGTGGGTTCGTCGACTACCTGGGCTTCTTCTACTGCAGATGCGAGAGGTTCAGGGTGCTGGGCTACGCGGTGCTTGGGGTATGCCTGGCGGCGCTGTTCTATATGCTGGGCAATACCGCTGCCGACTACTTCTGCTGCAGCCTCGAGAAGATGTCGGCACTGCTGCGGCTGCCCCCGACCGTGGCTGGCGTGACGCTGCTCCCCTTTGGTAATGGCGCTCCCGACGTATTTGCTAGCATTGCGGCGTTTATGGGGAGCGGTGCTGGTGATGTTGGGCTGAACAGCGTGCTGGGTGGAGCTGTGTTCGTGACTTGTGTTGTGGTTGGGGCAGTGTCATTGTGTGTTGCCGAGAAGAATGTGCATATTGATAGGAGGTGCTTTGTGAGGGATGTTGGGTTCTTTCTGGTGACTCTGCTCGCTTTGTCTATAGTTTTGATTGTTGGGAAGGTGACTGTTTGGGGAGCTATGATGTTTGTGTCAATTTATGCAGTCTATGCATTTGTTGTGGCTGCAAATGAGGTGCTGAGGAAACATGCCAGGAGACTGAAGTTTGATGTGGTCACACCATTGCTGCCTGTGAGGGCAAGTATATTTGAACAAGGAGCAGAGGAGGATGATTCAGTGTACAGTTCACTTCTTGAGGAGGATGCAGATGGTGAGGTGGCCCAGATGAATACATCCTTACCTCAGTGGATGTGGGCTTCTCATGTGGCCATCTACTCAAATCATGGAAATAGAGTTGGTTCGCCTGACAGCTCAAGGCCATTGTGGGGTTGGAGTGAGGGAGAAGTGGATAACTCCACGTTCAATATTTCCAAGCTGTTTGCGTTTATGGAGCTTCCCTTGACGATACCAAGAAGATTGACAATTCCAATAGTTGAGGAAGACCGCTGGTCGAAAGAATTTGCTGTTGCAAGTGCTTGCTTGGCGCCTGTTCTTTTGGCATTTTTATGGAGCAGTCAGGATACAGTATCCACAAAGGTTAGCATAGCAGCATATGTCATGGCTGTCATTTTGGGGATCGCACTTGCTGCCCTGGCTTTCCTGTTCACCAGTAATGAGCGTCCTCCACGGAGGTTTTTGTTCCCATGGGTTTTTGGAGGCTTTGTGATGAGCATCATCTGGTTCTACATCATTG
This sequence comes from Saccharum hybrid cultivar R570, assembly GCA_038087645.1. Classification (NCBI taxonomy): domain Eukaryota; kingdom Viridiplantae; phylum Streptophyta; class Magnoliopsida; order Poales; family Poaceae; genus Saccharum; species Saccharum hybrid cultivar. Next base: position 10,419,865 of record JAQSUU010000112.1, on the reverse strand, counting down.
CTAATGAACTGGTTGCACTTTTGGTTGCTTTGGGGGTGATACTGGGAATTGATCCTTCAATACTTGGGCTAACAGTGTTAGCATGGGGGAATTCAATGGGTGACTTGATGTCAAATGTCGCTTTAGCGATGAATGGAGGCGACGGCGTGCAGATTGCCATGTCTGGATGTTATGCAGGACCTATGTTTAATACACTCGCGGGTTTGGGTATATCGATGCTGCTTGGAGCTTGGTCAACGGCACCCAATTCGTATGTTCTTCCGCAAGACTACTCTCTTATTTACACAATGAGCTTTCTTGTTGCTGGATTGATCTGGGCTCTTGTTATGCTGCCGAGAGGTGACATGCGGCCTAACAAGATACTTGGAGTTGGCCTCATTGCTCTTTACTCAATTTTTCTTTTTGTTAGGGTAAGCAATGCTCTTGGCATATTGCCACTGCCTGGCTTGAGTTAGATAATTACTTGCCTGTAAAGTTGGGATTGACATCAAAGTACTTGCTCATGGCTGCCATTTTGTATAAATGAAATGAAGTTATACAGTGTTGTTCTGTTATGTACTCCTGTTCTTGTATGTCAAGTTGTGTACACATTTTTTGGGTTCAACATTTTCGGGAGAAAACACGCTTGCAATTGCGGTATTTATTTGTATGTATAAATCTATCATCATTCACAGTAATAATGTTAACACACCTTGAACTTCCTGTTACATATTTCCATTGCACACACTAAATCTCCTTCCATCCTGTAGAGCTGCCACTTCTCAAAGTTCTAAGGTTATATGCGATCTATGCCCAGCAAGTTATTTTGTATCCCATGTTGCCCTCACTTTTAGTTTTCAATTATTTAAACAAGTGATGTTTTTTACTCTTGAGATGAGATTTTGTCAACCAATCAAAATGTCATTTAGAGTCCAAAGAAGAGTTTTTGGTAGACCCATATCGGCAATGGCCTGCGGCCCGCCACCGTTGGAGATGTCAGATGTGCAACCACTGTGCCATATTGGCCATGTCTGGCTCCCACCCTGGGTGGTGCCAAAACCAGAAGGTACCAAATCACATCGGATGCTGAGCAGTAGCACTTGTCGGACCTGGTTGCCCTCGGCGCCACAGCCTTGGGCATCTGTGCACGCCATGGCACCCCTCTAGGCAGAGTCCATGAAGAAGCTGTACTCCTCGATGGTTTCTGTTTCCTCCCACCTTATCAAGCTCGTGCATGGGCACCTTGACACCTACCCTGGCAACCTCATATTGCCGATAATTCTGGGAGGCCATGGATTGCTATGGCAGTTTATTGGCAATGGCGGTGTTGGATGGAAGGCCAGGAAACACAAGGGTGGCACTTGGATGTAATGTGGGTTTGGGAAATGGAAATGAAATGGAATAGGAAGAGGTGAGTATGGTATATAAGACCATTCCTTTGTTTGGTATGAGATGATCAGATGGGTTTGGATAGAAAATGAGTACCAAATGACCATAATACACCTTACAGAAATAGAGAGCCAATCAAAGTAACATAACTGAGGGAAAACCAGAAAAATATTGTAATTTTATATGTTTCTTACTCATAATATCCCCAAATTGTGGGGCAAAACACTGGGGAAATGCTACTTTCTAAATGTGTGGCTGTCAACGCCCTTGGCCAGCACGGGCACCACTGGCTGGTGGCGGCGGTAGAGGTCAGTGGTGGCGGGGCTGCTGGGGAATAAGATGAAAATGTGTTGACCAGGAAAGGAAACCTGATGGCGGGGTTTTTTGTCGGCAAGCCAAAAGTTGAGTGCGAAAGCGCAACGTGATCCATGCTCAAAATCAAGCAACGTCCAAAAATAATTATATTGTTTGTTGATGCCTCGGTCTCAATGCATCAAGTTACAAAACTTGGACCACAAATCTGGAATTACTATTTTCTGACTCTTGCAGTTGACTGTGGATGGAGCTGGTGGACAGAGGTCTGACATTTTGAGGGGGATATTTGGTTCTAGTAACAGCTCCTTATATAACAAAAAATGTCTTCCTTTTAACGCAGTTTCTTGATTTGACTCTAGTATTTTCATTTGTATTTTACTTTCTTTTGGTGGAGCATGGACTTTGTCTTATAGATTTCTCTGAGCAAATAATTTCCCTCATCAGCCTTGGTGATTTTCCCCATCAGTACTCATGCTATGTTCATCTTAATCTATGAATGTTCATGCTATTTCAGGTTAGCAAATGAATGGAGACATGTAATGATACGTCCTATCAGCTGTTATAATTCATGGCTCTCGTAAGTGCAGTTAATATATTTACTAGTCTGAATTCTCTTGGTCAGGTGGTTGGCAGACAAATGGCAGTGATCCTTACGGTCAGTCATGGGAGGGTGTTACTTGCACAGGATCAGGGACTTTAAATGTGAGCTCTTTAGCGCGATGTAGTTGCTAGCAGCCTAGCACAGTGTCATTTCTTAGTCCCTCCTAGTATATTCTGATTTGTTTGATGCTGTAGCATATTGCCGAATTTGGGACTTCAGGGAATCTGGCCTACAACTTGAATAACTTGGTTACATTAGTCGAGCCGAGTCCCCAGATGTAACCTTCACTCAACCTAGCTAGTTTGTAATGAGAATTCAGTTGATAAGCATCCCAAATAAATTTTTGATGCAGTGATATGGCCAAAACAGCCTTGGCAGTGGAAGCCGAATACAGCACAACCTTATTTATATGAAGCTTGGGTGACTAAGTTCCTAGACTGAGAATTCATGCATTTGAAATTCTCTAACATTTCAGGTGGCATGGCTGTTAGATGATTATTCTTGTTGTGCAGCAATCTTGCAGGAAACCGGTTTGACGGAAACTTACCTACTCGATTTTGACAATGCCTAATCATGGAATTGATTTTACCTTGGAATATGTATTATCTGGAGTGGTTAAATGTTTTTCTTTCTTGTCATATGCAGAAACCTTAACCATAACCAATTACAAGGATGTATTTTCCAACCTATAGTTTCACGGAACTATAAGTATTCTGTGTCATTGTCAGATGGATCATTTTCCTTTGCAGGGGCCAGGGATATCTCCTTTGATTCACTTACTGGTGATCTACCACAAAGTTTCATTGGATTGTCAAGCCTGAATTTTTTTTATGAGAGGCTGTGTTTTTATATTTACTTTCATCTTGTAGACATTTTTTGTTTCCCTTCTGTTATATATTCGCAGAACAATCAATTATTGGTTATATCAATGTCCTAGCTAATCTCCTCCTTAATTCTATGCAATTCAATGGTGTTTTATTTGCATAAAATTCACTTGAGAGATGCTTTCAAAGCTTTAAATTATTATGGGAACATCATCTTGTACAAATGTTGCAGACATGAAGCATTTCATGAGACCACTACAATAGACATAGAGCCTTTGGCTTTACCTGCTACAATTAGTCTGAAACCACCTCCGGAGATAAATGCCAGAAATCATTTACAGGGAATAGTTCAGTGACGGAAAGGTATGCTACATATCCTCATGTCACAATTCCTATGTATTTCTAAAGTTACATGAAAAAAGTTTCGCTTGTGTCTGTATGGTTTTTGAAACTGGGGATGAGGGTGATTACATGTCCGCAATAACCCTGATGTCACTTCGTGTATATATTCATAATAACATTAGTGGCAATTATAAGGCACTTACTTTATTTACCCTATTTAGGCTCTGGCCATCATGAAATTAGACAATACTTTGATACCATTCCAATCTTCTGATGACTTTGCTGAACTGATGTTGATTATTTCAAAACTGCACCATCCTGATCTGAATGAGCTTGTGGGCAATTGTATGGAACATGGACTTGCTTGTGTTTGATTTCCACAGGGGGGTGTATTGCTTCATGATCTCCTCAGCATTTCAGGAGTACAGCATGCCACTTAATTTGAAGTTTTGAACTCTCGTGTCAAGATTGCACTCGGCTTGATCTACCCGTGCAGTGGGGTAAGTGGAAATTAACGATATTTATTTTGTTAATTTGGATCACATGAATTATAATACTAAATCTACATGTTTATCATTTTTCAGATAATTGAATAAGAGATATCCAGCAGAGACTTTTTTGTTTGTCCATATTGTTTACTCTTTTTTAGTCTTTTGGAATCTGTATTGTTGGTTAAATGTTGTCAAACATATGATTTAAGAACATGCTTCAATAATTATTGAGCTGTAAACGTTCTATTTTCCTTTTGAAATGTGTATATCCTTATAATTTTCCATTGAAATGTAATTAGCAGGTACCTTCGTGAAATACATTCTCCATCCCTCATAATCCATAAGAATTTCAAGTCATCAAACATTTTGCTGGACTCAGAATTCAGTCCACACCTTTCAGATGCTGGACTTGCAAGCTTTATTGCTGATGCTGAATTCCAGGTGATGACCATGCTGAACTGTTGAGAGAAAAGCAGAAGCGTTCTCTTGATGACTCGGTTTTTACAAGTAGAAAATTTCAATATTAAACATCCTAAAAGCTCACAGTATGTAGTGAACCCCATGACATGGAATGCGTCACACCAGGAGAAGGCTACAGGTTACCTTTTCTAAACAATATTTGGTACGTAGTGACCTACAGCGCCCCTCCCAGGAATTACAAAAGTCAATGTGGCGATCCTGTCACTTCTGCTCATCCCCGTGCTCCCTTCGTAATTTCTAGCTCATGCAGATGCAGGTGGTTTAGTCTACTTTCCCTGCGACCTGGAACTGGTGGCCCTTTGGTCAAGATCTCAGAAACGCTTGATATATGTAAATTATAATGAATGTCTCCTTACTTGGCAATGTTTCCTACGTGTGTTTCACTGTCATAGTGTCATCTTTTGTTCGCATTCTTTGGCGCATATACGACTGCTGGTCAGGGTAACACAATTTTCTGTTCATTTTACATGCTGCTGCACAGGCATGGCATGCAGATGCAGGTAATCGTCAGTCACCGCAAGCATGGCAGCCTGGAAACATCGGAATGATCCAACTGTGATATGTTTGCTCTATGCGAACTTGTACTACCAAGCAAATCAGATTCAGTTTCATCTTTATTACAAAATGTATCTCGACCATTGTTTTCACTTTCCTCATTTCCAGACTTTCCACAACTCAATATCTAGGACAGCAGTAAAGTATCTCGACCATATTACAAGAGTGGAAAACGCACTGATTGATGGGTCATCATAAATCATGAGACTTTATTTGCCTGGTTTTATTATTATATCTGTAACATCACAATACACCAGAACGATTTTGTTTAATTTGGTTTCCATCCTAGCTTACTGTAATCAACGATGAAGGGGGGAAAAACTCACAAAACTGGCATGCTCATACCCAATACAGCTATAACTGTGTCATTAGGGAGCATACCATGCTATAACATATTAAGGCTCCTCCGTTAATTTAGACCAGCAACGAGGTCAGCTTTCCCTCACACTCTGAAAAGAGTCAAGCAGATCAGCTCCAGCCGAGTCGGAGCGGAGAAAAGATTGGCAGGCATAGCCTAGAGGACGAAGAAAAAAGGGCCCGCAGATCTGTTCGGTCACTTGGAACTGGCGCCGGCCTCTGTTCGTTCATGCAATCTACATGTGAGGAATCTGCTCCTTTGAGGAGTCTCATCACTCGGGAAGGTTAAGCCGATCGAAGAGAACCAGAAAACTCTGCTCAGGTACGCTGTACAGGAAACCAAGCTCTGCGCCTCCAAGGTGTGGGATTGTACTCTACAAAATAAAATATGTATTCGTGTTAAGAGCAATCTTGCAACTAGACCAGATCCAATGATGAACGCAACCGAAACTGCAAGTTGCATAAACAGTTCAAAATATACTGGCAGGATCTACTTCCTCCATTCTAAATTGTAAGTTGTTTTGATTTTTTAGTGATGACTAGCTTTTGTTATGAACCCAAATATATGCTATGTCTAGATACATAGAATGATTATGTATCTAAAAAAGCAAAAACGACTTAGAATTTGGAATGGAGTAGTTGACACTGGTTTTGCTATGTAAACATTTCATGCAATTCTTCGAATTTGCACAATAATACCAGGAAAAAAAATGTGGTGCACCAGGATCACATCTTTTAGACCAATGGAAGGCACTTTTAGAATTGCTAGCCTAAGAAACAATGGGGGAAAATGAAGTCATTTGTTCCATAAAATGATCTCAGAGACAAACTTTGCTAGATGACCTATAAATGAGCTATTCCTTTCCAAACTACTGCCACTTCTCTTATGAATTGTACTCAATATTCTCCAATGACATACACAATTGCTCAGTCCAAAGCCCACCTTTCATAATGGCAAATCTCCAAGTTTCTTCTTTAGTCAAGACAGTTCATAATATTCTTCAAATTTTCAGTTAATTCAATTCTAAAGCATGTCTTCAGGTGACATAAATTGGTGTTCTAAAAGTTTGTATCCAACTTCCTACTCTACGAGTTCCCAAAAACCAAGCCAAGTAATCTCACAGCAGACCAAACTGTAAGTTATGGCCTGCCAGATTATACATTATGCCTCTATGTACTACCTTAGTTATCAGTTTCAGGAATGTTGACTACAGATGAAAAGAACCACCATAGGTATTTTAGTTTACCTTGCCACTGAGCACCAAAAGCTCGCCATCCACCCATCGAGGATTTTTGAATCCAGGCTGAGCTATTCTGCCCTGACCTTTATAACTGGCAATCTGGGAAAAAAACGAAAGTATAATTAGAATGAAAAAAAACTGCATGTGATTTTCACTTCTCAGAATATAACATCATCCAAGCATCTTTCAAACAATCAAATCTGCAGACAGAAATTACCACACCGAATTCCTCTGGATATGCGCCCCGATTCTCAAGTCTCTTGCCCTTCCCAATTTTCGCACGGAACGTTATCTGTGACAATATATGATCAGCAGATTTATTTCAAAAAAAAACAATATATGATCAGCAGAATATCATGGGAGCCTGATTGACATCATTTTTAGAAAATAGAAGCTGCAAACCTGGCCAGCAGGGACACTCAGATCACCAGTCAACTTTACTGCTTCGACATACTCGAAAAACTCAACGTCATCAGTACTATTCCAGTGGCCGAACTTCCGACGGAGCTGCACAATTTCTGGTCCATATGGACTAAATGCTCCCACATAGAGACCTACATTAGCCGAGCAATCCAACTGTTAGATCATACCAGAAATGATCATCAACTTAACTGGGGAAACTTTACCATTAAATGGATCCGTGCTGTTAGTGTCCATAATGATCCGGTTAAAAATGGTATTCTCGGTCAGCTTGACTCGGGCCTTGCTTAATGTAAGCCTTAAAAGCTCCTGGACTTCTTTATTTATCTGCAGTTACAATGCCATCTGTCAGTTAACTTTCTTGCAAGAACATGGTATGGACAACTGATGGCAAAAGGCAGTATAAGAGAAGCCGCCTGGCATAAGATGAAATGGGCGACTGGAAGGTGATCTTGACAGCATAGAATCAGATAAAAACGCAGTCTACGGTGGAAATAATAAGATCATGAATACCAATTGGTGCTAATAGTAATTACTATTTCTTTTTTGTTAAGGTTCCAAATCCAGAAACCATCAGGTTGTTGGAACAAGCGTCGAGCCAGTTGCTCAGGCCACCCAATTTCTTGACCTTTTTTATATAGGGCAAAACAATCATATTTGCTTATTCTGGAAGGCATGCAAGCATACTGATATAGCTGTACATCACATAAGACTTGAAAAGTTCCTAAACAAGCACCTTTAAGATCTCGGTGCCTTTAATGCCTTAAAAAATTTCAGGATTTTTGTAATTAGATTATAAGATTTCATCCAACACTGAACAAGCATTGATGCACATGAGTATAAATCATAATTCACGAAATTTTCAAAGTTGCAGACATGTATAGTATAGCTAAACCCATGCCATTCCTACCTTTGAAGAACTCTTGGTTGTACCCCATAATGCCTTGGCAACATCAGACGGCATAAGCTCTGAGGCTAATTTAGCAGCCATATCTGCAACTTTCTGTTTTGCAGCCTTTGTTTCAGACAGATCACGATCAGAATCTTTTCCAGGAATGTGCAGTTCAAAGGAGTCTTTTTCCATGTTATTTATTTCAGCTGGAACTCGAACATATGATTTTGCTGCAGCATCTTCTTTATTGTGAACCACTCCACTAATAAAAAGCTTCACTTCCGTACTTTTACTTTCTTCATCCATATCTTCTTCTGGAACATCTTCCTCCTGCTCAAGTTCCTCAGTGGTTGGCTCTTCCAATGAGCTTTCTGGAGTACTCTTCACATCATCTTGCACTAATTCTTCGGACGAATTTGCAGCCAATTCAGTTTCCTCAGACACATCAACATTTATCACCTGAACTTTGAATTCAGGAATTCGAGACTTAAAAAAATTCAAAACACTTTTTAATCCTTCGACACTACTATCCTTGCTGCTACCAACATCTTGCTCTTTCTCTTCAGCATCCTCATTTCCTTTTACTGGAGTATCTGTATTTGCCTCCTGTGTAATACTATCTGATATAGCACTACTTTCTGATGAACTTTCATTCTCTACCTTTGCTGGGCTTTCTGTTATTGTTGATGATATGGATGATGCACCTGAAGTTCCTTTTGTTGGTCGCAAGTGTACCACCTGTCTAATTTTTCATAAATACAAATATCAAATCCATGCACAACAGAGGTTTTCTTCTACTTTTCTTAACTGCGTAAAGATTATGATAAAGATGAAATCGCTTCGATCAGTGCACCTTCATTGTATATGTCTCGTCATCTTCTCTGACAAGGAAAATTTCAAACAATGGAGTCCCTGAAGATGCAGTGACCAATTGCCTACACAAAAACAAGTATTTGGTAAGTTGGAACTGTACAATATATTAGATTTTTAAGATTAAGTTACAAACTGAGAGAGACGCACCTTGGGCTGTAGCTCTTGGCCACATATCTCCCGACACCAGGGCTTATTCTTACGATTCTCCCAATGGAATCATCAGTGTCCTTAGCATATCCCACCCACCAACCTACCTGAAATGGAAATGGTTAGAATCTAGAGCTTTTCCTTATGAAAATGGATGGTTTTGGCTGGTGATACCTGTTTCTTTAAATAATCAAAGGTAGCAATATCATATAATGGGTCATTCTTTTTTATTAGGTCCATTATCATGTTAGCATAAGATTAGCGATGTGCAACAAGTGACTTTAAAAGGCAAATAATTCTGCCCCTCGATGCATACGGCACAATCAAAAGGTACGGAGAAAAAGTAATCAGTAATGGATTGGTAATTACCAAGCTGGTCCCAGCAAGCCTTGTCAACCTGGACGCGTCCTGGTACCGCTGCTCCTCTATAGCACTCTGCGAGAATTTAGAAGGACAAGAGCAGCCAAACATAACAAATGCTGTAGTTAGAAGATCGTAATCCAAATAGGTGGGGAAAGATGCACATCTCAATTAAAAATCGGTAATGGAACAGAATGTCAGGCCGCACAAAGCAGTTCCGGACCTTGAGCTCGGCCATCACGTGGGCTACGGCGTCGTTTCCGGTGGCCTCTATGATGTCCCTCTTGAGTTTGGCGGCCTCCGCGAAATCCTCGTTCTCCACCGCCTCCTCCAGCTGGAACTGCACGGTCGGTCGGAGAAGAAGGAGCGATTCATCAGATTGGTTCGATTAGGAAGTCATAAGATGATGAAATGGCGATTACCTGGAGGACGGATGCGTAGCTCTCGGCCTGGTCGACCTCGTCGAAGTGGCGGCTCCATCGGGTCCAGTCCCAGGTGGATGGCGACGATGCCGAGGAGGAGGCGGCGGCGCAGAAGCAGCAGCCGGCTGCGCGGCGGGCGGGGGTGGCCGATGGGGGGCGCGCGGCAGAGGGCGGCGAGCGGCGGGCCGGAACCGTGTTGAGGGGCGGGCGCGCCGCCGCCGGCGTGGCGCACGCGGTGGGCGCTGGGGACATGGCGCTGGGAGGGGAGGGCGGGTCGGGCGTGCGGCCTGCGGGGCGGGGCGGGGCGCCGGGCGTGGGGCACAGCGGACAGAGGGCGGCAAGGCACGCGATTCAGATAAGGAGGACGGAGTTGATTGGCATTTGGGAAAGGGTATGCCGATTGCCGAAGTGGCGAGTGAGGGGCGGGGTGGGGTCCAGCCCATATGCGTTTCTGTGCTCTCTCACCCAGTCACCCACACGGCCACACACTACTGAACAGGGCCCGACATTGGCTTTTCTCCTTTTTTACCCTTTTCGCTATCGATCGATGATGCACGGTTTCTCTTTTTCTTCACCTTTTATATTCTATATATATGCATAGATAAATAGCTGCAATGGTTGTCCACAAATTTCATGGGAAATTCAACAAACAATTCAACACCTTTTGTACAATTTTTTATTGAGCAAAACACCTTTTGTACATTGGTAATTGGGTTTCACGAGTCGTAAACTTGAGATGTCATATAAGGGATTCGGAATTTTTAATGGGATAGAAGGAATTCTCTCTCAAAATTTAGGCGCTCGCTAAATGCTTTTCCTCCTTGGCATTATGGTGACTTACAATTCAGCGTTCCTTTCGGCTAATCTCCTTCAAATGTTCCAAGACATCCTCGGCCTTCTTTAGATACCCAAATTCACCCCTAAATTCCACTATGCAAAAAGAAGATTCCCCATCACATCAAAATGTCGGCACATATATGGAGTACTAAATGTAGATGAAATCAAAAACTAATTGCACAGTTTTGTTGTACTTTGCGAGACGAACATTTTGAGTCTAATTAATCAATATTTGGATAATTATTACCAAATAAAAACAAAATTGCTACAGTGTGATGGGACATTTACTATGCAGATTTTGGCCCCAAAGTTTGGTAACTAACGCCTTGTTTAGATGCACATGAAAAGTTAGAATTTTTTCACTCTCTCTCCATCACATCAATCTTTGGATCCATGTATGAAGTAGTAAATGTAGGTAAAAAAATAACTAATTATACAGTTTAGTTGGAAATCACGAGATGAATCTTTTGAGCCTAGTTGGTCCACGATTGGACAATATTTATCAAATAAGACGAAAGTGGTACTATTCATCGGGTCGAAATTTTTTCAGCATCTAAACGAGGCCTAAACAAGGCCCTCTTTGGAAGTAGTACAATTGTTTCGGTGCAACTAAAAAAATAGTGCACGTAGTATGACAAGTGCAACTACCCGCTAATTGTCAAGCTATAACGAAATCATCATTCCTCCTTGGCGGCTACGGCATGAAACAACAATGATGCGTTTTTTTTTTTTACTTTCTCCGCCGACGTATTGATCAGCTCGGGACAGGATGTCGTAGGTTTCACGTTTCCAATGTGAAAAAAGGTCAAGCTCCACCCTTACTATTTTCTAGGAGAGAGAAGGCTTACAGTGATTGGATATACATTGATTTATTTATTGAAGTGGTAGGGTATGAATCTTTACTGCTGATTTTATTTAGAATAGTTTGAGATCATAGTCAATAATAAGTCGATATACCATTTAGCAAGAGTCACCTGGTTTAATAATATGAAAAAACTTTCTAATGAGGAACTACAATTTGATCAAAGTAGGAAACAGACATTTCAATTTTAACTCGTAATGCGAACACCCGTACCAAGTAGATAACTTGAACTCGGATGACAGGTTCTACCACAAGGAACCCAACCAACTGATCTATGATCTCGTCTATGTTGTGATCGGTAAAAAAAGGTGAAGATATTGAAATTTAGAAGTAATGACATGTCTACCAAAGATGGCCATTACTAAAAAACTAAATGATCTAATATTATGGCAAATAAAGTTTGACGCAATTTGCATACCTCCCTTGAGCAGAAATGTTCCAAAAGTTGTTGTACTATACGTGAAGCATATAAAACTCTACAACATAAATGATATACATTATCGTAAAATCACAATATATGTAAAAGTAACATGAACTTTTGTTAGAAATATATTGCACATAAATTGCACAATATATCAAGCTCTCATCTAGATCTCAATGCTCTTAAATTGCATATTAGGCACCCTTATTTTGGTTTACTATACCATAGTCGGTCCAACGTGGTTTTGCGTGTGCCTAGCTACTAATGTAGTGTGAAATCATGGCTAGAGTTGAGGTTTTGGCACCATTTCCACCATCATCCATTCACAAAAAAATGTTCGCACTTTAGCCCTTTACAAATGCAAAACTCACATTAACAACCATTCACAACCCCAGTTGTTTACTCCTCACTGTCTATCTCTTTGTAGATGCCATTTCGCACACCTCTTCTGTTTTTTTGTTTTTTTGTTTCAAGCTCGTTGAGTTCTTCAATGAGGATGCGGAGGAGGCCACATGTTCCTTTAACCTTTATTTTCTATGAATGGAGGAAGGTGATGGAGCTCACATTGCGCACCCTAAAAATCCAAACAATATTGTCTTCACTTGCCCAAAAAAAACATAGCTTTGCTTCTATTCCTTTCCTTTTTCTATGGAGTTGCTATGGTCTTTGGTGGTGGCTTCTAATTTCCAATTTTGTAGACCAATAAAACCAAATGAATACCATGTAAAGTATGTGAGGGACAAGTTTGGGCTAGGGTTGATATAAGAAGAAGTTGCATAAATTATGAAATGACCGATTCATGGGATTGGAGGAGCAATGAATCAAGATGGGCGAGTAGGTGTCAGTGGCAGCACCAATTGCAAAAAGAGATTTGTGTCTTAGGCTTTTGGCAGCTGTGTTGTGTGTAGTATGTGTGCAATGCTTGCATTTATCATTGTTGTCAATGGCTACAAAATTCCTGCCCTAGCCATGGTATCATGCTAAGCCAACAACCAAACACATGTATATGCAGTTGGATTAGCTTTTGGTGTAGTAAACTAAGATTAGCGCGCTAAAAAGCAATTTGAGAGTGTTGAAATTTAGACGAGAACTCAGGATAAGTCTGAGAATCAGTAGTGATTTTTAATCAATTTAAAATGCTATACCAGCAGTTGAAATTCCCGCATTTTTTATGAGATGGTATTATATTTAATTCCATAGTAGTCTCCAATAGCTGAACTTGTTTTAACTTTAGCATGGTAGATTCAAGAACTGAGGCGATATTTAGAACATGGGAATAGAAAACACAGGAATAAAAAAGACAGAAATGTAATGTAACATATAAAGTAAAAAACACATAAATGCACAATAGAAGAATGTGTAAATTTTGCTATGAATTGTAGAAAAGTTTTTCCAATTGAATAAGCAAATAGCCATTATAGCCACGGTACAAACTAGCCGTTGCTATTTGGAATTTCTTGCTACTATATATATATATATAGCAAGGGGGAAGTTAATGCATGACCCGTCGCGATGTCGGGCGAGCGCACGACCCCGCCGCCGTTGTCCATCGCCCCTCGTCGCTGTGGAGTTCCGCAGAGGCCCTACCGCGTCCGCGGCGCCCTCCTTCTTCCCCTCCCCCCATGGCCATGGGCTCCTTGCCCTAGCCTGGTCCCGCCGTCTCCTACGTCGCCGGAAGCCTAGAAACCTAGCCGTCACCCTCGCCGTCCCCACCGCCTACCCCGCCTGGCTCCCCCGAGCTTCTTCTAAGGCCGCCGGAGTTAGGAAGAAGAGAGGGAGAAAGAAGGCGCGGGTTCACGCCATCACTATAGAGCGTGGCGGTTGCATAATAACATTTCTCTATAGCAGGACGCAGAAAAAAAAAAACTATATTACACACTGCTAGCTATGCTTTCTACACGCTTACCATTCTGTCCACACACATTCCATTCTATCAACCATTCAATAGGAGTGAGCTAATAGCTTTTCTTTATGCCAACAATTGCAAAGGAGATTTCATATGGAGAGATTTTTGGAGCTCTGTTTCGAAGATTACGTAAAAAATGGACGTGCTGATTCAAGACGGGACGATGAACATTGAAGCCCGCGTGCTCCCAAGGGAAATGCAAGACCAAGACGAGGAAAACACGGCGAGAGAGGGCCGAACATCATTCCCTTGTCATCGAATGAAAGCTATTCTCATTCATTGCGTTCGTCATCATGAAATCCATGGCGCAGTCACGCCAACATCTCCGCCGCGCCCGCGCGTACCAACCCACTCCACCCCGCCTCTCCCCTCCCCGTCCTTTTCACCGAGGTTCCATCCACCGCGCGCCACCCGTGAACCCCCCGTCCGCCAGCCCGCGGCCGCCCCGACGCCCCGTCCCCGGCGGCTGACCAATTCCACCATCCGGCTCCACGTTTCTTTTCGAAATAACTGCTCCGATTCCATATTTCGAATCGATTCCGTCCTCACGCTCACGCGGCAGCACCGCTCGCCCGCGGGTCGCGTCCAGTCCACCACCGCTGGCTAGGCTTCGGTTCCTTCCGCGCAATTCCACCGGCAAAAGCAGTGTGGAGTACCGACTAGAGACGAGTCTCGGACCCGCCACACCCCCGAACCCTACGCTACGCTGCGGGAAGCTCTCACGTCGCGCCCGCCCATGGACCGCCTCGCCGACGGCCTCGCCGCGGCATCCCTCTCCGACACGGCGGACCAGAGCGCCGCCGCCGGTGTGCCTAGCGCCGATTACCTCCTCAGCGTCATGCGCGCCGTCGAGGGCGCCGAGGCCACCATGCGCAGCCAGGTAACTGCTCCATCCCCCGCTTCCCTTCCTTCCGTCTCTTCGAATTCCATCGCTTCACCTCTCTAAACCAGACCAGTTTGGGTTCGTTTATTGTCGCAACTCGCAAGTCGCAACAACCAGAATGTAATGAAAAAAATAAATACCAGCTTATTTTGATTTTTTTCGTGTGGTTTTATTCCATTTCAGCTGGAAGAGAATAACCGGCTCAAGGAAGAGCTGATGAGGAAAACACAACAGTTACAGAGGATGGTAAGTCTGTTTCTGTTCCATGCAGAATTTAAATCCTTATAGTAATACCAGAGGCATAATATCCTTCACACCATGATCTCGTTCTACCATTTCCATCATATTGAAGTTCAAGGATGTCATGTACCTTCCCTGTTACCTACGTTTTTTTAGATTTATGCCCACAAAAAATTGCTAGTGGTAAAGCTTAGGATGAAATCTGTTAAGTTCCGTTCGAGGTGATTGGTTTTACTATGTTCTCTTTTACCAAAATAGTCTTCTCGGTCGGTTTGACTGAGAGTTTCTTCTTAGTGCAACACCATGGGGGCACTGGTACTGGGGCAGTCTTTCCCACCGTCTACTCCACGAAATTGGTGTAAAAGACCTAGATACTTTTGGCGGACGCGCCTAGAATACGTTGTAAGAACCTGCACGTTTGCGCTTTATCTCGGGAGACCTTTTCTCTAAAAAGGAAATTTGGTGTAAAGGAGCAACAGAGCAACACAGTCGAGCATTTTTTACCACAATCTTTTTTGGATATGGTACTTGCATTGACTAGAGCTTTCGATTTGTTTATATTTCTGTGTCAAACATACCAATAGATTTGTTTTATTTGGAAATAATTTCTCTGTAGCCTGTGCTGTAATCAGCTTTGGCAGCTTGTCTCATTGGTCATTGCGTCATGATGAAAAACCACAACTCTTGCTTGACATATAACATCTAGAATTGTACTTCTATGGCATATTCGTGGGCATTAAGTGGTTGTTTTGGAATGTGCTTCCTTTTTTTCAGAGCGAAGATGCTACATCCCAAAGTTCTATCGGTGGATTAGGTCAAGAGCGTAATTCTTCTAATAAAATGGATGGCCCCAGCTCTTCAATAAATCCTCAAAGTACCTTGATCCATCGTCAGAATGGAAGTTTTGAAAGTAGAGAGCCTCTGACTCAGGAAAGCTTGAAACAAAAATACCTTGACAGTCCCCAGTCAAATGGAGCACTTAAAAGATCATTAGGAGATCAGACTGCTGTTGATAGTGGTGGCCCATCACAATTCTCTACTCCCTCATCTCGGTCCCTTTCTCCAAATAGGTAAAGTAGCACATGTCTATATTTCTGTCCTGGGATGGTATTTTAGTTTCCTTATATTGATATGAAAGGTTCATTACAGGCATAGAAAAGATGGAGATTATGATTCTAGGTTATTACCAGTTTCAGAGATGAACTCAAACATATCCTGGAAGCAGGTAAATTAGTTCTCGTTCAGCGTCATCCGCAATTCTGCATACCTATGATATGCTGTTCCTAAGAATGATAGGTCCTACACAGGACCTTACTGTTAAGGTCAAAGAAGGGGAAGAAGAGATTGCACAATTAAGAAAGCATCTTGCTGATTACTCTGTGAAGGTAAAACATTTTTCACACGTGAAGGCCACTTTACTGTATTTTCCTTCTTGAGCTTCTGTTGACCACAAACAACTGCTGACAGGAAGCACAGATACTCGATGATAAATACAAGTTAGAAAAACGGATTGCTTATATGCGTATGGTAAGATGTTCATTCTCTCGGAAGTGAATAGTTCCTTGGAGTGTGTTTATCATCTCATCTTAATAATTGTTTTCAGGCATTTGACCAGCAGCAGCAAGATTTAATTGATGCAGCATCAAAAGCTTTGTCATACAGGCAAGACATTATTGAGGAAAACATCCGTCTCACGTATGCGTTGCAGGTAGCTTTCATGCGCTATATGATGGATTGTATAATTGTATCTTCCTTTGACTCTCAGCTCACAGTTGGAATATCAAATATGCACAAGCCTGATGCTTCTTATGCATGTTTTCCATCTTAATTAAACATCCTGCTTATGTAAAATATCCTTAAATGTGTACGATCATAGCATGACTTCTGTTGTAGCACGAAAAAAATTGTTCTGTTGCAGCATGAAAAAAATTGTTCTGTTGCCAAAAGTCTGAATGTTCAATTTCAGTGCTTACTTAAAGTTTGAGCCGGTTCTATGGTACAAGCTCAAGTCGGAATGCAACGCATTCTTTATTTGTATAGCCAAATCTTTGTTGCAGTAGCTGAAGATAGCTATGAACACGTGATTGCTTGTAGCTCCTTGACACTAGTGTTTGGCATAGGGATTCTTTGTGTTATCTTTCCTTAGTACTGAAGGTAGACTGAATACCAAATGATTTCTATCGAACAACCGTATTTTACTATTTCATCTTAACCACCAGGTAGGATGATTCATTGCCATGATTGTGCCTCAATTATAAATATATTATACATTGAGATATCACCATAACATGTACTAGGTTCTAGAGCTAGATTTGGCTTGTACATTTATGCTGTGTGGTTCAGTCGTTTCATATGGAAACTATTTTTCAATACCCCAGCCCATTAATATTAATGTTGGCCATGTATTCCTAGGTCTTAGTGCAACGGGTTTAGTTTGGTATGAAAAGTTAAGAAATGTTAGGGACCAGCTTATAAGCCCTCACATTCCAAACATAGCACCCCCTAGTGAACACTTTTACATGAAACTAGGATGAAAGTGTAAGATAAAGAGGTGCTTTCCATACACATGCTTGGGTTGGTTGTTATTAATGTTGATGTAAGTTTCTTTCCTGGACAGTAATAATATCAGTTTATCTCATGGTGTGTTCATTGTTTGGATTTACTAATAAAAAAATGGAAACGATCCTAAGTGTTATGTTACTGTCCAGGCAGCCCAACAAGAAAGATCAATTTTCATATCTTCTTTGCTTCCTCTTCTATCTGAATATGATGACCTCCAGCCTTCAGTTCCCGATGCTCAGACAATTGTTAGTAATTTAAAGGTATGCTCTGTTTTCTTGTATGTGCTGTGGCAAGAGTACTGTCATTTAGCATGCATCACAATTGTTACTACTTTATTATTGGATTTCAAGGGAGAATAAGGTTAAAAGACGAAATTGTTTTAAGTGCTATACATTTTCTATTCCCTGTACGAAGTATTCAACAAACATAGCATGCCATGCGTTAATCATATACAAAGCAATCTGAGATCAATTAAAATCTTATTACCTGCGACCAAATTGTTTCTAATATAATTCAATTGAAACCAGTATCTGGGCTATCCATTTTCTAACGTTTTTACCTTTCCCTGTAGGTTTTGTTTAAGCATTTGCAGGAGAGACTTATTGTTACCGAGGTGAGCCACACTAAACTACCAAAAATATGCATTTATACAAAATGGCATACCATACCAGTAGTGAGCTTGTCATGTTTTCTGCACTTAGTACCAATATTTTTCTTACAGAACTTTTAAGTTGCCTTGTATGCAAACTTGGATGGTGCAGGACAGATTAAGGGAGTCTCGATACCATATTACTCCATGGCATACTGAGTTGTCAAAAATTACCAGCAATCCTGTATCTACTGATCCTCCTGCTGGAAAAGCATTGGTGACTACAGTATGATATGGCTCTTCAGTATATATTCACATTCTTCCATTACTCTGTCAAGTTTTAACACATGGTCATGTGCTTCCTACTTTTCTTTGCTTTCTCAGAGCAAAAGCAGCTTTGATATTGTCCCCCAGACAGTGTATCCTCACGTACAATCCCCAATGTCTTCCCCTGTTCAAGCTAGAGGTGATTGGGGTGCATTCGGTAACAAAAACCATCAATATATTTCAAATGAGGTTCCTACCAGAAATGCTGGACATGATGACATGGGAGGGAGCTCTCTTTCAAGCAGGTAGCATCTCTTGTAGGAGTCTATAATAATGTACCTTACTAACTTACTTCTGGACCAGTGTTGTAGTTTCTTGAGCATGCTACAGACCTACAGCTATGAATACTTCTTGAGTAGCTGACATTATTTTCAGCAAATTTCCATTTCCCCCTTCATATTGTTGTTTCACTATTTTCGATAACACTAACTTTTCTTATGAAAGATTTAGGAAACCATTTTGCATAGTTAATTTTGAGTCATGACTAAAATGCTAATACAATATGATTTTTTTATGATTTTCAGAAACCAATATAGGACTGATGTTCCTACCCAAGTATCTCAAGGTGATTCCCATGCTGTTCATTTTGACTTTGATACTCAGAGTCAAAACCCACCATTCAAGGGTCTTAGCAGAAATGATGTACTGGATGGTTCAGAGAGTGCTGAAGCCCAAAACACACAAGAACCTTCTACTCGATGGGGTCCAGGGGACTCATCTAATTTGGTATCTGGCCTTGAGGATGCAAACCCTTCATATCCTTATCTTCCTACAGTTCTTGAGGAGCCTGGTTCTTCTTTCTCTGAAGGTAATTACTATTGAATTAAGTTTATATGTTTAACACTACATTCATCTGATAATATTAATAGATGCCTATTATGAACATACAGCTGCAGAGGATGATCCATTGCCAGGCATAGAAGGGCTTCGAATCACAGGTGAACCTTTTCCTGGACGAGAACTTCAAGCAAGTGGATACCCCACCAATGGTACCACAACTTGTAATTTTGAGGTGTGCTTGACTTCTTGACCTCTTGTCAATCCACACTCCAAGTAGCGAAATGATTTTTCAAGCTCATCACTTAAAATTGTGAGTTCCAAACTTTCAATATGGTTTCACTTCTTGCAAATGATTTGTGCCTGCAGTGGGTGCGCCATTTAGAAGATGGCTCCGTAAATTTCATAGAAGGTACCCTTTCTCTTCTTTTTTTTGTGCTGATACATTAACCCAGAGCTTATGTTCTGTGACTGAGTTAACTAAAACTAGGAAGGATGTCATGATGCCTCATAAAGTTTGTAATTATATTTTTGTTGATGTAGGAGCAAAGCAGCCTAGCTATGTCGTTACCGCCGATGATGTGGACACTTTACTAGCCATTGAAGTCCAGCCCCTAGATGATAGGAAAAGAAAGGTACTTATCTTGTCATATGATCGATCTTTGTTCTAGGATGCTGTGCTTCTTTCCAAACATAATTGTTGCAATAGAATGCAATAGTATCACGAAATGCTCTAACATAGGAAGTAGGTCTCAGAAAAAGGGACCTTACTGCAATTTCAGCTCTTAATCCCATCAATATGAGTAAAAGGCATAAATGAGAAAATATCAAAAAATAATTACCTGACCACTTTTGCCATTGTAAGTCAATACAGCGTCCCTGCCTTTGCAACCTGCCAAACTAGCCATATGTCTTGGGTGCGTTGTATTTCTATAAATTCTTAATGCAATGATATTTCCTTCATATTCAAGAAAAAAGGCAGGGACGAGATGGCGTGTTCGCCTTCTTTAGTGCCTCTGAACAACTAGATCAATTCCTTTTTTATCCTCTAATATTCTGCTGTGCTCTTAACGTAGAGGTGGCTCTAGCAAACCAAGCTAATCACTCAACAATCGTAAACCAATCCACATAGCTAACATCCACAAATCAAACCAAAACCAACCCAAACTAACTCGCGGCACTGTGAATTTTTACGAACATCCGTTTCTTGCTCACATAGGTCTTGCTGACAGAATTATTTACAACAAATACCATTGCTTTCGTTTTCACATTCACTTCTGAGCAGAATGCAAATATGATTTGGGCCAAAATCGTGTCTGCAATTTCTTTATGCTGGAATGGACCTGTTTTTTTTACTTCCAATCTGTGGAATCATTTGATTATCCTTTATTTTAGGTTATTTACTTATCTAGCATAGTCAATGGTCCACATGTCTTGCCAAGAGACATGCTTTTCACATTTGGTGGTGTGAAAAAGATTTTCATGGGAGTAATTTTTTTTTTCATCTGGGACTCTTTTTCTGGAAAAAATATTACTTAGAAACTAAATTGAGTTTGTTAGCATATGAATTTTATGTTCGTCATAACTCTAGGGGTGTAGTGAAAGTTGCAGTCAATGTTACAGAATCATCCTGACATTTGATATCTGGGTTATTGGATTTTTTTCTCAAATCTGCAGGAGAACTGCATGTCTGCATATCATTGCATTAATAAGGATAGAGAAATATTTACAAGAACACACACACCACACTAAACGCTTAGATAACCAACACGTCCATTACATCAACCAACCTGACCAAAACTACCAGTAGCGACCTCTAGGTGAAGCTGCACCAACCCTCTTGACACAGCCAAACACTAAAGGTGTCCCTCTTCAAAAAAATTCCTCAAAACTGCCTGGACACTGGGTGCAGAACCATTGAACACAATCATTTCTATGCTTCCAAATCATCCAAGCACCCAAAGTGCTCAGTGATTTCAATCCTCGCTTCCAAAAACCTGGACCAAAGCATTGATCCTCAGCTACCAATCACAGAAATTCTCATCTTCAACCTGTGGAGAGGTCTGGCAGTCCAAAATGACGAAAAAGATAGTACAAAACCTGCCTGGAGAATATACAGTTTGTCAGAAGATTTTATATCGTCTCTTGCTCTTGATCACACAGCGTACAGTCTACAGTGAGCCGGATGAGGCAAGCCCCCCTGCGGGCAAGTCTGTCTCTGTCAGCCGTCCAACATCTATTATGTGCTGCCAACCAAAGAAAAAATTGGCACTTCTTAGGTGCCCAAGATTTCCAAATAAGTTACATGGCGCAGATTGTATAGCACCATTAAAGAGGTCCTTACATATCGACTTAGTGGAATACTGTCCATTCTCTGTGAACCTCCAATGGTGTCCAATTGCTCATCCTGTATATCCAGATGTAACTGCACTTCGGTTAGAGGTCCCAAATATCAAGAAATTTACAGAGGACTGCAACAGTGAGACCACCGCTAATGTCCTGACCTGTTATCTGTCGAGGCCTCTCTCACAGTACGTCTATTCTCTCTTCTTTTGGAATGGGAGAAAAGAACACAAGGAGCCAAACCAGCAATGGACGTCCCTTCCAGCCAACTAAAATGGAGTTGTGATCACCAACAACAGAAACCATGGTGATTGAGAAGAAGGCCCTGATTGAAGCATGAACTTGTATAGGGAAGGAGGGACATGACATGTCAGGTTGGGTTTTGGCTAACCAAAGCCATTGCATGTTCAAGGCCCATGCAAAGGATTTAAGACCATGAATACCATGTCCTCCAAGCTCTTTGAGATGACAAACTTTACGCCATGTAATCAAACAATGTCCCCCATTTGCCTCTTTTCTTCCTCTTCAAAAAAAGCCACAGTGAATTTCTGCAGCAGTGCTTGTTCTGTTAAAATTTCTCTTTACCATCACCAATATACTATGTCAAATGAGTTAATATAT
Source organism: Saccharum hybrid cultivar R570 (assembly GCA_038087645.1). Classification (NCBI taxonomy): domain Eukaryota; kingdom Viridiplantae; phylum Streptophyta; class Magnoliopsida; order Poales; family Poaceae; genus Saccharum; species Saccharum hybrid cultivar. The sequence continues at coordinate 10,397,809 of JAQSUU010000112.1, read as the reverse complement.
GCTGCAAGTTAAAATGCTTTTAGAAAACTGATTCCCTACTATAAATTCTGCTGTTAATACTTCTAGAAACCTTCTGTTGCAGGGAGACTTTATCAAGGTTTATGCTAATGACCAGAGAAAAATTTCATGTGGTGAGTTTTTGGTAACAGTGAACTGCGATTATGTTATTTCCGTTTACATTTTAGTTTTTCTCATAGAAAGTGCAAATTGAGGAACTTAAACACCTGAGATAATGTGGTGCTTCCTTAGCACTTTTTTTTAGGACCAGCTCTAGTAGAAGACAATTTTGGTGTGCTATCTAACACTGGCTGTGTTCATGTATATTAATCCAATGCGCTGATCCAGTTGATCTGTCTTAAACTATGATAACTAGTGGTGTATTGGCCATTGGGCAAAAACTTGAAGGCCTCACCATCACTATGTTTGAAGTGTGGCTAAAGAGACAATTTGATCTCCTTGTATTTCCTTAAGAGTAAAATTCACCGGCGGTCCCTGAACTTGTCAGCTGGTGTCACTTAGGTCCCTGAACTTTGAACAGTGTTTTTCTGGGTCCCTGAACTTGGCTTCAGGTGTCATCTAGGTCCCTGAACTTTGAACAGTGTATTTCTGGGTCCCTGAACTTGTCTTCGGGTGTCATCTAGGTCCCTGAACTTGGCTTCGGGTCTCATCTAGGTCCAAACGGATCCAAACCCGCCCTGCACGCTGACGTGGCGCGGTCCTACATGTGGGGCCCACATGTCAGCCGGTTATATTTCTATTTTGGGTTACTGTAGCTACGATTTCTAAAATATTCTAAAAATTATATCTTTTTCATATGATCTCGGATGAAGATGATTTTTATATGAAAAATGTAGCTCTCGACGAGATGTACAACTTTCTAGTTTTGAGTTTTTTAATTTGAGGTCGCTAAAATGCTTAAAAAAATTAAACAAATTTTCAGGAATTAATATACTGTTGAAAATTTGTTTAATTTTTTTAAGCATTTTAGCGACCTCAAATTAAAAAACTCAAAACTAGAAAGTCGCAGATCTCATCGAGAGCTACAACTTTCATATAGAAATCATCTCTATTTGACAGCATATAAAAAAGATATGATTTTTCCAAGGCGACAAGCGCTTGTTCGCGATTAATATACTGCTGAAAATTTGTTTAATTTTTTTAAGTATTTTAATGATCTCAAATTAAAAAACTCAAAACTAGAAAGTTGTACATCTCGTCGAGAGCTACATTTTTCATATAAAAATCATCTTCATCTGAGATCATATGAAAAAGATACAATTTTTAGAATATTTTAGAAATCGTAGCTACAGTAACCCAAAATAGAAATATAACCGGCTGACATGTGGGCCCCACATGTAGGACCGCGCCACGTCAGCGTGCAGGGTGGGTTTGGATCCGTTTGGACCTAGATGAGACCCGAAGCCAAGTTCAGGGACCTAGATGACACCCGAAGACAAGTTCAGGGACCCAGAAATACACTGTTTAAAGTTCAGGGACCTAGATGACACCTGAAGCCAAGTTCAGGGACCCAGAAAAGCACTGTTCAAAGTTCAGGGACCTAAGTGACACCAGCTGACAAGTTCAGGGACCGCCGGTGAATTTTACTCTTTCCTTAATTCCCAAGAACAGTGGTATTTCTGTTTTTTTTTTTGTTTTAATAAACCATATGTGCAAATATGTAATGCCCCTTCTGTCTTTTTTCATATGGTGCGGCTTAACTTGGCATTGTTTCTAAGCTGGATTTTGACCATACTTTTCTCTAGTAGTATCACTGCTAGTTACAAAATCTTAAACATAGGAATGCACATTCAAATATGAATCATGTGGTACCACTTTTGTCAGCGAACTTTTTTATAGTTAGAATAATTGTTGATCAGAAGTTACTAAGTTTGAATTTTGAAACGTATGCATGCCTAATAATTTTGGATTGAGGGAGTACCTAATACCTATATGCTAGATAGTAAGTTATATAGTAGCTGCATTGCACAATAATTTGAGTAACCATATTTGATGCAGATCCTGAAACAAAGGAGCTTATTAAGAGAACCCTTGAAATTGGGCATGTGACCTACGAAGTCCAAGTCCAACTGCCTGTATGCTCTGTCATTTTGCAATTACACATTCACTCATCAATTCTTATTACTTTCTTCTGATGTCACACAACTATCTGAACTATTGAATTCACCAACAGCAGGTCAGATTTTTAGACATATGGGAACCAGCTGTGTTGGCAATAAAGAGGGAAGGTTACAGCATTAAATGTAATGGGCAGCGTGGTGTTGTTATCACAGAGAAGTTTCAGCAAGGAACTGCTGTATGTAACTACTTTTCAGCATACTTTATTTCAGGAACTGGAATGCTGTATATTCTTGTGCTTTAATTTTGCAATAATAATTTAGTTTAGTTTTTAACCAGTGTTGTACAGAGAGGCATCCACGATGGCACTATCTTCATAAGGCTGCATATCCCATGAAAACCGGACAAGTGTTGGAAACTTGAAAACTCATTAAAAAAACATATTTTGGTCACTTGGAAAAAAATGAAACTTGGAAAAGCCATAGATGATATATGTCGCAAAGAGATGCAAAATTGTTTTTTTTTGAAAAAATTCATACAAAAAATGACAAACTTCGGGTGCATGTGCACTAGCTGACATTTGCCATCTAGTGCATATGCACCTGAAATTTGTCATATTTTGCCCTTGAAGTTTCTAGTCTGACACCTTGTTTGCCTTTCAACTGTGTCTTTGAAACTGCTTCCATTTCACATAATTGATCTAACATGTGCATGCATATTGTATGTTTATGAAGCGCGCCTTATAACAAATCTTGTAATGCTCTATCCAGTTTCATATTCCATATGGGCGTCCAACAGAGTTCTTGATTACATCTGCTGCATCTGCTGATGGTGTCAGTTATAATCTGAAGCCAGTAGAAAATACATTGTGAGTACCAAATGAGGCCTCTCTGCTTCTTTTATTAACAGCACAGTTTTGTACATTCCTACTTTACTAAATATATTAGCAGCAGCGATCTCTGCTATTGTCTTAAAAATAACATGCGCCATCACTTCTTTAAATTGGCACTGTTGAAATTCGCCTTTCTATGTTTTGTACTATTGAAAGTATGGCGGTCTGGGACTCTATACCCCCAGATTAGGAAAACATTTATTCTTATTCTATTTTGTTATGCCATTAAAAATAATAGGCTTTTAATTAAGATATCCCAAATTTCATTCAGAACCAAGTACTGTGCCCTGGGCTCTCAGAGTACTCTACTAGATAATCCCTTTATGCTTTAGTGACTGTATTGCTATGATCTTTATATTAGAGGAATTTTGATACTATGCTGAACATAAATCATTTACAACTTATCTTGTTTCATGTTCTAACTTTGCAGGTTGCGGGATACCATTGTTCTAGTATTAAGGTTGTTCAAAAATATGGTACGAAACATTTTCTTGTACAAGACATAGCATATTAGTGACCCCCTTTATTGCTAATCCTCATTCAACAACAATAAGTGGGTATCAAGAGCTTGTGACTTCTTGAGTAATATTTCATGATGAAAAAAGTTCATTATTATCCTTGAACTTTGGCATCCATTTGATTTGAACACTGAACTATAAAACTTTCCACTTTACAATCTAAAAAATCTCAATTCTTTTTAAAGAACATGAAGGAGAACTGCATGTATTCGCATTAAGAAGAAACTGAGTTCGGTCTAGACCATTATAGCATGAGTGCTTACAAATGCCTCAACTCGGGTAACACACAGCTATCTTCTAAACTCATTCACATGGTGTCCGAGTTAGCCAGCACGGCAGCAATCACCCATTATGGTGCTATGCGGGCACTTAGTCAGAAAACAACTACCTTCTATGTTCCTGTCTGTCTGTCTGTGAGGTGGACGGACTTGATAGTTCAAGATTGCAAATGGGACAGTTCTAGTTCTAGAGTTTACAGTTGTGTGTGTGAGGTGGACGGACTTGATAGTTCAAGGTTGCAAATGGGACAGTTCTAGTTCTAGAGTTCACAGTTGAAAAACTAACTGGTGCCAGAGCTCAGGTTGAACAGTAGTGGTACACTGGTACTTGTCCTGAAATTATTCGCATGTTTGATGGCACTGCACAACATTCACCTCTTCTCTAAAACACACTACTAGCAGTCAACTATAAAACTATTTGACTTACTGAGTTGCTGTTAGTGTGTTCTGTACGATTGACTGTGCTGGTTGACTTGTATGCTGTTACCATTTCTGAAGTTCTGAATACCATTTAAGTTTGGTCACCAAAATCCATTGTTGTGTTGCCCCTTATGTCATTTTGAATGCCATGAGACTCATGTTGATCTTGCAGGTCCTGTAGAACCTGTGGCATGAGAGTTACGATGTATCTTGGTTAATATGGGCAAATATACTATTTAAATAGATGGATTTTTTTTGGAGAAAGACACCCAAAGAGTGCCTCATTTGATATTTATCAAATAAATTGTTGTTTTAATCATCACAGATGGTGTCTAGAAAGCTCCATCATGTGATCAAAATGCCACTGCGTGTTGTTCCTGAACCTACATGTTTTCAGAGAATTTGTTCTCTCAGTGTAGAGTGCATTACTGTATTTACCATACAAATGGTGACTTGGCATGCATGTGCTTCCAGGATCACCCATTGCGTAATCCACTCTTTAAAGAGATGTGGAAAAAAACAAGGCGAGCTGTTGCTGTTATTGAACTGATGCATCATGTGTGCATTTATATCTACTGTTTCAACACTAACGTGAAATGTCTTACCTTTGGCAGGCTCTTGAGAGGAGAAGAGGAAGAAAGAAGGGTCTTTTCTTCAAGTAGTTTCAGCTATATTATACTTGTTTCTATGCTTCTTCTAATGTATGTAGCATTTTGGTTGACTGGCATGGTGCATAAGTGGTGTTTTATTCAGTGTAAAATTCTAAACGATTTTGTTGTATAAACTAACCAATATACCAACTACACATGTTTTTTTTTGATCGGTCAAGTGGGTGGGGGGGGGGGGGGGGGGGGGGGGGGGAGAATCCCCCAACTACACATGTTGATATTTCCTGCCCCCACAGAAGAGCTAGAGTTCTACCATTACGAGTGCAGCTGTATGTTTGACTTCGAGGACACACTAGAGTAAAAATTATTTAGTTCACTAGTGTAATTGGGCGAAAAAGAATTGGACGGCCCCTGAAGACGCTCTTTAGAATCTGATTGGTCTGTCAAGAGTGCACCACGGTGGCCTGGTGGGTGTGCCTGGCTGGTGCTCCAGCTGCGGGCTGCGGCCTGAGGGATTAGCATATCTTTGTGAATATGCTCTGTAAAATTGGCAGCGTGGAGGTGAGGTCCCGGTTCACGCCCGAGTAGTTACTACGGCCTTGATTAGTTTCCAACTTCTCCCTCAAATTTTACTATGCAAAAAGAAGATTTTCCGCCACATCGAAATACCGGCACATGTATGAAGTACTAAATGTACACGAAATTAAAAACTAATTACACAGTTTATTGTACTTTGCGAGACGAACATTTTGAGCCTAATTAGTTAAAGTTTAGATAATTTTTACTAAATACAAACGAATTACTATAGTGCGTATTTAATACGCACTGTAGCAATTCGGATTCAGGCGCCCCCGATTCGGGAACTGAACAAGGGCTGAGATCTGTAAGTTTGTTTGGATGGGCGCGCCTGATGCCTGATGCAAACTGGGATAGCATCCTTTACAGAATATGGGAGCGGACGAGCGGTCCAGGTCTGCGAATTGGTTCCTGACGTGACACTGTTTACGCCAGAATGGACTGGCCTTACATATGTACAAAACAAATAGGTACTCTCTCTGTCCCTAAATGTTTGTCTCTAAAAAACCGAGTTTCCCTCACAGACACGTTTTTCGGACGACACATAAAAAGGGATGGAGGAAGTATGTGAGTTCAACACGTGCACTGTTCAGAATCTTGTGGTGCGTGCGTGTTCAGTCTCTTATTTGCGTGTGTTATACGGGCCGGTGAGTCATGCTTGTCCGTCCCAGTTTCTTTCACAATTTTTTGGCACAGTGTGTGCCACTTTGTGGCGCGTTCCCTTCCGACTTTCCGAGACTAGGCGCCCAGTATAGTGACTGTTGACCGTTGAGCACATAATATGAAGTCATTTGACGAATAGTAGAGCCAAGGGTTCCGTGGTGACTGTTGAGCACAGAATGTGAAGTCATTTGACGAATAGTAAGGTTAGAACGGAGAGCCAAGTGTTCCTTGTTTACTTGTCGTCACGCTGAAAAGACATACTACCTCCGTGAGAATATAATTCTAAGGTTACCGAGTCAAATTATTTAAACTTGATCAAACTTCTAAAAAATATGATACTAAATAGATGCCATTATCTTCATTTTGAAATATATTCTTATTGTAGATCTATCTGGTGTCATAAATACAGTTACTAATTTTTTTCCTATAATAAATTTAGTTAAATTTTAGCTAATTTGACTAAGGTTAGAACATGAATTGCATTCGTTAGTGGACGGAGCTGAGGTAAGAGCCTCTTTAGTTGGTGAAAAGGCCCAAAAAAGTTTGCACAGTAACTGTCACATCGAATCTTTGGACGCATGCATAGAGCATTAAATGTAGGTAAAAAAATAATTAATTGCACAGTTTGTCTGTAAATGTCGAGACGAATCTTTTAAGCCTAGTTAGTCCACGATTAGATAAATTTTACCAAATAACAACGAAAAGTGGTACAAGAACTTTACCCAAACCTTTTCGCCATCTTAACAGGCCCTAAGTATGTCAACATCGGTCGTCACACTGATGGGTGACATGATGCTTGCTTCTCTAATTATTCCAACTGTTGCAGGCATGGACTTGGAGAGCGTGAAGACTGAAGAAGCTTCACGGAGGAGAGCCACGTTGATGTAGTGAAGTCCTCGGCTGGTCGCAGCAGTCTACATATATATGAAAGACGGCGAACCTAAATACCTAATTAAAAAAGGTACGTGACGGTTAACATGAATTTTCAGACCTGTCTGTCTCTGCCTGTGCAGGCTGCTGTATCATTGGTGGCTGCCACATGTTTTACACTAAAACCTGATCCATCAGGAAGGAGAGAGCAGTAGGCAGTACATACTGTAGTACTATATATCAAAAGAGACCGATCAGAGAGTAGAGGTCTCCAAATCGGGGTAGACGAGCAGCAGTGGAAGCGACAAAAACGCTCAAGAGCAAGAAAGCTATCTAGCGATCGAGAGTGTAGTACAATTTATTTTGAAGCCCAACAGTCTTTTCTGTCGGGGAAGAAAGTTGGATTGATAGAAATGGAAAGCATATTGTCAAGGGAAGGAATAGATTGATGACGGAGAAATAAAGCCAAATGGCGCGGGTCCACTCGAGCCGAAGAAAATGGTACGTCCTGTAATGGATCAACGTAATTATACGAGATTAAGTAAGAAAATCTTCCACCGAGCCGGTTAATTTAACAAACTTAAGCCTGTATAACTAGAGATTCCGTGAAATCACGAAGGATTTCAAATCAACCAACATACAACCAAGATCGTACTGATTTAGCAGCCACAGTTCACACGATACATAGAGTTTACCATAAAAGCGGAAAACATCGGAGTTCGAAATAAAAATTATTACAACATAGTTCAATATAAAGTAGCGAAAACAAGTAGTTTTACACACACACTTAGTTCAATTACAGTACCAGTAGATAGTCATGGTCCACAAAAGCATTAGATAAGACAAGCAGAACGACCTTTGCCCAAGGTCCTAGTTGTCACCCATCGCCGGATACAGACAGTTGGAGCAGTACCCATAGTACATCTGACCATCTGCAACAACAATGGGAACAACGCTCTGAGTACGAGAATGTACTCAACTAGACTTACCCGTCATAAACCAAAAATAACATGACACCAAGGAGCATGCAAGGCTTTATATAGTGGACTGGCTCGACTCATTTGCGAAAAGCATAAGTTATTATAAATAACTAAATTAAGTATATTTGCATCATTTTTATGATAACCTACTCAAGCTAGGTAAGCACCTATTGCTAAAACAATCACTTGATACAGCATTAACGTCTAGATTACCATATCATGTTTAGCATTTCCAATATCACTCACTTAACCATCAGTGTTCCATTATTGTTACTATGATGCCATAGCTCGAGTCAAGTGCTCACTAACCGGGAGCGACGGCGATTCGAATCGAATTCCTATCCAGCTGGAGATTTATTCCTCACACAAACCATGCTTCCCCCGTCAGGGTCGCGTAGATCACCAATGACACTTTCCAAGAAGCTGCGGGATAACAATCATGAATCGCACTACCAGGGACCGCCCGACTGCCAGGACGCACCTTGGGCTTACTCTTCGCGTCCCCGTTACACCCCCTTCAACACCAGTCTGCCAACCCGAGTTTATCCCGGCTCGAAAAGTGTCACTAGCTTCGCGGTCGAAAGGTACTTTATTCGGCCAGCTAAATGTGAGGCATGCGTTCAACATGACAAGAGAGACGAGCAACGATCGGTCCTTAATCGACACAGACAGAATCACTATAGTCCAAAACCCTATAAGACTCCGCCCGATCTCCGTTTATCCATCAACACTTGGTTACTTTTCATGATTCACAAATACCGCTAACCATAACCAGATATTTACCTATAGCTCGCAGGTGACAGGAAATCACCCGACTTCTGCCGATCTAAGCATGGCTAAGCAATTTACTCGATCCTGACCTAATAAGGTAACAGTAATCCGGTGGACAAGGATAGTAATGCAACAACGGTTTCACTCAACTCCTATAACTTAATGCAACAATATATAAGTACAACTCATGTAATAAAGAATAGCCTTTATAAAATAGGAGACTTAAAATGCTCCGGGGCTTGACTCTTTCGAACGAGCTAGGATGGTGGTCGACGCACTCTGGTAGTTCCTTGCCTGGCTCTTCCTCCTCGGGCACCTCCTGTGCCTGGGGCTCCTGCTGGTCCGTCCAAGCCTGCTCCTCCGGTACTGCTACCTGCGACTTCTCCTGCGATCCTGTATGATGCAGTTGCATAAGTAAATATGCGAATGATGCATAGGACTATGGTGGAGTGCTTTGATAACATGAGATGCAGATGAGCACATGAACTGAGCAGTTAAGATATAACTACATCTTCTACAAGGTAGTCCACGTCATCCAAAAACATGTACCCTAAAACATGCACATTGTGATTCCACTAATTATCATACACCTTACACAAGCAAGTGATCTAAATTGACCAAATCTTACCAACCTAACTCATCCACAACATCAGCAAGGCATAGTGATGCTTCAAAGATACACCAAACATATTTTATTATTCATAATTTCTCATGAAGAATAATCATTTATTCCCTATTTAATTAGGGTTACACAGCAACACCTATCTCTGGTGTAGATAAAAATCTACAAAAATTACAGTAGAGTACTCTTACCCTAAATAACCTACCACTAAATTTTCATGAGAATTGCATACGTAAAACTGCCTGTACAAAATAAACAAATTATAGCCTAAAAGTGAGCATGAAATTATTTTATACTAGGAAAAGTATCAAACAACAGATTTCACATTTTTCTTAGGTTAGTAACAGTAAACTAACATACTACAAAAATTATCACATGTATGTTTTATACAAATTTTGCCCTCTACTAAAAATAACAAATATTATCAATTAAAAGCATTTGAACTACACTTCAAAAATTTCTCACAGAACATGATTCACTGGTATTTTTCCTAGAAAGTACATTACTAATAAAGAGTAATACAACAAGAATTACATTTTTCCCTTTATTATTTTATTTACTACCCTTTTTCTAAGATATCAGCATTTAGAGCAATTAAATAAATTTGCACAGCAAAGTGTCACAAAAATAACATGAGATATTTTTAAACTGTAGATCTATTCAAGAGGAACATTTTAAACTTTGTTTCATAATTTTTGGAGCTATAAATCTTGAAATAAAATTTTTGGAAGCCTTTTCAAATTTTCTGGAAAAATCAATTTCTTTAAAACCGAAAATCAAACCGGCCTTTAACGCTACATGCACCCCGCTGTTACACCCCGAACCAAAACGCTGAGACAGACAGGCGGGACCCCGCGGTCAGACGGGCCCACCCGTCAGCCTTAGCCGGCCTGAGGCGGCGCTGACCGCCGGGATCTCGCCGCCGGCGAGTCCTCCGACGACGGGGAGGGCACCACCGTGTTCCTCACAGCGACGCGAATCCCGTGGTGCCTAGTGGGTGGCCAGACGAGCTCGTCATCGAGCTCGCCGGCGTGCATGGCGGCTCAGTGGCGCGGGGCGCTGTCGGTCGGCCAACTCCGACCGAGAGGAGCCGCGCGGTGAGGTCAGCGAGATTCGTGGTGCAAATGCGGTGCTCGTGCGCTCGAGAAGTGGGCGAGAAGGGGCGTGGAAGGGTGAAGCCCACGGAGCGGTTCACTCCGGTGAGCTCGGCCGGAACTCCGGCGAGCCATTACCGAGGATAGGGGCCGAATCCTTGCGGGCCGTGGCGAGCACCGGATGCGCAACGAAAGGGCGCAGCGAGGGCGAAGACGGAGGCGGAGGCGGTGAGCCGGAGCGGCGGCTAAGGCGGTGGCGGAGCTCGGGACCCGGCAATGGTGCGGCGGGGCGCGGCTGCTGCTACTGGCGGAGCGAGAGGAGGGAATAGAGGGAGTAGCCGAGGCGGACGAGCGCGCGGAGGAGGGGTAAGCGGGCGCGGACGCTGCGGGGTCCACAGGGGCGCGTGTCGCGCGGCGTCGCCGTCGCTCGGCCACGCGGCGTCGCCGTCGCTCGGCCACGCGGCGGCCGAGTGCTGCCGCTGCGCCACGACGCCGCGCGCGGGCGGGAGGGAGACGACGCGGGCGCGGGCCGGGCCGCCAGTGATGCTGGGCCAAAGGGAAGCCGAAGCCCAATAAGGCGAAAATCTGATTTTCTTTTATAATAAACATTTTCAGATTATTTCTTTGTGTCAAAATTGAATTTGGAGATGAAAAAGGGGTTTTCAGAATTTTGGCCCAAAATAAAAGTTGTTCAAAATTTTATTCTCTACAACTTTCATGTAGAGCATTTTTTCAAAATTCTCAATAGATTTTGAATTTGGGATTTAAAGCTAAATTGATAATCAATAACTCATTTATTTAGAATATTTTTAAAACAAAATTTGAGGAAAACTTGAATTCAAGAATTGCTCCAAAAATCAAGTTGATTTATCCTAGATTATTTAAAATTGCTAATACTCAAAAGTACACCATCTTTTTGGCACTTCCATCAAACTTAGGGTTCCAATCATTTGTTTTTCAAATTTAAATTTAAAAGAGCTACAATTCATGCAATGCCTTTCATGAAATGATGTTGAATGCTTATGCTTTAAAATGATAATGCATGCTTAACAGTCAGGGGTGTTTCAGATCCATTCCGACACAGTTGTCTCCTTCGGTACATGATCGAACAATAATGATCAAATATAAACGAAATACTACATTTCTAAATTTTTTGGAACATCTTCAATCGAAACCAGGCCTAAAATGGGATTATTTTGCAGTCGAGGCATTCGATGACATTTGCTGTGGTTCTGCCGCGCACGCAGACGCAGGGCAGACGAGGCCGACCGTACGTCACGCTGGCTTGCGTCAGAGGCTGGGGGCGTACGGGCGTGTGCGGACGGGCGACACGTAGTGCGTTTCCACCGACGTTTAAGGCTCTGCCACACGCACTCAATTGGTGGTCCATACGTGCCGCAAATGAAGGCACGAGTTATCCGTAGCTCGTGTGCTGGTGGTACGGTGCACGGTACGTGCACAGAACCTATACATTGGCCCTGTTTAGTTACCAAAAATTTTACAAAATTTTTTAGATTCTCCATCACATCGAATCTTTGGACACATGCATGAAACATTAAATATAGATAAAAAATAAAACTAATTAAACAGTTTAGACAAAATTCACGAGACGAATCTTTTAAGCCTAGTTAGTCCATGATCGGATAATATTTATCAAATAACAACGAAATTGCTACAGTGATGTTTCCCAAAATTTTTCGGGAACTAAACAGCCCCATTGGCCCTGTTTTGATCCTCTGGCTCTAGCCAAAGACGTGTTTGAATGTAAAGGCTAATTTAACAATAAATACAGTTATCTAATTGGTGGATGATACCAGCCGCCTGTCAATGCCATAAACGTCTCCCTGCTCTCAATGCGAAGATCTACTCCCGGCCATCCGTCCCAAAATAAGTATTGATACGGTATTTGTGCCAGTTGAATTTAAGTTTAACCAGATTATAGAAAATATCAACAATATTTGTATCTCCAGGTGAGTTTATTATAAAAATATATTTAACAATATATCTAATGATACTAATTATATATTATAAATATTAATATATTTTTTTTATATATTTGGTCAGAGTGAAAAGTGTGTGACTCCTCGAGAAATGAGAACGACACCTATTTCATGAGGGAGTAGAGGTCAAGGCTATCCGTAACTAGTTTATTTTTCTTAAAAAGCTACTCCATATATCGAAGTGACATTTTAATTTAAGAAGTCAAACATTTTTAACTTTAACTAATTATATATAAAAATTAAATATTTTATGGTGTGTAATTATTATTATTAGACTAACCGCTTCATATATTGTTATAATAAACTTATTAAAGATATAAATGTTAGTAATATTTTCTAAAGACTTAGTCAAATAAAAAGAAAATGATTAGCATGGACCTCATAGTGACATTTTTTTGGGGAACGAAAAGAGTACCTTAAACTCATATACGGAGTACATTGTACTATAGTAGACTGCTAGTAAAACATTGTGTCAAGTGATAAAAAACTACATCTAATTAAAAGTTTCTCTTAGCTAATACTTCCTCTATTCTAAATTATAAGACGTTTTGGTTTTTTTAGATAGTTTTTATGCGTATTTATGCCACGTGGAGGAGTGAGGACAAAACCCTTTGAGCTAGCACGAAAACAAGAGCTAAGCTCTTTGCGCTTTGCGCGTACTTATGCATATTGCATGAGAGTATCTTTCTCTTGATAAGATAAAGAATACATGGTAAAGAACACCTTACATGTGGGCATATATGATAAGATAGTATCTAAGAGTTGTTACCTGACTCTTACTATTGAAACGAGAGGAGTGGCATAGGAGTAGATCCACAAGTGGCAGAGCTTTTCCTAGGACAACAGGGCCCGTGGCCTTGGTGAATGAAGTCGTTCATTATAGCGTTTTGGCTTGAAAATAGTTTTTACTCTCTTTGTCCTCTGTTGTGCCCCCTGATTCATTTATTAAGCGCTGCCGGCGGACCATGTGAACTTTTATTGGTGTGAAAATTTTCTTATATCCATCTAGTCTATGGATTTGGTTGTCTCTAAATCCTTTTTAATACTTTTAATCTTGTGACTGTGTGTTTTTTCTAAGCAGAGATCAAAAATATGTTTTAAGGCATTGTATAACCTTGATATAATGCTTTGAGAATTTAATATAAGCTTCCTTTATCCTTTTTTTTTTGGTGAGTCATGGTGGTAGTAGGACAGGGAGCAGCAAGCAGGCAGCTGGCTGGAGCACATATACACACGAGCTAAGCCATGTTTGGTAGAGTTTTTGGCTCTAGCTAAAATAGTTCTTGCTCGAGTTTTTTTTTTCTGGTAGAGTGTTTCGGCTTCAGCAAAAATAGTCCATGCCTCAGTTTTTTTGGTGGAACAGTTTTATTTAGCTCTGCAATGTTTCATAAAATAACTCCTCATTTTGACTCATATGGATCTACTTGGCACATAAACCCACTTTGTCATTAATCTACTTTAAAAAAATAATTTTTTTATCCTTTTACTCCTCTCTCTCACCACCGCTCGTATCTCCCTCTCTTGCCCGTGCCGCCTCTCCCCATCCCCGTGTCGGGGCGCTAGCCCTCCTCCATTGGCATCGGACGTCCTCCGTCGATTCCCATCGATCTTTTTGCCAGCGCTAGGCCTCCTCCTCTGCCGCCCCCTCCTCTGCTTGTGCTGGCCTCATCCTCATCACTCCATGCCAGTGCGGCGGAGCGCAAGCGCGAACGTAGCGTGGGAGGTGCTACGCGAGGAAGGTAGGGCTGATGAGAGCAGCTTCGGTGCCGGCGATGGTTCCTCTTTAATCTGGCTCCTCTGGCATGTGAGGAGGTGAGGCTCTCTCTATGTCCAAATCCTAGTTCTGCCTCTAGTTTCAATGAAGTGAAACCTTGTGTTCGGATTGTTTTGCACCGGCAATATCCAGCAACATGATCACGTAAATGGAATCATATGGTAGCACACGAGACATAGAGATTTATACTGGTTCGGGGCGCGGTGCACGCTAAATGCTACTCCAGTGGTGCGGCTGCTCTTGTATTCGTATTCTCAATTACAGGGGCTGTTGCTCCTAGCTACGAGGTAGGTGGAATAGGTGGAAGATTTGATCCCGTGCCCGAGGTCACTACCCTCCTTTATATAGGCAGGGGAGGTAGGGTTATAGAGAAGGCGATCAGGCTAACAGACTGTGTTCCTAGTTTGTTACACGATATGCGCAATAGATTGATCCTAACTATCGTCCAGATATACTCGCCTTGGTTTACCTTGATCCCCATGTTGGTTGATCGTGTCATCCCTTGCGGGCCTCCTCCTCGACGGCTGCTGAGCCGATAGCTCGGTGGTAGTCATATATACGGGCGGTGCAGGTACCCTGGCCCATATCTCTGACACTTGTACTACTTCTGTCTCTAAAAGAATGTAATTCTAGCACAGCGTTATGTTTTAGTATTTTAAGTTTAACCAATTATAGATAAAAAATTATCCATGTTTATGTACCAAATAAATACCATTACATTAATTGCGAAATGTATTTTCATAATAAATTAATTCAAAGACATAATTGTGATTATTATTTTCACTAAAATATGATTAAACGTGAATCACTTTTCATGGCACGTAACTCATAGTTATATTCTTTTCAGGACGAGATAGTACTAATTAAGGCCGGTCCCCAACTATGCTCCTGTAATCGCTAGCTGACATGTGAAACGAAACGATAAAAAAAATCTCCAGCCGCACAGCCGAAGAACGTGGGTCTGGAGAGCAGAGACGACTTCCACGTCAGCGACCACTATTCTTCGGCCCTGTTCTGCTGGTCATGTTTTGACTTATTTCAGCTT
Organism: Saccharum hybrid cultivar R570; assembly: GCA_038087645.1. Lineage (NCBI taxonomy): Eukaryota > Viridiplantae > Streptophyta > Magnoliopsida > Poales > Poaceae > Saccharum > Saccharum hybrid cultivar. The sequence continues at coordinate 10,382,622 of JAQSUU010000112.1, read as the reverse complement.
GTTTCAGCTTATTCTCTCTCACAGAACACTATTGAATTAGCCGAAACCAGCCAGCTTTTATACCAGCCGAACCAGCCCTTCTTCTTTTCTCTCATCCACGTCAGAAAACAGCTAGCTCGGAGCTGCTTGTTGGGGACACCCAATACATGTATGTGTGTAGTCCGGCGCCTTCGTACTGTGCCGAAGCTTGTCCACATTTACCAACTTTGTACAGCGTTTAGTTGGATTCCAAATTCAGGTTGTCATCCGTTCCATAAACCTGCTGCTCGCATATAACAAGTTCAATAATAATGCTATGCCGTGCTACCCGCTGGACGTGCAGGAGGTCACTTAGCAGCAGCAATCGGCAACAGCGTGAGTTGCTGTTTGCTACTTCCACTTGGGTTCTTTCCCGCTCCCGCCATTATTATTTTGACACTACTATTAATTCTGACGATGACTGCACAGGCAAGTTGAAATTACTCTTTCAAATTGCTCGATCTCTGCCTCCATTCAACTACGCATATATGCTTTCAGACAATAATTCGTGCGATCAGGAATATCCGTTTCTTTTTTCGGAGTCGTAGTATAAATAATGCAGATGTTCATATACATATATACCACTCAGCCCCCTAAAAAATTGTCATTCTCACTTCACAAGTAGTAAAATATTTTCAACTTTGACAAAATATATATAAGAAATTATTAATATTTATTGTGCATAATTAGTATCATTAGATAATTAAATCGCTGAATATATTTTCATAATAAACCTATTTAAAGATACAAACGTTAATATTTTATATAAATCTAGTCAAACTCAAAGAAAGTTTGATCAGTATGAATCCCATAGCGACACTTTTTTGGATGAAGGGAGCATGCACGTACACTTATCTTTATGGATGTACCTACAGACTTTACCATAAACTCTAATGGTCAAACTTGAGATGATTTGACTCTCTAAAAAATTAAAATGACTTATAATTTAAAATGGAGGGAGTAGTACTTGTTGTAGAGTTCGTATATGTGTCGTTGTATATATATACTCCCTCCGTCTCAAAATAAATATCATTTTCACTTTCCGAGAAGTTAAACAATTTTAACTTTGACCAAATATATATATATATATATATTAATATTTATAATATATAATTAGTATCATTAGATCGTTGAATATACTTTTATGATAAACTTATTTAGAGATATAAATGTTGCACGTATTTTCTATAAAATTAGTCAAAGTTAAAAACATTTAACCTACACGTGTATTCTATAGCCACCTCTATTTTATTTTAGGACGGATGGAGCAGCTGACTGCCATATGGCCCGGCAGGCCATCATCTCGCTCCTCCTTATCTGTATCCGATATTCCGATCCAGCACTATTGGCTGAAGTAGCTATTGTATATAGCTTGCGTGGCCACTTGTCCTTTACCTGTATCTCTGACTTCTGTGTTGCTGCCCACGTTCATTCCCCCGTCTTGTCGATCGTTCCCACACACGCAGTAGTACTTTACATACGTGCATACTCATATATGCATAGCATCCCAACTCCCAATCTTCTGATTCTCCGGTCATCTCTGTTGCTAGCTGCTTGCATAGTTGCACCTTTTTATTACAGTACTTTATTGGGTTGTTTGCTTGCCTTTATCTACAGACCACTATTGCCCGTGCCCCAGATCCAGGGAGAGCTAGGAGAGGAGAGAAAGAGGCAAGAGACAGAAGCGGGGCTGGGGAGAGATGGATGTCAAGAGGAGCTGCAGTACACCACCAGCAGAAGGTAGTAGGAGACCAAGAGCGAGCAACAACAGCAGCAGCGGCACATCGACGGCGGCGGTGGAGAGGAAGGAGATCGAGAGGAAGAGGAGGCAACACATGAAGAGCCTCTGCCTCAAGCTCGCCTCCCTCATCCCCAAAGAACACTGCTCCAAGGTACCCACAACCCACTCCCCCAGGCCCAGCCATTAATTCTTCATTAAGGGCGTCTTCGATGCAGGCTAACTACTACTAGTATTAGTACTAATTGATGTGACTCTTTTTTATAGTAGTACTGCTCTACTATATATTTCTCCTATGTATATATCTAGATGCACACCCTGATAGACCTTTCAGTTGTACTAGGATTAGGTGAACGACTGTGAATTAAAACATCTGATCAACACAATAGCTCTTCTGGCTAACTACCTATTAGTCATCAAACTCAATTAGTTCTTCTCTTCCCACATGAAATACTATATTGATGAAAGCTGTTGGCTTCTACATGGACATATATTTGGTATTTGTTTTTTATTTGAAGCGTCGCTTTCTTCAATTGCGTGCAGTTAGACATTAGAATCTACATGGACATTTGGTAAATTTCTTGGAAAATGTTGCTTTCTTCATCAACTGCACTTAGATATTGGAATATTCCTTCAAATTGTTTTCTCTAGCACTGTTTTTTCTTCAATTTCTACAGTGGAATATCTGCTGTAAATTAAAGGTTGGATAAAACACACAGGCTGATTGTATATATGTATTTACGTATACATGTGTATAGGATACGATGACCCAGCAGGATAGCCTGGACGAAGCGGCTGCGTACATCAAAAAGCTCAAGGAAAGGGTGGACGAGCTGCAGCAGAAGAGGAGCTCTGCACAGCTCTCGGCTGCCAAGAAAGGAGGAGGTAGTTGTGGTGGTGGAGCCTCGACATCGGCAGCCATGGTGGTGGCGCCGGTGGTGGAGGTCCGGCACCATCACGACGGGTCGAGCCTGGACGTGGTGCTCATCAGCGGTGTGGAGCGGCCGTTCAAGCTGCACGAGGTGGTCACCGTGCTGGAGGAAGAAGGTGCCGAGATTGTCAACGCCAACTTCTCCATCTCCGGCCACAAAATCTTCTACACCATCCACTCCCGGGTATACAGGCTTTTCATTAATCTGTTGCATTTTTTCTATCTTTAATTTGGTACTATATCCTAGTCCTAGCGCTAGGTTAGTATGCTGTAACCAGTACGGCCATTATATATTATCATTAATTAGTTAAGCTGAGATTATATTTGTTGCTCTTAGAGCCTCTCCAATATAATAGTAACATATAGTACTAGCTATAATAAGAACGTACATCTCATATAGAGTACAGTAAATTCAACTTTTCTAATGACGGTTTATTTACAATATTCTCTTATGTGAAAATCTTCAGGAATGGTACTGTGAATGCACACTCTTGACCGCAGGCCTTTAATTAGCTTAAGAATCAGCATACATACACTGCATTTCACAGTAGCATTCCTGAAGATTTTCACCAAATCAAGTGGCGTACTAACTCGAGCCCAATTGCATTTCACTCCCGCAGGCCTTTAGCTCAAGAATCGGCATAGAGGTATCCAGAGTTTCTGAAAGACTAAAAGCATTGGTTTGATGATACTCCAAGTCGATATGTACATACTGAACAAGAGGTATATGTAGTAATGGTTCCTGTAGTAATCAAGACGTCAAGGTCTATATATCTTGATGTGATGCAAAGTTGTTAGAAGGGAAATCCGTACTGCAGCTCTATAAATTGGTTACAAAACCTCGCTTTATGTTTTCATTTCCCAACATTTTTTTTCGGAAAACACAGGAGATCTGCGCATCATTATATTAAAAAGACAGTGGGTGTAAGAACTCAACACTCTTACAACACTCACCCCAACTCGATGCACTCACACATACAGCACATCACAACACACATTTTGCTCTCCTAAGCTGGCTATCAAGGCGACCCAAACTGACCTAAGCAACTAATCTCCTCAGAGGCGAACAAATAAAAGGGATAGTCCTCGAGCCCCAGCCAAGGTCCACAGCCGGCGTTCCTCACCAGCCATGACTAAGGCCCCAGCAATACTTGGAGCCGCTCCATCGAAAACACAACGATTGCGATGGTTCCAAATAGTCCAAGCTCCCAGCATGATTAGGGAATTGACCCCTTGCCTTAGAAGCTCAGAAGTAGCACCATTAGCTCTGTCCCACCAGTCGAGAAAGGAGTTTTCACCAGGTTGCGGAGATAAGGCCTAGAGACCGACCTGTCTTAGCAGATGGAACCAGAACTCCCTAGCAAAGACACAAGCGACCAGTTCATTTCCCAACATGTTATATGACTAAATGTTTGCCACTAATTATTTCCTAATAATAAACTAAACATGGAAAATTCCACCCCAAATTCTCTATGTTTTTAGTTCTGTTCCTAGCTGTAGTGCTTAGGTGATCTTGTGGAGGTGCTTAGTGGGTAGTATCCAGCTTCTCTGCGCGTGTTTTGTAAAACTGGTGTCCCCAGTACTCTATCTTGCTTTCAATAGAAGCAGGGCAATAGCCTTTCATAGAAATTGGTGTCCCATATATCCAACAACCCATTTATGACCAGATAACCACTTTAATTCGACACGAGGTGGAGTGCGGGGTAGCTAGGTATAGGCTAGTACCTCAGCTCAACTTCAAAATCGTTCATGGGAGATTTGGCCATTTATGGAGAAAGGTTGGGATTCTGAGTCAGCCCTCATCCGGGCACGGGTATGAAGGTTAGAACCGGTTTCCTATGTGGGCTTATTTGTATACCTCTGCAAAGCTTTCCAAAGCGTGATCATTTGTATCATGATTGTTCTTACTTCTAGTTTCAGAGTAGGGAGAGTAACATGTTATACCCTTATGATTTCCTGTTCTTCACATGTTTTATTTATGAGTTATCACTTAATGGAATAGTAACAAGATCGTAGCATATATATCATGTTTAACATATACCATGCTTCTATGCAAACTATCACAAATTTCCTATAATTTACCTCATGCATCCAACAGATTATATGCCTATGTTAAATTAAGTCCTCTGAGTACCTTTGTTTTCTCATGGTACTGCGTTAAGCTATTTCTATGTTGCCAAAGATTTGGTGGCCACTCGAGCCACACTCGAGTGAAGTCAAAGGCATAGCCATTGACGAGGTGGGCACGCTCTAAAGCTATGTCTACTCTGATAGAACGAGAACTATGCAAGTGAGATTGTAGTCTTCGACTCGTAGAGTAGCATGGGTAGAAGCAGGGATCACAGATACATATATAAGAATTGGAGCACAATTAATCTAAAATAGAGTTCTTAGAGGTGCTTGCTTCTCATGATGACCTTGGGATATGATGGTGTTTCATGTCTCTTCCTACGACAATCGTTCAATATAGATCGGAAGGGAGATATAAGATATCAGATGAGATGCTAGAATATAATGTTGGATAAGGCCCTGTTTGGTTAGAGGTGTTAAAGCTAACAAACACTGTAGCACTTTCGTCTTATTTGACAAAAAGTTTCCAATTTTGGACTAATTAGGCTTAATAGATTCGTCTTGTAAATTACTCCTAATCTGTGCCGACATGCATGCAATTAGTCTACATTTAGTACTCCATGCATTTGTCGCAACATTGATGTGATGGGAGTTAAACTGAATGATTCAGAAACCAAACAGGGCCTAAGTATAAGAAATTGTAGGTAGAGATGCAGGATTGGCTTTGGATGGTTTCGTCCATACTGAAGGGATCATTACGCCTAAGCAGAGGGAGAATTAGGCAACTTATAACTAATTGGCCAAATAAAACCTATGTACCAAAACCTATGCAAGATACTCCCTCCGTCCTATAATATCTGTCGCTTTTAGTTTCCGTGCCATAAGTTTGACTCGATTTGTAGAAAATACGTATAACATTTGTATCTTCAAATAAATTTATTAAAAAATTAGATTCAAAGATCTTTCCAATGATACTAATTATGTACCATAAATATTAATATTTTTTAATATATATTTTTGTCAAAGTTGTTTCTCGAGAAGCGAAAACGACATATATTTTTGGGACGGAGGGAGTATCTATCTAGATGTGTTCTACGGTTTTGTTAAGTGTTGCTATCTCTAACGTAAAAGAGTTATACAACCTAGGTTCTAATTCTATCAGCTAAAATAGCAAGATGGACTAGGAAAGGTAAACACATAACCTAGAAGAAGTGACACCATTTTCAAAACTTAGAACCCACTCCCTCCATCCCATGATACAAGGATTCCTGGTTCGTCTTAAATCTCAATATATAAGTTTTCTTTTTTCTATTTATTTCTCCACACATAGAAGAGTTGCATTTCATTTCTTAAAGTAAAACTATATAATAAGTTTGACCAAGTTTATAGATAATTAAGGGTAATATTAACTCTACCATACCAAATTGTATGATATATACTAGTGCCAAGTAATTTACATTGGCGCCCCTAATTATTATGGTGATTTATGTTGTGTTTCAGTGTTTGTTGCATTAATTAATGGGAAATAGTATGCAGCTTTCTTTAGTTAATAACCAACATGCATGCTAAGCCACTCGATCAATATAATTCACAGGAGACCACAGGCATGCATGCATGTATGAGCGAGGGAGATGTAGTTAATATCGATGGCCTCACATTTGGTGATTACCCACCGGGACTTCCAACTAAGTATTTGACACTTCCATCAAGAAGAAAACTCTAAAGTACTCAATCAATACGAATAACAGGAATGGTACTTGCAAAAAAAAACATATAGGACCAGAGAAATGGGAACGAGCCCAGCTATTCGTATATTAAGTTATTATTAATTATGATAATATGTTTGTAGAACAAACTTTTAACCTTATTAGCACGACATGTTTTTTTTATTTGGAATGGATGAAGTGACTAGCAGGAATACTCTACATCTCTTTCTGAAGAATCCAATGCAAACTATGTGACAAATCTTCATGGATAAGGCAGGTTCCAATCCGCAAGCATCACCGTGTATATATTCGCATTCATCTTTCCATTGCTTCCTCTGTGTTTGTGTGTGATCGTGTGGTACGCCCGGAAAATGCATTGTGTCCTTTTGCCCACATAGTGCAAGTCCCTATACTATATGCTGTCGTTCCTGTTGGTCCCCAATAACCAGACCAATAAGTGACCAGTGAGGATAAAGCCACGCACATGTATGGAGCTGTAGCTATGCTATGCTGGATAATGCCTGCTTACGACCACGTAGCAGCCCACCAGCTGCTTGTGCCTCAAAAGCTGTGAAGCATGGATGTGAGTGCACTGCATTACTGCGTATCTGTCCACCTATCCCTATCCTATCTCTGCGCTGCCGTGTTTAGGCCTTGTTTAGATGATGGATTCGGGTCACCCTGAATACTGTAGCAACACTGTTTATCACTGTAGCATTTTGTTTTTATTTGGTAATAATTGTCCAAACATTGATTAATTAGGCTCAAAATGTTTATCTCGTAAAGTACAACAAAACTGTGTAATTAGTTTTTTTATTTCATCTACATTTAGTACTCCATGCATGTACCGACATTTTGATGTGACGAAGAATCTTCTTTTTGCATAGTGGAATTTGGGGGAGAAGTTGGAAACTAAACAAGGCCTTAGTTCCAAAGTTGCCACCCAACTTGGAACAGTACACATCACGTCGTGTCACGATTGCATGGATCAATAACCTGCGCTGTCACGAGCAAAGTCGATCTCCTGCAGAAATTGTTTAATAATATTCCTTTTGTCATAACCTGCCATTTGGACTTGTGTGCATGGTGTCATTTGGATCCACAAGCTGCCTTTCTCTAGATTTACTATTTTGTGCATGCATGCATGTCAAATAAGTGATCTAGCTTTTCCAAACGAGGTGAGCTTTTACAAGCCACAAGCAAACTTTTAACAATCACTAGTCGATCCACCTACATGGGGTCCCATATATATCAAAAGTGTCACCGACAACAATACAATCATAATAAGCATCATCATAAGGATTTCACTACCAGCTAGCAAACACACTTCTTCATCGTCACTTCAAGATAAATTAGTATAAACTAATACTAGATTAATATAATTTTCGCTCGATTTTAACTTATTAGCTTCAAATGGCTCTATATTGGTGAAAACTGATGGAATCAACTGGGTTCATCCACAATATACACGGTGGTAGTTTTGCAATGTAGCCAAATAAAAGACTCAGCACAAAAAACACCTAGCTTATGGATTTTGAGCCCATAAGCCAAGGAGGCATATCTTTTGGCAAGACTAGCAAGGCAGGTTAGCCTCACCACCCACCCTGGCAGAGCCGCCACCCGGCCACTATCACCGCCACCAATAGTCTCAAAGATGTAGTCACGTTACCATTGTGTACCTCCATCACAAGTAGTGATGAGACCGGCATAATCTAAGATAGGCCATATACACAAATCTTAGGTTTTGTAGAGTAGTAGTAGAAGGGCGAATATCATCTAGAGGGTCTAAAACTTTTTACATTGACGAAAATTTTAGTTCAATTGCGTGGTCTAATAACTAACGGACTTTTTATGTGATTAGCTATATTTTAGACAACACTTTAAACCACTTGTACGTTTGGAGCCTCAAGAGCTAAATTGGTCTAAAGTTTTGTGGCACAACCATAGGTTCTAAACAAGTCTTAAGTCATAGTATTTTTTGTTTTGAACTTAGTCATCAATAATATCTGACACTTTAGAGTCAATTGACAACGTGTTATCATATATATATATATATATATATATATATATATATATATATATATATATATATATATATATATAGGAAAATAAAAAGTACTCTCATGATAAATGGACCTGTCTTTTAACCTATACTAAAAATTTGAGATAATGATGGTCACAGTAAAAAAAGAAGCTAGCCTAAGACAAATCTAGATAAACATACATATACTACTAAATACTAATACTATCTATCAACGTTTTTGTTTTTTTGAGCGGCGGAAGAAGCACGTACGGTAACTAGCGAGATTTATCTCGAGATATTTTGGTTCCCGCGAGCTGGGGGAACCAGACCAGGGCCTTGTTTAGTTCCCTCAAAATTCTAAGTTTTTTTACTCTCTCTTTATCATATCAATTTTTAGCCGCTTGCATAAAGTATTAAATGTAGGTAAAAAAACAACTAATTACACAGTTTAGTTGGAAATCATGAGAAGAATTTTTTGAGCCTAGTTGGTCCACGATTAGACAATATTTATCAAATAAAACGAAAATGATACTATCCATCAGGTTGAAATTTTTTTCAATCTAAACAAGGCCCAGATAGTGCTTGCCGGCACGCGCTACACGTGTACTGGCAGCTAGCTTCATTCCGGGCCGCTGCATGCGTGACAGACTCGATTGCGAGCTTGCGATGACCCATCACCATCAGCCTTCAGCCATGAGTGTGCAGTGGATCCAAGCAAAGCAAATCACAGATCCAGCCCACACTAGGGCCGTGTTTAGATTGGAAAAAATTTCAACCTGATGAATAGTATCACTTTCGTTTTATTTGGCAAATATTATTCAATCGTGGACCAACTAGACTTAAAAGATTCATCTCGTGATTTCTAACTAAACTATATAATTAGTTATTTTTTTACCTATATTTAATACTCCATACAAGCGGCTAAAAATTGATGTGATGGAGAAAGAGTGAAAAAACTTGGAATTTTGAGGGTAAATAAACAAGGCCTAGCAGTGTCGGACGAGTCAGATCTGAGCCTGACGCGCACCGCTGCAGCGACCATGACCAAGCAATTATGACACCTTGCACGTCGTGAGCTTAGGGTGTGAGAGGCCGGCCTGTACCAGCCGGCTCCGCTTTCGCGTGGCGATCATCGCGGATCGTCTATCGATCGCTGCCACTGCCAGCGACCGAGGTCCGGCCGGGCATGCGTACGTCACACAGGCTTGCGTCACCAACGCTACGTACGCAGGCCGGTCGGCAGAGCGCTTGGCATGTACCGAAACATCTTACTCACGCACACGGGTGTTCCTCCAGCGGTGTTCCGTACAGGTCTCTTTTTTTACCTTTAGTACGGCGCAGTTTCTCTAAAAAATAAAAAATATAACGATATTTTTTCTCCACTACCGCACGCATGTGATCGCCGCACATCCATCGTGCCGCCCGCCTTCTCCAACGCGGCGGCCTTCTCCAGCCGCGGCCTTCTTGTTTGGACGCCGCACACCCACTCCGCCTCGCTACTGCCGCTCGCTCCTGCCTGTCGCGCACGCCGCCTGCCCAGCCAAGCTAAGCACTGTGCTGCTAGCGATGGTGGTGGTGGTGGTGGTGGTGCTCGTGCGACGCCGGCTCCGAGCCCGATGGCTAGAATCGCCTGGCCCCGGGCTCCTCATGTTGCAAGCGCACATTTCAAGTGTTTCAGATGCTTTGTAGATATGTTTCGAGTGTTTTATGCGGATGTTACAAAAGTAGATCAGGATGTTGCAATGACTGTACAAATGTTGTAAGTGTCTATTTCCAATGTTTCATCCGTTTTTTCAGACGTATGTTGCAAGCGTGTTTATATGGATGTTGCATATGTTTCAGACATATGTTGCAAGTATTTTATCTGGATGTTGCACATGTCTGTAATTGTTTTTCAAGTGTTTTTCATGTGTTTTTGCATACGTTTCAGGCTCATGTTTCGAATGTTTTAGCTGTTTCGTACGTATGTTGTAATTGTTTCATTTAAGTGTTTTAAAAGTAGATCGGGATATCACTACTACACAAAATATTTTGCGAGGCGTTTTGAAATTGGCCTTGGAGGCTAGCAGGATTTTCAACCGCCTCGGTTAATGCCTCAGATTAACCGAGGCAGGCACTATAAGAGGCCTGCCTCCAAAAAATACCCCTATTTTGGCCCATCTCGGTTAATAGAGGCCGAGCCCACTAGCAATGAGAAAAGCCCAAACCAGCACAATATGATGCCCTGAGTATATATATTGTGACCTAGGGTTTCACTCAATCCCTCACTCTCTCGATCCTGTCGCTCCCATCCTCCAGACAGTGCCCCTCTCCCTGAGTCGTGACCCTCTCCTCCACCGCTCTCTCCCACGACACCCTCTCCCCCACGCACCCATCTTCCTCACAAGCTCTCCCCACCGCTCCCCTCTCCCCCACGGTGCCTCTCTTCCCCCACTGCTCCCCCACGGTGCCCCTCTCCCTGAGCGCGAGCAGCGGTGGCGCCCGGCTGTGGCTTCCCCACGACGCCCCTCTTCCTAAGTGCGAGCAGCGGCGGCGCCCGGCTGCGGCTACCCCACGACGTTCCTCTCAACCATAGCAGCGGATCTAGCCAAGGAGCACCTCCAGCTGCGTGAATTTGGTTGACGAGATCCTTTAGCGGCGGCTACCCCACGGCGCCCCTCTCTCCAACGGCTACCCCACAGCGGCGTCTCCCCCACGGCGCCCCTCTCTCCAACAGCTACCCCACAACGGCGGCTCCCCCACGGCGCCCCTCTCCCCATAGCGGCGGATCTGGCCGAGGAGCACCTCCAGCGGCGCGGATCTGGACGAGGAGCTCCTCCGGCGACAGATTTGACCGAGGTGCTCTCTCTCCCTCTCCTTTGCGGTGACGGCGTGACGGTCTTGACGAGGAGCAGCGGTCCCAACAAGGAGGTGCTCAGATCCGGCGCGCTTCCCGGCAGCAGATCTAGGGCGGGCTCATCCTCCGACGGCGGATCCAGGACGGGCGCAGTCTCCGGTGGCATATCCAGCGACGATGATGGCCGGCAACGACACGTGGATGGGCTCGACGGGCCCATGGATGGGCTCAACGGGCCTGTCCACGGGTTTCTCGTTTTTTTATTTGATTAACCAAGACGGACATCTGAACCGCCTCGGTACAAGTTTGATTTACCGTGATCTTTAGCCCGAGGCGGTTGTGATGTCCGTCTCGGTAAATTCATTTTTCCTGCCTCAGATAAAGTTTTTAGTAGTAGGGCCACTTGCCGCAGCTGTCTGCTGCAGGCGCTGAGACCCCGTGCATGGAGGGGAGCAGCCGTGGAGGGGTGCAGGAAGCAGGGAAGCGTGGGAGAGTGGCACGGGTGTCCAGATGCGAGGAGGGTCCATCCGGGTGTCCTAGTGCTAGTGCTGCCGATTTATTTATTTGAGTATTTCCACGTATCTTGAAATAGTCAGGAGTTTGAGTGCATTTTGCCTGTTACATATATTTGGCTCCCAATAACGCCACCGTACGTGCACATCTGGCTGGCTGCCTGCCTGCATGCCCTCTCCGATCCTCTTGAGCATCCGCTCCTAGTTGTGTACTGCCTTCGTCCTAGAAAGAAAGGCGTCATGGGATGCGTGGAGGTTAAACTTTCTTAACTTTGACTAGGTTTATAGAAAATACGTGCAACATTTATATCTTCATAAGTCTATTATGAAATTATATTCAATAATCTATCTAATAATACTAATTATGTATTATAAATATTAATATTCTTTTATATATAATTGGTCAAAGTAAAAAACTTGACTTCTTAGGAAGCGAAAACGTCTTCTGTTTTGGGAGGGAGTAATGTGTTATTGGTGGAGCCTAGGCTCTTTTTGAATCTGCTAGTAATTCTTACTTCTTAGCACTTGAGCTAGTGCACATCTTTTAGTATTAGCATATTTAGATTCACTCCTAATTCATAGTTGCTAACTATTAGCAATGCAAGCTAGATTATGCAAATGTCGACTAATGCATCTCCACATATAGGACATCTAATATGCCCCCTGTTCGGCTGAGCTTATCAGCACGGCTTATCAGCCGTGGAACAGTGTTTTTCTCTCACAGCAAATCAGCCACAGCCGGTTTATAAGCCAAAAAAACAGCCTGCCGAACAGGGCCATGGAGGGTGAGGTACGACAGTGACAAATTTTTGTAGTACAGAACGAAGGATACCAAAAGTTGGAAACGATAGGAGAGAGAACATGAGTAGATAAGAATTGAGAAGGGATGTGGTTCGATCCCATCTTCCTGATACAAAAGAATGGAAAATACTACACCGTCCGAAAAGGAATGCAACTCTAGTATAGTTCTACGTTAACTTATCTCAAGTTTGATCAGTTTTATAAATACATGTACTCATGGGTATCACTAAATTAATCATAAAATATTACGGTACTCGCAGCTGCAGAAATAAGCAGCTGCTGCAGATTGCTGTTGCTTCACTACAGTGATTTGAGAGAGAAGGAAAGGCCACCGTTGCAGCAGCTACTACTTCTTTCTACAAACATGTCTTTTAATTTAGTTTTATAGTATACTTTAGAGTCAAAACTGATTTGACTAAAGATAAAAGTAGAGTTGCATTCTTTGTGACTCAAGAGCATGCTGTGATGTGTTTGGTCCACACATCTTTAGACACAAAGTGTTCAAGACGTACTATATTATTGGTAGAACTATAGATATGTAAAAGGAGATGTGCAGTGGAAACGATGATGTTGCATTGGAGCGCCCACATATGCATAAGGCATGTTTGTTTCATCCCTTTTGATTGTAAATTTTCCCCTACAGGAAGCTGCTGTAATCAAATTGATCCACTTCTCATTCTCATAATCCCAAACTAGCATGTGACCCTAATAGAATCTTCGGTGTGCCTTAGCGAATCAGCTCCTGCAAAGATACGATGCAAGGCTAGTTTTCGCAAGCTATAAGCAGGTTTTATGTTGAGATGAAGGAGAGAGAAGAAGCGGGTTATAAGTTTACAGCCGGATTATAGACATAAAAATCAAGAAACTTTATGAGATAGACAAGTAGATATTAATAATGAAGAGTTAATTACTATATGAGTTAGGCTGCAAAAATCCTTAGCCAACTGTATTACTAGTCTTGTTCCTTATGCAAGCATCCCTGCTTTGCCAATCACACGAACTGCTAACAGAGAACTTTTCCCATCAGTAATAAATTGCTACCGTATGGCATATATTTTGTAGATAATGCCAAGCCCTACCACGTCCCAGCTTTGCAAGTTTGCTCCCAGTACACACACATACATGCGTCTGCTATATATATATATATATATATATATATATATATATATATATATATATATATATATATATATATATATATATATATATATATATATATATATATGCTCCCTCCGTTCCAAAATAATTGTAGTTCTCGCTTCCTAAAAAATACTTTAACTAATTTTATATAAAAAGGTATTAATATTTATATTACATAATTGATATCATTAGATAGATTTTAAAATCTATTTTTATAATAAATTTACTTAAAGATATAAATATTGTACGTATTTTCTATAAATTTAGTTAAACTTATGACACAAAAAACTAAAATAACAATTAATTTGAGACAAAGGGAGTATATAAATAACATAAATAAATATAAATTCCTCTGTCGTAGCTAGTAGTAGCTCTCTATAGGGCATCTAGCTGGTCCGGCCTCGTTGTCCGTACGTGCCGCCATTAGTTGAGCTAGCTATCTCTCGGCCACTCCTTTTTCCATAGTACGTAGAATATTCTCCAACAATCTTCTGGCTGTCTATCGTCTACCTTCATCTGTTCCCATTTGTACACTGTACACATGCACACATGCATGTATGGATACTCTCAACTAACTAAGGTCTTGCTCTTGCATATGCATGCCTACTGCACGTGCCTCTGCGTGCATATATGAGGCAGCAGATGAAGAGCCTCTGCGTCAAGCTCGCCTCCCTCATCCCCAAAGAACACTACTCCTCCAAGGTGATGTGTATTCAAATTAGGGCCTGTTTGATATCATGGGTTAATTGTTAACCAGCTAAAAATTGTTAGTCAATCTTGGTTAATTTAGATTAATTTTTAGCACTAATTGATCTATACATGTCTTTAATGTGCCTTCATCGTCAGTCTGAAGAAGATTTTCCTATTCCGCGTAATTGGTCGAAGCTAATAAATCGCTAGTAATTACTGGAATTTCTATTTGTTTAGCTTGTTGAGCCACCTGCAAGGTAGTAAGTCATCAGTCCCTCGTCTCGCCACAAGAAATATTATTAATGAAGAAGCTATATTTATTGGCTTAATACGAGAACACAGATTAGTAATTTTCGTGGAGAATGTTGCTTTATCAGCAATAGTTCCCTTATTAAGAAAAAATCAACAATATTTAATTCTTTAAAGTGACGTGTGCGTGTGTGTGTGTTGCGAAGCATTATTTTGTCCCGTGCGAGTTTTGAATCGTGGTCGGTAAAAATTCTGTGAAATTTGTGAAGATTCAGAAACCAGCAGCTGGTATAGATGGCCCTAATAATATTAGTATACAATGTATGCACAAGTGCAGGATGCCATCACTCAGCTGGGTAGCCTAGACGAAGCAGCCACGTACATAAAAAAACTCAAGGAGAGGGTGGAGGAGCTGCGGCAGAAGAGGACCTCTGCACGGCTCTTGGCTGCTGCTGGCGTGAGACGAGGCGGCGGCGGAGGAGGTGGCGCCTCCGCATCGGCAGCGATGACGACGACCACAACGAGCGGTGGCGCGGGGTCATCATCAGAAGAAGCCGGCCACCGGGAGGACATGCCGGCGGTGGTGGAGGTTCGGCAGCACGGCAACGGGTCGAGCCTGGACGTGGTGCTCATCAGCAGCGTGGAGCGACCCTTCAAGCTGCACGAGGTGATCAACGTGCTGCAGGAAGAAGGCGCCGAGATCACCAACGCCAACTTCTCCGTCGCCGGCACCAAAATCTTCTACATGATCCACTGCAGGGTACGTATGAGTACATCACAATTCTCTAATCTTTTTGTTTCGAAGCTGCAGTTTGATGTCAGATAGTATGCAGTGATTTTAAAAACATCGTAAATAACATGGTGGGTTTACTAATTAATTGGTGTAGCATTTCTTTTTTGTTTCTAAAACTAGCTAAAGCTAGCTAGGGGCAGCAGATTCAACTACATTTGTTGCATTCAAATATTCATATATACGCACTGTACAATATAGTAGTAGAAATGTCCAGAATCACGTTACATGCAAAAAAAAAGGGGGGGGGGGGGGGGGGGGGGGGGGGTGTTGGTGTATAAAAAGATCCCGCGTGCATCAGCATTCAGCAAGCCTACATGGATAAGTCGACACGTGACGAAATAAAAAAAATGGAGCCGACAGTTGTTTGTGTACCTTACGTTCCTGTCTACTCCCTCCGTCCCACAAATAAATGCAAGTCTCGTTTTTCGAGAAGTTAAACTTTTTTAAGTTTAACTAAAAATATACTCCCTCCGTTCCCAAGTCTCCAGCGTATTTGCGTTTGGCACAGTGACCAAGATGAAGCAACGGAGCGCCGGCTTGCCTTTAATCGCCACAGTCTTCTAAATGCTGCAGCGTCTGTTCGTTTGCCCGATTAATCACGCACGGATGCCGCTGAAAACGCCGTTAACCCGCTCACGTACGATGGGCAAAAAGCGTCTGTTCGTCTGTCCGTTAGATTGCTTTTTGGTTCAGAGATCAGATGGAAGAGGCAGATGGGCAAACGGAGGAAACGTCGGATACGTATAAAAGCTAACGGGGCGGGCAGCGTAGTAAAGACTCCGCAGACGAAACGAGGCGTCGCGAGCGTGCGCTGCCGTGAAAACCGGGAAACAAGCTAATACGACGGAGACTTGTAGAAAAACGCAAAACGCTCAGGCGACGGAGACTTGTAGAAAAACGCAAAACGCAAAATGCTGCAGCGTCTGTTCATAATATTTGCAGAAGTCAATTTTTATGGATAAGTTTCTTATGTCAACCAGCCTTAAAATGGATGATTTCTAAGGGTGGTTGACTTAATTAATTAGTTAATCATAAAGTCAACCTCCCCTGAAAATAGTTGTCGAACAAGTAAATTCATTTTTTTCAAATGAAATGTGATGAAGATAAATTTTATATTAAAATTGTAGAGCTTGATGAGATCCAAAATCTCATATAGTTGATGACTTTTATATTTGAAATCGTTTAGAGACCAAAACATATATTTAAAATTCTCGTATTTTAAAATTCAATCTTTTTTTATTTTTCAAATGACCTTAGATGGAGATATGCCTATCTAAAGTTGTAGTGCTCGTCTCGTTGTTATCTAAATTTTGTGATTAAAAATATTTTCACTGAAGATTGTTTGGAGACAAAATATTCAATACAATATTCGTAAAATATTAGTACAAAAGGATACTAACCTATACTTCATTGCAAATATTGTATGATGTGGTGGTAGAAGGGGGCGCGAGAGGAAACAGATCATGTGTTACATGGTAGCCCCTTGGGCTCACAAAAATGTATTCCTAAATTTATTTATGATTTTAGAAAATCTAAAAATCATTTTGGGGACTGTTGACTAAGTTAGCTTAATAAAACTATCCCTGAAAATATCTCTTCAATTTATTTTATCCATGGTTTAGAGGTTTCCGAAACCTCCTGTAAAAATCAATTTCGACCGTCCGTAATCTGTGTGCTAGTGTGACGTGTTGAAGATATATATAGATATAGTTCTACTTTTTGTATGGATGTTTCTTCTAGTATTCTTGGTAAATCGACGCCTTGTTAAAATACGGAGTACTCGATTATATTTCCTCCCTTGTGTAACTGCAGGCCTTTAGCCCAAGAATCGGTATTGAGGTTTCAAGAATTTCTGAAAGATTAAGAGCATTGGGATGATACGGGACTGACATACACGGGACTTGCTAAATTATATGACCAAGGCACACATCTTTTTTCTGCTCTCATTCTTTACTGCACGAAAAGTCTCCCGGGTCCATTTGTTACCAAGTCACATATGCGAGGAATTTTTTTTGCAAATTAACAAAACATTGTAAGCATGGTTGCTACAGTTGTAGTATATGAATATTTCGATCGATGGAATAAGACAAAGTCAACTTAGCCTTTCAAATGGAAAGGAGAACATGCAGATTACAATTTAATCCTTTTTTAATAAATATTTTAATATTAACCATTTCCGAAAATATTTTTTGAAAGTTCAGTCTTGTCACGCCACTCCCAGTGGCACAACAAGACAATACTGTTACGCCAGCGGGAGTAGCGCGACAAGCTTTTCCACGTCGGAAACACTATCGAATGTGTCGTATCTTGCCGCACCAACGCATGTGGCGCGACTATGTTATTTTGTCGCGTCAGTGGGACTGGCACAACTAAAGGGGTTATCTGATGCAAAATATTTTCTGGGGCGGTTAATTTTAAAATATTTATTAAAAAAGGATTAAATTTTTTAAAAAAAAATCCGTGGGAATGCTCATGTGAGCGTCGGTGGATCAAGAGATACTAGTACAACACAGATCCTTGCATAAGCTAGCTAGGTAGGTTCCCATAAAAAAATATTTTAAGTTTACATTACCATCTACTATCAAGGTATCAGAAAGAATACAATTCTAAATTTGTTTCAAGTTATCCTAATTTTGACCAAATTCTTAAAAAAGATACTAGTATTTAACATACAAAATAAGTATAATAATTAGATTTGTCAAATAGATTTTCATAGTATATCTATTTTCGAAGAGATGGTTGGTGATAATATTTTCTACTCCATCCGTTCCAAATTATAAGTCGCTTTAATTTTTTTGGTACATCCAGATACATAGCAAAATGAATATACCATAAAAAAGTCAAAGCGATTTATAATTTGGAACGGATGGAGTATAAACTTAAGATAGTTTGACCCATACCAAATCTTAAGATTGCACTATTTCTATAGAACCTTTGATTTTCAGAGACAACTGATTTAATAAAACCACCTCTCAAAGTATCCTATTTTTGTAACCAATGACGTAGTAGCGGATTCGAAAACCACGGTACCTTCAAAAATCGATTTTGACCATCTCTGAAAATTGTCCGTGTAGTAGAGAGTGCGTCCATCCTGTGGGAAAGCCATTTCCATTCCTCTCTGCATAATGAAGCCTCTCCTTCTTTTGGAGTAACTAGTATATTGCCCGTGCTAACGCTACGGTGGCGACAGGAAAAAATAAATCATAAAACTAAAAGATTTAGTATTTTTAATGAAAAATACAAAATAATAGAATCAAAGGAGCATCAATTTGTAAACTAAACCTGTGGCTCCTGTCCACGCGTCCGGCTAACCAACTGAGAAGGATTCCAAGAAGCACTAATTTCAGAAGAAAAAAAAATGCAGTTTCTACTCGCTAGCAGCTACCAAAGAAACTACTTTTCAAAGCTCATTATGCCTTTGAGTTGCGCCTCATCAACCTGGTGTAAAATCTTGGCTCCCCGGGAATTTTAGGAAGCTTCACTGACCTGCATTTTTCCTATAAAAAGTTTTAGCTTGCAGGTAATTGTATTTAATTATATATAGAAATATACATGAAACTATGGTTTGAGTTGACTAAGACCTGCACAGGAACACATCATAATACTTATTTCTTGCACCTGCAGCCGATGCATAGCAGTCCTCAGGAATCAGCGACGGCGAGCAAGCATCACAATGGACAACTTACATGGCTATCGAGCACATGATCGATTGGTTCCGTGGGTTCCTTTGTTGGAGATTTCAAGGGGATATGCAGAACAGAAGGATCAGAGAAAGGTTGAGCAGACATTACCACTTGTCAATGTCACTTGAGATAACCGATAAGGAAACATGGTCTTCCTTAAAAGTTCAGTAACAGTAATAACAGACTAAAAATTGTGTGCCAGCCCACTGTAACCAATCGCGGCAAAGGCAACAGTTTTAGAACTAAACTGTACACATGAAAATTCCTGTAGTTATTGGCAACCATGGTAAAGTAAGCAATAATTCACCCAGTCTAGCAATGTAAGATGGACACTATGAACACTGAAGGCGTAGCTGCATGGCATACCTCTGGTTCATCAGTGGTGTAGGGAAAATTCATCCTGAGATATAGCTTTCTGGCTGATAGTTACATGTGTTTGAACTGAAATATATGATAAGCATTATAGTAGAGATATATAAGGGCCAAATAATTAAAGGAGTGGATACAGCAAACCCTATGTATGGTACAAAGGTTTTGTGACCACTTGGTTTCACCATATAGCATTTCTATCAAAATTGTACAATATAATCAAATTGGCAAAAATTAGAGCAGACACATCTTTGTCAAAAGATTATTGCATCTGTGTCATAGGAAGAAGTGATATGTAGCAATGTAGCAAGTTGTCCATCATCAAACCTGCAGGAAGAAGTGATTTGTAGTCAGTGGAGTTATTCTTTTTTGAAAATTCTGTACCAAGCCATTTAATGGCTCAAAAACATGAACAGTTTGCTATAAAAAAACATGAATAATAACATAAATTGTTTGCTAATAAATGAATTCAGATGAATAAAGTACACATTTACAGTCACCTGAATTCCAAAAGGTATCCGGCCACAGTTATTAAGAGAGAGTTGACGAAGCTCTGATAATCATTTCCATCACCGGTTCTCTACAAGATACTATTCAACATTAGGTTTGCTTAAAGAAAGGTTGAAAAGAAACTACTCAGCTAATAAAAAGGAAAGCAGTATCATGGCTAAATAAACCGGTATCGAAGTGTTGCTCGTACAACCACAGTTTAATCAACAATAAAATAAATTGTTGCCAGCCAACACATTTACAAGATAGACACTGTCATGCTGGGACTTCAGGCAAAAAGATTGAACTAATAAGAGCTGCAATTATTAAACAATGATTAGGCAATGCAATTATTAAACAATGATTAGGCAATGAAACTAACAATCCTAACCTGCAATTCAAGCTAAATTTTATCAATGGTGGCGCCGCTGGCCGCCGCTCCCGTCGTGGCTAAGATTGGACTGCTGCTCGTTGCTCGCAAGCCAAAGTCGCCAATGGTCGTGCCGCTGGCCGCCACTCCCGTCGTGGCTGAGATCCCAATCACATGTGCAAGAACACGATCACATGGGCGGCGATGTGGGCGGCTAGCAGCTTCGATCGTCGCGGCGCCGGCGTTGTGGCCGGCCCGCAGTGGCTGTGGGCGGACAGCAGCTGCGATCGGCACGGCACCGGTTGGTGAGAGCAGCCTCATCGGCGGTGTTGGCGGCGGTGTTTGCAGTTTTTTTTAGCGATGCCAGTTTTTTTTAGGAAAGCGATCGCAGGTTTGGATCGTGGGTTTCGTTCGTGGCTCGCGTAGAAGGCCGTGGGGTGCCGCGGTGCCGCGATGAAGCCTGTTGATACAAACAACCGTGGTCGTAGGATTGCGTTGAAGCCTTTGAGAGGGGAGTTTTAGCCCTTGATCTTAATGAAGACGATTTTCCGTGTACAATTTGATTGGTGTACGGTGTTTGGACTACTCAGCGGGGGATGTTTTTCTAGGTGTACCTAGAATAGATTTGTGTGTTCCATTATAGTAGAGATGATCTTAATGAAGACGATTTTCCGTGTACAATTTGATTGGTGTACAGTGTTTGGACTACTCAGCGGGGGATGTTTTTCTAGGTGTACCTAGAATAGATTTATGTGTTCCATTATAGTAGAGATAAGCTAGCAGGGTGGACGGGTGGTCACGTTCACTATCTCATATATGGTTTCCCTTTTCCCATCCTTTGTTGACAAGATTACAAGAGGCGTGTTTGCGATGTGGCATTTCCATACGCCTGATGGAAACAGACAGGTCTTACAGAGTTGTTGATGTCACATTGTGAATTTGTGAGCCTAACCGTTGATGTCACATTGTGAATTTGTGAGCCAAACCGTCTGACGTTGTGAATTGTGTCTACACGTCGATCACCTGCGTAAGTACTCCACTAATTAATTAAGCGCTGATATTATTTTGAGAATATATTAAGCTCGCAAAAAAGTTATAGCAGGAAAAGCTAAGCTTGGCGTGTATTACGCAGCAACGTGGCAGAAAAAGGGCTGATTACAAGTACTCGTATATATATATGTATAGTAGACGTAAACGTGCCAAATTATATGTCTCTATTGGGCCCGCCCATGCACTTCCTTTTCCGTAAAAGCAAGGTTCGTGGGCCGAGAAGATATTCCCTGAAATCCATCCATCCGCAGTCCGCACCCACTTTTTTTTAAGAAGCTTTCATTAATATAGATAGATAGATTATTAAGTACTATATCGTACTTTTATATTTTTCAGAAACACATCAGATGCATACACACATTCATCTTCACCACTCCGACAAAGGCACGCCCCTACCATTCAAACATCAAGGGGAATAAACTTTTAGAAATTGAACTTGACCAAATAGGGTTCTTGTGTTCCTACACCTTTTTAAGTCCAATTGTGATTTTGTCCTCATTGGTTTAACTTTGTGATTTATCCCTGTATTCGACAGAGTTTATCCCTATTTCATTTAGAGGAGTTAACATTGTAAGTTCAACTAAAACACACTAGTTTTTCCATGTGAATTTGCCCATAGTTTTTTAGTACTATATATGTAACTTTGACCTCTATTTTGACATCAAATATTCGGACAATATTAAAAAAATAGAAAAATTATAGATATTTCAAATTTAAACAAAGTTTAACAAGTTTAAAAATGCTTACATCCATCATTTAAATCTGAGAGGGTTAGGTTAAGGTCAGGGGTTGTAGTATCATCTTTTTTTTTTCTTTAATTCATTTGTTCGGCATTAATCTAACAGGGGCGGATGGTGGCTTCCGATTCAAAAACGGAGGGTGAATTCACATTTGAAACGAGGTCATAATCATAATTAGTCTTTAGAGCAGGGGCAAGAGCACTAATCTCCAACGAAATAACTGGTGATGCCTCACTATCTAGGAATAAGGACGCGACCATCTAAAGCAAAAGTAGCCAAGCCGTCAAATCCAAGACTTGTCAATGACAGATACTCATTCGGTTTTAAATTATAAATTGCTTTGACTTTTTTGTTCATCCATTTTGCTATATACCTAGACATATAATTATATTTAGATGTGTAGCAAATTGGATGTATAAAAAAAGTCAAAGTGAATTATTATTTGGAACGGATGGAGTAGGAGTTGCCACCACTTACACTAGCCTTCTAACCTAGTAATCTGTTAAAAAAATACAATTCTAGATTAAAGTTAAGCTATCTTAAAATTTGACTGAGTTTGTACGAAATCAATCGAACATGTATGACTCCAAATAGATATATTATAAAAACACATTTTATAATGAATCTAGTAATACGTATTTAATTTGGTAAGTGTTAGTATTATTTTGTACAAATTTAATCAACCTTTATGTTGTTTGACTTTAGCACTATTCTAAAGTTGGATTCTTTTTTCTTAGATGAGGAGCGAATGGTTCTCCTTCTCTTGCACTCCCTCTATCACAAAATAAGTGCACATCTCGCACTTCGAGAAGTCAAACAAATCTCAAGTTTGACTACATCTACACAAAATAATACTAACATTTGTACCTCTAAATAGGATTAGTATGAAAATACATGATGTGATTAATGTAATGATATTTTTTTGGTATTACAAATTTTAGTATTTCTCCGTATAGATTTGGTCAAACTTAAGTGTTTGACTCCTCAACGACGAGACGTGCATTTATTTTAGGGCGGAGGAGTATACCTATCTCTTTACTAGGAATCCTACTTCCAAAAGAAGGCAGGAGAGCGTGGCCACGTCGCCCGCTGACCTCGGCCGTCGGATCGGGCTCACGAACGGCCCAGATCGTTCGAGGCCTGGTCTTTTTTCAAAAAAAAACCCTTGAACTTCAATCGAATCAACCTGCAGTCCATGCTCTCCCTCCCGTCTCTTCCCTTCCCCTCCCAGGGTGGCGGCGCGGGCAACCCCCACCGGTGCCCGTCCCTCGGCGCGGCGGCGACCCTCCTCCACCTCCTCTCCCCCATCCTCCGTGCCACCACAGTGGCTCTGCCCGCTCCTCCGTGCAAGAACAACGAGCTGATGGCTGATGGGCGCCGCACCGGGGGAGGGAAGAAAATTGGGTGAGCAATGGGCGTATTGCAGCTCGCGTGCGCCCCCTGGCTGATGCCTGCCGCGTGTCACCGGCTGTAATCAAAGGGCCAGCACACGAGGCGCGTCGTCGGCTCTCCCCTCGGCTCCTCACGTACACACACAAGGCTCCACCGCGGCTCCTGGGCTCAGGCGTGAGCGCGGCTTCTCCTCGAGTACAGGCTACCGGACACTTAGGGACGGAGGCGGCGGCCCATGGCGGAGGCGGCGGCGGGCTCGCGGCCGCGCTGCCAAGCAGCAGAAGATCATCCACCGCCGTGCAGCACTGACCTGGCCTGCCGCCGTGGAGACTGCACGCATCTCGTTGGAGGAGGAGGCGAAGGCGGCGGCGACAGCAGTGGTTCCGCCGCCGTGCAGCACATCAGCAGGTCGTCGAACGCCCACGAGCAGGCGCGCCGACCTGGCCTCCGCTCTCAAGAACACCCCCACAAACAGAGGTGCCGCCTCATCCGTAGACAGGTAACGAAATAAGGTCAAAATTCAGATCTGGGCACAGGTATAGATGTGCTGAATTCTGATTTGGCTGATCCTTGTAGCAGCTTGTGGGTCGAAGCAAGCCGTTGTGGCCGATGATTATAGCATATTTGATGAGCACAAATCTATAATACCACTACGTGCTACTTTATCCAGCTTATTTAGTGTCCTGAGTTCTGACGAGTGACGAGGATGAAACATTTGTTTGGATTGTTGTTGCAAGGTGCAGGCTCCACAGAAGATGAGAAGAACAGGCACCATCCTGCGTTGTAGCTTGCATTGTGATGTTCTGTGTAAGACCACCATCCTCTTGTGCAAAAGAAAATGAGAAAGGAAGCAGCGAGGCCACCAGAAGACAGGATAGTGGACAATATATATTTTTTTTGTTGGCTACAGGCATCTGAAGATATCTTAGCTCCAAAAGATAGGACTTTGTCTTGTGCTTGAATGTAACCAGGATGGTTGCCAGAGATGTAAACATAGAGAGGAGCACTGTAAACTGTATGGATATGTTACAAAAATTATAGAACTTTAGAGAATTGTGAACTATGTAAGACTGAACAGGTTCTTATTCAGAGCAAAGGAAATGTACTGAACATGTTTCATTTCACTATATCCAAACAGTACAGTTACATATTTTCATGATTTTGCACTCCATCAAAATGTAACTTCCTAACGGCAGTTTGCATTGTGGCATCTTGATCAACTCCAAATAGGAGACTTGTGTATCCTCCTAGCATATAAGGAGTAGCCATTCTAGAAGGATTTGCAATTGAATTGAAGTGTGGCATTGTGGAAGGGGCAGCCATGATTGGCATTGTGCAATTAGCATATCCACCTTGGATGAAAGGAGCAGCTGTGATTGGCATTGTGGAATTAGCATATCCACCTTGCACGAAAGGAGCAGCCATGGCTGAAGATGGATCAACGTTACAATCATGTGTCATAGCATAATAAAGTGCTCACAAATCATACTTGTAAGGGAATAAATTGTGAAAATAGCTAATGTCTTACAGTCATTTGCTTTGGATCAGCATGTTCATCTCTTTTTTCTACATCATTATTTAGATCTTCACCTACAATGAAATATATAAGATAATAGAAGACTTAAATAAATTGTAGACATAAGCAAATGGTAGTGGGCAAATCACTACCTTTCTTCTGAGCACCCTTCTTCTTCCCCGGATTCTTTTCAACAACATTTTTGAAACATGTATTCTTTGGACCTTTTATTACTTGAGGAATTTTAAATGATGTTACACAATTAAATGGTTCTCGGAAACATTCATTTGGAGCTGGAGGAACCTCGTTGGATTTTTATGCATCTCATTTTCTCTCTGTCCCTATGTCTTTGGTTATTGCAGACTATATGTTTTTGACATATACTGCCATCTTGGCGGTACTTTGTCCTGCTCTTTCTAATACTAAACCCAACCTTACCGGCATAGGTATTGTACATCTCATAAGCATTTTCCTCTAATTGAAAAGTCATTCCAACTTCAGGAGTCATCAAATTTTGCCCAGCTTTATGAATCGCCTCCTGTGCATATCAGTTTTTAATTAAAGCACTTACTATAATAAAACAAAATGTTACTTATATTTTTATTACCTCCTCACGTACTTCATCGACTTGTTATCATCGCCATGAACACTGCCATCGACAGTGCCGATGGTCTCTACTCCCATGGTAACCGACATGGTATTCTATAAAATATGCATCAAACACAGATGAAAAAGCTGAGACGATCTAAACAAATACCCAACATGTGTTATGTGATCTTCGTCTTCTCTCTCGAAAGCCATGACTAGCACCGCCGGCGTCAATTGGTACCACACATGAAGCCTCTATCACAGAAGATGATGCCGTCAGATCAACAGTTGCGACATCTTCTTGGCCTCCAACGTCTGCGGCCATGGAGGCTGCTTCTGGACGGTAGCACGTCGCGTTGGGCCGGGGCAGCGGCACCCGCGCTTCTCTAGCGCGGCTGCTTCTTGGCCTCCAACCTCTGCTTCTGCGGCATCCGACTCCACCAGATCGGCTAGCTCCACTGCCCATCCGCGTTCTCCGTCGGCGCTGGTGCCGCGGCCAAGAACGCCACGCCCACCGAAGCGGTGAAGGACCTGGAGAAGAGCTTCGCTCCGTCCCACTGATCTTCTTCTGGAGAACGATCATGACGACCGACCTGCTGTTCAGCGCGAGAAGTGCCAGCTCTAGAGCCGCAGGGGGCTGTGGCCAGCGCTGCTTAGCGACACGGAAGTCAGTGTCGCCGCCTCCTGTGACCCTCTCTTTTCGCGACCGGATTGTGCCCGCGCCCGGCAAGAAACCGACGACGGCTCCGGCCCCGGCGCTCCTATGACCCTCTCGTGTGCCGCAGGCCCCGGCTTGCTCGCTGCCTCGCTAGTGTTGTGCCAATCGCATTCGTGCCTGCACTCCTGCACGACTACAGTGGATACCATGGTGGTTACTCCCGCTCCAATTTTGTCTTCTTCCACCCGCCACTTACTCACTATGCAGTAAGCACACCGTGTGCTTGATGATTTGCCTCTGTAACCATGCTTAGGTTTGTGCAGAGAGGATAATGGAAGTGGCTATGTCCGAAGTCGACAGGGAGTCCTACATGTTGAAAAAGCATGCTCGAACGTGAATTTAATTTTTTAAACAATAGTCTTTGCAGGCTGCAAATACCTTGATTTCGTGAACATAGTACTTCAGAGCTGTTATACGCATCAAGAAAGTTCAGAGCAATCCCATGATTTTTTTATCCCATGCGATTAAGCTCACTATATGTGCAGATACAAAGATGAGATCTAACAATTTATAAGATGTGTACAGATACAAAGATGAGATCTAACAATTTATAAGATGTGTAGTATCACTTAAACGAAGCTATGTGTTTTACTGTATTATAGTTGATGGACATTGTCTCAAATACGTTGCAGGCAGCAGAAGTGATGTGGCAAGTAGAGGCGAATGTACGTTACAGCATTAGGGTCAGACGACTCCGATGACTCGGCATTAATCCCTCTGCACTTTTTGGCCAGTTGTGACCCGAGTAAAAAATATGTTTGATCCCAGCAGCTCCCAACATATGTTGATTCAGTACGTAATTGATAGCAGGGAAGTAGGCAGTAGTCTAGTTTGCAAATGAGGAATCAACGAAGTAGATAAGTGAGCATAGCATCATCCTATTCTTTTATGAATTAGAGCAAGCTTTGCAAGTTAAATGGCAATGTGAGAACCAAACCTTAAAAAGGACTCACAGGAGAAGACAATTAGGATATTATTATAAAGAACTATTTGCAGAGTAGAAAAGGGCCATGAACTGATAATAGTTTGTGGTGTCTTCTGTAGTGGTTACCTGAATTCGATAGTGAAGAGATGAGGAAATAAAGACTTCGATAGTGAAGAGATGAGGAAGTAAAAAAAACTATACTCCTCTTTTGAATCTTGGTTTTTTTCTCCAAAATGTCAGACTGGATTACACCACGCAAACTAACTGTAGTGGAGCCAAACTGCATATATCATATAAACCTAGAGATGGTCATACTTGCAACTGATAAACAGATGCAATCGACAAGTCGAACATTGTTCACACACCTATGATACTACCATCTCTAGGTTTATATGATATATGCAGTTTGGCTCCACTACAGTTAGTTTGCGTGGTGTAATCCAGTCTGACATTTTGGAGAAAAAAAACCAAGATTCAAAAGAGGAGTATAGTTTTCTTTACTTCCTCATCACTTCACTATCGAAGTCTTTATTTCCTCATCTCTTCACTATCGAATTCAGGTAACCACTACAGAAGACACCACAAACTATTATCAGTTCATGGCCCTTTTCTACTCTGCAAATAGTTCTTTATAATAATATCCTAATTGTCTTCTCCTGTGAGTCCTTTTTAAGGTTTGGTTCTCACATTGCCATTTAACTTGCAAAGCTTGCTCTAATTCATAAAAGAATAGGATGATGCTATGCTCACTTATCTACTTCGTTGATTCCTCATTTGCAAACTAGACTACTGCCTACTTCCCTGCTATCAATTACGTACTGAATCAACATATGTTGGGAGCTGCTGGGATCAAACATATTTTTTACTCGGGTCACAACTGGCCAAAAAGTGCAGAGGGATTAATGCCGAGTCATCGGAGTCGTCTGACCCTAATGCTGTAACGTACATTCGCCTCTACTCGCCACATCACTTCTGCTGCCTGCAACGTATTTGAGACAATGTCCGTCACCTATAATACAGTAAAACACATAGCTTCGTTTAAGTGATACGTACTACACAACTTATAAATTGTTAGATCTCATCTTTGTATCTGCAACAAAGTTAAACATGAACCACTCAATTTCTGAAATTCATACAGTTGTTTACTTTATCAATGTTTTTGCTTATTGTAAGCAATAGGCTAGAGGATGTCATACTATGCCCCTATTGGTCAGAAGTTATTATATGTATTAACTATTTAACTATGTACCATTTATTCAAACCGTAGTATAGATTTTCACTTGATTAGAAATCCATACTATATTGTTCCTAAGGTACTATGAAATCGATATGGACAACAAACTGATGTGCATCAAGTACTACGTTAATATATCTTAAGTTTGCCTAAGCCTTCACTCGATTTGCTTGCCCTTCTGTGTCATTGTCTTCGTCATATCTCTATTTCTACCAAAACTTGTATTCCTAAAATTGCTTTACGAACTATAAAATGTAAACTTATTTTTTTAATGATGAAACTAATTAGTATATATGCATGGCAGGCCATCTTTGGATCTGTGAAAATGAAGTGATCACTGACGAAGATCTTTACCCCAGTAAATACAATGCAACATATAATTGTATCACTCAAAAAAAAAACAAAATGGTATCCACATTGATAATTTGTCATTTATACATTCTGAATCTTTCGTAAAATTCATATTATTTTTTTGCTTCAAATATTCAGCCAAATACTATTAAGTGTGCCTAAATGTGACTGAAATCTTCTATATTCTTATTGAACAGACAGCTATCACATATGCGTTTGAAGTTGGTTTCACGTAGGCACACCCTTCACAAACAAAGCATGAGGTGTTTATGCTCACAACATCTGATTCAACTATTCTGAAACTAGCTACTCCTATGTTGAACAGTTGCTTAGCCGAATGCTAACCTGATCATTGTTTCCTTATGCTAATCTATCTACTATGTTTAGATTGATGTCTAAGAAAACTTGTAGATTAAGCGAGATATGTACAACCATTTTGCATATTCATTTTTTTAGGGAAAAGACGCAGCTTGCATTCTCACTTAATCACTATTTTGTCATATATTTTTTTTATAGTTGTAATGTTACTTTTTTGGGTTGCTATAATAAACCCAAAGTAGGCTATCATGGTGACCCTTCCTGGTTTGGTTTTAACGAATGCGGTGCGATCTTTCTTAATATTGTATCTTCATCATGTATCAGCCCACAGATAACCAATAGAGATACAATTGGATGGTGCTGTAGTACCTCTTTCATTCCCCTAAGGTTGTGATTTCGGCCATAATTTTTGCGAGTGAATCGAGATGACAGGATATATACATGTCCAATATCAGCATCATACACTGGTCAACACCATGAAAAGAAACACAGACCAGAGCAATGAGGACATCATCCTAATTCCTACTCCGTTGGCTGATACCTGAAAAAAGGTGAATGGTTGAAAACTGACCACTGAATGTGGTATTCTGAAATTACATAGTGCAGGAAGGTGAAGAACTTTGTCAAAGTAGAACTGAAAACTAGAGATATTTGTATTCCAGTTAATTGTTCCAAAGGCACAGTAGAATAAAAACCGATATATAGTTTCTGATGGCAAGCTGAATTTCAATGTGACTACTATAACAATACTAATTATTAGAACATGTACTAGATCTTTGCTCAATATATCCTCCTGGTGATAATTTTTCCTGAATAGTTGACTTACATGGAGCCTGTGTTTCACATGTGATTTCTGATACCAGAATTGGGATAGAAAGAAATCATTGCTTCGTTCAGTTTTATTACCATTTCAGATTCATCTCAATCATAAGATGCAAAAGGTCTAACCTTGCTATCTCATAATTTGTACACATTGACACTTAGTATATTTTGTACTATACAGGAAAAAAGAAGACGTCCATGAAATTAACATGACAGTTCTTTCCATTCTCGAATCACGGGTCACAGCTCCTGCTAAGCGTTCTTTCTTTCACTTGCTCATGGCTTTCCTTTTCCCATGTGCCTCTTCCTTTTCAATTTTCATTTTCTTATAACCTTCCATGTGCATGGCGACTTCAGATTGTCCAAGACAAAGACCAGTCATAGAGTTCATTCAAGAACAGAGTATATCAACACACCCATTATCTTCGGATGGACTCACGTCACAGGCTTGTCAAACACAGGTAGGCGTGCGGCAACGCCCGGCTGCTCCCGATGCATGCAGTCCCTGCAAAAGGTATAACCTTTCTTGCTAGCTTTCTCTCCTAAAATAATGCCATTGCTTTGGCTCACCTTACGTATGCATAATATGGACTTATGGAGTGCTGTTCTTCTCTGAGTTGTCATGTAAGTGTTTTTTTGCCGAGTTAAGAGAGAAAATTATGCTCATTCTTCGGTGTGAACTCTTCTCAACTAAAGTTCAGTTCATCTAGATTACTAGATACAATCCCGTGTTGTCTAGAGCCACGGTGTTACCATCCTGCTAAGTTCTTTCTCCCTCTGTCCAGTATTGTGTTGCCAATTTTATTTGCATCACCACAATGGATTTTTAAATATTAATTAACATTGCATACTCCATTCATACCCTAAAGAAAGGCTTCTGTCCACATTAAGTTATATACACAATAATATGCTTATCCTTTCTTCTATATCGGTCTTCGGATTTGAACTTCACTGTTTTATTACAGAAGCCCCTGTTTAGAATTTCCTTGGGAGGGTTTGTGCAATAATATTAACATAGCACTCACCCCTTGTTACCAACAAATGCTCGACAATCCACGGTGATGCCAGCGCATACCCTTTTCACGGCTGCACACTTACTACTTTGGCTAAGGTTCTCACTCTGGTGATATTATGATTATTCCCATGCAAAATCAAACAATCACAATCCACTGTGATGCCAACGCATACCCTTTTCACGGCTGCTCACTTACTACTTTGGCTAAGGTTCTCGCTCTGGTGATATTATGATTATTCCCATGCAAAATCAAACAATCTGATAATCTAATCTATTTAACACCATTCAACCACTCAAGTTTCTGCACTGTTTCTCAATGAAACAATGCACCAAGAAAAATATTTCAGTGATCCTTAATTCATATACTTAAGCATTACATATGAATATATAGGCTAGCACCATCATCTTTATGGCATTTGTGATTATTCTAGAAAAGAGCAGAAGACCAGAAGGAAGATCCTGCAAAACAAACCGAGGTATGCATTCATTTTAATATTCATCATTAGCATTTCCTATGAATTCAGGCATTTGTGTTAGAGCTGAAATTATCAATCCATATGTGGTTTCCAGTTCTAAGCTTCCTTAGAAAACAGTCATTTATTATTTCACTAATTATCGAATTTCTATAATATATCTAGCTTTGTACTTTGCTACCGGTTGAGCTACAGAGCTTTTTCTGACAACTGCAAACTAATACATGTAACACATACGGATTAATACCTGAAAAATTATGGTTTCTCGAGTAATAATCCTGCAACTACCATTTTTACTTGTTGCTACCTTTTAAATTTGAATGGGTTGCAAGACGTCCTATGATTCAAATCAACTTAAATTGATTTTCTTCCACCTATTGGTTTCTACAACATTCCTCATATTCTATGCTTAGCCCGATTAAATTTTGGTACCTGCTGAGGTATCTGTCCTGATTAAATAGGTTAATGTACCATATGCATAAAGCTGTTGTTACTTGGAAGTATTACTTGGTGGTTTTTCAAAGTGTACAAAGTGGATTTTGAACATTTGAATTCTTGCAGCCTGCATCAATTTCTTCTGAAGATGCTCATGTCGACCACGAAGCAACATCACTTCGAAACGTGCAATTTATGGCAGGGTGATTGGGGGATCACAGAATACAAATGTATCTATGAAAGTGATCTATTTTATATATCTATGCCTAATATGTTCCAAGTTTCGAGCTTTGCATTGGCCACTCTAACACGCATTGAGAACTGCATATCAATCAGACCATCACAAGGTTCAACTGTAACCAGTGCACAATACGCTTCCACATTTCATCAGGTGGCCAACACTGGCCCAAATTCAATGTAGGGCGCGGCAAAGCCACGCTGTTTTCTAGTATGTCACATCATTACGTCATAGATAATGCCACCTTATAATAAATTACTATAACAATCCCCTCCGGCGGGTGGTCTCGTGCACGGTGCACCCATTTGGCCATTTCGTATATCATCTTTCCTTTTCGCCATGTCGTCACGCACCTGATATTTGACTTTACACGATACATTATACTACTGCAGATATGTTTTATATTTATAGGGTAACCAAGGTGTCCATTTGCATAGGTCCTGTTCGGCAGGCTGTTTTTTGGCTTATAAGCCAGCTGTGGCTGATTTGCTGTGAGAGAAAAACACTGTTCCACGGCTGATAAGCCGTGCTGTTAAGCTCAGCCGAACAGGGGGATAATAATTAATACTACAAAGTTGGGAACGGATGGCCCGGAACTCTGATCTAAAGGTATGTGAACGAACTGCCAGCAAAAAGCATATAAATAAACTAATACGTAGTTCCCATATATATTTATGTCACGTGCAGGGTGTCAAACTGGTGCCTTCTATATATTGTATTGTATCCAAGCTAAAACAATCAGTCTACTTGCTTGTCCACTTGTAACAAGCGGCTACTTTCATATATATTATATATACGGATCAGAGCAAAGCTGTGTAATATATATATATGCACAATGAGTCTGCATTCTGAACGGTCTAAAAAGTATACTATCTATAAAGAGTTCTCGGCCGTCTCTTGTCACATTTTGAACATGCATGGCGGAAATGTTAGATTACTCGAGGAACAGAACAGATAGTTACTGCATGAGCTGACATGCGCTGAGTTGTCAATAATTAAGCAACCCGATCTTGGCTAGCTTCACACATGAATATATAAAATAAAATACTAACTACGTCCCAATATTATTTGTGTTTCTAAGGATCTGTAACTGAATGAATTTGAAAAAACCGAAATTGGCCCAGGACCAACTATATATGCACCTAATTAATGAAAGAATATTGTAGTATCAGCTAGCGCATCTACGGCACGCAGCTGAGCACGAGATTTGAACTTTTTTTTTTCCGAAAAGCTATGCGTTGCTCGTGTGATTCATTTGCCTGTGTCACTCGAATTCTGGATCGGTTGATTTGTTCTTGACTTGATCCTGTCCTTCAGATTTGATGTGTGGACGCCACACCACGTGCTCTAGCTGTCTAAGAGCAAGTATAATAACAGGTTGTAAGCCGCTTGAATGCTGAGGTGGAGGAGAGAAGAGATGAGAGGAGAGAGAAGAGAAGTCAGCTGTAAGCTTACAGCCGGCTTAGACATAAGAACCGAGAAACTTTATGAGAGAGATAAGTGAGCCATATATTAATAGTGAAGAGCTAACTACTATATTGGTGTGCTGAGAAAAGGCTGTAAAGATCCTTTCAACCGGTCTTCCAGCTGGCCTGCCCACTGTATTATTAGCCTTGCTCTAAGACTGCACCCCTTTGAGTTAATTCCGAGTGGGTCCCACCTACCGTCAGGTATCTTTGGAAACATGAATTTCTTGCTCCTCGGTTGCAATTTGTTCGTTTCTTTGTTAGATTGAAGCCTCTATCTTTTCTATTTTCTTGCAATCCATATATACTTTTTGTAATCTGTCTTTTTGTTTGTTTGATGCAAGCCTCTCCAATTTTATACTAGAGGTCAACTATACTTACAGTGCTTAATCATGTGTAACTGTTAGGTATTATTGATGTAATTGCTAGGTCAACTATACTAAGTGTAAAAGTTTATTAGGCACATGTATCTGTCATAATTTAAATTGAGTATATTTACTTTGATTTGTTTGTTTGATGCAATGCTTTCATAATCATTTTGGTATTTGCAATTCATAGAAAATTTATGTTTTTTGTGTTTGTTTTATTATACTTTGATATGTTTGGTTGATGCACTGCCCTTAGAAAGTTTCTGGTTTTTGCAATCCATAAAAAATTTCTGTTTTTTTTTTGTTGCTTGTCTTTTTTTTTGTAATTCTATCCTATTTGTTCATTTTCTAGATCTAATTCTGTTACAAGCATTAATCATTTCTGGTATAGTTTTGTCCAAGTGCTTTGGATCCCACTAATTGACAAGGTGTAAAGGTGGTTTGAAGTTTATTTTTTTTGGACTAATTCATGTTTTTTTCTATGTATTGAATGTCATTCAGGTTTTTTCGATTTGAAGTTTTGATTTTTTGTTATGCGTTTGTTCTTTCTGATCTTGCTTTCTTCTTGACAAATTTTTACTTTTTATGGACTATGAATTAATTTTTTTCATTTACACTAGAGTTGAACTATACTTACGGTGCTTAATCAGGTGTGATTGCTATGTATTATTGATGTAGGTAATACTAAGTGAAAAGGTTTAGTAGGGACATGTATGGCTCATAGTTTGAACTCTCTTGTTTCATTCATGTAATGCCCTCAGATGCTTTTGGTTTTACACTCCACAAAAAATTTTGTTTTTTTTGTTCTTAGTTTTTTTGTTATTTGAATAGTTAATTTACAAGGTTTTTCGTATTTATAATTTAGCAAATTCATGCATTTTTATCATCCATGAAGGTATGTTGATGGAATGTGAAATTCGTGTGATTTCAACTCCTGTTTCACTCGAATTCTGTTTCTATTTAATTTTGATTGATTTGGCCTTTATGATTACTCATGTGACCATAGGGCCTAAATCACTCAGATTTGGTTTTTTGCTTCATTTGTGTGATTTGCTCTCTCAAATTGTTTGAGTGATTAGAGGGGATAGACCACCCGAGTTCTAAATAGACGGATCTTTTTTTTTGGCTTACAATTTATTAACCCTGACGGAAAAGAATCGGAAATGGCTGCTGCAGGACATCCATGAACTTTCTACTGTGCATTAAACCTGCGAACTGCAACAAATAAGAAAGGACATGCTGATGATATACGGCACATGTAAATCAGATGGGCACTGTGAGCATGTAAATCGCCAACGTTTCCCAGTGATAAAGATAAGGGAAGGGCATGCATACGAATATAATCCGCAAATGCGGAGTTCTCGCTGTCATTTTGGATTCCATACCACTACTAAATATACTATATAGAAAATAAAGTACTTTGCCAACTTGCTTATAATTAATCACAACGTGGATCTCTTAGTCAACTAGCTACTCTAATTAGCTACGTATTATTATATTATTCCAGGGCCGAGAAGGCTTTAGAATAGAAGAAAAGAAAAGAAGTTAATACGAGTACTTGCTACATATTCGCACGGATATTATATTATATATACTAGGATGAGTGAGTGGCTGAAATTCGCACGGGCGTTGAGTGTGATTGACGTGGACACGCACGGGGGAGATTGGAAATGAACATTTGTTTAGATTGCAAAAAAAATGAACCCGATAAATAGTACCACTTTCGTCTTATTTGATAAATATTATCCAATCGTGGACCAACTAGACTCAAAAGATTCATCTCGTGATTTCCAACTAAACTGTGTAATTAATTATTTTTTTTACCTATATTTAATACTCCATGCAAGCGGTTAAAAATTAATGTGATGGAGAGAGTGAAAAAATTTGGAATTTGGATGGCATCTAAACAAGCCCTAGGAATGAATACGATGGAGTAATAAATAAACAAGGAAAAGAAAACAAGTGTACAGAGGCAGTGATCTGATCTGTTGAATTCTTTGCAACTTTGTTAAACAGGATTCAAGTATACTACTCCGTATGTTACATAGTCCACAGCTTGGGCAAGCGAGGTGCTAAACTGCTTCGATCTGCTAATGATAATCCTGCACTTGTAGCAAGCACAGTTGACAATCCTGCTTGAAACCTCTAGAGAAACATGCGTGGTCACTGGTCAGCGTGCGCGTAGGCGTAGACCGCCGAGGCAGCCGGTCTTGCCTGAAACCGCGGCTCCTGCTCTCGCTCTCATCAATGTTCTGATTCCCCAGCTCCCCGGCCGCACTCCCAGCCGCAGTGACCGGTGAGAACGTGACGCCGAGATCCACAGATCTCACTCGACAACCAGGAAAAAGAAAGGAAAATGAAAGAAAAACCCAGGTACGCACGCAGGGGGAGGAGTAGCGTGCGTCGCGGAAAGCAACACGCGCACACGTCGCGGCGCCACAACGTGCGGAGCAGTTGCAGCAACAGCCAACAGTGCTACCAGAAGAAAAAACCGCGGGGCCCCACACGAAAACGCGCACCCGGGGACGCGGACCCTCGATTGGAGCGGCGTTGACCGTCTCAGTAGTCAGTAGGGACGTTATATCGTATCTTAACATCAGTGCAGATGAGTTTCACATCTACGAAATTTTCTGAATTTACGTAAAATTCTTATCATCTCTCTTTATTAATATAATATCATATCAATATAATTAATATCTATAAAATTCTAATAAAACCATTAAGACTGGTCTTACAACCCGTTTCTATCCGAGCCTCTGCCATGCTGGAGGGCAATCCGATCAATCCCAGGCGCTTCTGGGCGGAGATGATGCTTTGTTTGGCCTCCGAATGTCCGATGCTTGGAGCTGTCTCGCTGTATCTCTGGAGTCGGGCGCTAGAAAGTAGCACAGGAACCTGGGCATTGTTTAGTTCGCGAAATATTTTAGGAAATGTAACTGTAGCGCTACTGTAGCACTTTTATTGTTATTTGGCAATTATTGTCTGATTATGGCCTAACTAGGCTTAAAAGATTCGTCTCGTCCATTTCGTCTAAACTGTGTAATTAGTTTTATTTTTTATCTATATTTAATGTTTCATGCATGTGTCAAAAGATTCAATGCGACGGGAATCTGAAATATTTTGGGAAATATTTTGGGAACTAAACAAGGGCCTAGTACATACACGGACTGGCGAGTTGATAAGGGTCCGTACTTTTCAATTTTTTCCACATAAATTAGCTAGAACAGTGCTTTAATTTATTTTTTCAGCATAAACGAACGGGGCTAAGTAGAGAACTGTCTTGTGTCGGTCTGCCTCGTAGTTCCTCCTCCGGAGTCAGTCCCTATCGCATCGCATATTTGACATATGCATTAAGCATTAAATATAGATTAAAAAATAATTAATGGTACATATTGCGATTAATTTGCGAGACAAATTTTCAAGCCTAATTAGGCCATGTTTAGATGATATCAAAATTCCAAGTTTTTTCACTCTCTCCATCACATCAATTTTTAGCCGCTTGTATGGAGTATTAAATGTAGGTAAAAAAATAACTAATTACACAGTTTAGTTAGAAATCACGAGATGAATCTTTTGAGCCTAGTTGGTCCACGATTGAACAATATTTGTCAAATAAGACGAAAGTGGTACTATTCATCGAGTTGAAATTTTTTCAGCATCTAAACGAGGCCTTAGTCTATGATTTGACAATGTGGTGCTATAGTAAACAAGTGCTAATGACGGATCTGCAATTTGTTTTATTATTATTATCCGAACACTTCCACGTGACACTCCCAAATAACATTTGATGTGACACTCCTAAACTTTAGCCTCTGAATTTAAACACCACCTAAGACGAGCGCCACCATACCAAGCACCTGTAAAATAACTTCTTCCATTGTAAGGGGTGTTTAGATCCAAAATATTTGGAATTTTGATACTGTAGCACTTTCGTTTGTATTTGACAATTAGTGTCCAATCATGGACTAATTAGGCTTAAAAGATTCGTCTCGTGATTTACAACCAAACTGTGTAATTAGTTATTTCTTTTACCTATATTAAGTGTTCTATGCATGCGTCTAAAGATTGATGTCATGGAGAGAGTGCGTAAAAATTTGGAATTTTGAAGGGAACTAAACACCCCCTAAATTGAGGATGCTTGATGACATAATCCCCCTGTTCGGCTGAGCTTATCAGCACGGCTTATCAGCCGTGGAACAGTGTTTTTCTCTCACGGCAAATCAGCCACAGCCGGCTTATAAGTAAAAAAAAACAAAAAGCGTACCGAACAGGGCCAATAATTTCTCTGTCCTCTTTAAGCGTCTTTGCATTGTACACGCCCTCCGCCCGCCCGTGCACCGGCGGATGGCGCGGATCGTCTCGGGAGGGTGGGCCTTGTCCTTCGTCTCCTTCCTCCGTCCAATCACTCCCGGATCGGATAGATGAGGCTTTCTTCACCTGGCCCATGCCCATACGGCCATACCCACTCCCTGTATAAATGAGCGGGCAGCCAGCAGCCCCCAAGGCAGCAAGCAAAGCACAGCAGCAGCTCTCCAGGCTCTCTCGTCTTGTCTTGGCCTCCTTGGTCCTTGCCTTTGCCTCCTCCGTCCGTGCCGTGCGTGCTCTCTTGCATCTTGCCCCAAGGGCCAAGGCTAGCTCAACACTGCACTGCACGCCGGCAGGATCGAGCAGCGACGCGTCCAAGCCTAGGTGAGACCAGACCCAGCAGACCGGTCGATCGAGATGAAGAGCCGGAGGCAGACCAGCGGGGGCAGCTCGGCCGCCTGCGCCGCGGGGGAGGCGAACACGCACACGCACAGCGGCGGCGGCGGCGGCGGGGGGTGCAAGCTGGAGAGGAAGGACGTGGAGAAGAACCGGAGGCTGCACATGAAGAGCCTCTGCCTCAAGCTCTCCTCCCTCCTCCCTCCCGCCGCCACGCACGCCTCCCTCCTCTCCGACGCAGCGGCGGCGGCGGCGGCGGCCAATCCCAACAACAAGGTAAAGGCAACAACCTCCTCTTGCCCTCTCGAATCCTCGCCCGCCCCTTGACTCCGAGCCGGCAGATCTCTGCCATGCCATCCTTGGTCCATTCATTGCTGTATTGGAGTGCATCCATGAGCTTCCCTCGCCAAAAATAAAATAAAATAAAATGGAATTCGCTAGTAGTAAATGATAGTACATCCGTGCTATTTTATGGCGAGTTGCTTCCGGACAAACAGTTAAATTGTTAGTAGTATACAGGGTTGCACAGTAAAAACGAATTGTTCAGTCCAGTTCCCCTCCTAAAGTTTAATGTCGCAGTCAGTTCCCCTCCTGAAGTATACTACTGTAGCAGTCACTGAAATAAATCCTTCGAAAAAAAACAATTGACCACAGAACTACTAGTAGCGGTTAAAATCTCCCGTGCGGAAGTATCAATTTGCGTCAATCTTTGCTGGTTAGAAAAATGAAATTGAGTCATATTCTTGTCTGTATTTCTAGCCGCAGAAACCAATTAGCAATCGCCCCATTCGTTTGGACTTATCAGCAGAATCAGCAATCATCCAGCAGTATTTTTTTCTCACAACAAACCAGCGAACAGTGCTTTCAGCACAATAAACCAGCGAAACGAACCGGGTGAATATTGTTGGAATATTATTATCCATGTTGCAGCAGAAAACATTTACTGTTAGAAATCATCGGTAGCCTACGTATAAAACAAAAAGGGTTAAAAAAGCGCGGAAACGAGACTGCTTCTCACTGTTTGATTACTGTTGCTACTACAAGTAAAGCAGCAGTTCTGGATCAGTGATTTGCCACACCGAATCGATTCGATTGGATTGTGGATCGGATTAGTGGAGATGTCCGCTGCCTTTTGTGATTATGCCCCACCGCCACCGTGACCGGCCGGGCATCGAGCCAAAGCACAACTGCACAAGCCAAGCCATCATCGTTTTCAGTCACGTTTCCTCTTCTGTACAGTACTGAGCTAGCTCCCTCCTGGTCCACTCCATTCACCCACGTTCCACGTGATGGCCCTGGCCTCTCCCCTCCTGTGAGAGCCACGCGGGTTTGCTCAGGGGTCACACGTCACGTCACTATTACAGTAGTTTATTAGGCGCACATGCCGGATGCCAGATGCAGGAGGACTGGAGGAGGACGAACTCGTGGGCAATACAATACTCCACCTAGTTCCCTCAAAATTCCAAGTTTTTTCACTCTTTTTCTATCACATTAATTTTTAGTCGCTTGCATGGAGTATTAAATGTAGGTAAAAAAATAACTAATTATATAGTTTAGTTGGAAATCACGAGATGAATCTTTTGAGCCTAGTTGGTCCACGATTAGACAATATTTATCAAATAAGACGAAAGTGGTACTATTCATCGGGTTGAAAAAACTTTCTATCTAAACCAGGCCGCTGTGTTTACTTCCTAAAAAAGTACGGTGCAAAAAAGATTCTCTGTCACATTAAACTTGCGATAAATGTATGGAGTACTAAATGTAGATGAAATCAAAAACTAATTGTACAGCTTGGTTATACTTTGCGAGACGAACGTTTTAAACCTAATTAGTTAACGGTTAGACACTATTTATCAAATAAAGCCAAAACGTGCTACAATACTTTTTTACACCTTTTCGCGGAACTGAAAACAGCCCTAGAAAACACACATCACTTGACTATTGGGTCGGATAATAATAATCATCATAAAATGCCCCACTCGGCTGATTATTGCAGTCCTACGCCACGATAAACCCCACCACAATTCCGCCGGAAAAAAAATGGTGCTCGGCGTAACGTAAACCCCACCACAATTCACTTTTTTCTCTGCCGCTCTGGCCTCCTCTCAAGTCGACTCCCCAATTATGCATCAGTCTCCGCCTCTCCGGCCAGGCCAGCGGCCACCTACACCTACCAACCGAAGAGCTCCACCATCTTGCCATGTGCGCAAGCGAAGCCAAACTACAGTCGCCATCGGCTAGCTGTAGCTGAACAGTGAACACTGACATGGTTGTGTACTTGTGTTCCATTTGGGCCCCAGGGAATAGCATGGCACTGCTCCTGCAAATCTTTCAATCAAGATAAAAAAAAATCATGGATGTTTTTGGCGAGACGGACAGTCTTGTTGTGCTGACACCTGACCGTAAGACGATGGCTTATCGCAGGACACGGTGACGCAGCTGGATCAGCTGGACAGCGCGGCGGCGTACATCAAGCAGCTCAAGGAGCGGATCGAGGCGCTGAAGCAGCGGAAGGCGGGCGGTCCTGGCCAAGCGGCGGGCTGCGCGGCGGCGTCGGCGTCGGCGTCGGGCGTGTCGTCCGGCGGCGGCGTGCGCATGCCGGTGATCGAGGTGCGGTACCAGGACGGGACGCTGGACGTGGTGCTCATCAGCGACGCCGGGCGGCCCTTCAAGCTGCACCAGGTCATCACGGTGCTGGAGCAGGACGGCGCCGAGGTGGTCAGCGCCAGCTTCTCCGTCATCGGGGACAAGATCTTCTACACCATCCACTCGCAGGCGCTCAGCCCACGGATCGGACTCGACGCCGCCAGGGTCTCCCAGAGGCTGCACGACCTGCTTGCTCCTTGTCTGATCTGAATCCGAGAGGCCAGCCACAACATCTGATCAGCCACCGTAGTACTGTACTACTAGGAAGGAAGGTAGTCTGAACGGAGTGCAGTGCAGTAGCGGGGGATCCATAAACCGCCGGCTGATTTCTTGCTGGTTTCCTTGCAGTTAGTTGTGCATAGTATGGGTGTGTTTAGTTCGCGAAAATTTTTGGCTTTGGCTACTGTAGTACTTTCGTTTGTATTTGTTAATTAGTGTTTAATCATGGACTAATTAGGCTTAAAAGATTCGTCTCGTGGTTTTCTATCAAACTGTGTAATTAGTTTTTTTTTGTCTATATTTAATGCTCCATATATGTGTCAAATATTTGTTTCGACGAAAAATCTTGAAATTTTTTTGAAACTAAACATGGCTTATGTAGGAGCTAGCAAAGCAAAAGTAGCAAACAGACTGCTTTTTTTTTTCCCTACCAGCTCTAGGAACCA
The DNA here is from genome assembly GCA_038087645.1 of Saccharum hybrid cultivar R570. Classification (NCBI taxonomy): domain Eukaryota; kingdom Viridiplantae; phylum Streptophyta; class Magnoliopsida; order Poales; family Poaceae; genus Saccharum; species Saccharum hybrid cultivar. Next base: position 10,340,543 of record JAQSUU010000112.1, on the reverse strand, counting down.
GTTGGTGCCACTACTACTACTTGCTAGTATAGTAGTACTTGAATTGTGTGTCTATGCGCGGTCCACAGTGTTATAACTCAGAAAGGCTCAATTTTTTTACCGTCAATATCTAAGATTTTGCATACATTTGGTGATACTAAATTAATTATGATAGTCACTTTATAATACATAAATATTTGCCATATTTATTTTCTTGAAAAAAGTTGATTTGCATGAAATTTTTATATAATTTTTGTGAACTTCCTGTGTTTGAATAGGACCGTAGCTTTCTTTTCCTTGGAGTTGGAGGGATAGAAGAAAAACTTTCATGAGTGAGCTCGCATTTGTCCCTGGGTAGGTAGGTGGGTATCAAAACTGCCTAACCCATCACCACATTATGACGCAAGCAGTACTTTCATGTTTTCGCTTTCACTAACGTTTCCAGATGCATATAGTAAACTCCCCATCATCACGTGGTGTTTAGTTCGTCGTCTTCGCGCAGCAGTAGGTCCGTCCATTACCTGGCCGGTGGACTTTGCATTAGAGTCGAAGCCGCCGTGCTCGAGCAAGAGCCAACTGCCTTGTCAGCTGTCACAAATAAAGATCCAAATTAAACCCACCATCCACTGCAAGTTTTGTGCATAATATAATAATATATAACCACGTGCCTGAGGTGCCAATAAACAACAATATCTACGGTTCATAGTACTGCCAATAAAAGAAAAATAAATTAGTCGAGTTTTGTCCTTTTAGGGAGAGTGGGGGGAACTGGGGGATAGAGACAGCAGACAGGGAATGAAGCGCTTTGTTCTGCTTCTGTACGGCCACAATCACAAAAACGAGGTGTGTTCTAGGGGGAAAAACATGGTGGATTTTCTCACCTCAGGTCGTCTGAAAAAGTTGAGATACAAACTCAAAGTAGAAAAAATCATACATGTATCTCAACTTTTATGTGACTATACATGTATCGAAGCACAGTGTATCAAGTTTCAGAATATTCTAAATGACTAAAATATAATTTTGAAATGGTTTGTATGTTTGCACCTAAGATGTGCTTATATTTTTAGCTAAAAAGAAAATTAGAAACATCTGAATCAACTGGGAGCCTAGTCGGGCCAACCACATGCAACCCAACTAGAGCGGAAGCCAGTCGCAAAAAAAGAAAAAGAAAAGCAGAGTGGAAGCCTAGTCGGCCCAACCACGTGCGGCCCAGCTTGGAGTCCAAATCGTAACGGAAGTTTGAGTGTGGACAAGAATGGACCGGGCCCAGCGCACTGTGTCCGTCTGAGTTTCAGCATGAAAAAAGTCCACATTACCTCCTTAACTTTTGCGAAAGTCTACTTTTCCTCCCTAAACTTTAAAACAGAGTAAACCACCTCCATGAACTTTTAAAACCATTCGTTTTACCTCCCTAACCTGTTATAAGCGGTTTTCAAATGCGGTTTTGTCTTTTTCTTTTTTATTTATTTCGGTCGAATCTTTGAAAAATCATAGTAAATCGTAGAAAAATCACAAAATAGAAAATCTAATTTTGTTAGACTCCACATGAGTAGATCTACACGGTGAACATATAATATGAAATGTTTTAGTACAAATTTTTTACTATAGTTTTAGATCTATGTTTTTTCTGTAATTAATTTATAGCTGCACTTTCTATGGTCCAATTGTGGTGAAATTTTTATAGTTGGCTAATTATTGCATGCTTGAACTATAGTAAAAATTTTATACTCATTGGGTCATGTATAAATACTTTTTAACAAGTATACACCTAATTTCACCATAGTTCAAGCTACACACGATCCAATGGGTATGAAATTTTTACTACAGTTTACGCATACAATAATTAGCTCACCATAAAAATTTCACCATAATTGGAACATAGAAACAGCAACTATGAATTAATTATAGAAAAGCATAGATCTAAAGCTACAGCAAAAAAAAATTGTACTAAATTATACCATATTATATGTTCACTGTGTAGATCTACTCATGCGAAGTCCAACGGAACTGGATTTTTCATTTTATGATTTTACTGTGATTTACTATGATTTTTCAAAGATTCGGCCAAGATAAATAAATAAGAAAAAGATAAAATCGTCTTTGAAAATTGCTTATAACTGGTCAGAGAGGTAAAACGAACGATTTTAAAAATTTAGGGAGGTGGTTTACCCGGTTTTTGAGTTTAGGGTTGAAAAACAGATTTTCGCAAAAGTTGAGAGAGGTAACGTGGACTTTTTCCTTTCAGCATTGCATGATGAGGGAAAATGTGTTTTTTGACTTCTCACTTTTGCAATCCCTTAACTTTTAAAACCATTTAGGTTTTTACTCCAAATAGTTTAGACAGCGATTTTACCCTGTCAGCCATCCTACACGATGGCACCACGATAGGATCAATAGGACTACATTGATGGATGCTGAGAGTAAATCGACCTGCGAGTATTTTTTGCAAAGATTATCAAGTTGTTTCAAAAAAATATATAATTAAAAATCCAAAATTTTGGTTTAATCTTAGAAATTTTTTCGCACAAAAACTGTGAAACTAGTTTTAGTTTTTTTTTTCTAAAATCATGCTTTTATCTTATGGTGACTAATTTGGAATTATTTGAATCTAAGATTAAACCAGATTTTACGGTATGATTTAAAATTGTATATTTCTAGAAAAAGAAAATATATTAATAGTTTTTTTGAAAAAAAAATATTTGCATAATAATATACCCCATAACTGTCAACATAGTTCGATTACTCTCAGGTTGACATGGATTAGGCTAGATGGATGGGTAGCGGAGATTGGACAACCGCAAAAGTTAAGGGTTAAAAACAATCTTTTCCCATTCCTTTTTCATTCTAAAAAAATGCACATTTCATTTCCTGATGAGCCAAACAATCATAGCTTCATCTTCTTGTTTTGCATCACATTACTTGGCGGTTTGAACGAGCTGATGGCTTGGTGGTTGTGCTCGCTCGCCCACATTTGAGCACTGCTCCCCCTCCCCCTCTCCCAACATTATTTTCTTCACAATCTCAAATGCGGCAATGATTAGCGTGATATACATGTCATGTTTTGGAGCGAGATGATCTTCGATTACCTCTCAGTTATATGTGTATTTTTAGTTTTAGATATATGTTATAGGTTTATCTTGCACGCAATAAGTGTACTTGTGCGTGTGGCTTAAGTTTGTGCACTGAGTTAAGATACTACAGTGTATAATCGAAGAATATGAGTCTCTCACAACTAAAAAGACTAAAGATAAGACATCCATTTGGTGCGACAAAATTTCGCCTCACCTCGTCGGTCAGCCCCGTGCGATCCCCGCCCGCCTTCACCGCGCCATCCCCGCGCGATAGAAAAGGAAACCGTCATCCCCGCACGGTGCCCCGGGCGATAGAAAAGGAAATCACCTTCCGTGCGATCTCCGCCCGCTTTCACCGCGCTTCCCCCGCGCGTCGTCCTCATCCACTGCCCCGTCATCACCGTCGTGTGCGGTCGTCGCCGTCATTGCCCTGGCTTTGACGTCCTCCATCTTCCTCACCAGCCGATCCTCTGTCTCCTGCTCGCGCCTCCTCGTCCTCGCGCCGGCGACGCGCCGGCTCCCAGAGTTGCTGCGCCGCCCCGACGTTCAGCCAACTCCACGATCTTCTCTCGATCTCGCTACGGTGGTGGTGGACCAGCAAGAGGATTCATACCAGGAGGTCGGGGTACGGCACGGTGAAGGACCTAACACCGGAGCCCTCAACTCGCTGACGCGGAGGCCGCCGCCGCTCTTTGCCACGCTAACCCGAACACCCACCAACAGCCACGGCCAGTACCACCCTCGCCGCGCCGAACGGATCTACCGCGGACGTGCCTCCTACTCTGCCCGCCAGAGGCCGCGGTCAAGGCAGCTCCGCGCACGTGCTGGAAGCCCACGCCTTCATCGCCGACCTGCACCGACCCGACGAGCCCTCGCCTCGCCGACGCCAAGGCTGCCGCTGGCGTCCTTCGCCACTCCGACCCCAACACCGACCAGCAGCCGCGACCAGGACCACCGATTTCAAATAGGTAACAAATACGTGTTCTGTTATTAGGTCTTGTAGCAGCATAGCAGCTCAAAGTTATGGTTTGGCTCAGGCCCTGCAGAAAGAAGACTGTGAACATCCATACTCTTCTAGGTGAAGTTCTATTGCTGCACATTTGCTCCATAAGTTTATCTAAATTTTGGACATCCTCTGTACCTGGGAAAGAAATAATTTAGATAATATTTCTATGTCGATTTTTGGACCATCGGGCACTGGAGGTAGTCAGTGTGGTTGAGCCATTTGCACATCTGAATTTACTTTGCATCATGATAGGTGAAGATTAAATTTTCTAGGATCTGAAAACTTATAACTGTCATAACACATCTGCTGTGTGTACATGGGCCTTACAGGATTTGTTTCATGGTGTGCACTTTGCAGATCAGAGGAAGTAAGGAAGCACCAGAATGCACTTTGGTCTATTTTGTCTCATGGTGTGCACTGTCGTAGTGTGAAGCATGATTGTCACTTCTAGGTGATGAATGCCGATTTTTTTATCATGTGTGATGATTGCTGATTTTTTTATTTGATCCTTGATCAGACTGAAAAATTAATGGGCAGTAAATTCAGAGGTTCATGTGACTAATGTTTGCATTGGATTCATATTTAGAGATTCCTCATGTTTAGAGACTCGGAGATTCAGAGAATTGTGTCATTGCCTTGGAGTCACACGAAAACATGTTAACCACTATGAATTATGTCATTGCCAGAAAGAAAAAATTGAGCGAGGTGAATTCGGCAGTAAAACATTTCATAGTCTTAAACTAAAAAAAATTTAGGCCACAAGTTCCTTTGTTTCAGTTTGATATAGTTGTGTTAATTACTGTTAACTTTTCTTTTAGGTAATGCTAACTAATTTACTCATGCAAGTCTTTGGCAATCAGGTCAGTTGTTCACTGATCTGGTCCTCGATCGCTCACCTTTCAGTTTGTGTAACCATAACTTTCTAGGTAAGCAGCCCAAAACCCAAACACTTTGTCCTTTTTTTAATCTTGTCATAGTCTATTTGGATGCAGGACCACCCAATTTTTTTCATCTCACACCATCATTTATTAGTACCAATTAAGTGATTAAGTTGGCAAAAAATAGACATATATTATTACTAAAATAAGTTCTTTTCCTCCCTGTGCAATACTGCTATTACAAGGAGCATAGGGCCACAATTTAAAGGAAAGATAGTTTAGGGAAAAAAATGACCGAATTAACTTAGCATCCCTCCTGCTCATTTTGACACCTTCCTTCAGGTCAGTTATGACCTTCCCATCACATTGTTAGCATCAGCAAGCCTTTAGCTGTCCGTTGGCCACTATAGCAGCACCCCGCTTGCCGACGACGATAGAAGGACGCTGCTTGCCGCACTGTAGAAATGAGTTCTCTGGCCTCTATCGGTACATTTTCAAGGCCGGCCAATTTCATTGTCTCTGTTATTTTTCTAGCAGTTTGCCTATGCATCATCGTTCTGTTCAGGCTTCCCATCTAAATAATTGGGGGCAGTTCTGGTTTGAATTTTGGGGCAATGTGTGATACGTTTTAGGTTTACAGGACTTGTTTATTGTTTCTGAATTTAACTGGAGAGAACATAGTCCTCATCCTATAGTAGACATGTGGCTTCTCTCGAGATTTGTAGTGTTCAGGAACTTTGGACCATGGTGTTTTGGTGCAACTTTGGGCAAAAAACGAGAGATTATTCTTTTGGACTGGAATGTGCGTTTGTATATCAGATTGGTTAGTGAAGTTTATTGTTTGCCGTTTTTGTATTCCTGGGTAGTTTAGGACAGGAAGAAAGGCACCTTTTCAGTGTTTGGTGCACTTTAAAACTGCGACTTTTTCTAATTATGAGTGATCAAACTAGGCAAAGAACGAGTTGTTTGTTGTTTTGGTCAAGTGAATTTTCAGTACTGCTTTTTTTCCATACTTTTGCTTTTTTTGTACATCATACATACGATGCTGCCATGCAGATGATGACGTAGTTTGCAAAGGATCAGCTATTACATGCTTCCATGCAGGTCAAGGTAAGTGTTGCAGCTATACAGACTGATTGGTTTTGAGGTCAAGTTGGACAAGGGTGATGGTGCTGAAAATGCACCAATTTATGAGTCAAACAACAAGCACGCCTTCTGTCCATTGGATTCTGGTATTTGATTAAAGTCTATTTAGTTTAGCAATTCAATCCTTGCCTCTGTGAGTTCCATTTCAGTAGGCAAAGGCAATGCTCTCGTATCACTAGAAAGACTGAAAGAGAATCCATCATCAATGAAACTACTGATCAAAGAGAAAGCCTGCTCCGGACTGCAGCTGGTGCTCGTGGCCGGTGCCGCTGTGTTGCTCTCCTGGCCTAATCCGGGAGCATGTGAGTTGCTTCTTCGAATTTACGATCGCCTTAATCTGCTTTGCCTTCTGCAGCGTTGTGCGTTTTGATGTACATAGTACATTGACCGCTCAGTTGGAGACAAGCTTGCATTTTGATTAAACTCTGCGTCTGAGTGCAATTCTGATCCGGTATAGTTGCAGCAGAGGCTAAGAAAGGGTTCCTGTCTGTGGTCGACAAGAAGACCGGTGAGAAAAGAAACATGATTCGTCTTACTTTTTTACTGCACACGATGTATTTTATCGTAACTTGTGTGAGGTTAATCACATTATCCTATCCAGAAAGTGGCGATGCAAGGACAAGACAAGGTGTACAAAAGATGTGATAGCCTGTGGAGAGTGTGAGCATCAACTCTACTCCCACTAGCAAGGAGGATATCCGTGGTCTTAGTCCTCCGAATAAGGTTTACTATTCTCTTTTCCGTAAATAAACTGGTGAAAGGTCCTAGATGGCTAGAGGGGGGTGAATAGCCTATTAAAAATTCTACAAGTACCACTAAGCAAACTTGTTAGAATAACAAACGGCGTAAAGCGAGTTTTGCTTAGCCAAAGGTTGTGATGCAAGCCTCCTATCCACAAGTCTAGTAAATTAAGATCTCTAGTTCACACAAGAGCTATGTCACTAAGGTTACACTAGAGAACAAGCTAACACTACTAGCAAAGCTACTACTAGAGCTACACAAGATAAACTAGTGAATGTAAATGCAAGAGAGAGGATTGAGATTATTATACCGACGGTGAAGAGAAGATGTTACCAATCACCAAGATGATATACAATCAATCAATATTGACAACAACACAAAATGAAGACCAATCACCGGGAGACAAGAGACACAATATTTGTTCACCCGGTGTTCACTTGTGCACCGACAAGCTACGTCACCGGTTGTGTCGACCAACACCTAGATGGTTTCCCGGTGTGACCCTCAAGTCACTTGCCCCTCAAGGCACGCCCCGCAAGGCACCGCAAGACACCACTCTCAAGTGAGGTAACTCAATGACACGCGCAATGTAATAGAGTTGCTTTTGGCACTCCACCGAGGAAAGCACAAGAACCTCTTACAATCAACCGGAGGTGGCCAAGAACAATCACCTTTTCTTGCCAACGCCTCCAACAATCTCCAAGCCGGCTAGGAGCGGTACTCTCCAAGAGTAACAAGAAATCCACCGGCTAAACCACCCACAAGTGCCACTAGATGCCCTCAAGCTATGCAATGCACTTTGGGATCACTCAATCTCACTTTTGATTTGCAATCAAGCAAGGGAGATGAGTGGGAGGAGTTGTTCTAGCTCAAAGGATGCACAAGTATGTTAGAAATGCCAAGAGACCTCCCCAAGGGCCGGCCAACAAGTATTTATAAGCATCCCATCCAAATAGAGCCGTTACAACTCCACTTGTCCGTTTTTCGCGGGACCACCGGACGCGCCGGTCGTAACAGACCGGACGCGCTCAACCGCGTCCGGTGTCCCTGCGACGTCCACGTGTTCTCCGAAATTCAAATTCGTCCGTTAGATCCTCCAACGGTCACTGCGCGCCAACGGTCACTCGAGCGACCGGACGCGCTGTTATGAACCACCGGACGCGCCGGTGCGCACAGCACCCGCGCCCGCGAAGACATCACCGGACGCGCTCCTCGCAACCACCGGACGCCACAGTACCCGCGTCCGGTGCGAGTCCAGTAAGCTCCCTGGACCACCGGACGCGTCCGACGGTGAGGGACCGGACGCGCACCGCGTCCGAAGACTTCGTGACTCGCTGTTCGCCAGACCGGACGCGCCGGTCCCGTGGGTCACCGGACGCGCTGGTGCCAAACCCTAGCTCGCGCGCCAGACCCTGACGCTGTACTGACCGGACGCGCCGGTCGAAACTGACCGCGTCCGGTGCAGCGTCCGGTGCAGCGTCCGGTGCACCTCTGTGACCGCGTTCGCCTCCGTTTCTTTTCCGACTTCCGGCGTAGTGGAAAATAGGCATTTCATTTCCCCGAAATCGCCTGAATCCCGCGCTCGCACGCTCGGCGGGAGGGAGAGTGGAACCCAAACCCCTCTCTTCCCGCAAATGACAGCGCGACCAACGCCACCTTTGCAAATGTGCCAACACCATCAAGTGTACATCTCCATGTGCTTGTGTGTTAGCTTTTTCTCAATCATTTTCAAAGGTTTTCCAGTTAGCTCACTAGGCCCTACATGCAATGCACTTCATGAATTCACCTAGTGGCACCCATGCGTCGAATAACCGATAAGACTTCCCCTCTTAATAGTTCGGCTATCGACCCTAAACCACTCACACCCTCTATGGTGTCTTGAGTGTAAAACAAAATGGCCCTATGGTTATACCTTTGCCTTGAGCCCATTTTGTTTCTCCAAATGATATGATCCACTTCATATCATCACATGACCATCTCGATCCATCGACCTTGACTTCACTTGCTCTTCACCGTTGCATCGGTCCGTCGGCGCCAAGTCTTGCTCAAGCTTCACCATCGCATGGTCCTTCGCTTCGAAGCCTCGACTTGCCCTTCACCTTCACAACCGGTCCATCGAGCCAAGCCTCATCTTGGTCTTCACCATCTTGGTCATATGAGTCAATGTCATGTCTCATATTCAATGACCACCTTTATCTAAATCATCCACTTAGATACAAAGGTTAGTCCTAGGTTTCATCAATTAGCCAAAACCAAACTAGGGACTTTCAATCTCCCCCTTTTTGGTAATTGATGACAACCCTCACAAAGATGATTTTGATAATAAAAGTTTTGAACTTGTCATACTTGTCCAATCATTTTGCTCATAAGTAAAGTTTGGACAATTATCACAAGCTCGGTTTTGGTAGCCTTAGCTCCCCCTACATATGTGCATAGAGTTTGGATTGAAAGCTTTGCACATATGCATGGATAGAAGTGTTGGGAGAGTAATTCTACCAAAATGATGCTAAGGTGTAAGAAATGGACCTTTGAAGCGTGATACCAATCGGAGTTGCCTTTTACACCATCCTTAGCATCATGAAGTAACTAGACAACCAACAAAAACTCAAGAACCCCGTGAGATCAACATTATATGAAAAAGGTTCTTGGACCACTTGTAAAAACTTTAGGCAAGTCTAGATACCACATGTAAAACTATTCCTATGCATGCTAGTAGATCATTTCATCATCATCCAAGTTCTATACTAGCATTGCACCACACAAGCATGTATATTGAATTTAAATACATATGCAATGAGCAAGTCATATGAAAATGCACAAACAAATGCAACAACTTAGTTTATGAGCTTGCTCCCCCTACTTGTGTGCATCAAAAATTTTATTTACCCCTTTATCATGTTGAATCATCTTTTTCTCTCCCCCTTTGTCAACAACTTACCCAAAAATGGGATCAAATTGTGGAGAGAAGAAAAATGTTCAATGGAGTAGGTTAAGTTTATCAAATTGGTTCAACCTAGAACACTTGCCAAAGATATTTAACTCGATTTGTACCAAAGACAAGCTTCTTCACACCTCATAATAAGGGTTATCTTGCCTATGTTGAATTAAACACTCATAGCAAATCTTCTAGATTCAACACTAGGTTTGCAAGCTCACAAACATGTCATATGCCACCACTAGATCAAATCAAACATAGAGGCAATAGTGGTAACATATATCCATCAAATTCATTTGATTTAACATGAATGCCCATTTATACCACTTATTATGTCTACATGCTCTAGCAAGTCCTTAGCATAGAATGAATGACATGTCAATCAACTTTACCTTGCAATGTTGAAGGAGAGGCATGTCAATAAGTGAGTGGGGTGCATTCAACTCATGTTTGAGAAATCAAGAATGTTCAATTCATTCCTTAGCTTGCAAAACCTCTTTTCATCAAGTGGCTTAGTGAGAATATCGGCAAGTTGATCATCGGTGCCAACACTCTCAACGGCAATATCTCCCTTTTGTTGATGATCTCTAATGAAATGATGTCTTATGTCAATATGCTTTGTTCTTCCATGTTGAACCGGATTTTGTATCATCTTGATTGCACTCTCATTATCACATAGCAATGGCACATTCTTGAAGTTGAGGCCATAATCCTTCAAAGTTGATTTCATCCATAGCAATTGTGCACAACAACTCCCCGCACTCACATATTCGGCTTCGGCGGTAGAGATTGCCACACTATTTTGTTTCTTTGAGGACCATGACACAAGTGATCTTCCAAGTAATTGACATGTGCCACTTGTGCTCTTTCTATTGATCTTGCAACCCCCATAGTCGGAGTCCGAATATCCAATCAATTCAAACTTTGACCCCTTAGGATACCATAGTCCAACATCTCTTGTTTGCTTTAAGTACCTCAATATTCTCTTTGCGGCCGTGAGATGACTCTCTCTAGGTGAGGCTTGATATCTAGCACACATGCAAACACTAAACATGACATCCGGCCTTGATGCGGTGACATAGAGTAGACTTCCAATTAAAGACCGATATTCCTTTTGATTCACTATTTTGCCATCAAGATCACTATCCAAACTTCCATTTGTACCCATTGGAGTTGAAATTGGCTTTGCATCTTGCATTCCAAACTTCTTCAACATGTCCCTTATGTATTTCCCTTGACTCACAAATGTCCCATTCTTCAATTGCTTTACTTGGAGACCAAGGAAGTAGCTAAGTTCACCAATCATAGACATTTCAAACTCTTTGGCCATCATAGCACCAAATTCTTCACAATAAGCTTGATCGGTTGATCCAAAAATGATGTCATCAACATATATTTGCACTATGAATAGATTATTTCCAATCTTCTTGGTGAATAGAGTTGTATCAACCTTGCCCATCTTGAATCCCTTAGAGAGAAGGAAATCCCTTAGCCTCTCATACCATGCTCTAGGTGCTTGCTTTAAGCCATATAAAGCCTTCTTCAACTTGTACACATGGTTGGGTTTCTTGTCATCTTCAAAACCGGGCGGTTGCTCAACAAAGACTAACTCATTGATAATCCCATTGAGAAATGCACTTTTGACATCCATTTGATATAGTTTGATGTTGTGTGCACAGGCATAAGCCAATAGAATCCTTATTGCCTCCAATCTTGCCACGGGAGCATATGTTTCATCATAGTCAAGACCTTCAACTTGAGTGTAACCTTGTGCAACTAGTCTTGCTTTGTTTCTCACTACAATGCCATCTTGATCTTGCTTGTTTTTGAACACCCACTTGGTTCCAATCACATTGTAGTCATTTGGCCTTTCTACCAACTCCCAAACATCATTTCTTGTGAAATTGTTAAGCTCTTCTTGCATAGCCATGATCCAATCGGCATCCCTCAAAGCTTCATCTATCCTCTTTGGTTCTATGGTTGACACAAATGATGCATGCTCACAAAACATAGCCAATCTTGATCTTGTTTGCACACCACTTCTAATATCACCAATAACACTATCAATGGGGTGATCTCTTGCAACATGTTGTGGTTGGAGTACTTGCACTTGATTGCTTGAGCTTGGTTGATCACTTGATGTATCTTGATGAGAAGAACTAGCACCATGATCTTGCACTTGAGAGTCACTAACTTGCTTGAATGGTGAATTGAGCACTTGATCTTTATCATCATCTTGAATATCAATTACTTGCTTTGCTCTAATGTCCCCAATGTCCATGTTCTTCATTGCTTCCACTAATAGAGTTCCACCAATATCATCTAGATTTTCTTCTTCATCTTGTGACCCATTGGTTTCATCAAATTGCACATCATGGACTTCTTCTAGAATGCCACTTGAATTATTCCAAACTCTATAGGCTTTACTTGTAGTTGAATAACCAAGTAGGAACCCCTCATCACATCTCTTGTCAAACTTCCCCAATCTAGTGCCCTTCTTCAAGATATAGCATTTGCAACCAAATACTCTAAAGTAAGAAATATTGGGCTTTCTTCCATGAAGTAGCTCATATGGGGTCTTCTCTAGTAATGGATGACAATATAGTCTATTGATGTAGTAGCAAGCGGTATTGATTGCTTCATCCCAAAAAGATTGACTCACATTGTACTCATGAAGCATTGATCTAGCCATATCAAGTAATGTTCTATTCTTCCTTTCAACTAGGTGAAAGTCCTATGTTTGGTGTTGGTAATTAGTGACAATACCTAAGTACTAATCCTATGCTTAAGTTGTATGTAGCATATGAGGATTAGTACATTCCAAGGTTGGTGGCAAGATGGACATGGTGATCATGATGGCCACACTTGGATTTGGACGCGACCCTACGTGATCAAGGCAAAGGTATATGCTTAAGGGTTGTGTTTTAGTAACCAAGACACCTAGTGGGTGTGGTTACATTATAGGATAGATAGCCGTACTATAAAGAGGGGAATGACGCGGCTATTGAACTCCTAAGTGCCTCTAGATGTGCATTTCATGATCATATGCATTTGGATAGAACTAATAACGCCTCGAAAAATGATTGTGAAAATGCTAACACACATGCACATGACATGATCACTTGGTGGTGTTAGCACGTTTGCGACGGCGTTGGAGTTTAAGCGGTAGAGAGGGTTTGGGTTCCTCTCCCTCCCGCCGAGCGTGCGAGCGCGGGATTCAGGCGATTTCGGGGAAATGAAATGCCTATTTTCTACTACGCCGGAAGTCGGAAATCAAACGGAAATCAAACGGAAGCGAACGGAGGTCACAGTGGTGACCGGACGCAGCACCGGACGCTGCACCGGACGCTGCACCGGACGCGGTCACTGTGCGACCGGCGCGTCCGGTCAGTGTCCAGTGACTGCGCTTGTTTCGGTTGCTCGATCGGACGCGAGGCGCGTCCGGTCACAGGCCACCGGACGCGTCCGGTCGTCCAGGGAGCTTACTGGACTCCCACCGGACGCGGTCACTGTGGCGTCCGGTCGGTTCACCAGCGCGTCCGGTCGTTGGTTCGTTTTGCGCGACTCGGTGTTGACCGGCGCGTCCGGTGAGTCATGGGACCGGCGCGTCCGGTGGTGACCAGCGCGTCCGGTCGTTGCGACCGGCGCGTCCGGTCAGTGTTTCAAATTTTAGCCGTTGCGGCACCGGCGCGTCCGGTCAGTTGGACCAGTGCGTCCGGTGAGCGCGACTGCTGCTGATTTCAGTTTCTAACGGCTATATTCGAAGGGGTACGTCTATATATACTCGTTGGCCGGCTCAAGGCTCTCTCTCTTGCACATTTGACATACTTGTGAGCACTTTGAGCTAAGCAACTCCCCTCCCACTCATCTCTCTTGCTTGTTTGCATATTCGAAGTGAGATTGAGTGATCCAAGTGCATTTGCATTGTGAGATAGCATCTAGTTGGCACTTGGTGGTTGATTTGCTGCGGGATTCTTGTTTCTCTTGGTGGTTGCCGCCACCTAGACGGCTTGGAGCAGCTTGGAGGCGTTAGCAAGAGTTGGTGATTGTTCTTGGCCACCTCCGGTGTTTGTGAGGTGTTTGTGCCTACCTCGGCGGAGCGCCAAAGGCAACATTAGTGGATTGCTCGTGTCATTTGCAACCTTTTGCCATTTGGTAGGTTCTTGTGGCGCCTTTTGAGAGGCTCGGTGTGAGACCGATTAGCCACCGAACCACGTGGTGAAGAGGGACACAACGGGGACTAGCGTGCCGGCAAGCACGTGAACCTCGGGATAAATCTTCGTGTCATCACTTTCATATTGTGATTGATTGATCCCGGTGTTCGGTTATCTTGCTATTCATTGTTAATCATATTGGTTGGCTCAATACTTTGCCCCTCGGTGATACCCTCCTAACCCTCACTTGTATTACTTTCTTAGTTATCTTTGCTAGCTAGTTAGCTTTGCTAGAGTAGCTCTTTTGTGTAGCTTGCTAGTTGTAGTTGTAGTTACCTTCTCGGTTTAACTTGTGCGGTTGAGTGCCCATATACTAGAATTGTGAATTGGATAGGTGGCTTGCAAACACCCCGTAGGCTAAGCAAAACTCGCATCTCGCTATTTGTTATATTGATAAACTTGTTTAGCTTGTCTTTGTAGAAAGTTTTAAAAGGCTATTCACCCCCCCTCTAGCCATCTAGACCTTTCACTAGGCCATTTGATTGTGGAGTGTACTTGGCCGAGAATTGATGTCCAATACCATAATGATCACAAAGTTCTTCAATTCTTGTATTCTTGAACTCACTTCCATTGTCACTTCTCACTTTCTTGATTCTAATCTCAAACTACCGTGCCATTGATGACAAAGTATTTGAGCAAATTAAAGATCTTGAGAAGGCAAATGAGCTTTGGATAAGGCTTGAAGAAACATATGAAGGCACTTCAACGGTAAAGAGTGCCAAGCTATATATGCTCAAGGACAAGTTCTCCACTTTCAAGATGAAGGATGATGAATCCATCCCGGAGATGTTCTATAGGCTCCAAGTCATTGTCAATGATCTCAAGGGGCTTGGAGAGAAGGTTGAGGACAAGGGCTTCTCACACAAGTTCTTGATGTGCTTACCCAAGAAGTTTGCCACCTTGAGAAGAATGATCTTTAGAGAGGGATTGGACAAGGTCAAACCAACCGATGTGCTTGGAGATATAATGACCGATGCCCAATACAATGATGATGAAGATGAGGTAGAAGAGAAGAAGGAGACCAAGGTCAAGCAAGAGAAGGCCATTGCATTCAAGGCTTCATCTTCTAAGGGCAAGAGCAAGGTGGAGAGTGATGATGATGATCCATTCGATGATGAGACCATGGCCCTCCTAGTGCACAAGATGGGAAGGTTCATGAAGAAGAAAGGATATGGGGCAAGGAAGAGAAGGGACTTCATGAAGGCAAAGGAGGTGCTTTGCTACAATTGCAATAGCCCCGATCATGTAGTGGCAAAGTGCCCCTATGAAGACAAAAGATATCATGATGGGGAGTTGAAGTTGAAGAAAAACAAGAAGGACAAGAAGGAGAAGAAAGAAAAGAAGAGCTTCACTATCAACAAGAAGAAGAAAGGTGGTGGCTATGTGGTCACTTGGGATAGTGATAACTCCGATAGTGATGATGATAGCTCTAGTGATGATGAGAGGACCACTCGGCGAGCCATTGCAAGCATCGCCCTCTCCAACAAGTCATCCATCTTCGACACTACATCGACATGCCTTATGGCCAAGCCTACCAAGGTAAAATATGATGATAGTGATGATGATTCTTGTGCTAGTGATGATTGTAGGAGTGATGATGAGGAGGATGAGGACTACTCCAAGGATGATCTATTAGGCATAATAGATCAAATGAGCAAAGGCTACAAGAGGACCACCAAGAAATACAAAATCTTGGAACAAGAGCTCAGTGCCAAGAGCAATGAAAATGATGCCTTGATGGAGGAGCTTGTTGCTCTCAAAAAGAGTAAGGAGTGCAAAGGAATTGAACAAGAGCTCAAAGCTCTTAGGAAATCCTTTGATGAGCTAGAGGCCTCTCGTGAGTGTCTAAAGGAAGACCACGAGGACCTTGAAGTTGCTCACACTAGGCTTAAGGAAGCCCACTCCACTCTACTTGAGCTCATCAAGGAAAAGGATCTCAAGTTGGAGAAGCTCATGAAGGAAGCTAAGGAGGAGCAAGTGATTGTCACTTGTGATATTGGACTAACATGTGATATTATTGATGATTCTTTATTTGTTAGTCCTACTAATGCTTCATGTAGCTCATCATCATCCACCACAACCAACTCTATCTCTACTACTAGTGATTCATCACTTGCGGTTGAGAATGAGACTCTCAAGAGAGAGGTGGATGATCTCACCCGCGCATTAGGCAATGCCTATGGTGGGGATGCCCGCTTGCTAAAATGCTTGGGTAGCCAAAGGTTCTCTCTTAACAAAGAGGGTTTGGGCTATACTCCCAAGAAGGGCAAGGCGGCCTTTGCTACTCCAAAGTCTCGCTTTGTGAAGAGCAATGGTCGTTATTGCAATAGATGTAAGCAAGTTGGATATCTAGAGATTAATTGTAATAAAATGAACAAGAACAACAACAAGTTTCATGCTAAAATGGATTACATTCCTTTTGATTCTTGTTATGTGCTTACCAAGGGTGAGAAAGGTGTGCATGCTAGGTTTGTTGGTACACCAATTGTGGGTCCAAAGAAGAAGGCCATTTGGGTACCAAAGAGCTTAGTTACTAACCTCCAAGGACCCAAACAAGTATGGGTACCTAAGAAACATTAATTTATTTTGTAGGTAAATTACAAGGCCGGAGGAAGGCATTGGGTGCTTGATAGTGGGTGCTCTCAACATATGACCGGTGATTCAAGAATGTTCAACTCTCTCAAATCAAATGATAGTGGCATTGATAGTATCACATTTGGTGACAATAGCAAGGGTGATGTGAAGGCTCTTGGAAGGATTGCAATCTCAAATGATCATAGCATTTCCAATGTGCTCTTAGTTGAAAAGTTGAACTTCAATCTTCTCTCGGTTGCTCAATTGTGTGATCTCGGTTTCAAGTGCATATTTGGTGTTGATGATGTGGAGATAATTAGTGTTGATGGCTCTAATTTGATCTTCAAAGGCTTTAGATATGAGAATCTATACTTGGTTGATTTCAATGCTAGTGACACTCAACTCTCAACATGCTTGCTCACCAAATCAAGTATGGGTTGGTTATGGCATAGAAGACTTGGTCATGTTGGCATGAAGCAATTGAACAAGTTAGTGAAGCATGACTTAGTTAGAGGCTTGAAGGATGTCACATTTGAGAAAGATAAGCTATGTAGTGCATGTCAAGCCGGAAAGCAAGTAGGCAACACTCATCCATTGAAAAGCATCATGAGTACTTCCAAGGCTTTTGAGTTGTTGCACATGGATCTATTTGGACCAACTACATACACAAGCATTGGTGGCAACAAGTATGGGTTTGTGATTGTGGATGATTTCACTAGATATACATGGGTATTCTTTCTTGTGGACAAGAGTGATGTATTTGACATATTCAAGAAGTTCATCAAGAGAGTGCAAAATGAGTTTGAGACCACAATCAAGAAAGTGAGAAGTGATAATGGAAGTGAGTTTAGAAACACAAGAGTTGATGAGCTATGTGAGGAACTTGGAATCAAACATCAATTCTCGGCCAAGTATACACCTCAATCTAATGGCTTAGTTGAGAGGAAAAATAGAACCCTAATTGATATGGCAAGATCAATGTTGAATGAGTATAATGTGAGTCATTCTTTTTGGGCCGAAGCAATCAACACAGCTTGCTTCTATAGCAACCGCCTCTATTGCCACAAGTTTCTAGAGAAGACACCATATGAGATCTTAAATGGAAGAAAGCCCAACATTGCATACTTTCGGGTATTTGGTTGCAAATGCTACATCTTGAAGAAGGGCACTAGATTGAGCAAGTTTGAGAAGAAATGTGATGAAGGATTCTTACTTGGTTACTCCACTACTAGCAAAGCTTATAGAGTTTGGAATTTGGCTAGTGGCTTACTTGAGGAAGTTCATGATGTTGAGTTTGATGAAACAAATGGATCTCAAGATGAGGAAAATAACTTAGATGATGTGAGAGGAACTCAATTGACCAATGCTATGAAAGAAATGGATATTGGTGATATTAGGCCAAAGCAAGTGATTGATGTGGATGACAACAAAGATCAAGTGCTCCAAAGTCCAATTACACAAGCTAGTGGGTCTCTAATGCAAAATCAAGCTAGTACATCATCTCAAGTGCAACAAGATCAACAAGTGGCTAGTTCATCATCTCCAACTCATGATCAACATCAACATCCAAGCAATCAAGTCCAAGTGCTTCAACCAACTAACATTGCTAGAGACCATCCATTAGATTCCATCATTGGTGACATACAAAGGGGAATTCAAACTAGATCAAGATTGGCATCATTTTGTGCTCACTCTTCTTTTGTGTCAATGGAAGAACCCAAAGACATTGATAAAGCATTGAGAGATCCGGATTGGGTAAATGCAATGCATGAAGAGCTCAACAACTTTAAGAGAAATGAAGTATGGGAACTAGTTGAGAGGCCTAAGAATCATAATGTCATTGGAACAAGATGGGTCTTTCGCAACAAGCAAGATCAAGATGGGATAGTAGTAAGGAACAAAGCAAGACTAGTGGCTCAAGGTTACACACAAATAGAGGGTCTTGACTTTGGTGAAACTTATGCCCCGGTTGCAAGATTGGAAGCAATTAGGATCTTACTTGCCTATGCTTGTGCTCATAATATCAAGCTATATCAAATGGATGTGAAGAGTGCATTTCTCAACGGGTACATTCAAGAGGAGGTGTATGTGGAGCAACCTCCCGGTTTTGAAGATGACAAGAAACCCAACCATGTATACAAGTTAAGGAAAGCTTTGTATGGATTGAAGCAAGCACCTAGAGCATGGTATGAAAGATTGAGGGACTTCTTGCTAACCAAAGGATTTGTCATGGGCAAAGTTGATACAACACTATTCACCAAGAAGATTGGGAAAGACTTGTTTGTATTGCAAATATATGTTGATGATATCATCTTCGGTTCAACCAATCAAGATTATTGTGATGAGTTTGGGAAAATGATGGCAAAGGAATTTGAAATGTCAATGATCGGTGAACTTAGTTTCTTTCTTGGACTTCAAATCAAGCAAATGAAGGAAGGAACATTTGTGAGCCAAACCAAGTACATCAAAGATATGCTCAAAAAGTTTGGCATGGAAGATGCAAAGGGCATTACAACCCCAATGGGCACTAGTGGAAGTTTGGATAGTGACAAGAGTGGCAACATGGTGGATCAAAAGCAATATAGATCAATGATTGGTAGCCTACTCTATGTGACGGCGTCAAGACCCGATGTGATGTTTAGTGTATGCATGTGTGCAAGATTTCAAGCCTCACCAAGAGAAAGTCATTTGAAGGCAACAAAGAGAATATTGAGGTACTTAAAGCATACACAAGATGTTGGATTGTGGTATCCCAAAGGTGCAAGCTTTGAGCTAGTTGGATATTCGGACTCCGACTATGCCGGTGACAAAGTGGAGAGAAAGAGCACTTCCGGGACTTGTCAATTGTTGGGAAGATCACTTGTCTCATGGTCATCCAAGAAGCAAAATAGTATTGCACTATCTACCGCCGAAGCCGAATACATCGCCGCGGGTAGTTGTTGCGCACAAATCTTGTGGATGAAGGCAACATTGAAGAATTTTGGAATCAATTTCAAGAATGTGCCATTGCTATGTGACAATGAAAATGCCGTGAAGCTAACCAACAATCCGGTTCAACATCAAAGAACAAAGCATATTGATGTTCGTCATCATTTCATTAGAGATCATCAACAAAAGGGTGACATTGCTATTGAGAGTGTGGGCACCGAAGATCAATTAGCCGATCTATTCACCAAGCCACTTGATGAGAAGAGATTTCACAAGCTAAAGAATGAGTTGAACATACTTGACTTCTCCAACATGAGTTGATGCATCCCAATGTTATGACATGCCTCTCCTTCGAGCCCCAAGGTACAATTGGTTGACATGTCATACATTCTATGCTAAGGACTTGTTTAGTGCATCTAGTCATGATCTACATGTTCTAGGCTCCTTCATGAAAATCAAATGAATTTGAAGTTTATATGGTGCCACTATTGTTTCCATGACATGTATGATCTAGTGGTAGCATATAACTTGTTTGCGAGCTTGTGATCCTAAGTGTTTAATCTAGATCACTTGTCTAAATATTTGCTTCAACATGGTGCATGATAACCCTTCTAGTGAGGTGTGAAGAAGCTTGCCCTTGGATCAAACCGAAGCATTTTATTTATGCAAGCAATCTAGGTTGATCCACAAACTTGATCCTCACCCCATAATTCAACATGATAATCTATCTAAAATTGGTCCCTTGTGGTCATTGGTGCCAAAGGGGGAGAAAAAGTTGTTCACAAAGATAGCACTCAAAGGGGGAGAAGCACAAAGGGGGAGAAAATGTTGCTTACAAAGATAGATTATAAAGGGAGAGAAAACCTAAAGGGGAGAATTGGTAAAAGAAGGGGATCAACTAAAATTTTGAGCACACAAGTAGGGGGAGCAAGCTCTTAAACATGAATGTTGCATTTCTTTGTGCACTTCATATGTATGATGCATAGTTATGCATTTCTTTTTCTCCGATACATTGCTTGAATGGTGTTTTGCTAGTATACAATTGAATGGTGTATTGAAGTACTAGCATGAATAGGAAGTAGGTAGATTTTTCTTGCTTCATATCTTTCTAAGTGGTACTAGAACCTTGCTTATAATGTTGATCTCACGAGGTTTCTAGTTATGTTTGTGCTTTTTCAAGTGATATCTAACTACACAAGGTGCTAAGATGGTGTTTATCGCTACTCCGATGGTATCACGCTTCAAAGGTCTATAATCTAAAACACTTAGCACCTATTGGTAGTCAATGCTCCTAATCTTTCCTATCTAACATGTATGCTTCCAAAATCCAAACATATAGCATACATGTAGGGGGAGCCATTGCTATCAATTTGAATTCATGATCACTTGTCCATAATTCTTACACATGGTAATATACTTGGACAATGTGACATGGGTTTAATCAAAATTTTATCATGATATCTTTGTGAAAGGGTTGTCACCAATTACCAACAAGGGGGAGATTGAAAGTCCTATGTTTGGTGTTGGTAATTAGTGACAATACCTAAGTACTAATCCTATGCTTAAGTTGTATGTAGCATATGAGGATTAGTACATTCCAAGGTTGGTGGCAAGATGGACATGGTGATCATGATGGCCACACTTGGATTTGGACGCGACCCTACGTGATCAAGGCAAAGGTATATGCTTAAGGGTTGTGTTTTAGTAACCAAGACACCTAGTGGGTGTGGTTACATTATAGGATAGATAGCCGTACTATAAAGAGGGGAATGACGCGGCTATTGAACTCCTAAGTGCCTCTAGATGTGCATTTCATGATCATATGCATTTGGATAGAACTAATAACGCCTCGAAAAATGATTGTGAAAATGCTAACACACATGCACATGACATGATCACTTGGTGGTGTTAGCACGTTTGCGACGGCGTTGGAGTTTAAGCGGTAGAGAGGGTTTGGGTTCCTCTCCCTCCCGCCGAGCGTGCG
Source organism: Saccharum hybrid cultivar R570 (assembly GCA_038087645.1). Taxonomy (NCBI): domain Eukaryota; kingdom Viridiplantae; phylum Streptophyta; class Magnoliopsida; order Poales; family Poaceae; genus Saccharum; species Saccharum hybrid cultivar. Next base: position 10,319,087 of record JAQSUU010000112.1, on the reverse strand, counting down.
AGCGCGGGATTCAGGCGATTTCGGGGAAATGAAATGCCTATTTTCTACTACGCCGGAAGTCGGAAATCAAACGGAAATCAAACGGAAGCGAACGGAGGTCACAGTGGTGACCGGACGCAGCACCGGACGCTGCACCGGACGCTGCACCGGACGCGGTCACTGTGCGACCGGCGCGTCCGGTCAGTGTCCAGTGACTGCGCTTGTTTCGGTTGCTCGATCGGACGCGAGGCGCGTCCGGTCACAGGCCACCGGACGCGTCCGGTCGTCCAGGGAGCTTACTGGACTCCCACCGGACGCGGTCACTGTGGCGTCCGGTCGGTTCACCAGCGCGTCCGGTCGTTGGTTCGTTTTGCGCGACTCGGTGTTGACCGGCGCGTCCGGTGAGTCACGGGACCGGCGCGTCCGGTGGTGACCAGCGCGTCCGGTCGTTGCGACCGGCGCGTCCGGTCAGTGTTTCGAATTTTAGCCGTTGCGGCACCGGCGCGTCCGGTCAGTTGGACCAGCGCGTCCGGTGAGCGCGACTGCTGCTGATTTCAGTTTCTAACGGCTATATTCGAAGGGGTACGTCTATATATACTCGTTGGCCGGCTCAAGGCTCTCTCTCTTGCACATTTGACATACTTGTGAGCACTTTGAGCTAAGCAACTCCCCTCCCACTCATCTCTCTTGCTTGTTTGCATATTCGAAGTGAGATTGAGTGATCCAAGTGCATTTGCATTGTGAGATAGCATCTAGTTGGCACTTGGTGGTTGATTTGCTGCGGGATTCTTGTTTCTCTTGGTGGTTGCCGCCACCTAGACGGCTTGGAGCAGCTTGGAGGCGTTGGCAAGAGTTGGTGATTGTTCTTGGCCACCTCCGGTGTTTGTGAGGTGTTTGTGCCTACCTCGGCGGAGCGCCAAAGGCAACATTAGTGGATTGCTCGTGTCATTTGCAACCTTTTGCCATTTGGTAGGTTCTTGTGGCGCCTTTTGAGAGGCTCGGTGTGAGACCGATTAGCCACCGAACCACGTGGTGAAGAGGGACACAACGGGGACTAGCGTGCCGGCAAGCACGTGAACCTCGGGATAAATCTTCGTGTCATCACTTTCATATTGTGATTGATTGATCCCGGTGTTCGGTTATCTTGCTATTCATTGTTAATCATATTGGTTGGCTCAATACTTTGCCCCTCGGTGATACCCTCCTAACCCTCACTTGTATTACTTTCTTAGTTATCTTTGCTAGCTAGTTAGCTTTGCTAGAGTAGCTCTTTTGTGTAGCTTGCTAGTTGTAGTTGTAGTTACCTTCTCGGTTTAACTTGTGCGGTTGAGTGCCCATATACTAGAATTGTGAATTGGATAGGTGGCTTGCAAACACCCCGTAGGCTAAGCAAAACTCGCATCTCGCTATTTGTTATATTGATAAACTTGTTTAGCTTGTCTTTGTAGAAAGTTTTAAAAGGCTATTCACCCCCCTCTAGCCATCTAGACCTTTCACTAGGCCATTTGATTGTGGAGTGTACTTGGCCGAGAATTGATGTCCAATACCATAATGATCACAAAGTTCTTCAATTCTTGTATTCTTGAACTCACTTCCATTGTCACTTCTCACTTTCTTGATTCTAATCTCAAACTCATTGTGAACTCTAGTGAGAAATGTTTTGAAGGTGTCAAACACTTCACTTTTGTCACTAAGAAAGAATACCCATGTGAATCTTGTGAAGTCATCCACTATGACAAAGCCATACTTGTTGCCGCCTATGCTTGTATATGTTGTTGGTCCAAATAGATCCATGTGCATCAACTCAAATGCTTTGCATGTGCTCATTGTACTCTTCTTTGGATGTGAGCTTCCAACTTGCTTCCCGGCTTGACATGCACTACAAAGCTTATTCTTCTCAAATTCAACATCTTTCAAACCATTGACAAGATTGTGAGTTGTAAGCTTCTTCAATTGTTTCATGCCAACATGACTGAAAGCATCTAGGCCCCAAGGTTTGGTTTCGGTAATTAATGACAACACTTTATTACCATGACTAACGTGTGTTTTGCAGAAACATTGGTAAGTTAGGTCATGGAGGTGATAACTGCTTTGAGCACTGTGGCTTCGTGTCCCTTGATGGAAATCGTTTCGGTTTTCAAAAGAGTGACGTCAAGATTAAGGACGGTTAGTTCCGGATGACGAAGTGTTGAGACACATTCGGAATAGTCGTTAGGATCTTCGTTTTTCTCTTTTGGCCGTACTATAAAGGGGGGCATGAATGGGTAGCTTGACCTAGGCAAGTCCTATGTTTAGGTGTGGTGCACACTTGTTAAACTTGGCGCTAGGCAACCCTAGATTAGCTTAAGGTTCAGTTAGAAGCAACTTGGTTGAAGTTGCGACGCGTTTCGGGCTGTTTTCTAGGCACCGGACGCGGTCTTCGGGAACACCGGACGCGTCCGGTGTGTACGTTACCGCGACTAGGTTTTGGCCTTGACCACCGGACGCGGTCCTCGCGAGGACCAGACGCGGTGGTCAGTGGCTGACACGTGTCACTCAGGGAGAACGCCCGTCGGACGCGACCTGGACTTGATCGGCGAGTCCGGTGCGAGTCCAGTAAGGTCCAGAGAGGACCGGACGCGTCCGGTCTTCAGGCATCGGACGCGGCCTCGCGTCCGGTGTAAGTCCAGTAAGCACCCTTGCACGTCGGACGCGTCCGGTGAGTGGCACCAGCGCGTCCGGTAATTCGGTTTCAAAATCGCGTTTTGACCGTTACGGGGGACCGGCGCGTCCGGTGCGTTGCACCGGCGCGTCCGGTGACCCCGTGTCAGAAAGTAACGGTTCGTTTTCTTTGAGGGGTGTATAAATACAACCCCTCCACCTCTTTTAGAGGTCTCTTGCTCATTCAAACATCTGAGAAAACCCTTTAGAGTGCAAGGGAGTGCAAGAGCTCTAGTGAGGATAGAGATTTGAGAATCAAAGTTTGTGATTCCTCACTAGTGATTCGAGAGTAGCAAGTGTGCATCCACCTTCTCATTTGGGCTCGTTGTGGTCAAGTGAGAGTTCTAGCTTGTTACTCTTGGTGATCGCCATCACCTAGACGGCTTGGTGGTGATTGGCAGTTTGGTGATCATCCGGCGGAGCTTGTGGATGACCCAACTCAAGTTGTGAGCGGTTTTGGGTGATTCGCCGCGACGGAGTGTCGAAGAATCAACCCGTAGAGAGCACTTGATCCTTGCGCGGATCAAGGGGGAGCGACACCCTTGCGCGGGTGCTCCAACGAGGACTAGTGGGGAGTGGCGACTCTCCGATACCTCAGAAAAACGTCGCCGTGTTCCTTGCCCCTTTACATTCAAGCAATTACTTTCTCGTATTTACTTTCATTGCTTGTTTTACATTCCTAGAATTGCCATGCTAGACTAGGATTGGAAACTAGGGTGCAAAACTTTTTAACGGTAGACTCTCTAGGAACACAAGTAGGCACTAGGGGTGAATTCCGGCTTGTAGGATTTAATTCTTGCAATTAATTTTTAGAAAAGCCCAATTCACCCCCCCTCTTGGGCATCTTGATCCTTTCAATGACCAAGCCTTCTATGCCAAAGCCAACCCATGCTCGATTTGGAGACTAAGCAAGTTGTCAAAGAAGTTTCTCTAGCATTGAAGTCAACTAGGTAGAGATTCTCATATCTAAAGCCTTTGAATGCCACATTTGAACCATCCACACTAATAACTTCCACATCATCAACCCCAAAGATGCATTTGTAGCCTAGATCACATATTTGTGCCACGGATAGAAGATTGAAATCCAAGCTTTCAACTAGTAACACATTGGAGATACTCATGTCATTTGATATTGCAATCTTGCCCAAGCCAATAACCTTGCCTTTCTTGTTATTGCCAAATGTGATAGAATCAACACCACTAACATTGTCATTGATTGAGTTAAACATTCTTGATGTACCGGTCATGTGTTGAGTGCACCCACTATCAATAATCCAATGCCTTCCTCCGGCTTTGTAATTGACCTACAAGCAAATCAATGAAGTTTAGGTACCCATTTTTGCTTGGGTCCTTGTAGGTTAGTAACTAAGCTCTTTGGTACCCAAATAGCCTTCTTCTTTGGGCCCACAATTGGTGTACCAACAAACTTAGCTTGCACACCCTTCACACCCTTGGTAAGCACATAGCAAGAATCAAAAGGTATAGCATTAACAAGGTTCTTGCTTTGGTTCCTTTTATTGCAATTATGCTCTAGGTGCCCAACTTGCTTGCATCTATTGCAAAACCGACCATTGCCCTTCACAAAGCTAGGCTTTGGAGTTGCAAAGGCCGACTTGCCTTTCTTGGGGATGTAGCCCAATCCCTCTTTGTTAAGAGAGAACCTTTGGCTACCCAAGCACTTAAGCAAGCGGGCCTCTCCACCATAGGCCTTGCCTAGGGCGTGAGTGAGCTCATCCACCTCTCTCTTGAGAGTCTCATTCTCAACCATTAGTGAGGCATCACAAGTGAAACCATCACTAGTAGTGGAGGTAGAGTTAGTGGTGGTGGATGAAGAGCTACAAGAAGGGTTAGTATTTGACATGATGATAGGTTCATTAAAGGATTCATCAATTATATCACATGTAACACCTATATCACATGATACAACAACCTCCTTCTTTGCTTGTTGCTCAAGTAGCAATGAGTGAGCTTTTTCAAGCTTGGAATGAGCCTTATCAAGATCCTCATGGTCTTCCACTAGACTCTCATGAGTGGTCTTAAGCTCACTAAGAACTTTCTCAAGTATTGCTACTTTCATTGAAAGCTTCTTACACTCTTTGTCCTTGGCAATAGCTATGTCTCTAGTTTGTTGCATCAAGTCATATAGTTGTTCTTTAGTTGGTTCATCATCATCATTTTCATTATCATTATCATTATCACTATCATGAGCATATTCCATTTCACTCTCATCATCACTCTCATCATATAATACCTTAGCTTCTTTAGCCATGAAGCATGAAGAGGATGAATCAAATAGTGATGGCTTCTTGTTGATAGCAATGGAAGCAAAGGCCTTGTTGGATGATTCTTCTTCTTCTTCTTCATTATCTTCACTTTCCCAAGTGATCACATAGGCACCATTTTTGCCTTTCTTGAATGTCATCTTGGCCTCTCTTTTCTTCTTCTCAAACTTGCCCCTTTTGTTGTTCTTCTTCTTGTCATAGGGACATTCGGCTTGAAGATGTTCGGTGCTATCACAATTGAAGCACCTCCTTTGTTGCTCATTGCTCTTGAAATTGTCATTTCTCTTTTTGAAGCCTCTTCTTTTGATAAACATTTTGCCAATATTTTTGACAACTAGAGCAAGTGCCTCATCATCAACTTCCAATTCTTCATCTTCTTCATCGTCATCTTCTTCTTGAATTGAAGCTTTGCCCTTTGAGGAGGTGGCCTTGAATGCCACGGTCTTCTTCTTCTTTTCTTCCTCCTTCTCATCAACATCTTGATCATACTTGTCAAAGGTCAATACCTCTCCAAGCAAATCATTAGGCTTCATTGCTTCAAGCCCATCTCTTTGCAACATCATGATCAACATCTTGAATCTTCTAGGTAAGCTCAATAAGAACTTGTGACAAAAATCTTGATCTTGAGTCTTGTGCCCTAAGCTCTTGAGATCATTGACTATCACTTGCAATCTATGAAACATTTCAATGATTGTTTCATCATCCTTTTTCTTGAAGTTCTCAAACTCACTCTTGAGCCCATATAGCTTGGCACTCTTCACAACCTTAGTGCCCTCATATGTTTCACTCAACCTTGTCCACACTTCATTTGCCAAATCTAAATCCTTGATGCCCTCAAATACTTTTGTGTCAATACCATTGTAAAGTGTATTGAGAGCCATTCTATTGCATGTTCTATTTGCTCTATCTTCATCGGTGAGATGATCGGGATCAATGATAGCAAAATCATTCTCGGTGACTTGCAATACTCTCTCATGAATAGAACCAAGGTACATTGTCATCTTTCTCTTCCAATGAGCAAAAGAACTAACACCATCAAAGAACGGTGGCTTGCCCCCAACATGATTGAACACAATTTGAGCCATTTTTCACACCGAAGGATGTTAAGCCTTGAATAAAACGGTGACCACGGCTCCGATACCACTTGAAAGGTCCTAGATGGCTAGAGGGGGGGTGAATAGCCTATTAAAAATTCTACAAGTACCACTAAGCAAACTTGTTAGAATAACAAACGGCGTAAAGCGAGTTTTGCTTAGCCAAAGGTTGTGATGCAAGCCTCCTATCCACAAGTCTAGTAAATTAAGATCTCTAGTTCACACAAGAGCTATGTCACTAAGGTTACACTAGAGAACAAGCTAACACTACTAGCAAAGCTACTACTAGAGCTACACAAGATAAACTAGTGAATGTAAATGCAAGAGAGAGGATTGAGATTATTATACCGACGGTGAAGAGAAGATGTTGCCAATCACCAAGATGATATACAATCAATCAATATTGACAACAACACAAAATGAAGACCAATCACCGGGAGACAAGAGACACAATATTTGTTCACCCGGTGTTCACTTGTGCACCGACAAGCTACGTCACCGGTTGTGTCGACCAACACCTAGATGGTTTCCCGGTGTGACCCTCAAGTCACTTGCCCCTCAAGGCACGCCCCGCAAGGCACCGCAAGACACCACTCTCAAGTGAGGTAACTCAATGACACGCGCAATGTAATAGAGTTGCTTTTGGCACTCCACCGAGGAAAGCACAAGAACCTCTTACAATCAACCGGAGGTGGCCAAGAACAATCACCTTTTCTTGCCAACGCCTCCAACAATCTCCAAGCCGGCTAGGAGCGGTACTCTCCAAGAGTAACAAGAAATCCACCGGCTAAACCACCCACAAGTGCCACTAGATGCCCTCAAGCTATGCAATGCACTTTGGGATCACTCAATCTCACTTTTGATTTGCAATCAAGCAAGGGAGATGAGTGGGAGGAGTTGTTCTAGCTCAAAGGATGCACAAGTATGTTAGAAATGCCAAGAGACCTCCCCAAGGGCCGGCCAACAAGTATTTATAAGCATCCCATCCAAATAGAGCCGTTACAACTCCACTTGTCCGTTTTTCGCGGGACCACCGGACGCGCCGGTCGTAACAGACCGGACGCGCTCAACCGCGTCCGGTGTCCCTGCGACGTCCACGTGTTCTCCGAAATTCAAATTCGTCCGTTAGATCCTCCAACGGTCACTGCGCGCCAACGGTCACTCGAGCGACCGGACGCGCTGTTATGAACCACCGGACGCGCCGGTGCGCACAGCACCCGCGCCCGCGAAGACATCACCGGACGCGCTCCTCGCAACCACCGGACGCCACAGTACCCGCGTCCGGTGCGAGTCCAGTAAGCTCCCTGGACCACCGGACGCGTCCGACGGTGAGGGACCGGACGCGCACCGCGTCCGAAGACTTCGTGACTCGCTGTTCGCCAGACCGGACGCGCCGGTCCCGTGGGTCACCGGACGCGCTGGTGCCAAACCCTAGCTCGCGCGCCAGACCCTGACGCTGTACTGACCGGACGCGCCGGTCGAAACTGACCGCGTCCGGTGCAGCGTCCGGTGCAGCGTCCGGTGCACCTCTGTGACCGCGTTCGCCTCCGTTTCTTTTCCGACTTCCGGCGTAGTGGAAAATAGGCATTTCATTTCCCCGAAATCGCCTGAATCCCGCGCTCGCACGCTCGGCGGGAGGGAGAGTGGAACCCAAACCCCTCTCTTCCCGCAAATGACAGCGCGACCAACGCCACCTTTGCAAATGTGCCAACACCATCAAGTGTACATCTCCATGTGCTTGTGTGTTAGCTTTTTCTCAATCATTTTCAAAGGTTTTCCAGTTAGCTCACTAGGCCCTACATGCAATGCACTTCATGAATTCACCTAGTGGCACCCATGCGTCGAATAACCGATAAGACTTCCCCTCTTAATAGTTCGGCTATCGACCCTAAACCACTCACACCCTCTATGGTGTCTTGAGTGTAAAACAAAATGGCCCTATGGTTATACCTTTGCCTTGAGCCCATTTTGTTTCTCCAAATGATATGATCCACTTCATATCATCACATGACCATCTCGATCCATCGACCTTGACTTCACTTGCTCTTCACCGTTGCATCGGTCCGTCGGCGCCAAGTCTTGCTCAAGCTTCACCATCGCATGGTCCTTCGCTTCGAAGCCTCGACTTGCCCTTCACCTTCACAACCGGTCCATCGAGCCAAGCCTCATCTTGGTCTTCACCATCTTGGTCATATGAGTCAATGTCATGTCTCATATTCAATGACCACCTTTATCTAAATCATCCACTTAGATACAAAGGTTAGTCCTAGGTTTCATCAATTAGCCAAAACCAAACTAGGGACTTTCAACTGGGATAGTCCATAGTTATCTAGCGGAGAAGGTCCAATTTCAATTTATTGACTCCTATTTTTCAGGTTGCCGAGGCTTTGATACAAAAAGTTTTGGCACCGCCAACACAGAAGACAAAAGTTTGTTGAGGCGAAAGAGGTGTGCCTTCCTTCTGAGTAGTCGTGCTTGATCTCATTATTCCTGTTAATATTCATGGATACCAGTGCGTGCCAAATCTTTGAGGATTGGGGAATGATGATTTATGACGACATAAATGGTTCTTTAAAAAAAATCATTCAGGTATGCCAATTGGTTTATGTGGGCAGAAAGGTGAAAGGCTACCCTCTGAAAATAGCATGCCTAATGAATGGATTGCAGGTATCCACCTACAGCATGTATTGGAATTTGTTGCCTGGTTTCCATGTTTCAGATGGTATGCCGAGCAAAAAAAAAAGATTAGGTAGTCAATTACCAACTTGAAACAATCAAACCTTAATAAGTTAACAGATCATAACTATGAAAATTGTTGCTAAACTGCTGCGAAATTATTCATTTTTAGTATGGTTTTGTGTGATTAGGTTTGCTATTTTTTTAATAGAACCGGCTCTTCATTTCAATTAGATAACCTTTCTAGCACCTTCAATGCATACCTTTTGTATGAACTGATATTGTGTTTACTTGGCCTGGTTTAGAATTGTGATAGGGCCAAATATTATGACAGATCAGTTGATGTACATGCAATGGCAATGTGCCGACTGTTGACCATGGCTTGTGCATCATTTTTGATTCAGCTAGCTGGGATAGCAAGACCAAGTGCAGCTACCTCTGTTGTTTGTGACACTGGTAAAAAGAGTTGCAACTTGTGTGTTCTAATGTTTCTAAGGTTCTCTGGATTTCTCATAACTTCCTTAGAAATTTATTAAAGTAAATGAAAATCTATGTTACCCGCAATTTTCTCTGCATGGTTATGTTGTAGAAAAATATCAGGAAAAAAGTCAATTACGAGGTCGCACGAGGGATTGCAACACATGCACAAACATAGCTGTGTTTCAAAAAAAAAGGTAATGCTCTCAAATTTTATAGTTCAGCTGTCATGCACCGGTCACAGCATGATTCTACTACATCTATATTTTACCTTCTTCAATATGCCTTTTGATTTTTGAATCTTAAATTCTTAATTAGCTGGGTGATTTACCAACCAAAATGCTCTTTAATCAATCACTATATATCTCTAGGGCTTTCACCTGGCCTCATAGGCCGTGCACATCCTCGACGAGCGCCTGTGGATCTGGGCGCCACGATGGAGGGCACCGGCCACAAGGACGCTTCTTCCGCGGAGAATAGGATCGATGGGGAGAGGACTATGTCGTTGCCAAGGCAGCCGTGGAGGGGGGACTCGTCGCCGCCGGAAATGCGGGGATCTTTCGCCGCTCCCGCCGAGGACGCATCCATTGGTTTGCTTGTAGTAGGGTAATTCACAAGTTTCACTACCAAACATAAAGTTTTCCCGTTGCAATGGGCATTTCTTCCTGCCGACATAAAATATTATCTTAACCGTATCACAGAAAGGTCTATACAGTAGAGTTTGTGAGCCTGCGACGCCGCACTCTTCATGACTGTTAATTTCACAAACTTTGTTTTTTTTATTAAATGTCAGTTCAATATCTTATAGTATTGTTATCTTATCATGCGATCTATATGTTTTTAGTACAAAAGTTTAGTTGTCCCGTAGCAACGCACGGGCACGCTACCTAGTCAAGTATTAAAAAACCAATACTTCATACGGGGACTTTCTCCGTTAGATAGATGAAACAAGTAACATATCCATCCAATCCCCACCTTCCGTTTTGGATCGACGGTGTGGCGGTGTGCGGATGGCTCGGCACGGCAGAGGCTAGCTGTTTTGTTTTTCCGTTGGCCAAAAGCAGTAGGCGGCGAGGCGGGCTGCGCCGCTGCTGGACCGCTCCTCCACTTACCCAGTCGACCGTTGGGCTTCACCAACGTTCCAAATGTCACGTGATCTTCTTTTCTTCCCTTTCCCACCTCTTCTCTCTTCTCACCTCGCGTTCCTCCCCTCCTCGTAGGTTACCGTTGGTGCGAGTGCAACGCAACCCCACCCCAGCTGCTAAACCCGCGACCGAACAGAACAGCTCAGGCTTGCCTACAACCTCGTCGTCCAGCTTAATCGCACAGTTCCCGATTGGGGTTTTCTTTGAGATCGGGAGAGCGCAACTTTCTTGCTTGCGGCCTTGCCAACGCCCCGGTAACTCGGTAAGCTCAATCTCATCTCGCTGGGTCGGTTCGATTCTTGGGGCTTGCCTTCGATTGCCTTGCCTGGGTACGATTCTTCTTGATGCAAACGATTGATTCGTCCGGGGAACTTTCCTCCACTCGAATTCTCGCTCTTCCCGTCCAAAATCTTCTTGCTCTTGTTTGGAATTTGGGGCCAAGAAGAAATCCCCCGTTCGATTTCGCCAAGAACAGCGTTTGCAAGGTGGATTCTTTCTGCGATCGCCTGAACTCGATGTTTAATACTAAATCCTCTCTTTGAGTTCTGACTAATCGTTGCTATCGTTTCATCTTCTTGCTCTTGTTTGGAATTTGGGGGCAAGAAGAAACCCCCCGTTCGATTTCGCCAAGAACAGCATTTGCAAGGGGAATTCTTTCTGCGATCGCCTGAACTCCATGTTTAGTACTAAATCCTCTCTTCGAGTTCTGACTAATCGATCTCCGCCGCCAGGTTGTGACTGACTGCCGGCTGTGAATCCAAGCGTAAAGATGACGACGCTGTCGTCCGGCGTCCTCCTGAAGCTCCTGGACGGCATGAAGAGCGGCGCCGCCAAGCCCGTGGGCGAGCACCGGACGGCGGTGCTGCAGGTCACGGACATCGTGCCGGCGGAGCTGGACGAGAAGGACCTCTTCCCCAAGCACGGCAAGTTCTACGTCAAGGTCTCCGACGCGTCGCACTCCATCTACGCCACGCTCCCGCTGGCGCAGGCCGACCTCGTGCTCTCCAACAAGCTCCACCTCGGCCAGTTCGTCCACGTCGACCGCCTCGACCCGGCCTCCCCCGTCCCCGTCATCGTCGGCGCCAGGCCGCTCCCGGGCCGCCACCCGCTCGTCGTCGGCACGCCCGACCCGGCCGGGAGGGCCAAGCCCGCCGCGCCGCGCAGGGGGTCCTGGGGCCCCGAGCAGAACGCCGCCATCAAGCCCACCACGCTCAACTTCGACGCCGTGAGGATGACGCCGGTCAAGGAGCGGCCGGCCTTGTCGACTCCGGTCAAGGACCGCGCAGGCGCCGCGACGCCTGCCAGGGAGCGCGGCACTGCGGCGACGCCTGGTCGGGAGCGGGGCGTCGCGGCGTCGCCGGCGATGAGCTCTGCGTCCGTGAGGAAGAGCAGCAGCGTGCTGCCCAGGCTGACCAGGAGCAAGAGCTTCGTCGCCGACAGGGACCAGCAGCAGCATCCCAGGATCTCCAAGAGCCCATTCCCCACTGTACGGTCAGCCTCAACTGAAAAACATTGGGGGACAAGTCGAGTCGCGCCCTTGTTTGCAAATGATCAATGTTGATTTCCAATGTGTGTTTGCTTGCGCAGGAGAAGAGCTCGGTGAGCTGCACAGCTTCGAGGGCGATGAGAAGGGTAACCAAGGAGCAAGAACCCTCCTCGCCTCCTTCTGATGATGAGCTCGGCAGCTCGGCCACATCCACAAAGAAGCGACCGGCGACAGCTGCTCGCGTGCCAGTGCCGGGGAAGCTCAGTCTACTCGGGAAGGTACGATCGGATCTAGATTAGCTAGCAGTAAATCATCATGAGTTCACGACCATCAAATCTCTCTCGATTCTTGTTTGTCTAACGTGTATTGCCGTGCCCTGCATTCAGGATGCAATCGAGCAGAGAGAGCAGGCGCAGAAGGTTGCCCTGGAGGCATTGCGCAACGCATCAGCCACGGACAACGTGGCTAGGATCTACAAGTACGTGTGTGTGATTTGTTGTAGTAGCGTTTTGGCAGCGATTGTGAATGTAGTTGTACAATTGTCACCGAAATTTCGTCTCACGATATCGCTGGTTGCTGCTGAACAACCATTACAGGTTGTTCTTAGAAGTGAGCAAGACGGCGAGGCCAGAAGTGCCGGCCACCTGTATTGAAAGCTTCCTCAACTTCCACCAGGAGGCCGTGCAGGCCGTCACTGACATCGAGGCGATCCAGGCGGCCACCTCGATGGCCGCGGCCGTGGCGAGTGACGAGCAGCAGCACGAGGACGCACCGCCCGTCCTGCAGGAGATAGCCCAGAACAGGGCGGTGGTGCGTCGGAGAGGCGGCTTGTGGGGCGTGTCGAAGTCGGTATCCTTCGCGCCCGGCACGTTGGACCCGAAGCAGGACGATGGCGGCGGCAAGGCCATCCGGAGCTCGAGTGCCAGCAGGAAGTGCCTCGCCATGGACAAGATCGGCGAAGACGGTGTCGACGAGAAGAGATCATCTTGTTCTGCTCCTTCCTCTGCCACCACCACTGCACACTCTCCTCTGGGGTCCTCGCTGAAGCTGGCCAAGCAGATACAGGCCGAAGCAGGCATCTGGTTCATGGACTTCCTGGAGGCCGCGCTGGAGACCGGGCTGAAGAAGAGCAAGGCGTCTGCCATGGGTGACGGGCGGAAGCAAAGCAGCTGCTGTTGCCCGCAGTCAGTGATGCTGCGGGTGATCAACTGGGTGGAGATGGAGCAGAACGGCGGCGGCGGCGACAACAGCGGCAGGAAGACTGCCCACCCAAGAGCTGCGGCCGTTGCGCGGAAGCTCAGAATCAAGGCTAAGAACCCCTCCTGATGCGCTGCTACTTTCTGATTCTTGTCAGAAGGTAATTTGTCTCTGATTCTTGTGGTAAGGTACCCAAATAGAATCTGCAGAATAAGAAGGTGAGATTGCCTCCATTGTTCTTGTTCACGGCATAGTAGATTGTTTCAAGTGTTCTTGAAGTAGGATGACCGGTTCCCTGACCACTGATCTAATCAGCAGCAGAACAATTGAGGTGCTGTACCGTAGTCACGATATTCAGTGTTTGTTGATTTCGCTGTCCATTCTTATTGTTTGCTTGTTTGGCTGTTATGCTTTGTAATTCTGCTGATGTTGCAGACGACTTCTCCGCAAATTGAAATCAGAATTCTAGTATCTGCAAATGGAGATGCTCTTCACAATTTATTCTGCCCAAATGGTCCTCTCTTTCTGTCCTCAAACTAAAAGTTCATGATCATCCTGTCAGTTTATGGAAGAGGGAAAATGTTAAGAGATCGGGTTCATGCTTGCTCCGGTGGGTTCATAATTAATGGTTGAAATGTTTGGAAACGTCACCGCTGGAGATAAGACGTACGGATGGCGTTTGAGCAGCAGTTTGAACAAATTTATCTCCATACATGTTTGTTCGTTCAAAGAAAAAAAAATACTATTGCATACATAGAATGATCAAGAGGCCTAGCTTTAGCCTAATTTTATGACTAGTCACCGGTTTTGGGAAGGGAAACGTCTCTTTAACTCTCTTGTTCAAAGAAAAAAATACTATTGCATACATAGAATGATCAAGAGGCCTAGCTTTAGCCTAATTTTATGACTAGTCACCGGTTTTGGGAAGGGAAACGTCTCTTTAACTCTCTTCAGCTATGCTCATATTGGTTCCTCTCCTTACATATCAATGCTGGACGCTGGATTTCAAAACTGGATATTCATAAGTAAATTATAGCAAAAAAAGTCCTGACCCCTTTCAAATATTGTTGTGATATGATTTATCTCCCCAAACTAACAAACAGATGTTTTGCTCCTTTAACTATTGAAATCTGTTGTTTTTCCTCTTAAGTGGCTTTCAAAGTGGTTTAGTTTAACGAGCAACCACGTCATCAATTACGAGAAAGATAAATCGGACTACACTAAATAGTTCAGGGGAGGTCAAATAGACTTTAACAAAAAGTAAAACAAATAAATCTTCAAAAAAAAACCAAATACTTCGCCTGTTTTAAAATGTAAAGTATTAAATTGTCCCAAATTAAAAGATATTCAGTTAACTCTGCAAAACTACTAATCGTATGCATGCCTATTATTAATGTCCATCACTAGATTTAAAATATAGTAAGCACAAGATCTCTCTATGGTTGAATTTAAATACCAAACTTTAATTTAATCCTATAAAAACTATAGAATATTATTTTAGCTCAGAAAAATATGAAACCAGTTGTTTTCCAAACTTTAATTTAGATCTTATATAGTCTCATTTTTTATATTTATTTACTAGTATATGCTCTTGCTATTTGTATAATTATTTGATGTTGTATGTAGAGGTTTGAATGACTTCATTAACAAAACAAGTAGTATCATTTAACCACCTCATAGTTGACCTTTAGTGAGCGGCCTCAGCCATAACGAACAAAAACAGTTGTTGTCCAAAAAAAACGAACAAAAACAGTATGCAATATCTTGCTAACTTATTTCCACATATCCTACATCATTCTTGTGCCAACTTTGTACGAATAGTTTTAAATCTCACCAACCAATCACCGTATCCACTTGGTCCGACCGCCGGTACTCGAGGAGATCCTCCCGGTTCCGGCGAAGCACCCTCGGCTGTGCCAGCGATTTGAGGAAACTCCACACAACTGCTTTCATCCTAATTTACTCAAGTGGAGAAACAGTTGTATCTATAACTGTAATCAAGGGGTAAGAATATAGCAATTTCAAATTGATATTAATAATGCCTTATTAGCTATAAATTTCAATAGGATTGGGTGCGAATGTTGATCCCATGATAAATTTGACACAGTGGTATAAATTTTCAGAAAGTACTGAAACTTGTTGCTGCAGCTAATTATCATTATCGGTCATATAAAATTCCAATACACTGCATTTCAAATGCCTCTTATTTTTCCTCTAGCTAATTGTCATTAAGAATGCATTTTTTCATGGGAGACAACCACAACATTTTGAAATATGTATATCTGTCATACGTGATATCTTTTTCTTCTTACATAGCAGAGCATGCAATTCAGAACGAAGAGTTAGTATCGTCATACCACCAGTTGATAAGACAAACTAAAAGAACTATAAAGCAATTACAAGGAAAAAATTGTTACTCTAAGATTGCTGCATACTATGTTATTTCCAAGAGAGATATTTGATAATTCCATAGGCTGAGGATCAATCCTTTCAATCCTTCATGGTAGAGAAACCTGTTATCCTTTATCACTGTCTCATTGTGCAAATATTTTGGTGCTATTCCAGCCCCTCTAATATTGATCAAAGTGCAAGTTTAACCCTGAGTCCAGTCAGTTCACATCTCAGCTTCGATATTTTTTCCCAAATGTTTTAATCACCTTTGTATTGTTACATATATATCCTCATTTATATCATAGGCTTTGGGGAAAAAAATGGTAACCTGCAACCAAGCCAAGGGTGTAATTACAGGTTGCCGATGCAGCAAGATAATCTTTATTCCCTGACTTGCAGGTTGCTGATGTACCGATATAATCTTTGTTCCCTGACATGCAGGTTGCTTCACATTTCACGACATATAGCACTTTTTCCTTATAGAATTAATTGGGTTTATCTTCCTGATATCTACATTTCTCAAAAAGCTTTAAACGTGCGCTACTACTGGTCTTAAATTTCTGTATAAATCGTGTGCACAGTGCTAAAATAAATTACCATAATATAGCAGCTCCTTCTGGTACCTGTCACTTCATCAAATGAGATTAAGCTTCAAAATGTATAATCACCGATTCAGCTACTATACTAATAAAAAGGACATGTAGCTTCCTGTCGTGCCTCCATACATCTTCCACCTTTTTATTAATTAGAAGCAATTCAAATATCAACAAGTACATTTTACAGTTTTGCATCCTTGGATACTTTTCTTAGTTATGTACAGCAATATTCATGCTAGAGCACAACAGATTTGATTTTTCCTCAGAGGTGAATTACAGTACCATTTTATGGAGCTGTTCGGCTGATGGTTTCTACGACTGATAAGTCGGCTGATGTTGATTTGTTATGAGAGAAAAACACTATACTATGACTGATAAGTCAGCTGATGATGATTTGTTGTGAGAGAAAAACATTATATCATGACTGATAAGCCAGGCTGATGCTGATATGAGTGTTTAAAGTCACAGACATCTACATGCCTTCAGATAAACAACTTTTGCTTATTCTTCTCTTTACACCTGCTTACCTAATAGCTTCGGCAAAGTGATAGCCTTCAGTTTCCTTTACTCTCAAATTATCTAAAGCTTTTACTAAATTAATATATCCTTCAAGTAATACTCTATGCAGTAAATTGTGTGTCAGGATTGGGAAGAAAGGTGCAGTTCAAAAGACTGCAACATCCGGTAATAGAGGAGGTGAGACTAGAGTAATCATCAGCGGCTGACGTCTGGGCCACAGGCTGGTGTGTTGCTGGGTTGAGGCTGGTGTGTTGCTGGGTTGATTAGACCGTGTAGCTCGCATTGATTTTTGGTGAGCCATGAGTTGGCCGTTGGGCGCTTACACAAGTCCTATCATGGTTATGAACAGAATAGAAAGAAATTACTCTGAAATTGTCTTCTCGCATTTCTGTCTCTCTCTCGTTCTCTAAACTCTGCATTGCAACCCTTCCCATCTGATTCCCAGTGGAATCGTGACACTGTGTTACATTCTCAACTTTGCCATGTAACTAGAGTTGCCAGTACTATATTTGCCCTATAAATATAGAACAGTCTCATGAATATGATTTATTACCGGTACCTCTTTTATAGTTTGCATCATTGAGTGAATAAACACATCAATATATATATGCAATCCTTTCTATTTGATGGAGGAAGCAGAGGCACATGGGCTAGCCTCCACACTGATAGTCTCACTCAGGGCAGGTGCGGCGTTGCCGTGCATAGTTTCTAGTGCATCTTACTATTACTAATTGGAGGCCTCAATGTCCACGTTAATCCTCACCAGATGCGCTAGGAAAAAAGATGGATGCTAGAAATTTTCACATTAATCAGAAACATCCGACCATCAAATCAAGAGACTACCTGTCAAGGGCCTGGAGATCGTGGGTAGGCGGCCCTCGGCTACGTAGATCGTAGCCGTCAGCCGTGTCTTCCGATTCGGAGGTTATACCCCTCGCGGTGATCGCGCTTGAGAGTTCTTAGGGGAAGAGAGAGAGGTTTAGGGTAACTGATCTTGCTTGATTTATCAAATGGCCATTGTTCAATACATATAGCCTCTCGGGCAGTTGAAAAGGAAACCAACTAATCCTTGATTCTAGGGAATAACAGCAAATCAAATCCTCCTTCTTTCTATCCTAGCCATTGGACGCGCTGGCCTGGGCGTCGCGCTCAGCGCGCTCTGCGGCCCGCCTCACGTCGCGGTTGCGCCTGCGACGGTGGTAGCTGTTGCCCCACATGACACTACCACATGTAACCATTGGATCTATTTCTTTTTTTAGGAAATTGCCAACCTATGCCACTGTGTAGATAAAAAATAGCCAAAAAAACACTAATTATTCCGAGGAAAACAATTCGGTTATATGGAAAAAATCTAGATTGGCCGTACGAAGGGAATCTTGATCGGCTTTACCCATGTTTAGTTGGTTAATTAAATTATATCATACCGGAATATCACACGTACCTTACATTTGTGGTTGGTCAACCTATTAGTAGAAAAATTGATATAAAAGTTTAATCAATTAATTAATAAAATATCATAGGCAAAGAAGGTTATCCTATTAAATATCAGAGGTACTGGCGTAACAGATCTAATTGAAAAGAAAATTACAAATTATATTGTCATCCAAGCCCCGCCGCCATAGCCACCGCCAATATCCATCCAACTTCAATCAATCAGGAAAGTAAATCAACCTTTCAGTCCTACACGTAGGATCTTCCCTCCCAGTCACGTCTTTTGGACTTCTCACCGGTTAAATGGAGTAGTTCTTTTGATTGTCGACTAATCAGCCTTCTATTTTGGATTGGGCATACAGGTTTCATCAACCACTAGGAGCAACCGAGATCGAAAAGAGATGGCAAGCCACTAGATTATCATGGTCTCCTGGACGAGCTAAACCTGGCATCCTTTTTCAACACATGGATGGAGCTCAATCCCTTGAGTGCGATCAACTTGGCGGACGGCAGGAGAGGCAGGGTTTCCTATTGCCACATCTGCTCTTCAGCAGACAAGCGAGAGAACACCGATTCTGCACGACAACAGGCAACCAGCAGCAAGCCAGCAAGGAAGGGTTACATGTGCAAAAGATTGATGTTGCCGAATGATCGATGGAGCTCACTAGTAGCACTAAAAGATTAATGACAAGTTTGGCCTCTCCAATTCATGATCATACGCCTATATTTGGGCTTGCAGCCCAAGTCCGACGGCCCGGCACGAAGCCCGTCATTTTGGCCCGGCGCAAGCACGGCCCCACACAAAAAAGGCCAGCGGGCCCGGGCTGGCACGACACAGAGGTGCAGACCGTGCCTGGGCCGCACCCCAAGCCCGTGGGCCAGCATGGCACGGCATGGATATTAGTAGTAGGCCCGGTGGCGGCTCGATGCCACCAACGGCCATCCGCTGCCCCTATTAGGTCGCAATCGGCCCAGGGGGCCAGCCCAACTCATCCACCGGCCTTCCCATATAAAAACGGCGCTCTCACTCTCTCGCTCTCACCCTTCCCCCACTAGAACCCTAAATCCGCCGCTCTCACTCTCTCGCTCACTGCCTCGCTGCGACTCGCCGACTCCGACGGTCCCCGTCCACCATCGTTGCCGACTCCGGTGACCTCGCCGGCGCTCCTCCACCTCACCGGCTCACCCTGACTCCCTGAGTTTCCTGATCTCCTCTCTTCTCCCTTTCCCTCCTTTGTCCTCTTCCTCTCGCCTTTCGGTGACCATGTGAGTTCGTCTCCCGTCCGGTTCCTCCACCACCGCTCGTCGTCTTTGCTAATCGGTGTCTCATTGCCTCTGTGGGTGGCCGTCTTCTCCGGCGCCGGGCTCCGGTTGCACAGGTATGAGCTAACCCTAACCCTAACCAAAATCTGTCTCTGTTTCCTCATCCTTTTGAGTTCTGACCCTCATCTTCATGTTTCGCTGATTTTGTAGGTCGGTTGCCGATGCTGCTTCGTCTAGCTCAGGCATCATGAGGCGACCGTGACCAAGTGCACCATCGAGGAATGGGGCTGGAGGGAGGCAGTCCGCGGTCCAGGTCGACGTGGCGGATAATGATGTCGTCTATCCTGTCACCGACGATGAGGACCTAGCCGCGGTGGGGCTGCCCACAGAGAATGACGACGACATCACCGAGGACGCTGCAGCGTTGGTCAGTATCAACATGAACGGTGCCGATGGCGCAGAACTGACGGCAACGGCCACTGGGACCCCAGTGGTCTCCAACACCAACAACACTGATGGTAGTTGCTCACCAACAACTGCTGAAAAAGTAGCTGTTGTGGTCGAGGAGTTTGATCTGGTTGATAAAAACTTTCGCTGTCACTTTAGATAATACTTCTTCTAATGCAAAGGCTATAGAAACTTTGACACCAATTGTTGATGGTTACTTGGGCTCTGATCCTGCACCTGAACCTGATGATCCTAATAAGCGTAAGTATAGTCTTGTGTATTAACGTTGTGCTTGTCATATTATTAATCTGATTATTAAATCTGGACTGAAGAGGTTGAAACCTTACCTGGATTATTTTAGAACTGTAATTAATTTCTTGAATTTCTCCAACCAAAGAATTTCTTTGTTCAAGAACTATTGTGCTGCTAGAGATTTTAGACCTAGGAAGTTTGGCTTGGATATGGATATTAGATGAAATGCTACTTATCTCATGCTGAAACACTTGATTCCATGTAGTGAAGTCTTTTCTGTGTTCATCAATTCACATTATGGATCACCTCTATTGACTCAGAATCATTGGTATATTGCTGGAAAGGTATTGGATTTTTTGAAAATGTTTTATGACTGCACTGTTGTTCTTTCTGGCGTTTACTATCCCACCAGTCCCCTTGTTCTGCACCTAGTTTTGGAGATTGCAACCCATTGAAAGTCCCTAGTTTGGTTTTGGCTAATTGATGAAACCTAGGACTAACCTTTGTATCTAAGTGGATGATTTAGATAAAGGTGGTCATTGAATATGAGACATGACATTGACTCATGTGACCAAGATGGTGAAGACCAAGATAAGGCTTGGCTCGATGGACCGGTTGTGAAGGTGAAGGGCAAGTCGAGGCTTCGAAGCGAAGGACCATGCGATGGTGAAGCTTGAGCAAGACTTGGCGCCGATGGACCGAGGCAACGGTGAAGAGCAAGTGAAATCAAGGTCGATGGATCGAGACGGTCATGTGATGATATGAAGTGGATCATATCATTTGGAGAAACAAAATGGGCTCAAGGCAAAGGTATAACCATAGGGCCATTTTGTTTTACACTCAAGACACCATAGAGGGTGTGAGTGGTTTAGGATCGATAGCCGAACTATTAAGAGGGGAAATCTTATCGGTTATTCGACGCACGGGTGCCACTAGGTGAATTCATGAAGTGCATTGCATGTAGGGCCTAGTGAGCTAACGGGAAAACCTTTGAAAATGATTGAGAAAAAGCTAACACACAAGCACATGGAGTTGTACACTTGATGGTGTTGGCACATTTGCAAAGGTGGCGTTGGTCGCGCTGTGGTTTGCGGGTAGAGAGGGGTTTGGTTCCTTTCTCTCTCCCGCCGAGCGTGCGAGCGCGGGATTCAGGCGATTTCGGGGAAGTGAAATGCCTATTTTCCATTGCGCCGGAAGTCGGAAAAGAAACGGAGGCGAACGCGGTCACAGAAGGCACCGGACGCAGCACCGGACGCTGCACCGGACGCGGTCTGTTTCGACCGGCGCGTCCGGTCAGTGCAGCGCAGGCGTCAGGCGCGCGGGTTAGGGTTTGACACCGGCGCGTCCGGTGACCCACGGGACCGGCGCGTCCGGTCTGGCGAACAGCGAGTCTCGAAGTCGTCGGACGCGGTCCGCGTCCGGTCCCTCACCATCGGACGCGTCCGGTGGTCCAGGGAGCTTACTGGACTCGCACCGGACGCGGGTACTGTGGCGTCCGGTGGTTGCGAGGAGCGCGTCCGGTGTTGTCTTCGCGGGCGCGGGGACTGTGCGCACCGGCGCGTCCGGTGGTTCGCAACGGCGCGTCCGGTGGCTCGTTTGACCGTTGGCGCGCAGTGACCGTTGGAGGATCTAACGGACGAATTTGAATTTGGAGGACACGTGGACGTCGCAGGGGCACCGGACGCGGCTGAGCGCGTCCGGTGAGTTACCACCGGCGCGTCCGGTGGTCCCGCGAAAATCGTGAGTGGAGTTGTAACGGCTCTATTTGGATGGGATG
This sequence comes from Saccharum hybrid cultivar R570, assembly GCA_038087645.1. Classification (NCBI taxonomy): domain Eukaryota; kingdom Viridiplantae; phylum Streptophyta; class Magnoliopsida; order Poales; family Poaceae; genus Saccharum; species Saccharum hybrid cultivar. The sequence continues at coordinate 10,297,375 of JAQSUU010000112.1, read as the reverse complement.
CTTATAAATACTTGTTGGCCGGCCCTTGGGGAGGTCTCTTGGCATTTCTAACATACTTGTGCATCCTTTGAGCTAGAACAACTCCTCCCACTCATCTCCCTTGCTTGATTGCAAATCAAAAGTGAGATTGAGTGATCCCAAAGTGCATTGCATAGCTTGAGGGCATCTAGTGGCACTTGTGGGTGGTTTAGCCGGTGGATTTCTTGTTACTCTTGGAGAGTACCGCTCCTAGCCGGCTTGGAGATTGTTGGAGGCGTTGGCAAGAGAAGGTGATTGTTCTTGGCCACCTCCGGTTGTTTGTGAGAGGTTCTTGTGCTTTCCTCGGCGGGACGCCAAAAGCAACTCTAGTAAAATCCGCGTGTCATTGAGTTACCTCACTTGAGAGTGGTGTCTTGCGGTGCCTTGCGGGGCGTGCCTTGAGGGGCAAGTGACTTGAGGGTCACACCGGGGAACCATCTAGGTGTTGGTCGACACAACCGGTGACGTAGCTTGTCGGTGCACAAGTGAACACCGGGTGAACAAATATTGTGTCTCTTGTCTCCCGGTGATTGGTCTTCATATTGTGTTGTTGTCAATATTGATTGATTGTATATCATCTTGGTGATTGGCAACATCTTCACTTCACCGTCGGTATAATAATCACAATCCTCTCTTGCATTTACATTCTCTAGTTTATCTTGTGTAGCTCTAGTAGTAGCTTTACTAGTAGTGTTAGCTTGTTCACTAGTGTAACCTTAGTGACATAGCTCTTGTGTGAACTAGAGATCTTAAACTACTAGACTTGTGGATAGGAGGCTTGCATCACAACCTTTGGCTAAGCAAAACTCGCTTTACGCCGTTTGTTATTCTAACAAGTTTGCTTAGTGGTACTTGTAGATTTGTAAATAGGCTATTCACCCCCCCTCTAGCCATCTAGGACCTTACAAGTGGTATCGGAGCCGTGGTCACCGTTTTATTCAAGGCTTAACATCCTTCGGTGTGAAAAATGGCTCAAATTGTGTTCAATCATGTTGGGGGCAAGCCACCGTTCTTTGATGGTGTTAGTTCTTTTGCTCATTGGAAGAGAAAGATGACAATGTACCTTGGTTCTATTCATGAGAGAGTATTGGAAGTCACCGAGAATGATTTTGCTATCATTGATCCCGATCATCTCACCGATGAAGATAGAGCAAATAGAACATGCAATAGAATGGCTCTCAATACACTTTACAATAATATTGACACAAAAGTATTTGAGGGCATCAAGGATTTGGAATTGGCAAATGAAGTGTGGACAAGGTTAAGTGAAACATATGAGGGCACTAAGGTTGTGAAGAGTGCCAAGCTATATGGGCTCAAGAGTGAGTTTGAGAACTTCAAGATGAAAGAAGAAGAAACAATCTTAGAGATGTTTCATAGATTGCAAGTCATTGTGAATGATCTCAAGAGCTTAGGGCACAAGACACAAGACCAAGATTTTTGCCACAAGTTCTTGTTGAGCTTACCTAAAAGATTCAAGATGTTGATCATGATGCTACAAAGAGATGGGCTTGAAACAATAAAGCCCAATGATTTGCTTGGAGAGGTATTGACCTTTGATAAGTATGATCAAGATGTTGATGAGAAGGAGGAAGAAAAGAAGAAGAAGACCGTGGCATTCAAGGCCACCTCCTCAAAGGGCAAAGCTTCAATTCAAGAAGAAGATGACGATGAAGAAGATGAAGAATTGGAAGTTGATGATGAGGCACTTGCTCTCGTTGTCAAAAATATTGGCAAAATGTTTATCAAAAGAAGAGGCTTCAAAAAGAGAAATGACAATTTCAAGAGCAATGAGCAACAAAGGAGGTGCTTCAATTGTGATAGCACCGAACATCTTCAAGCCGAATGTCCCTATGACAAGAAGAAGAACAACAAAAGGGGCAAGTTTGAGAAGAAAAAGAGAGAGGCCAAGATGACATTCAAGAAAGGCAAAAATGGTGCCTATGTGATCACTTGGGAAAGTGAAGATAATGAAGAAGAAGAAGAAGAATCATCCAACAAGGCTTTTGCTTCCATTGCTATCAACAAGAAGCCATCACTATTTGATTCATCCTCTTCATGCTTCATGGCTAAAGAAGCTAAGGTATTATATGATGAGAGTGATGATGAAAGTGAAATGGAATATGCTCATGATAGTGATAATGATAATGATAATGATATTGAAAATGATGATGATGAACCAACTAAAGAACAACTATATGACTTGATGCAACAAACTAGAGACATAGCTATTGCCAAGCACAAAGAGTGTAAGAAGCTTTCAATGAAAGTAGCAATACTTGAGAAAGTCCTTAGTGAGCTTAAGACCACTCATGAGAGTCTAGTGGAAGACCATGAGGATCTTGATAAGGCTCATTCCAAGCTTGAAAAAGCTCACTCATTGCTACTTGAGCAACAAGCAAAGAAGGAGGTTGTTGTATCATGTGATATAGGTGTTACATGTGATATAATTGATGAATCCTTTAATGAACATATCATCATGTCAAATGCTAACCCTTCTTGTAGCTCTTCATCCACCACCACTAACTCTACCTCCACTACTAGTGATGGTTTCACTTGTGATGCATCACTAATGGTTGAGAATGAGACTCTCAAGAGAGAGGTGGATGAGCTCACTCACGCCCTAGGCAAGGCCTATGGTGGTGAGGCCCGCTTGCTTAAGTGCTTGGGTAGCCAAAGGTTCTCTCTTAACAAAGAGGGATTGGGCTACACCCCCAAGAAAGGCAAGTCGGCCTTTGCAACTCCAAAGCCTAGCTTTGTGAAGAGCAATGGTCGGTTTTGCAATAGATGCAAGCAAGTTGGGCACCTAGAGCATAATTGCAATAAAAAGAACCAAAGCAAGAACCTTGTTAATGCTATACCTTTTGATTCTTGCTATGTGCTTACCAAGGGTGTGAAGGGTGTGCAAGCTAAGTTTGTTGGTACACCAATTGTGGGCCCAAAGAAGAAGGCTATTTGGGTACCAAAGAGCTTAGTTACTAACCTACAAGGACCCAAACAAAAATGGGTACCTAAACTCCATTGATTTGCTTGTAGGTCAATTACAAAGCCGGAGGAAGGCATTGGATTATTGATAGTGGGTGCACTCAACACATGACCGGTACATCAAGAATGTTTGACTCAATCAATGACAATGATAGTGGTGTTGATTCTATCACATTTGGCAATAATAAGAAAGGCAAGGTTATTGGCTTGGGCAAGATTGCAATATCAAATGACATGAGTATCTCCAATGTGTTGCTAGTTGAAAGCTTGGATTTCAATCTTCTATCCGTGGCACAAATATGTGATCTAGGCTACAAATGCATCTTTGGGGTTGATGATGTGGAAGTTATTAGTGTGGATGGTTCAAATGTAGCATTCAAGGGCTTTAGATATGAGAATCTCTACCTAGTTGACTTCAATGCTAGAGAAACTTCTTTGACAACTTGCTTAGTCTCCAAATCAAGCATGGGTTGGCTTTGGCATAGAAGGCTTGGTCATGTTGGCATGAAACAATTGAAGAAGCTTACAACTCACAATCTTGTCAATGGTTTGAAAGATGTTGAATTTGAGAAGAATAAGCTTTGTAGTGCATGTCAAGCCGGGAAGCAAGTTGGAAGCTCACATCCAAAGAAGAGTACAATGAGCACATGCAAAGCATTTGAGTTGATGCACATGGATCTATTTGGACCAACAACATATACAAGCATAGGCGGCAACAAGTATGGATTTGTCATAGTGGATGACTTCACAAGATTCACATGGGTATTCTTTCTTAGTGACAAAAGTGAAGTGTTTGACACCTTCAAGACATTCCTCACTAGAGTTCACAATGAGTTTGAGATTAGAATCAAGAAAGTGAGAAGTGACAATGGAAGTGAGTTCAAGAATACAAGAATTGAAGAACTTTGTGATCATTATGGTATTGGACATCAATTCTCGGCCAAGTACACTCCACAATCAAATGGCCTAGTTGAGAGGAAGAATAGAACATTGCTTGATATGGCTAGATCAATGCTTCATGAGTACAATGTGAGTCAATCTTTTTGGGATGAAGCAATCAATACCGCTTGCTACTATATCAATAGACTATATTGTCATCCATTGCTAGAAAAGACCCCATATGAGCTACTTCATGGAAGAAAGCCCAATATTTCTTATTTTAGGGTGTTTGGTTGCAAATGCTATATCTTGAAGAAAGGCACTAGATTGGGAAAGTTTGACAAGAGATGTGATGAAGGGTTCCTACTTGGTTACTCAACTACAAGCAAAGCTTATAGAGTTTGGAACAACTCAAGTGGCATTCTAGAAGAAGTCCATGATGTGCAATTTGATGAAACCAATGGGTCACAAGATGAAGAAGAAAATCTAGATGATATTGGTGGAACTCTATTAGTAGAAGCAATGAAGAACATGGACATTGGAGACATTAGAGCAAAGCAAGTAATTGATATTCAAGATGATGATAAAGATCAAGTGCTCAATTCACCATTCAAGCTAGTTAGTGACTCTCAAGTGCAAGATCATGGTGCTAGTTCTTCTCATCGAGATACATCAAGTGATCAACCAAGCTTAAGCAATCAAGTGCAAGTACTCCAACCACAACATGTTGCAAGAGATCACCCCATTAATAGTATTATTGGTGATATTAGAAGTGGTGTGCAAACAAGATCAAGATTGGCTATGTTTTGTGAGTATGCATCATTTGTGTCAACCATAGAACCAAAGAAGATAGAAGAAGCTTTGAGGGATGCCGATTGGATCATGGCTATGCAAGAAGAGCTTAACAATTTCACAAGAAATGATGTTTGGGAGTTGGTAGAAAGGCCAAATGACTACAATGTGATTGGAACCAAGTGGGTGTTCAAAAATAAGCAAGATCAAGATGGCATTGTAGTGAGAAACAAAGCAAGACTAGTTGCTCAAGGTTACACTCAAGTTGAAGGTCTTGACTATGATGAAACATATGCTCCCGTGGCAAGATTGGAGGCAATAAGGATTCTATTGGCTTTTGCTTGTGCACACAACATCAAACTATATCAAATGGATGTCAAAAGTGCATTTCTCAATGGGATTATCAATGAGTTAGTCTTTGTTGAGCAACCGCCCGGATTTGAAGATGACAAGAAACCCAACCATGTGTACAAGTTGAAGAAGGCTTTATATGGCTTAAAGCAAGCACCTAGAGCATGGTATGAGAGGCTAAGGGATTTCCTTCTCTCTAAGGGATTCAAGATGGGGAAGGTTGATACAACTCTATTCACCAAGAAGATTGGAAATGATCTATTCATAGTGCAAATATATGTCGATGACATCATCTTTGGATCAACCAATCAAGCTTATTGTGAGGAATTTGGTGCTATGATGGCCAAAGAGTTTGAAATGTCTATGATTGGTGAACTTAGCTACTTCCTTGGTCTCCAAGTAAAGCAATTGAAGAATGGGACATTTGTGAGTCAAGGGAAATACATAAGGGACATGTTGAAGAAGTTTGGAATGCAAGATGCAAAGCCAATTTCAACTCCAATGGGTACAAGTGGCAATTTGGATAGTGATCTTGATGGCAATATGGTGAATCAAAAGGAATATCGGTCTTTGATTGGAAGTCTACTCTATGTCACCGCATCAAGGCCGGATGTCATGTTTAGTGTTTGCATGTGTGCTAGATATCAAGCCTCACCTAGAGAGAGTCATCTCACGGCCGCAAAGAGAATATTGAGGTACTTAAAGCAAACAAGAGATGTTGGACTATGGTATCCCAAGGGGTCAAAGTTTGAATTGATTGGATATTCGGACTCCGACTATGGGGGTTGCAAGATCAATAGAAAGAGCACAAGTGGCACATGTCAATTACTTGGAAGATCACTTGTGTCATGGTCCTCAAAGAAACAAAATAGTGTGGCAATCTCTACCGCCGAAGCCGAATATGTGAGTGCGGGGAGTTGTTGTGCACAATTGCTATGGATGAAATCAACTTTGAAGGATTATGGCCTCAACTTCAAGAATGTGCCATTGCTATGTGATAATGAGAGTGCAATCAAGATGATACAAAACCCGGTTCAACATGGAAGAACAAAGCATATTGACATAAGGCATCATTTCATTAGAGATCATCAACAAAAGGGAGATATTGCCGTTGAGAGTGTTGGCACCGATGATCAACTTGCCGATATTCTCACTAAGCCACTTGATGAAAAGAGGTTTTGCAAGCTAAGGAATGAATTGAACATTCTTGATTTCTCAAACATGAGTTGAATGCACCCCACTCATTGATTGACATGCCTCTCCTTCGACATTGCAAGGTAAAGTTGATTGACATGTCATTCATTTTATGCTAAGGATTTGCTAGAGCATGTAGACATAATAAGTGGTATGCATGAGCATTCATGATAAATCAAATGAATTTGATGGATATATGTTACCACTATTGCCTCTATGTTTGATTTGATCTAGTGGTGGCATATGACATGTTTGTGAGCTTGCAAGCCTAGTGTTGAATCTAGAAGATTTGCTATAAGTGTTTAATTCAACATAGGCAAGATAACCCTTATTATGAGGTGTGAAGAAGCTTGTCTTTGGTTCAAATCGAATTAAATATTTTTGGCAAGTGTTCTAGGTTGAACCAAAATTGATGAATTTTAACCTACTCCATCAAATACTTTTCTTCTCTCCACAATTTGATCCCATTTTTGGGTAAGTTGTTGACAAAGGGGGAGAGAAAAAGATGATTCAACATGATAAAGGGGTAAATAAAATTTTTTGATGCACACAAGTAGGGGGAGCAAGCTCATAAACAAAGTTGTTGCATCTGTTTGTGCATTTTCATATGACTTGCTCATTGCACATGTATTTAGATTCAATATACATGCTTGTGTGGTGCAATGCTAGTATAGAACTTGGATGATGAAATGATCTACTAGCATGCATAGGAATAGTTTTACATGTGGTATCTAGACTTACCTAAAGTTTTTACAAGTGGTCCAAGAACCTTTTCATATAATGTTGATCTCACGAGGTTCTTGAGCTTTGTTGGGTGTCTAGTTACTTCATGATGCTAAGGATGGTGTAAAAGGCAACTCCGATTGGTATCACGCTTCAAAGGTCCATTTCTTACACCTTAGCATCATTTTGGTAGAATTACTCTCCCAACACTTCTATCCATGCATATGTGCAAAGCTTTCAATCCAAACTCTATGCACAAATGTAGGGGGAGCTAATGCTACTAAAACCGAGCTTGTGATAGTTGTCCAAACTTTACTTATGAGCAAAATGATTGGACAAGTATGACAAGTTCAAAACTTTTATTATCAAAATCATCTTTGTGAGGGTTGTCATCAATTACCAAAAAGGGGGAGATTGAAAGTCCCTAGTTTGGTTTTGGCTAATTGATGAAACCTAGGACTAACCTTTGTATCTAAGTGGATGATTTAGATAAAGGTGGTCATTGAATATGAGACATGACATTGACTCATGTGACCAAGATGGTGAAGACCAAGATAAGGCTTGGCTCGATGGACCGGTTGTGAAGGTGAAGGGCAAGTCGAGGCTTCGAAGCGAAGGACCATGCGATGGTGAAGCTTGAGCAAGACTTGGCGCCGATGGACCGAGGCAACGGTGAAGAGCAAGTGAAATCAAGGTCGATGGATCGAGACGGTCATGTGATGATATGAAGTGGATCATATCATTTGGAGAAACAAAATGGGCTCAAGGCAAAGGTATAACCATAGGGCCATTTTGTTTTACACTCAAGACACCATAGAGGGTGTGAGTGGTTTAGGATCGATAGCCGAACTATTAAGAGGGGAAATCTTATCGGTTATTCGACGCACGGGTGCCACTAGGTGAATTCATGAAGTGCATTGCATGTAGGGCCTAGTGAGCTAACGGGAAAACCTTTGAAAATGATTGAGAAAAAGCTAACACACAAGCACATGGAGTTGTACACTTGATGGTGTTGGCACATTTGCAAAGGTGGCGTTGGTCGCGCTGTGGTTTGCGGGTAGAGAGGGGTTTGGTTCCTTTCTCTCTCCCGCCGAGCGTGCGAGCGCGGGATTCAGGCGATTTCGGGGAAGTGAAATGCCTATTTTCCATTGCGCCGGAAGTCGGAAAAGAAACGGAGGCGAACGCGGTCACAGAAGGCACCGGACGCAGCACCGGACGCTGCACCGGACGCGGTCTGTTTCGACCGGCGCGTCCGGTCAGTGCAGCGCAGGCGTCAGGCGCGCGGGTTAGGGTTTGACACCGGCGCGTCCGGTGACCCACGGGACCGGCGCGTCCGGTCTGGCGAACAGCGAGTCTCGAAGTCGTCGGACGCGGTCCGCGTCCGGTCCCTCACCATCGGACGCGTCCGGTGGTCCAGGGAGCTTACTGGACTCGCACCGGACGCGGGTACTGTGGCGTCCGGTGGTTGCGAGGAGCGCGTCCGGTGTTGTCTTCGCGGGCGCGGGGACTGTGCGCACCGGCGCGTCCGGTGGTTCGCAACGGCGCGTCCGGTGGCTCGTTTGACCGTTGGCGCGCAGTGACCGTTGGAGGATCTAACGGACGAATTTGAATTTGGAGGACACGTGGACGTCGCAGGGGCACCGGACGCGGCTGAGCGCGTCCGGTGAGTTACCACCGGCGCGTCCGGTGGTCCCGCGAAAATCGTGAGTGGAGTTGTAACGGCTCTATTTGGATGGGATGCTTATAAATACTTGTTGGCCGGCCCTTGGGGAGGTCTCTTGGCATTTCTAACATACTTGTGCATCCTTTGAGCTAGAACAACTCCTCCCACTCATCTCCCTTGCTTGATTGCAAATCAAAAGTGAGATTGAGTGATCCCAAAGTGCATTGCATAGCTTGAGGGCATCTAGTGGCACTTGTGGGTGGTTTAGCCGGTGGATTTCTTGTTACTCTTGGAGAGTACCGCTCCTAGCCGGCTTGGAGATTGTTGGAGGCGTTGGCAAGAGAAGGTGATTGTTCTTGGCCACCTCCGGTTGTTTGTGAGAGGTTCTTGTGCTTTCCTCGGCGGGACGCCAAAAGCAACTCTAGTAAAATCCGCGTGTCATTGAGTTACCTCACTTGAGAGTGGTGTCTTGCGGTGCCTTGCGGGGCGTGCCTTGAGGGGCAAGTGACTTGAGGGTCACACCGGGGAACCATCTAGGTGTTGGTCGACACAACCGGTGACGTAGCTTGTCGGTGCACAAGTGAACACCGGGTGAACAAATATTGTGTCTCTTGTCTCCCGGTGATTGGTCTTCATATTGTGTTGTTGTCAATATTGATTGATTGTATATCATCTTGGTGATTGGCAACATCTTCACTTCACCGTCGGTATAATAATCACAATCCTCTCTTGCATTTACATTCTCTAGTTTATCTTGTGTAGCTCTAGTAGTAGCTTTACTAGTAGTGTTAGCTTGTTCACTAGTGTAACCTTAGTGACATAGCTCTTGTGTGAACTAGAGATCTTAAACTACTAGACTTGTGGATAGGAGGCTTGCATCACAACCTTTGGCTAAGCAAAACTCGCTTTACGCCGTTTGTTATTCTAACAAGTTTGCTTAGTGGTACTTGTAGATTTGTAAATAGGCTATTCACCCCCCCTCTAGCCATCTAGGACCTTACACCCATTTACATGCTTGTGAAAGAGATCTGAATCTTAGACAATTTGTGTTTCCAATGCAGCACAAATTTCTTAAGTACTGGGTAAACGTACCTCTTTTATACTCATTTGCCTTTATTCTTGACCTTAGAGCAAATATGAGAGGTTTCTTTAATGTTTTGGAGTTACTTGCTGAAGCCACTTAATCTGTGTATATTGTTTATTATGCTGATGTGAAAGATGAGTTGTACAAACTGTTCAGCAAGTATGAGACCAAGTATGGTGCTGCCAGATCTCAAAGGGTTGCACAACCATCGATCAATTCTGGTAAGAGAAAACAGGCATGGGGAAGAATCTTTGGAGGCTCTAGTGTTGTTGGTCCTCCCCCTGCCACTACTTCATCTTCATCTGTCAGTGCCTCTAGTAGGTCTGATCTTTCTGCTTATTTGGACAGTGACTATGTGACTTCTTATGAGGATGACTTTGACATTCTTCTTTGGTGGCATGACCACAAACTTACCTATCCAGTCTTGTCTATAATGGTCAAGGATATTATAGTAGTTCCTGTGTCTACTATATCTTTACAATCTTGTTTTAGCTTGTCTGGCAGGATCATCGAAGAACGGCACCGGCGCTTGTTACCTGGAATTGTTGAGATGCTAACTTGCTTGAAGGACTGACAGTTAGGAGAGAAGAGAGAACAACATGAAGCTGCTGACAACAAAGAGCTTGAAGAAGCATTCAAGAATCTGTACCTGTATGAAGAAGAAGGTGGAGCTGCCGCTGCTGGTGGATGACTGAAAATCTGAGAGTGAGACTTGGGATTTTGCTTTTGTGTGAGTTGAGTTTGAACTTGTCACTCACTCACTTGTGCATCATTTGCATTTGAACAATGGTCTGTAATAACTTAACTACTTAAGACAATTTAGAGTTGGCTGCACCCTTTTTTCCTTTATAGGATTTCTCACAAGTGTGAGTTTTACCTAGAAAAGACTTTAATGAGGCAACATTGCACAATAGCTCATTCTGTTATCTATAAGTCTTTGACTATGTGTCTATGTGTCTATGACTCTATGTGGATGTGGCTTGGTGCTTTCATTTAAATCTGTTGATCACTCATTCTGTCATTCACTTGATCTGTGTCACTATGTGACTTATTATTTGCCTGACTTGATGTATTCAACTTTGAAAATGGTGATCTATGAACTAATGTATTCAACTTTGAAAATGATCTGTGAAAATGGCGAAGTGTTTGAAAAATGGTGATCTGTTATGTTGTGAAAATGGTGAAGAGGTTAAGTGCTTGAGGAGTTTTGTGTTGTTCTGAACTTCTGATGTATTTCTTGTAAACCGGGCTGTGGGCTGTCATGGCCCGTCAAAATTGCCATGCCTGACGGGCTGGCCCGGCACGAAAAAAGGCCCATAGGGCCGTGCTTGGGCCGAAGGCCAGGCCCGCGTGCCTCTAAGGCACGGCCCGCAGGGCACGCCGTGCCTACTCGGCCCGATGCTCCTCGGGCTGTGCCGGCCTGTTGTCATGCCAGGCCGGCCCGATGCCCAACTATACATACGCCATGCGTCCAGGGTCAGAGTTTTTTTTAATGAACTAGAGAGGTTTGCACCCCTACAGAAATTGTATTGAAATTTTAGCAAAAACTAGGTTGTTTAGGTCAGAGTTGGAGTCATCGTGCAAGTCTCTTTTACAAATATTTAACCTCCAGCAATATACTCCTTTCATTCTAAATTATAAGTCCTATCTTTTTTAGCTACATAGTTTTCACTATATATACACATAAATATACATTATTTTAGATATATAACAAAAGTCATGCATCTATATATAAAAGCAAAAACGACTTATAATTTAGAACGAAGTATTAATTTGTGTATACACAGTGTCTGGCCGGTTAACCTATGGCTAACAAAAAAAAAAGACAGATTTGTCGCTAATAATATTTCTCTATATGTATACTGTACACACCGTGCACTATATGTGCAGCTGATGATCTAAGGTAAATATTCCCCACTTGAGCATGTTACACAAATACAGATAGGTTAATATATATTCTATTCCTTTGTATATATAGGGGGAACTACACAATACAACATCATTTCTAATCGGCACTCCGTTTCTTAAATAAATTAAAATGGTAGTTAATAAAATTTGGTATGCTAACCAAGTGACCACTGGCTAGATTAATTTTATCAAAAAAAATAATATGCACAAGTCGAGTGCTACTTCTTACTGTTACTAATTAGAGACCCAAACATGCATCACGTTAATTCTCACGAGATGTGCTAGGTAAAAAGTTAAATCGGAGAAATTTTCATAATAACTAAAAACATCTAGCCTTTAATTGGGTACACTCTAATCATCATCGTAGATAATAAACATTGGATCTAATGTAATTTATAAAAAAGTTACTCACCTTTACCATTATGAAAAATACATAAAGTAACCCACTAAGTTTGTATCTAAATTACCCACCACTACCATAATGGAAGATAATTCAAAATGATCCCCTAAATTTGCATCAAAACTACCCACCTTTGTCAGTATGAAACATAATTCAAAATAACCCTCTAACATTGCATGTAAATTACCCACCTATGTCATTATAAAAGATAAATTAAAATAATCCTCTAACTTTGTATGTAGCTTTTAAATTACCCCGTCTACCATTATGAAAGATAATTTACAAACCCCCTAATGATTTTATAAATTATTCACCTTTGTCATTATGAAAGATAATGCAAAGTAACCTTCTAAGTTTGAATTAATTGAACCTACCAATACATGTCATTGTGAAAGATAATATAAAGTATTAACTTTATATTTGTATCTACCTCAACCATGATAAAAAAAACTTCATAGGTTATTATTTTCAATAAGTTTATAATTTTGGCTAAAACATTATGTCACATCAATATTAGTAATTTAATCTTGAGCACTCTATGATATATAAAATAATACTACACACAAATATTCATGTGATTTAACAACTCACTTAACATAAGGAGAACAATACTAGTAGGACCTAGATTCTTTTTAATACAAAATATTTTTTATAAAATATAAAGAACACTAGAATTTCTACTTAACATGTGAAAAAAGTTGCAAGAACTTGATTAGATCTATTATAACAAGAGTTTATATATCTTAAGTTTCAACTAAATACATATCACGCAAGAACAAATAATAAATACTATAAATTCTAACTAGAGGTCCCAACATAGCCTGCATATTAATCCTCACAAGACTCACTCCTAGAAACCCTCAAAAAAATAAAAAAATCTGACCATCAATTCAATATAACCTAATCATCATTGATAATAATAACTACGGAAACTATTCTATTTTCTAGATAATTATCCAACTCTACTATTGTGTAAAAAAATATAAAGTAATATATGACTCTATATCTATATTACCCACCTATCCTATTAAGAAGCACGACCTAAAGTAGATCTAAATTTACATCAATTATCCATGCCCTCCTATTATGATCAATAATTTACATAACTCAATTTTTACTTCATTGTTAGAAAAATTAAATAACCCTCATATCTACATCTAAATATCAACATCTTCTATTGCAAGAAAATTGTTTAGATTAGTGTAGAGCATATATATGTTTCTACATTGCCCACCTTTATCAACATTAATATAGTAAGATATATAAGTTATGTTTCACCACATAAAAAACATTTTGTTAACAATTCATAAACTAATTATACGAACGAAAATTGCTTTAAAACCATATTAGTAACAATGACATATAATTTGTATAGGTTGTTACTTTAGATATATTTATATATTTTTAACTAAATTTTTTCACACATTTATATTGATAGTATAACCATAACTGCATATATAATTTCTTGATAGGAAAATTCAATCATCTTGAAAAGTGTGGGAGACAATTGGTGGCTACATTTTTCTAGCCCTTTAAAAATATTTTAGAGTAAAAAGTCAGATCAAATTCTCTTGAGGTTTGCACAATTACCCACATCCAAGATCTCACTTCAAGCTTTGTGAGTTATCTTAAGTGACATGGTGCACACTTCCAATGATGTCTTATGCTATTGTAATATTTATACAATATTTAAGAACATACTCTGCGACTTACAATTCTTAATTTAAAAAGTGAAAAAAGGAGAGTTAATATAATAAGCACATGAATTTCAGCTTAACTTGAGAGGGAAAAAATCTATAGCAATCAATAAGAATAAATTTGGAAAACCAAAATTTAGACTTAGGACTTAATAATATATGTGATGTAACAGGAGCCACCATTGTTGCTATTGAAGTATAAGGTGGTTACATGACACCTCTGTTGCTATTGAAGTCACTTGAACTTCTACATAGTATGATAATCAGCACACCAACTATAACAGACAACAAAAACATGATTTTTAGAAAAGAAAAACTAAAACTACTTTCATATTTCTAAGCTAAAATAAATTTCCTATGGGTTTTCTAAGATTGAACCAGATTTTGGTATTTTAATTTCTATACCTTTTCAAACAAACTAAGTAGTTTTTTAAGATTTTTTTGTACTTTTTTTTTGTTTGGTAAAGTACCTTTGAACTACTATCAACTTAGTCCAATTTACACCTCCCGTGAAATTTGCTCTTTTGCTATCCACCGTTAAGACTGTAGGCCGAAACAAATCAGATTTTTCTATTTGATCCTGCCCGACGCATGGAAGTATGGAACAGAAGGCAACCAACCAGTTGGATGAGGAGTTGAGGACCACGCGGCTCCGTTATTCATGGAACCGTGGGACGGGGGTACCGCAAGCACGAGGAATGGAATATACTCCGCTTTGCCCCGAACGTTCCTCCTCGCCCTCGCGCTTCTGTTCCCCCAGGCCCCACAGCGCCACTGCGGCACCGGCAACTCCCGCCAGACGTCACGGTTCATTGCAATCCTTCATGTGACTGTCAAGTGGTCCCACTAAACGTGGACCCACATGGCATTCAGGTACACAACAGGAACAAAGTGCGGCCACGCGATTGTCGAGGTCACGGGCCCAGGCGCACGGCACGTTCCAGCGGCGTCTGCCTGGCACGCAAACAAGGCGAAAGGCCGAAGGGGAGCGACCGAACCGGTGGAGTTGGAGGCCCGACCCCACACGCTACCACCTAATAAAAATGGGGATTAAAGTCTCCCGTTAATTAATCATAAAAAAAGTAACGTAACCCTCCACATTCCAAAACCATCGCTTGCACCTACACTAATAAAATGGGAATGAAGTATCAACAAAAAAGGAATTAAATCTTCCGTTAATAAATAAAAAAGTAACGTAACCCTCCAAATCCAAAACCAATATAATCTGCTCTCCTATATCTCGCGGCGAGAAAAAGAACAAGCAAAAGAGCAACCCCCATTGGCGAAATCCTTGGCCATTCCCGTTACGCATCCCTCCTCGTAATTTTTTCCTTGTCTGCCTCCCACCCATTTCCTTTTCTTGTCATCCCCGCTTCGCCTGTTCCAGCTTTGCATCCCCCAACCCACGCCCACGCGGCCACCCCCATCCCCACCTCCGAAAGGCACAACCCCACCGCCCCGCTCGCAGCGCGCCCCACGACGCACGAGCGCGCGCTCCGGGCGTTCGGGAACTCGGAGGCGGCGGTACGGTGGGAGGAGGAGAACCGCACCGCGGCGCGCAGACATGGGCGAGTACTGCCCCTCCCCGCAGGAGGACTCCGCGCTGGTGGCGGCGCCCTTGACGCGCCCCTCCCCGTCCCCGGAGACGGCGGTTAGGCCGAGCTACGGGAGCTGCGACCGCCGCTACGTGAAGCAGGTCTTCGACAACCTCCACGGGAGCATCTCGCTCGACCCGGTGAGCTCCGGTGCATCCTTACTTCCCTGCCCCTTCCTCGCCTCATTGCTCCTGGATTGGTTGATGATCCTTGATCGTGTCGGTCCTCCTCCTCCTGTTCCTCGGGGGTGGATGAATTGGTAGACGATGCATGCTCGTTCAATCGTTCATTGCTGTTTTTCATCAGTTCGGCTTTGCCGCTCGCGTTGCCTTGTTGCGGCTAGTGGCGGAGCAGGATTATGCAATGCCCTTCCGGGTTTTCTGATATGCATCTGTTTCGTTTGATTCTACGTGTTCCGCGGCCGCAGTTTACTCTCGCGATGCCGTTATTTTGCTCGTGTGAAAGCATATAGTTGTCCACCCTTTTAGGGTTTGCTCCGCTGCCCCGCTCCTTCAATTCCTTGTGCCAACTGCCTTGATGAGCCGGACACAGTCGATTCCCATCTCTTCATTTGTTTCTAGTTGTTGCGCTGTGCCATTTTGTTTTATTATTTTGGTATTAGGTCCTGTTCATGTGTTGCATGTTGATGTTGGTGTGGCGCATGGACTCCTTGCATGATTAGCTGTGCATGTGGCGTCTCGTTTTTCGAAATTAATAAATTCAACGGGGGTACATTTATTTAGTCTAATCTAGGAGTATCTGGAGAATAATTTTTTGTTGACTTATTGGCCCATAAACAAGTCTACGGTGGCTAGTTCAATTTGCTTTGACTGTTACATGTGACTTCAACCTGACCTCAGGTGTTATACCGCAAATAAAATTTTAAATCATTTCAGCATTTTAGTTCTCTATTTTTGGGTAGGTAGGCAGTTTCATCTGTGCATTTACTAGCATTGACTCTACTGACGAAAGAGCAACCGTTCGGTGTACATGACAAGTCTATATTGTCCCGCCCGTTTTGATGTTCATAACCACTTTACATCTTATTGCTTGGTGTTTTACTTTACACCATAGATAACCACTTATGTTTGTACTTTTTTAATTTCAATCTTGAATAGTCATGGACCCAGTGTTATCTAAATAGCATGGACCCAGTGTTATCTGAATAGCATTAATAACCATTTTTATTGATAAGCAATATATTCACATTTTAGAAACATTGAACATTTGTAAACTTCTGCATAAGGGTCAATAGGAAATTTATTTATTCTATTCATGTAATGGTCGCTAGGCCCTTTCAAAAACAGGTTGGTGCTAATAGTCCAACAAATACTAAATGAGTATGCTTTGACAGCTTGTGAAGTTTGCATTCAAGCATCTATCTGTAACCTGTTTGACCCTGTTTGCATAGCCCTGATAGTCATGCCTGGTACTTCTGTTTTCTCATTGCTGGCAAATTGGTTAACCACTTTGATTTCCAACAAGTTGCACTTGTATTAAGGCTACAACTGGATTTGGATGTTTTAAAACTTAAAACTAGCGTCTCATATATAGTATATCTCAGGAACTGGCTATGATGCGGTGCCATTCATGTAACTTGTGCTGTTCATAGCACTCCCATATAAATAATAACTGTTTCGGTCTTTGTTCTGCAGTTGGCCCTGCAGTTTGTTGATACCGAGGAGTTTCAGAGGTGACTGAGTTTAGTTAATTACATATTCTCATTTATCTATTCAACTTCTTTGATGGCCTAATCATGATTTTGATTTCAATACATCATGCTATTTAGGTTGCGGGACTTGAAACAACTTGGTGAGTTCGGTTTCTCTCTCAATATGTGGAATTTTTGACAGAAATTTTGAAAACTAAATGGAGTTCCATTGCTTGTTATTTGTTGTTTGGCATTCCAGTTAAGATGTATTTGTCATTCTAGCAGACAAAAACTTCCTTTATGAACAAAATCAAGCAGACAAAACTGACAAGGCTTAATAATGGTTATTGCTATACATGATAACTATATGTTCAAGATTCATGATTTGTTCCTTATTGGGTTGACATGACTACAACCAATTCAACATCTGTGCAGAAAATTATGCAGTGATTGAAATACATACTTTGTCAGCCCTGAATTCGCTTAGTTAACTATTTACATTTATGCAACACTTTACTCTTTTTATCATTTACATGGATGCTTATGTTTTCAAGTTTTTCAAAATAAATTATGAGAACGCTTACTTTTATTTGTAAACTCCAATTTAGGTAGACTTTATACTGTTTGATGTTGCAATAACATATTTTTTGTATGGTTTTCAGGTCTTACATATCTCGTCTATCCTGGAGCGGTTCACACACGCTTCGAACACTCATTAGGTGTCTATTCGTTGGCTGGAGAGGCTATAAATAATCTTAAGACATATCAGGTGTGTGTGGCATCTATCTGAACTCTGAAGCTGACTGAAATGCTGGAAAGCTAAATTGCTAAGGTTAAAGTAATTTTTTTCTTTTGACAGGGAGAAGAGCTTGGCATTGATCATGTCGACATGCAGACTGTAAAGCTTGCAGGTTGGTCTACACATCCAGGGTACATTAATTATCAAACATCTTTGTGATCTTTGCTTAACTCTTATTCAGGTCTCTTGCATGATCTTGGGCATGGACCCTTCAGTCATTTGTTTGAGCATGAGGTTCTTCCTCGGGTTGATCCTGGCTCATCCTGGTGATTCTCTTTTGGCATGTCTCCTTTTCATACAGATATGCTGTTAATTACATCTCCATGTGCTGTCCTATATCTTAAGTTATGGTTAGGTCCCATGGTTCAAAAGACAAGCGCAAACCTAAGATTATTCTACTTGTATAGCTGTTATGCATAGGCAGCTGTATGTTCCCTTCTCTTTTATTTATTAGGAATCTTGTTTTTATGCTACTTTAGTTGTTATTGTTTATGCCTTTAAATCACATGTTGTTTCTGTCCACATTCCGGATGGGTATACATTGTGCATGTTAGCAGCATGATATAGTTTGATCATTCTTCCCTCTTAATGAAAAACGGGCAAATAGCCACGTTCTCGAAAAAAAGATATAGTTTGATCATTCTTACATTTATCTACCCATGCTTCCATGCTTTATCTATGTTGAGCTTGGTGCCTTAACTTTTATGCTCTTGTTCATTCAGGTCCCATGAAGATATGTCAGTGCTCCTTTTGGACAGTATTGTCGACAAACATGCAATAGATATTGAAAATGATTATCTCCAAATGGTCAAGGTAAGAATCATTTTGCTTCCGGTCCTTGTGTGGCACACACTAATGACCACCGTTTAACCAACTCCCCCTCTCCTTCGTTAAAGATTCAGCTTGGCAATATGGATGAATGCAGTTTAATATGTTCTGTGATCTACTGCTTCTCTTTATATATGGAGTAAGCATGGGATCACATGGACAGAAACGTAAAATAATTGCATACAATTCGTTATATCACATCACAGTGTTTATAGAAGTTCCTAAACCTTAATTAAACATTAAAATGTTCTGTAGGACATGATAACTGCCAGCTCTAAGCATGCCAGCACAACAGTATGTATCTTCTTCTCTATTTCCAGCCTGGTTATCTACCTGTATTGAAAATACATTGCTTACTTTGGATGAATTCTGTAACTTATTTCTTCAGAGTGCAAATGAGAAGCATTTTCTTTATGACATTGTTGCTAATGGTCGCAATGGCATAGATGTTGACAAGTAAGGGCCTCTTTGAATTGAACTTATGGCGTTTTCTTCTATATGCCCACAGTGGTTCGTGCTATGATCTGGCTATGATATAAGGTTGAGTAACTGTGTGCAGGTTTGACTACATTGGCCGTGACTGCAGAGCATGTGGTCTTGGCTGTAATTTCCAGTATTGGAGGTATAATTGATTTCTCTTGTTTTACCTGTGTCAAATTATTCTTGTTTTTCAGCCCTGCTTGTTGAAAATAGGAGTGAGAATAAATGTTACCAACCTTTGCAAAATATCTGACATCACTGTTCTTCATGTTGTGGGGTTCTCTGTCAAGGTGTTGACTATTTTTTCCGCCTCTCATTTTTTACGGTCAGGTTGTAGTGCTGATATCGCCCCATGAAAATTATTATTATTATTTGAACGTAATGACAGGAGCTCTACCTTTCAAGTAAGAATTGACCTAGTTTATAAGGGAACCAGGCCTGAAAACCTTACAGACACACAGATCACGGGATCGAGAGGAGAGAGTCGAGGGGAGCGACGGCGACGGACGCGCTACAGTACCCACGGCGCTACAGTGTCCTCGGTACTGTTCACGAGCTGGAGAGAGACAGAGGACCGGCGGTTAGGGCTGTGAGATGCGCTGGGAACGCCGACCGCGGGGCTTTGCCCACGGCCGGCAAGAGAGAGTTTTTTCTTCTAATCTCTTGCTTGATTAGATTGATACATCTCCTCTCCTTATATAGAGAAGAGGTCTTACTTGACCCCTAAGCAAGCGACTAATTAACCCTAACGGGCTAAGGCCCAATAGGCCCTTGACTCTTCTAACAATGGCCCAGGCGACTAACCCACGGCAACACATGAAAATTATGGATTATCGGTTAAAAGTGGTTTTCGGGATGAAAGACTCTTAGGGAGATGAACTGGAAACGTGTTAGAAAATAAGTTTCCTTTTCCTATTCTGTCATCATTCTTGCTTTGTTAGTTTCTGTTTGGTATCTCACTGAGCCACATTTAAAGTGTATGACACTTGTATCTACACAGAAAGAAAGGAATCTAAATTAGTTTCCCAGTAGGTAATATGATAGCTAGTGTTAGTCCCATGCTGGAAATTCAAACATGGCCACATGGCCTTGTATCTTTTACAATCTAATACCTTTGTCCTTGCAAGATTTAGCTAGATAATTGCTGAAAAATTTAGGTATTTAATTTGTGGTGTATCCTGTGTTTGTATGGAAGACTCAGATCGATGTTTTCTTTACTGCTACTGTACTGCCAGTCATTGTTACATCTTTTTATATTGCGTTCCCTGCAGGTTGATGGAAGGCATGCGAGTGATGGGTGATGAAATTTGCTACCCTGCCAAAGATTGTAGGTTTATATATAGTCCTCACCTGCTTAAATTTGATCTGTTCTCATAAAATTCTTGTAAGAGCACCGAAATGTGACTTGTCTCTCTGATAACTACAGACTTGAGCATCCATAAATTGTTTTCAACACGTGCTGATCTGCACCGGACAGTCTATACCCATGCCAAAGTAAAGGTATGGATGATTTATATCTCCTTACCTTCTGTTGTTTCATACCTCTTTTTTTTATTTATGTAGAAAAAAGAAATCACGTTTAAATCATATAACAACACCTTGGGGGGGGGGGGGGGGGGGTTACGAATAAGTTAAGCTTTTGAGAGATTCAGGATTCAAATACAGCCACTGATCCAAATACACCTTGTGCGCTTTGTGGAAAATTAGTTTTTTCATAGCAATTTCACATATGGCTGCCTTTGAATTATTAGTGGTTGACTTTTTATGCACCCGAGTCATTCCTGTTATGGTATTATCTGGTTCATATCTGACATTCCTCAATCCTTAGGCTGTTGAACTCATGCTCGTGGATGCCCTCGTTGAGGCTAATGATTACTTGGGGATATCATTGCATGCACATGACCCAGAAGAATTTTGGAAGGTTTGGTGTCTTTTATTGTTATTATATTCAGAGTTTTCCAGTCTATCTTACATCCCCTGAAATTACAGTTGGATGACACAATCATTAAAACCATTGAGACTGCTCCTAACAATGAACTGAAGAAAGCAAAAGAAATCATTCAACGTATTCGCCGAAGAGAACTCTACAAGGTAGTATGATGCTCATATATGTGTCATTTTGTCATGCCATTATACATGCTTAGTATACATAGGAGATTCTGTTTTTTTTAACACATAGTGGTCCCATGTCCATGAATTCAACAACAACAACAACATAGTCTTTTGTCTCAAGCAAGTTGTGGTAGGCTAGAGATGAAACCCAAAAGAGATGAGAAATAGAGAGACACATAAAGGGACATAAAAGGCACAAGACAGAAAGAGGTCACGGTTCAGGCACGTTGATTGCCAGTCTCCAAGCACTCATGTCCATAGCTAAATCCTTGGAGATATTCCACTCCTTTAGGTCTCTCTTAACGGACTCGTCCCAAGTTAGTTTAGGTCGACCTCTACCGCTCTTTACATTATCGGCCCACTTTAGAACCCCACTACGCACCGGCGCCTCAGGAGGCCTCCGTTGGACATGTCCAAACCATCTCAACTGATGTTGAATCAATTTCTCCTCAATTGGTGCCACCCCAACCCTATCCCGAATATCGTCATTCCGGACTGTATCCCTTCTTGTGTGCCCACAACACCGATGCAACATACGCATCTCTGCTACACTCAATTGCTGGACATGTCGCCTTTTTGTAGGCCAACACTCAGCACCGTATAACATCGCCGGGCGAATCGCCGTCCTATAGAACTTACCTTTCAGCTTCTGAGGCACCCTTTTGTCACAGAGGACGCAAGAAGCTTGACGCCATTTCAACCAGCCGACTGAAATTCTATGCCTAACATCTTCATCAATGTCTCCATCCTTTTGTAGCATCGACCCTAAATACCGAAAAGTATCCTTCTTGGCCACCACTTGCCCATCGAAGCTAACGTCTCCCTCCTCATGCCTAGAATTCATGTGAATTAATTTACTCTTCACAATCTAATACATTGAAATCATGTAACCCACAGCTTCATGAGAATCTGGATGGCCACTTGCTTGGTTGCTTTCTCTACCTGTGTTTTGGAGTCATACTCCTGAGTCCTGACCTAGAATAGTTTCATAAAAAGGAACCCTTAGACTCAAATTTTATCTATGAAAATAAATTGATTTCTATGAAACTTTTATACAGTTTTATGAATTTATGTGTTTGAAAAGGACTGTAGTTCCTTAGAGTTGGAGGGATACGAAGAAAAACTTTCATCATTGAGCTCGCATTTGTCCCTGGGTGGGTTGGTATGATGCTTGTGCTGTGTAGATATGGTAGTCCTGGCTTGTGTTTGAACAAACCAAAATTTCTTCCAAATAATCCTTATGAGTAACCTATGTCATCAGATGCTGCTTTTAAGAATACTCAGGGGGAAAGGTTGTTTGGTCTTCAGAGATGTGTATGATATTACATATATGAAAAAAATAACAGCTGAAGCAGCCTTGTTGGGTGCAGTACATCTATTCCGCTCTGACTAGAATTTATGCTTGAGTTATGTTTCTGTTCAATAGATGCATAATGTAGCATCAGGAATGTATTGGTGTACTTATTGCTTCAGCTAATCTTCCTTTTTGTGAAAGTATTAAGCTATTCTGTTTCTTTGAGTTGCAGTTTTGCAACCAGTATTCTGTTCCAAAGGACAAACTGGAGCATTTCAAAAATATTACTGAACAGGACATAGTTTGTTCACAGGTTGCTCTTTTTCCACATTTTATTAAGGGTGGCTGAAATAATCTGGCCTCTCTGAAGAATTCACACCTTTTTTTTAATGTTGAGACAACTGTCTTCAGAAATCTTCCGAGGTGCTGCTGAAGGAAGAGGATGTTGCAGTAAGCAATGTTAAGATAGATCTTACTCGTGGAAAAGATAACCCCCTTGAAAGGTCTTTGATATTTGAATGCTACTTTATCTCTCTTATTGATTTTTCTGAAATATCAAAATTCTAACTGATCACATTCCTTTGTGTATGTAACAACTAATCACCAGCATCAAGTTCTTTAAGGTAATTCCTTGCTTCTGGTAAACTTATATGTGTCTTGTTTGATAGCTATTTCAGTAACTATGATATGATTTCCTTGCAAAAACTAGGAATATATGCCCACTCTCTATCCGTCATGTTTCATTGGCGATTTTTAAATCTCAAATACAAGCCAACCTTTGTTATTGTTTACATGGTAGTTATGCTATTGCCTTCTCACCCATTTTACTGCTACAATTTTTTTGTAGTTTTTCACAGAATGTAGTAAGTAATTTAGCCATAATTTGTGCACACCATTTATTTTGAAGTCCTATTATTAGGAAGATAGCACCACTTTTCTGAAAAAGGTTGAACTATACCTTTCAATACTGAATTTGAACTTTGAAGGGCCGTCTTTGTCCTACTTTTTGTTATATTTGTGAGTAACATGATTGCTAATTTACTTGTGCACTATTAATGCCCCTTGACAGATGTCTGTAGTTACTATTTGTGAACGTAGATATCTCCAGGTTCTCTGGCCTAAGCAAAAGTTTTGTTGCAACAGGATTTTGGATGCGATGAGAAGTTCCCCATCACAGATGACCGGGTCAGCCACTTGCTACCTGCGTACAATGAGGATAGAATTGTGAGGGTCTATGCCAAGAAGCCTGAGTTGGTTAGTGAACACGAAGTCAGCTAGTCCTGTTTTCATCATGTTCAGCAGTTTCCGAACGTTAATGAAATACTTGGTTCCAGGTTGATGTGGTGTCAGAAGCCTTTGAGAATCTCCAGATGAGAATGTATGGTGAGAAGACTCAGGTGCACGAGACGCCCAAGAAAAAGAGGATTAGATCCAACTAGGCAGTTGGATTTTGTCAAATCACTCTTTAGATAGCATACAAATACGACTCAGGAAAATAGACAAACAAGAAGCTCTATAGATAAAGCATCCTAGAATTAACAAGTTTTAGATGGTATTTTGTGTACAGGTGAAGATACAAACAACATTGCGAAGTATAAAAACTTACGTTGACGTACGAGGTACGTCGCTGCATGTGCGTGAATTGGATAGCTAGCCCAATACTTTATGATGTGCCTGGATTTTTTAAATTCTTGATATGCATGATTAGCTCCATGAGTATATCTCTTTTTTAAGCGACCGACGGTGATCAATTATTGTTCTGTTGTGATAAACGTGTTGGCAGTGTGCTGCGGTTGCGAAATGAGAAAACCACAGAATAAATGGTACGTGGATGAGCAGGGCGAAGGTTGCTCGAGGCAGCAAGCGTTGCGGCGCGCGACCTTCCGGCGGACTTCCCTCGGATCGGATCCATGGCTGCATGACTCCGATCTGCTCTCCTCTATGGCTAAGTATCCATGGCCAGATTATTTTGGAGAGGTGGCCGATCAAGAGGAAGAAGATGGACAATGAGAGAGCAGCCAGAAGTTCAGCTAGCCGTCTCGCGTGACTGCGAGGAGTCTAATGATTAACAGAACCGAGACAACCATGCGCTATTTTGGACGGTGCCGCTACTTTTGAACCTGTGAATCGATTCAAGTGCTACAAAAGCATGTAAATTCTTATGAGTTTTATCCACTCACTCGTGTGACAATTTTCTTTTCTTATTAGATTAGATTAGATGGCATAAATTCTAGCTACTACTAAGACTATCTCCAACGACATCATCTAAAATACATGACCCATTTCATGTTTGGTTAGTGTTACAGACAAAGGGTTCAATACTCATTTTTGGTCTTCTTCAACAACAAGATCCAAAAGAGAACTCTTTCTGCAAATGAGTCTTCAGGAAAGATGATACTTATATTTGGGTTGTGCCTTTGCTGCAACCTAAAATGGGTCTCGCACATAGATACTCTGTTGGAGGCTAATACAGTAGTATCCAAGACCTATTTTAGGTTTCAGTGTCTATATGGGTCACATATAGTCTAAGGCCTTTAGTTGGGGAGGCAAGAATTTTGAATTTTTTTTATTTTTAACACTTTTTAAAAACTATTTTTAATTTTAGCACCGAAACTTTTTTTATTTTATACCTAACACTTTTGGCCGCTCCCCCACGTAAGGGAGCGGTATTTCCACGTGGGGAGCGGCAAGGCTGCTGCCGTGGCAGTAGGTGCCACGCGGGCATAGAGCGGCAAGGCTACCGCTCCCCAGATCAGACCCCAGATCAAGGAGCGGCAAACGCTGAACCATACCGTCCGTATCAGTAGTACATACAGGTAATACAAATACAAAAGGAACGATGCATGCATGGACACGACTGACAACAGCAAGTTGTTAGATTGCATGCATCTAGCTACTTCAATACCATCTTGTTCTACGTCTTAACTTCAGCAAAAAAAAGAAACTTTGTGTTCATGTTGGCAATATGGTTTCAAATCTAATTATAGGCATGATGAATTACAGGAATACCCGGTCAAAGATTTATATTCTTTTGGTGAAGAACAAAGATAAACCCATGGCACATTTTATTTGTTAAAAAATTAAAAATACATCATTAGCAAAGCCTTATTCAGTGTTTTCAGTTAATAGTTCCCAACCTCCTACCTTCGGTTACTGACCATTTTGCCTCTGTTTTTGAATTTTTTTTGTTATTGATGTGTAAACCACTTCAAAGACAATGTTTTTTAAAGTTTCCACCTCATCGATCACAACGCTTTTAAGTACAATGTTAAAGTGCACATAAATAATTATGGGATAGGGATGAAGATGGAATTTGTCAGGGCACAATGGGCACACTTGAGTTCACCATCTTGCAAAATTCATTGAAAAATAAATATTGGTCCAAAATCCTGAATAAATTTTGCTAGCTTTGAAATTTTATCATAAAATTTGTTAAAAATATCAACAAAGAAAATTTAATTCTTAAGTTGTTAATTTTAAATACTGAGATCAATTTTGCTAGCTTCTTTATGGCGCGTTCGAGTTACCTAGTAATGATATTTCTTTTCTAAAATCATTACATATGTCCATACATGATACCAATATGTAAGCTAGCCTAGCCCTAGAAGCTTTAAGTTTGGGGTGAAAATGGATAAAATTTGCAAAAAAAATTGTTTCAAGCATAAAATAATTGCATATGCCCTTATAGCGTAAGACAAATGAAAATATCCATATGGCCCTAGAGAAGCTTGGTAAAGAGCCTATGTGATTTTAGGGGGAAATGAATAGATTTCACATGGAATTGGATATAGATGTTACTAGTATCCTTATCAGATGAGGATCCACAATATCCCTAGAAATGAATCGATGAGTTTGGATTCCAATTTTGTTACCTATAAGTATCCATCCTTAGTAATTTTAGGAAAAAAATATAGCGATAGATGAAAATATGAGTATACTATACCCCATTCATATAATAAAGTACATTATTACTCTTGTTAACTATATAAGTTATAAATTATGAATCAATAGTCATATTGACTATGAGTACATCACTAGTCATTAGAAATACAACAGGGATATACATCAATAATCACATTATTTATATCTAAAAATTAAATAGTCACAAACCATTCAATTGTTATCCATAGAGATAACTTTAAATACTTTAAAAAATAAATTAATTAACCATAGACATAAATTTGAATAGTTTCAACTTCTACAAGTAGAATGTCCGCTCTCTGACAACTATGCTATATAATATTGGTCATATAATTTGAATTAGAATAATCCATATTAAACTTAATGTCATTAATTATATTAAAAGCTAATTAGGTCAATCTTATATGTCATTATTTATCTTAAAATTATTTCATAAGCCGCTAGCTGTAAATAGTTTCAGTAGGCACATATCAGTAATATTAAAATTAATATGATTATTAGTCGTTAGTCATAGGGACATGTAAAAGTTGTATAATTTCACCTTGTACTGTATTCTTCCCAAATACGGATAATATCAGATATCCATCATTAGTCTCAGTACAGGTCAATTTATGGATATCTTCACTGGGGGATTTCAGATATATGTGCCATAGCAGTGGGAAGGTTCAGCGCTTGCCGCTCCTTGATCTGGGAGCGGCAGCCTTGCCGCTCCTCCAGGGGGAGCGGCAGCCCCATGCCCGCGTGGCACCCACTGCCACGTCAGCAGCCTTGCCGCTCCTCCACGTGGGGAGCGGCAACGCTGAAATGTCGCTCCCTTACGTGGGAAGCGGCCAAAAGTGTTAGGTATAAAATAAAAAAAGTTTCGGTGCTAAAATTAAAAATAGTTTTTAAAAAGTGTTAAAAATAAAAAATAGAATTTTTTTGGGTGTCACATCAGATGTGCGAGAGGAGTTTTCGGATACTAATAAAAAAACAAATTACAGACCCGGAAAGGAAACTGCGAGACGAATCTAATGATACTAATTAATCTATCATTAGCACATGTGGGTTATTGTAGCACTTAAGGCTTTTTATGGACTAATTAGGCTTAAAAGATTCGTCTCGCGATTTCTCCGAGAACTGTGCAATTAGTTTTTTTCGTCTTCATTTAGTACTCCATACATGTATCAAACATGCCATTTTAGGGTGTGTTTAGTTCCTCATTTCACCCAAAAATTTTTGGGTTTTAGCCCACTATTTTGCAAAATGGAACTAAACACCATGCAAATTTTTTGGCAAAAAGGTATCCATTCTCCATTTTTTATTTTGGCCTCAAAAGACAAAAAAAAAAGCCAAAAAGCCAAAAGCCCTCACCCACCCCATGAAAAATTTAGCATTTTGGATGGAACTAAACACACCTATGAAAATTTTGGAATTTTGCATTTCATCATTTCAAAGTAGTTGGCATTTTGCATTCCATGGGGAACTAAACACAGCCTAACTGTAGAAAACAAAAATTTTTGGGAACTAAACAAAGCCTAATATGATATGTTTGGGTTAACCTTAGCAGTATAAGATGACTTTTGGACTATGTTTGCTGAACTAAGGAAATGTAATGATATTTTTTCTTTCCGTGCAACGTGTGCGCGCAACACGTTAAACGTGTGAAAACTAACAGCCCAGAAGAAGCCCGTGTGCGCTCTACCCGGGCCGAAAAATCCCAGACTGGGCCGGCCGTCCGCCGCATTCCCCTTCCGTTCACCCAGCGTGCGTTTCTGTCTCTCTCGGCTCTTGTACTCATTTCGCTCTCCGATGACTGGTGCCTCGCCCCTCTCGCTCTCCGACGACTGGTGAGGCGCCGGCGCCACCCTACGCCAGCTGCCGAGGCCTTCGTCGGCCTCATCGCCGGTGACGAGCACCCACCAGGTATTCCCATGCTTTTCTCTTCCCTTCCTGCTGTGCGAAGCCGAGCATTAAACCCTAACCTAAAGCTATTTGGCAATGGTAGCGAGTGATTTTGTTTGCATGTGTTTTTGGGCGTTTGGTCCCCAATGTCTGGTCTTTTGGTTGTTGAAGGTGTTTGGAGCATGGGAGAGGTGGTGCTTCCAAACCTAGATTTCATTTTGCTCCATGGCGCTGCCAAGTACTAGTAGCCATGAGTCCATTTCTGGTTTGGTTGGGATTTCTCTAAGACCCTTCAGGACTCAATCAACAAAGCTTTGCGATATGTGCTGGTCTCCTTCTCTCAGATGGAGGGTGCCCATGCTTCTGGGACCACAGACGTTGTTGTGTGCATTCTTTGCTGAATAGTTGTGTGTGTTAGACTGTTAGTGGCTGATTGCAAGAATGTCCATGTATATATTTGATAACTAAGGATTATTTTTTTCTGCTGTTGTACATGTTTCACCTTTGATGCAGACAGAAATAGTTTTTGTAGTCATTAGTCAAGACCTAAAGCTACTCTGTGTTTTTAACCTTCCTCCTCTCTTGCCACCGTAGACTTAATTGGATAAATTAAAAAAAACGATTGTACTAAGAGCTACATATCTTTGGCCCCAAAGGGCAACAATTTTGCCATTTTTTCAATATCAATTTTTAGTAATGAATCTGATGTTTACATTATGCTGACTATCTGAAACTGTTTTGTATTTCTTTTATTGTAGAAAAACTTTGTTACCTTATACAGTGTAGTGAAATATGAACACATATTGACGAGCACTTTTATGCAGGCAAGCTTCTGCTGCTCTGCATGCATCGATGAACTGATGATTATTGTTGATAACAGGTAAGTATTCTTTTTGCCATGTTGCAGCTATAGTAAGCTTGCATGCGTGCTCTTTATTCTCTTCTAATTTGTTATCACCCTGTCCCTGAAGTAAGTATTTGGCCCCCTTAACTCACCCCCCGCGCCAGCGCCACCAACCCCACCAACCCCCCCCCCCCCCCCCCCCCCCAACCTGCACACAGCACACAAACTCAATGACCTTGGAGTCTGTGAACCTGAACTTTGCTTTCCATCGTGTTAAACTTTAACGCCAGGACCTGCTCAAAATTGTTTAGGACTGATGAGGCAGTGATTTTCAGATTTAAATGAGGGAAAAAAATAATCAGAAGCCTCCAAAAAAAAACTAAGGTCTTTTGGGATGCAAGGAACCCACAAAAAATGTGAAAAAAAGTTATACAAACTTTAAATAAATGATCCAATAAATCTCGAAAATAAAAAATAGATTTCTGTTGCTTGCACACCTCAGCTACAGTGTGAATTTCTGGATAGCCATCGCGGATGATGATATTTCTCACTCATCATTGGTGACAAGGTTTTTATTTTTTTGTGAATTTCGTAAGCTCCAGTTATTTTTGTGGGGGTTCCTTGTGTCCCAAAACATCTCAAGTGGTTTTTCCACAAAAAAATGGAGGTGTTTGAATATTTGTTTTCCTCACTTGAATTCAAAAACCACTGCCGCGTCAGCCCAAAACTACTTTTACTGGGCTTAGGGGCCAAAGCTAAACAGAATTAAAAGTTGGGATACTCAAACTAAACTTATTAGAGTTAGGGTCAAAATTAGAGAAACTGGGAAACTTGAGGAGCGGAATATGGACTTATTCATATGTACTTATTTGGCATTGCTGCATGGGTTTTTTTCCACTTCATGCTAGATGACAAAGGTGCATTTGGGCCTTTGACTAGAGCAGGGGATTGTCATATGGGATTGCATGTTTGAATTGTTGGATGCACATTTGTAGATTGTTATCACTTTGACAGGGGTGGAGCTACAACAAAATAGAAGAGGAGGGGTGGGGGGTGGGGGGTTGACACTATGTATGTTAGAAGAGTCAAGGGCCTATTGGGCCTTAGCCCGTTAGGGTTAATTAGTCGCTTGCTTAGGGGTCAAGTAAGACCTCTTCTCTATATAAGGAGAGGAGATGTATCAATCTAATCAAGCAAGAGATTAGAAGGAAAAACCTGAGGGGCGCTGAGAACGCCGGCCGCGGGGCTTCGCCCACGGCCGGCAAGAGAGAAGGTTTTTCCTTCTAATCTCTTGCTTGATTAGATTGTCTCCTCTCCTTATATCGAGAAGAGGTCTTACTTGACCCCTAAGCAAGTGACTAATTAACCCTAACGGGCTAAGGCCCAATAGGCCCTTGACTCTTCTAACAATGTAACTGTATAGATGGTAGCTGAAATATATGGTGAAAAATTGAGAGTTATAGTTGATTTTTGGATTGGGCCTTGGTGCGGTTGCACCCGCAACGATCTATATCGATCCACCCCTGGCTTTGAATGCTACTAATACTGTAATGTGTATTGCGAGCAAGGTTATTAAGGCGTCGCCTAGGCGATAAGGCGTGCTGGAAATCTGAGCGCCCCTGTCGCCATGACCATCTGCAAAAGAGAGGGAGGGAGGAAAAACAGAGGAAGAATGGAAGGGGAACGGGCAGGCAACGCCAAGAACCTGCTGCTGCTGCTGCCATTCCTGCTGGCTCCTGCGCTCGCGGCCGACACAGCACATCCGATCTGGAAGGGGACTGCAGCAGTGGTCCATTTGATGGCATAGAACAGTGAGGAAGGGAAACTAAGTGAGAGGGAGAAGTTTTGGGCGGGTGCACATATGGAGATTGAGAGAGAGACCAAGCGGCACCAAGGGAGGGAATACTCACACAAGGGACAGAGGGAAAATGGCGGCGCTGGGAATTGGGATCGCTGTAGATGTATCCTTGTAGGTTATGCCAGAGGAGGGGTACATGGGCTGGCTGGTTGGCTGAGCCAGCCCCTTATTACTCCTTCCTTCCTTTTCTTTTCTTTTCTTTTCTTTTCCTTTTTCCTTTCCTTTTTCCTCCTGCATGCTGTTGTTTTGCATTTTTTTTAGATTGGTATGGCGTCGTATTTCCTCACCTTATCACCGCCTAGGCGATTGGAAGGGGGTGGCTTGCCACATCTTGCCTTACTGCCTTAAGAACCTTGATTGCAAGCTATGCTTGTCATTGTACTGCTTTTCAGCATTGTATGTAATATTCTAATGCTTAAATCCATTGGTGGTTTCTTTTATGCATGATGCTTTTGGTGAGATAACAATATTCAATTTCTTAAACCTTTCCTCATGCTCTTGTTGAAACTAAGGTTACTGCTAATGGACAGATGCTGTGCATGCATTTTAGTTTGAAACAAAGAGTATTGGAATATGTCAAGTGGTGAATATATGTTCTTTCTCCTTAATTCATGTACATCTACTCCTTTGTCGTTGGATCACCAATGCCAAATGCATCTAGGTTCTGTCAATTTGAATCAAGTGAACACCATTACACCAATGGCATTTTATACTGCCTTTTTACAGTTTAGATTTAGAATATAGCTTGCTGTTGTGCCTGGCGTGTTCCATTGCTTGGTACAATATCACAATGGCGATATCCCTCCTTTCTTTTCCAGGGAGTTTAATTGACCTACTGCTAGAAGTTATGCTGGCATGTTTGTTTTATTGAGTATTGACTGCATTGTTTATTTTGTTGCAGAAATGTGCTGTTAGATCTTGTTCACATATGACCATGGGCAGTCAAAGATTTCTGCAACCTGCATTGCACATCTTATTCTTAGAGAACTGCTGCAGTGGTTACTAATATACTGTGCTAGCCACTACATAGTATAACATTTCCGCAACGATACCAACTTCTCTTCTTGTTTACATGGAGTGCAACAGAGATGAGGCTGCTAGAGCGAAAGCTCTAGCAGAAAGAAAAATGATGGACAAGGATTTTGTTGGTGCAAAAAAGATGATTATCAAGGCGCAGCAACTCCTCAAAGAAGTGGATGACGTTGACATTCCAAAAATGTTAACTGTTTGTGATGTTCATTGTGCTGCTGGAGCTAAGGTGAATACTGAGATTGATTGGTACAGAATACTGCAAGTACCTGTAAATGCTGATGACGCACTGATAAAGAAACAGTATCGTAAGCTTGCCCTTTTGCTACACCCTGACAAGAACAAGTTTGGAGGTGCGGAGGCAGCATTCAAATTAGTTGGAGAAGCAAACATAACTCTTACAGACCGGTCAAAACGTTCTGTGCATGACATGAAAAGAAACACCTTCAGGGGCGTTACAGCAAGACCCAATCATCAGCCACCAAAAAGACCTGCACCTGCTAGATCTAGTTCTACTCCTGTGAATCTCCATAAAATGCATCAGCAACATCTGCATCAAGCCTCAAATCCTACAGGGCCACAAACAACATTTTGGACTATTTGTCCAGCTTGTGGCATGAGGTATCAGTACTACCTCTCGATCTTGAAGAAGACTTTGCGCTGTCAGAATTGTTTGAAGCCATTTATCGCACATGATTTGAAGGACCAAGCTATTCCTTCTGGGGCAAATCAGCGATCTGCTGGGGTTTGGAAAAATGCAGGCGCACCACAGAATTTTACAGGCCCTCAATCAAATGTCACTGATCAGAAAGGTTGGTCTGCCACTCCAGGAGTTCATGTTAATATCAGTTCTCATCAAGCTAATGTAAATACAAAGAGGGAAACTGATGGTAATGCAGGTGGGCTGAAAAACAATATGAAAAACAAAATGAAATCTGCCCAGGCCACCAGGAATCCTTCAAAAGCTTCATCAACTGCTGGATTGAAAAGGGGCAGGAGGGCGGTATTCGAATCTAGTGAGTCTAGCATATCAAAAACCAGCGGCGACAGTGAGGAAGAGGTTCTAAAACATGGTCCTTCTGAAAATAGTGTAGGGCCAGCTCAACAAACTCGCAGATCTAGCAGGCAGAAGCATGAAGTTAGGTATAATGAGGATAGTGATGATGACGATGTTGAAGATGATGATAACACGGTTGAGGATGATTTTGTTGGCTCTCCTGCTTTGAAGAGGTTCAGAAGAAGTGGCCTGTTCCATGGTGATCACAGTACTAAAACAGCAAAGCTGAATGAAGACACCGCTGGCCATAATGGTCTGAGTAACTGCAGTAACATAAAAGATACAAAGAACAGTGGTACAGCATGTGAAGAGAAAACTTCCAATCGAGTCAAGCAGATGAAGAGAGAAACAATGCATGCTCGAGAAAATAGTCATGGCAAAGAAGAGCTATATCATTCTGTCACCAACAATGGTCTTGGTTTAAATGATGATGATGCTTCAGATGATAATAAATTCACTTTCCCAGATCCTGAATTTTTTGATTTTGACAAACTTCGAGATGCAAGTCAATTTAGAGACAACCAGGTCTGGGCTGTCTATGATGATCAAGGCTGTATGCCTAGATTTTATGCTCGAATCACAAGGGTAAAAAAGATTCCAAAGTTTATGCTGCATTTTGTTTGGCTGGAGTTCAATCCTGCAAATAAAGTGGAGGAGGCATGGTCTTACAGGGGTCTGCCTGTTGCCTGTGGACACTTTAAGCATGGACAGTCAGAGACAACGGATGAAACTCTTATGTTCTCCCGGACTATATCATTTGAGAGAAGCAAGACAAACAAATTCTATGAAATATATCCAAGGAAAGGTGAAGTTTGGGCCCTTTTTAAGGGATGGGATATTGGTTGGAGCTCAGACTCTGGCAATCACAAAAAGTTGAACCATCAGTATGAAGTTGTTCAAGTCCTCTCTGATCTCACCACGAGCACTAGCATTATTGTCATGCCGCTTGTGAAGATAAAAGGCTATGTTAGCTTATTTATGCAGTCTGGAGAGGCAGCTCCATATGTGATACCTCAGGGTGACACACTAAGGTTCTCTCATTGTGTCCCGCATCATTTGATGAGCGGAACTGAAAAACAAGGCATTCCAGAAGGATCTCTTGAACTTGATCCTGCAGCGCTTCCCTTGAACTTGGAAGAGGCTTTTCCTTCTGCTAACCCAGAATGCAGTTCTGTAAGAAGTCAGGACCTTGACTCCAACCATGCTGGTTTGTCCAGTGGAGATCGCAAAGGATCCATGAATGTGGGGCAGGGGCAACGTACAAAATCTGTGAATGCAGGGATCCCTACGAAGACACCAGAGGAAGAGAAAATCAAGCATAGCACTCATCTGCCTGAAGTTACAGATGTCGATGACGATGACGATAACATTTGCCAAACAGAGTATGTATGCGCTGAACCAGAATTCTATGATTTTTCAGAAATAAGATTGCTCCAAAGGTTTTCACCTGGGCAGATCTGGGCTCTCTATAGTGATATAGATAAATTCCCCAATTACTATGCATTCATACAGAAAGTTGATCTCAAGAATGATAAAGTACAAATTAGATGGCTGGATGTCAGTCCTCAAGGAGAAGTGGAGAAAAGATTGTCCCAAGAACGGACAATTAGCATTGGAACCTTTAGGCTTTGCAGTATCCATGAGATGGTGACTTACACTGGTACAGATGCCTTTTCTCATCCTGCAGAGGCCAGATCTAATGGCAGAAAAGGTGAATATGAAATATTTCCTCGTCTTGGTGAGATATGGGCGGTTTACAAAAATTGGAGAGCTGGATGGACTGCGCAGGATTTTGAAAAATGTGAATATGAACTGGTGGAGATATTTGGCTATACTGATTCCTCCATACAAGTTCGGCTTGTGAGGAAGGTGGATGGTTATAAGATGGTATTTATGTCATACAGAGCAGCGGGTTCTGTGAAGACAATAAGGAAGGATGAGTACCCCAAGTTCTCTCACCAGATTCCCTGCTTTCATCTGACACATGAAAAAGGTGGCCAGCTTCGAGGCTATTTCGAGCTCGATCCCCTATCACTACCAGAGGGATTTCTCTACTGATTCGATCTGAGATAAACTTTATCTACAGCAAATCTGGAGCCTCTTGTGATGAAGTTTCTGGAACTGAGGTTCAGTGAATGTTACGGTCCACGATTCAACATTTTTTCAAGTGGCAATGACATCAGATGTCTGGATTTAAGCATTGGTAGCACTAACGTTGTTGTGGTGGACTCAGTCTGCACAACGAAGGCATTGGCTTTTGGACTCTTAGCTGGATGGCTGTCCTACAGCTGCAATTCACAAGACTAGTAATTTTTTTGCAGTTGCTGTTTGTAGTTTGCTTTAGCTGTATCTATGGGTTTTAGTTCTGGTGTAAAACCTGCTACTTTTTTTTTCTCTTGTAGTGTACTCTAAATGGTAGTACTGTGTTTGAACTGTGAGGTGCCAGCCTGATTAATTATCAGAAGAGTTCAATTGGCCACCCTTCCCTGGAACTGAAACATGAAATCGAGCTATAGCCTTGCTAGGCTGATCGATCAATATAATGTGTTATGCATTGCTGTGCGGGGACATAGATGACATCCTCCTGCGGCTTATCAGAGCTTATTTCTATTCCATCTCCCTGTGTATAAATGTTACACGGCCTAATTTTGATATGGCCATGTCTTTTCTTGAATTATGTTTATTTCCTACGAGAAGTATTAGATGAGTCTCTGTCAAATATTTTTGAATTGTGTTAAAGAATTGTTATGAGCAGGCATATTAGGTGAATTTACCATTCTGAAACATGAAGGAACGACCAAGCCAGATACAGAAATGTTGGAGGGGAAGGGCGTAATCACGGGAGGGCAAGAAGCAGATGAATCTTATTTACTTACTTTCTGATTACAAAAACTCCACTTCAATAGCTGGCCAGAAGCCCAACTAAGGGTCTGTTTGATCTTATAGTCTAAAGTTTAGTTGGCTAAAGTTAATGTATAAAACTTTAGATCACTTTAGTGCACTTGTTTTCTCTAAAGTTTTATTAGTTGGCTAAAGTTAATGTATAAAACTTTAGATCACTTTAGCGCACTTGTGTTCTCTAAAGGTTTTATAAGATTGGCTAAACCTGACAACACTTCAAATGTTCTGTTTGAATTCTTAAGAGTAGTCCAAAGTTTAGTGGCTACCATAGAATCCAAACATGACCTAACTAATTCTAAAACAAAAACAACCTTGATCTGAAGGAACCAACTATAAATATCCTAATCAACTAATTGAATATCCTCAACAACTAAAAGCATCTTCAAGAGACTCTCCATATCCTTCCTAAATGTTATGAATAGATATTTTGGTAAAAAAAATTACCCTCCAACAGAATTTTCATCCAAATATAGTCATCTTCTATTCCAAATTTTTCTCTAGCCAAAAATAAAAGACGGGAATGACTCTCTATAGTGCACATGAGATATAGAAAAACAGATGAAGAGTGAAAAGATATAGAAAGTGATTTTTATGCAAATGGCTCTCCAAATAATGATTTAGAGAGTGAGATTTAGAAATGCTCTTGGAGATGCTCTAGCTGGGACGACGCTTGTTGTCCGAGGCTCCTGTGCCACTGCCTAAGCCGCCGCCTTCTTGCGCCTAGCTTATGGCCATGCCGAGCATAAGAAGAATATTAGAATGATAATATCGTGTAAAGGATGTATTTACTACCAGCCATTCATTATCAGTAAATTCTTAGGTCGGTAGCTATTATTATAATATTTTTGTTTCGCCTGTAACTCTGTAAGTTCAATTTATTTTTTATCTGTCCACCATTCGCCTTTTTCTATCTATTATAGCCTCAGATGGATGTTACTGCCCCAAATCCCTTTTTTTAGTGAGGTTACATTCGCCCCTTTTTTCGAAAACAATGGTCCGTCTTCACAAACAAAATGTTCTAGGTTTAGAATAATAATATTACTGATTTAGAAGAATAAAATTTTATGTAATATTACAAAACATGAAAAATGAAAGATACCTAGAAATATAGGAAATAAAAAACAAAACATGAACATAAAATTTTACTTTTCTAAATCTGTAATGTTATTCTTCTGAACCTAGAATATTTTGTTTTTAAGACCGACCGTTGTTTTCTTTTTTTTGAAAGGCAGGCCATTGTTTTCGAAACCAGAATATGGTCTCTACTCCATAAAAGAATGTTGTATATTCATGAATGTTTTATATTCACAAGATAAATGTTCGTTAATAAAACTTTATCTAAATATATCCAAGGAAGGTCTTGTTTTGAATGATTTATCATAAGAAACACAGTGCCGTAACCAGAATTTCATTAGGACGGTCAGTTTACACACTATGGCTTTTAAAGTTTCAGAAACAATTTTCAAATGCTGACATCCCTACTGCATGTGTGTACTGAGGTGGGTGGGAATGGATGGTCGGCACAGTATCAAGGCGCAACCTGGTCGGACCTAGTAGCCCCCAATTGTCAACCATGGTCGGCTAGCCGTCGGCCAGCTCACGCGATGTGGGAGTCGAGGAGTTGCTCGGTTAGGCTTTGGGTTGGCCCATATGTGTCTAGTACAAGTATCTGATTCAATATGTAACTAAATTTCACAATATGTCATGGATACGAATTGTAGGGTACCAAAACCATATCCGTATCCAACAGGCGATAAACTACCCTTATGAGTATGCATATATGAACTTAACCTAACCTCATGAAGAATAAAAAGCTACGAGAATATCAGATAATTACAACAGTTTTTTCCTTTTTACTACTACAAATCAACATTTGCCACCTAAACTCTTAAGGACTCGTTCGGTTGTTTCGGAACAAACCCAGGAACCGTTCCTGCTGATGATGGTTATTCAAATTAACAAAGCAATCCGCTCGGGAATCTATTCAGGAGGTCATTCCGTAGAAACCGAACATGCCCTAAAGGATATCTAAACTTTTCATAAAAAATCACAAACTTTTTCATGCAAAAGCAAATTCTAACCTAAAATCCCATCTCAATTATCCTTGTTTATTTCAAAAAAAAAACAATTTGCTAATTGCAACTCATTTTGTTCCCTCTTGCTAACTTCTAAACTTTGCGCCCTAGTATCGATCCGATCTTATTGGATCGCAATATCCACATAATCTAAAAAACCAAACAAATTCAAGTCACGATATTGTCTAGCTGAGTTGCTGAATTGAGCATTTTGCCCATGAGGTGATTACATTCGCGGCGACAAAGGCAAACTGCTAGCGATTGTTGGTGGTCACACACCCCTATACCATGAAGAGAACACCTCCCTCCATCGTTCTCTTCATCTTTTCCCGCTCGAACTAATGACATGCATGCATGTGGGACTTAACCATGGCCACGGTGGACTCACCAAATTGGTCTGAGTTGGGGCAAATCATCAATCCACCACATAAAGGGGTCCAAAAGTACTAGTGGTCTCCCAAGTAGGCCTCTTGCCATAAATCGATCTTGTAATTCAACATCAAAGTGATTTCCTTTTCTTTCTTTCTCTATTTTGCAATTTTCTTTAAAACTTCCTCCATCCACAACAGCCACAAAAAACACAGAAATTAGAAATCCATGAAATTTTCTAATGGAGCATGTGGATACGTCACAGAACAAACACATTGTAAGAAAAGAGAGATAGATATAAAGAAAGGGCGTGCCTAGCGTCTAAACGTCCGGACGCCCGCAACTGTTCATCTGCCGCGCCTGCACTTCGTGTACAGCCTGACCCCACGCGGCGTCTATGCCCCACCCCACCCCCACGCGGCGTCTGTGCCCCCGACGACCCCTTGCACCCACTAGCAGCTTGAGCAGGTTGCAACATGTATAAAACACTCGATCTATTTTTTGAAACATCTAGATGCAGCATTTGAAACATACGTCTAAAGGCATATGAAACACTTGAAACATACGCCTAAAACACTCGTAAAAACACCTGAAGACACTTAAAAACCATTGCAAAAATACACAATATCCAAATAAAACACTTGAAATATATGTGTGAAACATATGCAACATGCGTCTGAAAAAATATATGAAACATTGGAAACAGATGTTTGCAACATACGTGTACACCCATTGCGACATATGCAACATCCCGATTTACTTTTGCAATATTCATACGAAACAACTGCAACATACCTCTGAAGCATCTGAAACACTTGAAACAACACTTGAAACATACGCTTCCAACATCTGAGGAAGGGAGCGCTAGGTGCGGTCAGAGAAGCCCGCTTCGGGTCTGGCAACTCCGGATCTTGTAATGTCGCGAGTTGAGGTCGAGCGTAGCGGCGGTGCCAGCGTCGACGACGTCCACGGCCTCCTGATGGGGAATGGCGGCGTCGGTAGCACCTCGACCCGGCGAGGTATGAGGCACGGCGCACAGGGGCGGGGACCAGGCACAGCGCAACGAGGCATAGCACGGCGCAACGGCAGACGTGGCGCGGTTCGATGCGGGATGGGGGAAACGCCGCGAGGCGGCTTGGGGTGGGCAGACGGCATGGTGAGCCGTGATGAGCGAAGCAAGGAGTTGGGGATTTTTGTCGGCTGTCGCAGTATAGATGGAGTAGATATAGGAGAGAGCGTAGATAAGCATGTTGGGCCCGATCGGTGTGCTGGATTGGGAACAGGAACAAGTCGTCCGGACGGACACGCCCGGACCAGAGCATTAGTGATAAAGAAAAGTTTCCAACTGATTGGATCTCATGTTAGATTTCCTCCAAAATTTCTATGGATTAAGCCATTTCATAGGAAGGGCCACGTAGAAAAAAATACTATAGATTTACAATCCTATAAAATTTCTTCATCATAAGTCCTATGATCCCTATCTAATGGGGCCAGCACTCGTGGTCAGGACATAGATATGAAATCGAGAAGAATACAAAATAAAAAAGAGAGGAGGAAAAAAGAAATTGCAAAGGAAACATGTGAAAAATAAAGAAAAAGTCTACATAACCCCCTTCCCTGACTATTCAGGGTGGTCTACTTCATCCCCAAACTATAAAAACGGATTTTCTACCCCCTGAACTTTTCAAAACCGTTCAAATAACCCCCAAGCGGTTTTGGACAGTGTGTTGCTACAGTAACATTGGTTTTTGCTATAGTGGCGGCAGTTTTGTCTTTTTATTTTTTATTTATTTTTGCTAAATCTTTGAAAAATCAAAGTAAATCACAGAAAAATCATAAAATGGAAAATCCAATTTTGTTGGACCCCACATGAGTAGATCTACACAACGAATATATAATATGGTATGTTTTAGTACAAAGTTTTTGATGTATCTTTAGATCTATGCTTTTCTATAATTGATTTATAGATTTAACAAACATAAACCTAAATAAATCTATAACTAAGTTATACATAATCCAATGAGTATAAAATTTTTACTATAGTTCAATCATACAATAATTAGCCCAATATAAAAATTTCACCATAATTGGACCATAGAAGCTGCAGCTATGAATTATTTCAATTAATTACAGAAAATCATAGATGTAAAGTTACAACAAAAACTCTGTACTAAAACATACCATATTATATGTTTACTGTATAGATCTACTCACGTGGAGTCCAACATAATTAGATTTTTCTATTTTATAATTTTTATGTGATTTACTATGATTTTTTAAAAATTCAACGAAAATAAATAAATAAATAAATAATAAATATATATCAAAACCGCCGTCAAAACCAGTTGAGAGTTATTTTAAGGGTTTTGTAAAGTTCAGGCTAGAAAATCCGGTAAGTAGACCACCCTGTCGGGGGTTATAAAGACTTTTTCGGAAAAATAGCGGCCGAAGCGGAGGCCCGTGTGCGCTCTCCCGGGCCGAGCAACCCCGCTGGGCCGGCCGTCCGCCGCATTTCCCTTTCGTTCACGGTCGACCCAGCGACAAGCTCGCACCCCTCTCACTCTCCGACGACTGGTGTGAGTCTCACCCCGCTCTCGCTCCCCGGCGACTGGGTGTGCCGCCGCCGCCGGTGCTGCGCTGCGCCAGGTGCCGAGGCCTTCGTCGTTTTATTCGCCGGCGACGAGCACCCACCAGGTATTCCCATACCGTCTCTTCCCTTCCTGCTGTGCGAAGCCGAGCACCCAAACCCTAACCTAGACTATTTGGCTATTTGATTGATGCCTCCTAACTTCGAACCTTTTGGAAAAATTGTCGGATGTACATGTGTACAACCATGTCCCTTTGGTAGGTCCGCCCCCGCGGGATATGGTAGCGAGTAATTTTGTTTGCACGTGTTTTTTTGGGGCGGGTGTGGTCACCAATGTCTGTTCTTTTTGTTTGAAGGTGTTTGGAGCATGGAACAGGTGGTGCTTCCAAACCTAGATTTCATCTTAGTAGCCATGAGTCCATTTCTGGTTTGGTTGGGGTTTCTGTAAGACCCTTGAGGACATCTCTTCTCAAATGGAGGGTGCCTGAGCTTCTGGGGCCACAGACGTTATTGTGTGCATGCGTAGCTGAATAGTTGGGTGTTACTGTGTTAGTGGCTGATTGCAAGAATGCCCATGTATATTTGATTACTATGGATTGCTTTTTCCACTGTTGTAAATGCTTTACCTTTCATGCAGACAGAAAGAAGTCTTTGTAGCCATTAATCAATACCTAAAGTCCTCTCCATATATATCAAATGAGTGAAAGCTCGTGTTTTTAATCCTCCTCTATTGCCACCATAGACTTAGTTGCATAAATAAAAAAAAGATTGTACCGAGGGCTACATATCTTTGGCCCAAAAGGGCAACAATTTTGCTATATTTTCAATCTCAATTTCTAGTAGTCAATCTAATGTTTACATTATGCTGTCTATCCAACATTGTTTTGTATTTCTTTTACTGTAGAAAGACTCTGTTATGATATATAGCATAGTGAAATTTAAACACATATGGATGATCACTTTTATGCAGGAAAGCTTCTGCTGCTCTGCATGCAATGATGAACTAATGATTATTGTTGATAACAGGTAAGTATTCTTTTTGCCATGTTACAGCTATTGTAAGCTTACACGTGCTCTTTATTCTCTTCTAGTTTGTCACCCTGTCTCTGAAGGAAGTCCATATTTGGCCCCTTTACTCTCCATTTTGTCTAATCCCTCCTCCCCCCCCCCCCCCCCCCCAAAAAAAAAAAAAACTCCATGACCATTTAGTGTGTATGAACCTCAACTTTGCTTTTCATAATGTTAAACTTTAGCACTAGAACCTGCTCGAAATTGTTTAGGACTGTTGTGGTTTTAGAATTTAAATGGGGAAAAAATAACAAGCCACAAAAAATATTGTGAAAAAAGTTTGTAAATAAATGATTCGATAAATCTTTAAAAGAGATTTCTGGTGCATGCACACCTCAGCTACAGTGCAAATTCCTGGATGCTAGTCATCACGGATGATGAAGAGATTTCTCATCATTGTTGACAAGGTTTATATGTTTTTTTTTGAATTTTCTAAAGTCTTTTTTTCATTTTTTTGACTTATTGAATCTTTTATTTGGAACTGCTAGAACATATAAACTCCAGTTGTTTTTTGTGGGGTTCCCTGTGTCCCAAAACATCTGGAGTGTTTCTTCCGAAAAATTGGAGGTGTTTCAGTATTTGTTCGTCACTTAAATCCAAAAACCGCTGTCATGTCAGCCGAAACCACTTTTACTGGGCTTAGGGGTCAAAACTAAACGGAATTGAAAGTTGGGATACTCAAACTGAACGTTATTGGAGTTAGGGTCAAAACTAGAGAAACTGGAAACTTGAGGAACCAAATATGGACTTATTCATATGTGCTTATTTGGTGTTATGAGTTCTTACCGCTTCATGCTGGATAACAAGGATGCATTTGGCCTATGGCTAAAACAGGGGATTTTCATATGGGATATCATGTTTGAATTGTGGATGCATATTTGTAGTTTTTCATCGCTTTGAATGCTGACAATACTGTAATGTGTAAGAATTTTTTTTGCTAATTGTAGAATATGACAAAAACTACATTGTTTATTTTGTTGCAGAAAATTGCTGTTATGCTGGCATGTTTGTTTTGTTAACTACATTGTTTACTTTGTTGCAGAAACTTGCTGTTGGTTTTTGTTCACATATTACTATGGGCAGTCAAAGATTTGTACAACCTGCATTGCACATCTTATTATTAGAGAACTACTCCAGTGGTTACTAACATACCGTGCTAGCCACTCCATAGTCTAACATTTCTGCAACAATACCAACTTCACTACTTGTTTACATGGAGTGCAACAGAGATGAGGCTGCTAGAGCGAAAGCTCTGGCAGAAAGAAAAATGATGGACAAGGATTTTGTTGGTGCAAAAAAGATGATTATCAAGGCGCAGCAACTCCTCAAAGAAGTGGATGACGTTGACATTCCAAAAATGTTAACTGTTTGTGATGTTCATTGTGCTGCTGGAGCTAAGGTGAATAGTGAGATTGATTGGTACGGAATACTGCAAGTACCTGTAAATGCTGATGACGCACTGATAAAGAAACAGTATCGTAAGCTTGCCCTTTTGCTACACCCTGACAAGAACAAGTTTGGAGG
Organism: Saccharum hybrid cultivar R570; assembly: GCA_038087645.1. Taxonomy (NCBI): domain Eukaryota; kingdom Viridiplantae; phylum Streptophyta; class Magnoliopsida; order Poales; family Poaceae; genus Saccharum; species Saccharum hybrid cultivar. The sequence continues at coordinate 10,253,805 of JAQSUU010000112.1, read as the reverse complement.
CGCAGAGGCAGCATTCAAATTAGTTGGAGAAGCAAACGTAACTCTTACAGACCGGTCAAAACGTTCTGTGCATGACATGAAAAGAAACACCTTCAGAAGCATTATAACAAGACCCAATCATCAGCCACCAAAAAGACCTGCACCTGCTAGATCTAATTCTACTCCTGTGAATCTCTATAATATGCATCAGCAACATCAGCATCAAGCCTCAAATCCTACAGGGCCGCAAACAACATTTTGGACTATTTGTCCATCTTGTGGCATGAGGTATCAGTACTACCTCTCGATCTTGAAGAAGGCTTTGCGATGTCAGAATTGTTTGAAGCCATTTATCGCACATGATTTGAAGGACCAAGCTATTCCTTCTGGGGCAAATCAGCGATCTGCTGGGGTTTGGAAAAATGCAGGCGCACCACAGAACTCTGCAGGACCTCAAACAAATGTCACTGGTCAGAAAGGTTGGTCTGCCACTTCAGGAGTTCATGTTAATATCGGTTCTCATCATGCTAATGTAAATACAAAGAGGGAAACTGATGGTAATGCAGGTGGGCTGAAAAACAATATGAAAAACAAAATGAAATCTGCCCGGGCCACCAGGAATCCTTCAAAAGCATCAACTGCTGGATTGAAAAGGGGCAGGAGGGCGGTATTTGAATCTAGTGAGTCTAGCATATCAGAAACCTGCAGCGACAGTGAGGAAGAGATTCTAAAACATGGTCCTGAAAATAGTGCAGGGCCAGGTCAACAAACTCGCAGATCTAGCAGGCAGAAGCAAGAAGTTAAGTATAATGAGAATAGTGATGATGATGATGATGATGCTGAAGATGATGATAACACGGTTGAGGATGATTTTGTGGATTCTCCTGCTTTGAAGAGGTTAAGAAAAAATGGTCTGTTCCATGGTAATCAAAGCAATAAAACAGAAAAGCTGAATGAAGACATCGCTGGCCATAATGGTCCTATAAATGGTGTGAGTAACTGCAGTAACATGAAAGATACAAAGAATGATGGTATGCCATGCGGAGAGAAGACTTTCAATGGAGTTGAACAGATGAAGAGAGAAACAATGCATGCTCGAGAAAATAGTCATGGCAAAGAAAAGGTATTTCATTCTGTCAGCACCAATGGTCCTGTTCTAAACGATGATGATGCTTCAGAAGATCATAAATACACTTTCCCAGATCCTGAATTTTTTGATTTTGATCAACTTCGAGATGTAAGACAATTTAGAGCCAACCAGATCTGGGCTGTCTATGATGATCAAGGCTGTATGCCTAGATTTTATGCTCGAATCACAAAGGTAAAAGTTAGTCCAAAGTTTATGTTGCATTTTGTTTGGCTGGAGTTTGATCCTGCAAATAAAGCGGAGGAGGCATGGTCTTACAGGGGTCTGCCTGTTGCCTGTGGATGCTTTAAGCATGGACAGTCAGAGACAACTAAAGAGACTAGTATGTTCTCTCGGACTATATCTTTTGAGAGAAGCAAGACAAAAAACTGTTATGTAATATATCCAAGGAAAGGTGAAGTTTGGGCCCTTTTTAAGGGATGGGATATTGGTTGGAGCTCAGACGCTGGCAATCACAAAAAGTTGAATCATCAGTATGAAGTTGTTCAAGTCCTCTCTGATCTCACCACGAGCACTAGCATTATTGTCATGCCGCTTGTGAAGATAAAAGGCTATGTTAGCTTATTTATGCAGTCTGGAGAGGCAGCTCCATATGTGATACCTCAGGGTGACACACTAAGGTTCTCTCATTGTGTCCCGCATCATTTGATGAGCAGAACTGAAAAACAAGGCATTCCAGAAGGATCTCTTGAACTTGATCCTGCAGCGCTTCCCTTCAACTTTGAAGAGGCTTTTCCTTCTACTAACGCAGAATGCAGTTCTGTAAGAAGTCAGGACCGTGACTCCAAACATGCTGGTTTGTCCAGTGGAGATCGCAAAGGATCCATGAATGTGGGGCAGGGGAAACATACAAAATCCGTGAATGCAGGGATCCCTACAAAGGCACCAAAGGAAGAGAAAATCAAGCATAACACTCATCTGCCTGAAGTTACAGATGTCGATGACGATGATGATAACATTTGCCAAACAGAGTATGTATGTGCTGAATCAGAATTCTATGATTTTTCAGAAATAAGATTGCTCCAAAGGTTTTCACCTGGGCAGATCTGGGCTCTCTATAGTGATGTAGATAAATTTCCCAATTACTATGCATTCATACAGAAAGTTGATCTCAGGAATGATAAAGTACAAGTTAGATGGCTGGATGTCTGTCCTCAAGGAGAAGTGGAGAAAAGATTGTCCCAAGAAGAACGGACCATTGGCATTGGAACCTTTAGGCTTTCCAATGTCCACGAGATGACGACTTACACTGGCACAGATGCCTTTTCTCATCGTGTTGAGGCCAGGTATACTGGCAGAAAAGGCGAATATGAAATACTTCCTCGTCTTGGTGAGATATGGGCGGTTTACAAAAACTGGGGAGCTGGATGGACTGCACAGGATTTTGAAAAATGTGAATATGAACTGGTGGAGATACTTGGCCATACTGATTCCTCCATACAAGTTCAGCTTCTGAGGAAGGTGGATGGTTATAAGATGGTATTTATGTCATACAGAGCAGAGGGTTCTGTGAAGACAATAAGGAAGGATGAGTACCCCAAGTTCTCTCACCAGATTCCCTGCTTTCATCTCACACATGAAAATGGTGGCAAGCTTCGGGGCTATTTGGAGCTCGATCCCTTATCACTACCAGAGGAATTTCTCTACTGATTCGATCTGAGCTAAACCTTATCAGCAATGAATCTGGAGCCTTCTTGTGATGGAAGTTTCTGGAACTGAGGCTCAGTTAATGTTAAGGTGCACAATTCAACATTGTTCAAGTGACACTGACATAAGATGTCTGTATTTCAGCATTCGTAGCACTAACGTTCTTATTTCTTAAGGTGGACTACCAATGTGCAGAACGAAGGCATCGACTTTTGGACTCTTCGCTGGATGGCTGTCCTGCAGCTGCAATTGACAAGGCTAGTAAATTGTTTGTAGTTAGCTTTACCTGTATCTAGGGTTTTAGTTCTGCTGTAAAAACTGCCACTTTTCTTCTCTTGTAGCGTACTCTGGTAGTACTGTGTTCGAACTGTGGGATGCATGCCAGCCTGATTAATTATCAGAAGAGTTCCTTTGGCCACCCTTCCGTGGAACTGAAACATGAAATCGAGATAAAGCCACGTCAGGCTGATCGATCAACGTGTTATGCTTGTGTTGCTTTGCAGGGGACAGAGATGACATCCTCCTGTGGCTTATCATTTCTATACGCATCTCCCTGTATATAAAAGTTACACGTCCAGATTTTGATATGGCCATGTCTTTTCTTGAATTATGATTGTTTGCTATTACGAGTATTAGATGAGTCTCTGTCAAACCTTTTTGAATTGTGTTACAGAATTGTTATGAGCAGGCATATTAGTTGAATTTACCATTCTGAAACATGAAGAAACACATATTGTGTTACAGAATTTACAAACATGAAGAAACACATATTATGTTACAGAATTTACGCCTAATATGCCAGATACAGAAATGTTGTAGGGGAAGGGCGTAATCACGGGAGGTTAAGCAGCAGATGAATCTTATTACTTGCTTTCTGATTACAAAACCTCCACTTCAATAGCCGGCCAACAGCCCAACTAATTCTAAAACAACCCTGATCTGAAGGAACTAACGAACTCACAGGATACCCGTATATCTATAAAGTACCAGTATCGTAAGAAACCAACTGAACATCCTGAAGAAAGGGGTTTGGCACCACTAGGCGCGCTCCGTAGCTCAGCTGGAACTGGAGCCTTTTTGGGCACAACCAGTTTTCGCAGAGCTGGAGCCCGAGCCTGTTTTCCCAGTTCCGTGCGTATGAACGCAAAAACAGCTCTAGCCTCTAGCCAGTGGATCGACTTCCTGTGAGCGCAAATATTTCAGAATTTATCTATGGTTAGAGTGGTAGGTGACGTTTCCATCGACAACGATGTGCACGTGGTGACTTCGTCGATCTCGTCTTGAGTATTTGCTGGTGTTGACACTCAAGTTGGGCCTACGCTGGTTTTAGAATCGGTCCGTGCAGTTTTTGCTCAATACAACAAAAACAACGTAGCCTTTTGTCCCAAGCAAATTGGGGTAGGCTAGAGATGAAACCCAAAAGAGACGATAAACAGGGAGACATATAAAGGGACATAAAGGGCACAAGACAAAAAGAGATTACGGTTCAAGCACGTTGATTGCCAATCTCCAAGCACTCCTGTCCAACTTGCTCAATCTAAGGTCACAGTTTTTGCTCAATCTAAGAAAATTTTTATGAAATAACCTAAAACTAGTACCATATTAGATTTCCAACGGGATAAGACCACTCCTACTCCATTTAAAATATAGGGTACACGGCCAATTGAGGTATCTAACTACACAATCGATTTATTATTATCAATTTATCCACTTTTTACCACTCTTTCAAGCCCCTTGTTGTCCTACACGTCCCTCGACAGGATTTAGGTGTTCCATAGGTGGCCTTGCCGATCCTAGAACACCCTAGCCGTGCATCTCCCTGACAGGTTTTTCCGGGAGGCATTCATGGGTTTATCAGGCGAAGAACGAGCGTCTAATCATCTTCGTCAACCTGCCGGTGGTTGGCCTCGCCCTTCACTGCGTACTAGCCGTTTGTGGCCTCTGAGCAATCTAACCTCTACCTCTAAGCAATCTAACCTCTACCGATGTGTGACCCAAATCAGCGTCAACGGCTGGTTCAATCTTCAAAGGTGTTAATAGAGACGATTTGCGTACTCACATTCAAGGGGTGAGTTTACGTCCGTGGTAAGCATCCGTGTTGTACTTGTATAAAAAAATATGAACACTCGAGTACTCCACGACAGGGCGCTTGGTGTGGCCGCGCTGACGAAGCGCCGCTGGCACTACATGAGGGCATTTGGTGTGGCTTCGTGTTTTGCCAACCAGACGCGCTTCTCCACGCAAGCGCCATTAGTGTGGTTTCGTGTTTTGCCAGCCAGAAGCACTCTCACGCGAGGGCAGGCCTCGTTTAGTTTCAGGGTGTAAAGTTTTGGAGTGTCACGTCGGGATATCGCATGAGGTGTTCGGATACTGATAAAAAACAAATTACAGAATCCGTCAGTAAACCATGAGATAATTTATTAAGTCTAATTAATCTATCATTAGCATATGTATTACTATAGCACTTTATTGTCAAATCATAGACTAATTATGTTTAAAAGATTCGCCTCACAGAGTAGTATCTATGTAATTAGTTATTTTTTAATCTATATTTATTACTTCATGCACGTGTCAAAAATTCGATGAAATAAGACGTAAACTTTTAGAGAAGGAACTGAAAAAAGGCCCTGAAACGCGAGGTCGTTTGGTTTTTTTCATTAGACGCGAGGGCGTTTGGTGTGGCTGCACTCACGGAGCGCCCTGGTCTCGACGTAAAGTCGAAGAAGGCCCATGAGAGCCACCGGATCCTACCTACTGTGCAGCCCAGTTGGACCCGACGGTCCGGCCATCTAACTCATGCACCCGCGCCACAAGCCAACACCACAGGCACGCATCACCACACTATAGCGGTCAGAAATGACGTTTTAGAATACAGATCTCCAATAGCTTCAAGAAAACATATTCGATACTAAAAAATTAGTGGCTAAAACGTCCACTAATTTTGGCCACCAATATGCACATAACATCAAGAAGAAACACATCTTACACTTGGACGCACACAAGAGATATAGCTGGCAACAACGCCTCAAAAGCTTTAATGGTGGAAAAGCACCTCAACATTAAAAGCACCTCAAGAGGCTCTAAGAAATTACGGTCTGTTTGATTAACCATGCCAAGACTACAAAGCTGTTTGACACAGGTTTTAATTTTGGCTACATATCTTCAATGCAAAACGACGGCAAAAAGAACAGAAGACCTATACCAACAGCAACAACTGATGATTAGTTAAATACTTGATGGAATAGACCTACCATCGAAAACCAGTAAAAAGGTATTCAGAACAAACAACATGCTGCTAATACATATATACACATCTTTCGGCACAACAGAGCTTGACTGCTGTGGTCTCATGCTCGCTTCGCTTTGCTGTATTTACCCTATATATGTCTTCCCATCTGTTATTCCAAAAGGGCAATCTGTAACGAATTGTCGATGGAATCATTGTTCAAGCGAAGCAGCTGGGACCCCAGCAATATCTCCAGGTTTCGATACTGCAAGGGTCAAAAGGCAATGGACTGTTATAGATAGCAAACTCTTGTCTGAAACAAACAAAAAATGCTAAAACTAGCCTAAAACAGCATGATGCAATCTTTATGGAAGCTATTTGAATTACCATTTGTATGCCAAATGATCCTATGGTTTGGATAGGAACCTATTGAAGCGCTGCACTTTTGCAGCATATATTTTAGAAATCTGCAAACTGTCGGGCACATTCCCACCCCGCAAAATTTTCCGTCTCTTCTGAAGCCGGAACAAGAAATCTTCAGTATCAAGGACATATGAGACCTGCATCCATGTCATTACCAGATATGCTTTATTCTCAACTACAATAAAAAGCCTGAGATGGAATGTCCAGCCGAAACAAGATTGCATACCTTAGAGGTCTTGCAGGATATCTTGCATTCAAGACCATTCACAACTTTGATACCATCCATTGCCTTCAAAGAATCTGAAGGTTCATCATTATTTGAATATTTCCGCTTATTCCTGGAAGAGCAGCACACGATCAGGAACAAACTAAGGGAAATGGAATCAGGAGCTTCACTGTGGTTGGAAAAAGATACCTTCCAAGGTAGACGCCTTCAGATAATTTCTTGTCAGATGTACTACACAAATACTCGCTAAAAAGATACGAAGAAAAATTTGGATCAATTGATACTGCAGTCACTTCTGGCTTTTCGTGACCATATTCCATCAGCTGAATAGATAACCTTGTCGGACTTGAGCACTGACATTGACATCACAAACTAATCAGTATCATTCACAAAAAGAAAAGCATGATGAATTGCCAACAGTACACTACAACTGAAATATTTGTAGTAGACAAGAGCTATCATTTTGCCACATGTACAGGAGAACACAAGACATTTTTGAGGCATGGATATCATCAGAAACTGCATAAAATGATACTTACACATTCAAATCGGTATATGCTCTCATCATGGAGTAGGACACGGGCATTTTCATGATAAACTAGGTCAAAGAACCTCCCAGGAGATCTTGATTTTTCATACAAATATAGCTGCAGAAGCTTATTGTCCATTTCATCTGTTGCTATAGCTTGAAGCTGGCATCAGGAAGTTGAATAATGAATCTGTCATCCAGGCCCAAAAAACAAAGTGGACAGTACAAAGGGGTAAAGCAATTTACCTGCTTCACAACTTTATAAATCAGTTTATCTAAAGTAAAGAGAACATATGATTGAGTCCCAATAATAGCTCGACAGTCATCCTCAAATTTGGTGTTGTCAGAAGAACCATCAAGCAAGTTGTACAGCGCACTCATAAACCTTCATAGGAAAGACAGATCAGTTATTCATCATATACGGATATGATGCATTGTTAACACTGCAGGAATGCAAATATTACTTTGCATATAGATCAGGAGGGCTTGTATCCTTGGAATTCCTCCATTTCTTCTCAGCAGTGAAAGAGTTGGTTTTTGCTGAAAGTAGTCTCTCATATAAGATCTGCAATAGACATTTATTTAGCAAAAAGAAAGTGAATGCAGAGATATAAAACAAAAGGTCCTTGAAACCTGACCTGATGTAGTCTGAACAAGACATAAAATGAATCGTTTCCATAAAATATACGTGAGAACTTCTCCTCTCGATCATGTAAAGCTGTAGGTACATGCTTGGCAAGTGGTTTAACTGAGTACAGAAAGCGTTCTGAAAGTGGAAGTGATATTCCTCCTTCCACATAATGTGTCTCAGTTGTTCCTTCTGCCTCGCCCTCACTTTCAGCTTTTGCATCCTGATCATCATGATCCATATCCTCTTCTTCCTCATCATGATCTTCACGAGAGCATTCCTCACCATCACCAGATTCACTGCCCGATGCATCTTCACCTGCCTCTGAAGCATTTTCACTGTCCTCAGTAGATCTCTGAGCACTTTCCTCACCCTCATCATCAGCATCGGCATCATTCTCACCAGCTGCCTCAGCAGAAGACGGTACCACTTCCCCAGGCCTACCCTGGAACGATCTGCTTGTAGAACCTTCCTTTCCTTTAGATGTTCCATCTTCGAAAGGAACAAAATGGTCCTCTTCAAAATCTCCATTTGGCGACAATTCACCCTCTTCTCTCTCGACTTTTGAAGTATGGGGCGCAGAACCATCATTATTTAGGCGCCCTTTAATTCCCTCACTGGTGCCATTTAAAGATGGTCCCAACCTCCCCGTCTCCCCTCCCTGCCAAAGAAAAAACGGAAATATGACTCAATGAATTTGCTGGATGCTTTTCTTTGGAAAGAATTTAATGTGCATATTACATAAATATTAAATATCCAACTATTGTACATAGTTCAAAATTTAATCTTGTACCTCGGCAGAAAGTAATGTTTCATTGCCAGTCTTGCCTTCACCAGCTGCCTCAACTGCATCATGAGAACTTCTAGAAGCATTCACTCCTACAAATTAATTCAGATATAAGAACTAGCAATATGAAACGCAATCAACAGCAAACAGGCCTCCAGCCTAGTGGTTGGAGCTCCTTAGTAGCACCCCAGCAGGCCAGGTTCGAATCCTCGGGGGGGGGGGGGGGGGGGGGGGGGGGGGGAGGGGGGGGGGGTGAATTTCTGGGCTGGGTTAATAAAAAAACACAGAAAAATAGGGGCTGCCGACTTAAAAATAATAATAATAATAATCAACATGTTTTGGGCACAAAGAATATTGAAGCAGCAGAACAAACCTGGCATAAGTTCCGAATTTGCCTTATGTTGTTCAGTCCTAACAACAGCTGCATTTTCTGCTGATCGCTCGGTAGAAGCAATGTTTTGTGTGCTCAGGGAAGGTGTTTCATCTGCAGAGATAGCACCATGCACTCTTCCATTTAGTATAGCGTTTGATGGTTCTTCACCTCTACGGGCAGTTCGATCTGCATCATGGAAACCATTTGGAGTGTCGGCTGCAACTCCATTTGCTAATCTAGCCCGAGATGACGGCCCTTGTTCACTTTCATCACCATTGCTTTGCTTGGAGACAATCCCAGCTCCGGTATTGCTTTCTCCCACATTTGCAAGACCCGATTTTGTTGTTCGGCTCTTCGGCTTAACTAGGTCGGGATCCTCAGACCCATGTTTTCGCTGAACACCCAAAATTGGCTCCAGAAAAGTTGTCCATATTCTCATCACTTTATCTAATTGATCTGAAGAGTTGCAGACTTCGCCACAGGAGTACTTAATGATCTTATGTAGATCTTCATGGATTTCCGAGTCTACATACTCGAATGACATATTGGGAACTATAGGCCGCCTATTTCCAGCAGCAATGGCAAGGAGCACGTCATCTTCCTTCCTTTTCTTCTCATTAATTTCTTTTATCTCCGTCAGGAGAGCTACACAAGGAATAAATAGTATAGTTTAGCGACCAGGCAACGGTGCAACTACAACCAGAAGAAACATTCACATGTAATTAAAGTTTTACTTCTACATACACTTTGTGCTCAGGTTCTTCGTATCTTGCTGCTTGAAATAGAAACTACGATGGTCAAGTGACTTGTGATAATTCTTGGCATATATTTCAGCCCAAACTTTGTTGAAGTCTGATCGACACCTTGACCACTCCTCCTGCTTCTGTTTGAGCCTAGTTAGAATAACTGGCAATGCAACACTAGCATTTTTGCGTAGAACATCCATCACATCCAGACCATGATCACCGTACAGTCGCTCAATGCACCTCAGGTTCAACGCTGAAAATGTTATCAACCAACAGTAACAGTCAAAGTCCATTCAGTTCAAGTATCCTCAAATATTTAACTTATGCCTGAACAAATACTTACGAGTTAAATGCTCATCGATGCGTATTGGGCTCTCAGGTTTGACTGAGTTGTCTTGCATCTTTTCTATCAGCTCTTCAACACGCTTAGTTGCTGCATTAACTGATTCCAACAACATATCCAACTCAAACCTGAAATTTTAAGAATAAGTTCCAACCAGCATGTATTGAATCAACATAAGCATCACATGTATAGGTTATGAAGAACAAACAATATCAATCAGTCACGAACAAAAAACAAATGATACTGGTTAGCACGGAAAAAATCGGCAGTCACTATCTCATTATAGTAGTACCACAGCGTTTTCGTAATCTGGTTTTGAGTCTTTGCTGGTTAGATGGCATAATTATAGGTAATAAGACAATATGCGCACACGTAACACATGCAGTACCTCTAGATTTGTTAACATGGATTATGTTCTTCATCTATTCAAGCTTTACACGAACGCATCATTAAGACATAAACTTCAGTAGCACAACTGCTAGCGGGGCTGGACAAAAAACTCATTGAGCCGGCTCAGTGGCTCATTTCAAAAATGCTCCAATAGAACTCATTTTTCTTTTAGAATAAAAATGAACTGAATTTGAATGACTTTCAACTTTGGCTCGGCTCATTAAGCTCGGTTTGAAGTTGGGTCTCAAACAATTTAGGACATCATGATAAATAAGATTAAGTCAATTTCGGAAAAAGCTCAAAAAAAAAGTGCAGTTGGTTTGTTATCCACCCTAACTGCAGTTCAACTGCTCAATTCATACATAAGTGCAGGAGAAACTGATTTCAACTTTGATCACAAGCAACCAATATCATTCTGAGAATGAACTGGACCAAGAAATACAGATTTCCGCTAGCACTGATTCTTTATGTGCTTAATGGTTTACAACATGCACTTGAAGCACACACGTAATGATAATCTATCAAAAAAAACCGAAAAAAGAGGTAAGATGTAGCACATCGACAAATACCCAATTCAAAATGGTCCAACAACAAAAGCATGCAATGCATGAAATCAAAGCACAGTAGGCTTGGAAAATATGGCATGTAACATAAACTATTTCTTAACACTAAGGGCAGTTTGGATCTGTTGTTTGTAGACTCAATGAAAGTGCTTTAAATGTTTATATTTGGTCCAAACTATTGACAAAATAACTCATCTAAATGCTTTCAACGAAGCTACCAAAACCCAGCTCCAAGAAATCTGTCAACCCCCCCCCCCCCCCCCCCCCCCCCCCCTGAGAGAGCAATTTACTATGCTTCGCGTGCAGTTTAAAGAGGATTTTAAAAAATGGACAACAGAGATAACATTGACTAATCAAATGCGCACAAGCAGTTTAGCAAATGGGTTTTTTATTTTTATTTTTATTTTCTTTCATACAAATCTAAGTATAGCTCCAATACTATTGCAGTACTCGCATAAGGTAAACACTGGCCAACAACATGACACTGAATATTGGTGGTAACTCTACAAGCCCTTAGTAATATGAATGGTGGAAGATTGTTCTCATTGAAGTTCATATGCCCACAACTATTGACTCTTAATGCCCAATGCCATATGTATAACCAAGATAAATAAGCACCTGTCATCCTCGCATCGAAATAAGCTTTCCTCGTACTGATTCTTCCGCATGTGCTTAAATGAATAATCTTCACTTCCTGATGTCACTGACACCCAGTGATCATTCAGAACAGAGGCTCCAAGATCAGTCCTGTTGCTGGCCGGGGGCATGGGATACTGAAAACATGATTGAACCAAATGTTATATGAAACACGGTACACAAAGAACCACATGATATGAATCAGCTTACATTTTTAGGTAGAAGCCGGTAACTCGGAGTGCAGCGTTGACAGTTTGAGAGATCAAGCTCTGATATTGGTTTGGATAGGTTGTACTTCTCTTTGCCAGAGAACATAGGAGGTTTGTGACTAGAACCTTCCTTTGAATTGAATGTTGATCCTTTATCGAGCCTTTCTCGTTCCTTTTCTCTTTCCTTTTCCCGATCTCTATCCCTGTCCTCCCTGTCCCGATCTCTATCCTTTTCTTTATCCTCGGTTTTAACAACCCTCGCAGTTGGCCCTTCATATTAGATAATCAATGTGAATATGATATTTTCAAAGCATTAAGAAATTGTTAAGCAAAGCTTCAATCTAGTAGCCACCTACTTTTGTTGAAGACACCGGCAAGAAATCCATCTGTGACAAGGGGCAAAAACTAGTTAAAACATGAAACTCGGACAAAGGAAATATTATGTGATTACCATCCAAATGTATAAAGCATGTAAATTACCTATATTTTCACAATGCTCCAAGAATTCGTTAAACCCTTCCATGAGATCTGGATAATGCTGGAGTATATCATTCACCTGCAAATCAATGTAAATTATTCATGATTCACTTTGTGGCAAGTAAATTTGCACAGATACTTAGACATATTATAACTGAAGTGAGTAACAATATGAAAAAAATTCAAACATTAAGCATGGATCATAAAATAAAATAAACAAACAAGAAACCAACCAAGTTCTTCAGTTCACTTCTCGTGATAATCTCTTGGCTGTAGATGTGTAGACATTTCAAGAACTCTTGGTAAGCTTCATGCTCCAGCTTTTCCTTCACCTTCTCACAGAAATGGAACTCATGCGTGTATACACCTAACATTGCAAGAGAAAGCATGGGCATAACCAACAAACAGAGAGCAAACAAATTTCTCCAACTGTAGATACTAATGGCACTTTACAGCAAAAAAGATTTGACCAGATACTAAGTAACCAAAAAGTGGAAAGCAAACAAGTTCTACAGCATATGAAAGAAACCAGCTGACCTGAGAGCATAAACACTCCAATAGTAAGCATGTTTGTGCATTACTTCTCGATCAAAATGCACGACATCTTACGTATTTGAAATGCCAGAGCAAGGTTTTACAGAAAAAGGAATAAATGGTACTAAAACAACCTCAATTCAGCCACATAGTAGTAACAAATACGTCTATGCATCATTTCTTAACATCTATGATCCAGATTATTTTAAGGTTCTGCAGCAAACAAATCACATTTTTTACCTATCAAGGATGGTGTTGTTTCTTAATATCAATAAGCCAGTATTGTTTAAGGTCATCCCACACTCAAATAACATTTTAACTTTCAAGGATGGTGTAGTATCTTGCATACCATACTGAGCAAAGAGAATAAATGATGTGCAATTACTAGTGTAATATTCCAAAAGACTTACTCTTCAGCGCATCCTTATCGTCATATGATGAAGCAGATACACTATGGATTCCATGATTCTCACTGGGGCCTCCTTGGTGTGCCTCAGCACCTGCATTATCCTCCATCTTCCTTGGAAAAGGCTTTCGCTTGCGCTGTCCTATCTCCAGATCTCTGCTGTCATGTTCACCATCCTTGTCTTCTCTCTCATAATCCCTTCTATCCCTTTCCACCTTCCGTTCTTTCTCTTTATCAAGACGTCTTCTCTGGCGATCATGCTCCACATCAGGACGGTCAACACTAAAATCACGGTCAGCATGTGACAGTCTGTCCCTCTGAAGAATGAGAGAGAAAAATGGCATGTCAACTATCTTTTAAGAATAAGAGATGCCTAGAAAAAGGATCCTACTTCATGCAAGCTATTTAACTATTGTTTAAATTGAAATTAAGTGGAGCCTGCAAAACTACAAGTCATTTGTACCTTATCATTGTGAAGGGTCCTATTTGCAGGAGGCACTAAAGAGCCCCTGTCCTCCCGCTTAACTAAACCACCCCTTGAGGCCACTGCTTGTGGGGCCACTGAGGTATCAGGCAGAAAGTGCTGGAACTCTTCAAGCAAATCTTTATGTTCAGTGAACAGCAAAGCAACCTGCCCAAAAATACAAGAAAACACACAAATTTAGCACAACCGTAGACATAGAAGGCCAAACCACTAAGAGAAAATAGAACCTCCTGGTAAACATCTTGGATAGACTTATTATCCTTGCGGTACATGTTGAGGATGTCCAAGAATGCCTTGTAAACTTGTTCATCATGCTGAAACCGATTCTGTGAATGGAAAAAAATGGCAATAAATCACCAGTTTGCTACATATCACACCTTTGGTGCACGATAGATCAACCAGGGCTAAGGCTATACACGTATGCGTGTATTTATACCTTTATCTTATTCACGAAATTGATAGCTTCCACAAAATCAACAGGCTTCTTCTCTTCTTGTAGCTTGATCGCATAGCCCTTAGGCAAGAAGGCGTTGAACCCAAGGATCAGTTCAGGGTACCCGTTGAACAGCGTTTTGACACGGACAATCACTCCATTGGTGTCGATCCTGCATCCAACAGAGCAACACAATAGTATCGAGTAGAAAAGGAAAGCTAATATTTTTTGCTCCACGGGAAACATTGGAAACGGTACGGATCAGATTGGCCACAGCCCAGCAGCATGGACGGACCTCTCGCTCTTGAAGTCGCGCATGACCTCGAGGAACTCCTCGTACTTCTCGCGCTTGTCCTGGAACTTATCCTTAACTGCCTTAAGGTAGACGAGCGCATCATTTGTCGTCAGCTTCTGGTTGGTCAAGGCGGCGCCGGACGGCTGCTGTGGCTGTGCCGGCGGAGCAGCACCAGCCTGAGGCGGCGGTGCGGCCGCAGACGCTGAACCGGGCACAGGCATATTATGCTGTGGCTGAGCCGACCTGCGACGCACAAAAAAAAAACCGGACCGTTGGATCACATGATAAAACCGCAAGGAGAAAAAAAAAACCAAAAAAAACATTTTCACATAATATACTTGAAATTGGGGCGGAAGAAAGCGAATTCAGCAAAAAACCAAACAAATTCAAGCGAAACCACGAAGTAGTCGAGCAGATTCAAATACGACCGCTTCCTCGGCGACTCCATCGAGAGGCGAGGAAACCCCAACACCGAGAATGGAAGGCAACAAAGACAAACATAGAAACGGAAGTGAGCGCGGCGGCGGCGAGGAACCGGAGCGCGACGGGCCGGAGAGGCGAGGCGAGGACTCACGGATCGGATCGGGCAACGTTGGGGCGTTTGAGCTGTGACCCCATGAGCGCGTCGTCCCTGGCGCCGCGCTTCATGCCCCCATGCAGCACCAGGCGAGCTCGACCTCCTCCTCAGCCTCCTCCTCGCCTCGGCGCGCGACCGATTCCTCCCTCGACACACCACCTCGCGCGCTCCGCCTTCCCCGCCGCCACCGCCGCCGATCTCGCCTCCGAGCCTGCCCGCCGCCGCCGACGCCGGATCTGCCGGCCACGAGCACCCTCCAACCCTCGAGGCGCCGCTGGACGCAGCGCCGGGAACAGCACGGCGAGCAGCGCGGTGGGCGGGAGCTAATCGCCAGGGGAGGGAGGGGTGGGGGGGAACGCCAGACGAGAAAAGGGAGCGAGGCGAGGCGGAGAGACGAAATGAAAGGGAACGGCTCGGGGGCTGGAACGGGGGTGAGGGCTCCGCTAAGTAAACCTATCGCGGAGGGGACGCAGCCCGCGGCCGTTGTTGCGCCGCCCGACGCCGCCGGATCCGAGATAAGGGCCACGTGGACGGCGGGGATGGGCCCGGCTAGGGTGAGGCGTGTGGTTAGGAGGCGGTGAGCTCACCGCGTCGGGGAGGCTTGGCTTGTGCTGTGGGTAACACGAACACGCTTACACGCACACCGGCAGGGCGGCAGCGGGTGCGGATACCACCCCCTGCCTGCCCGGCCCGCGACTTGGAATTCCTGCCTGGGCTGGGCGGCGTGGCGGTCTGGGCGATTACCGGGGGATTAGAGGGGTCAGGACAGGATTAGCCATCCGAGGCCCACATGTCAGTGGAGGTGAACCGCGCCGGACAGGCGTCCCGTCTCGCGCGGCAGGTTAACCTAACGACCGTAGAGGGTACGCCGTCGCGCGCGCGCGTGTGGGCCTATTTTCCATTCCAGATTTCCTTTTGTTTGGAAAGAAAAATACACTGACAAATTTTTCTGTCTCGTCTTGCGTGAGTCACAAAGTCACTCACAGAGGATGTGTATACGTATAGAACTTTGTAGCAAATACAAATAGCTCCTGGTATGCACACGTATATGGCTGTCTATCCTTACAGCTGCGTTAGGGTTTGCTCGAGTTAGAGATGACGACGGACCAAATACTAGCTTGTAGGAGTATATGCATAGAAAGAAGTGTCCGAATTCACCTATTGAAGATAAATCAATCCGTCCGATGTACTACAATTCATTCCTCACCTCAAGGCAAACAAAGTACTAACAAATTTAATTCAAAACCTAATTCTAAATATCGAAGTCGTCCAAAAAAACATAAAGAGTTCCATCGCTGCAGTGGCAAGCCCTACCACGAGCACTTACCGATCATCACGCCCCTGAAACTAGACCTTGTGAAAATATTGTTTGTGCCAGTCTTTAGTACAACTGCTAGATGGAAGTATCGATCCGCACAGCTGCTCACATTCCTTCCCCCTTTCGGTACTCATTTGCCTCTCTAACTTCTATGTGATCTCTCGCCTACTCCTCTTCCATGCAAACGATTGTTTAATAGAAGCGCTATTCTATAATAAACTCAGTGGATGAACACTTCTATGTGAGAAGTGATCCACGTGAAAGCTACTTTTTCCTTCCCATAACTCCTGGCATGTTTGGATGGCTTCCAAACCATGCCGTGGGAGCCAAACACCGCCGCCGCAATTTGCCACGGTTTTGGCGTGCACCGCAGCCGGTAGTTTTAGTCGCGCGCCACAGCACGCCAATTCTCGGGCGGCCATTTTGTCCGCCGCACTTTGCGGCGTGTCCTGAGCTGTGGTGGCAGCGACTCTGGCGGCAGCCAAACACGACCTGGTTCATTTTGGAATCACCTCTATAAGATATCATTTCACATAACTCTTTATGGAATTAGCCTACTCTAGGACTCGATGTGGGTGTTCGATCTGATCTATGAATTTGGTTTGCTTTTTTCAAGATTTCGGTCATCCAAAAAAAGATAAGGCTGAAATACATTACAAACTATTGAAGATCAAATAGTTCGATTCAATCTCGAGTCAACACCGAATTAACCAAATAGTTTTAAGACATGTTCTAACAATAAATTTTGGCATCAATTTTCCTTTTTCAAAGCATGTTTGAATAGTATAAAATACAATAAGACAAACGCAAAAAATGTATAACACTAATACCAATATATTTATTGCAACTTGACATAAATCTTGAATTGTTGAAGGTTTAAACATGATAAGAGTTCATCATGCAAATAACAACAATTTTGGTTAGTTCGGTTAACTAAGGCCAAATTACCTGAAATAAACACAATTAGTTAGAAACGATGATCAAATTAATGAAGTATTCGGTTTTAGTATCGATTAGTTTGGTTCGATCTTTTATTTTAGGTAATTATGACCACCTTATCTAGGAGTTGCCAAACCAACATTTGTTTCCTTTCTTTTATCTACAGTATGTTCATTTCTCCCTGCTTGTCCCCATTCTGATCGGACCATAATCCTTCTCCGGACGACACCCCTGCTGCCAAAATTTGTATGCTACCTAACCACCGTCCCTCTTGCTACCTGGTACACTTTGGACCATAAATGAGAATGACGAGCCTTCTTCCAAAAACTAAAGCCACGAGCAACTTAATGTAAACTCTGAATGTCTTGCTAGGCTGTGTTTAGTTGAGAAAAATAGGGTGAAAAGTTACTGTAGCACTTTTCGTTGTTATTTGGTAAAATTTGTCCAACCATGGATTAATTAGACTCAAAAGATTCGTCTCGAACTTTACAGACAAACTATGCAATTAGTTATTTTTTTACCTATATTTAATGCTCCATGCATGCGTTTAAAGATTCGATGTGATGGGTGGAAGAGGAAATATTTTGGTTTTGCATGGGAAGTAAACAGGGCCCTAGCTTTCCCCTGAATTATCCTGTATTACAACCAACGAGGTAATGAGCATTGCGACGAAGTCCAAAGTCACTCTCTATTTAAGGAGAAGTAATGGGTTCTTGTGTTATCAATCTTTTTAGACACTAGAAGAATACCCACGCGTTGCTATGAGAATAGTAAATGAAATTATATTATTTATAATTACTTATATGAACGAATAAATATCTTAATACATGTTAGTGAAGGATGTGGTTTGCAGACGTGAATAACTTGAATGAAGACATAATTGCATGTGTTAGTGGGTTGCGCTAGTGGATGCTGATAGGACAACTTGCATGGCGAGATAGAATGCTAGGCCTCGTTTAGATTGCAACTTTTTCTTGCAATCTGGGATACTGTAGCACTTTCGTTTGTATTTGACAATTAATGTTCAATCATGGACTAATTAGGCTCAAAAGATTCGTCTCGCAAATTACAGATAAACTGTGTAATTAGTTATTTTTTACCTACATTTAGTGCTCCATGCATGCATTTAAAGATTGATGTGATGAAAAAAGAGTGTAAAAATTTGGAATTTGGAAGGTAACTAAACAAGGCCCTAGTGGGGATTGAAAATATAAGATACTAGAAGGACGCCCCGCGCGTTGCTCCGGGAATTGCCGATGAAATTATCACCCTGTTCGTTTCGCTGGATCAGCAAAATCAGCAGCCATCCAGCAGTGTTTTTCTCTCACAACAAACCAGCGAACAGTACTTTCAGCCACAATAAACCAGCGAAACGAACATGGTGTATACTACTTATATTTACTAATATGATTGAATAAATATCATAATACATGTTAGTGGATGATTTTTAGCATTCTGATATGGACAACTAAATATATGTTAGTAGATGATGTGGTTTGCTAATGCGAATAGCTTGAATGAAGACATAATAACATGTGTTAGATGGATGTGTTAGTGGATGCTGATGTGGACACTTTGTATGGTGAGATAGTTGACTGTTCTAGTAGATGCTGATGTGGACACTTTGCATGGCAAGATAAATTGCTAGTGGAGTTTATCTTTATAAGAGATATAGATACTCCAGTCATAAAACATATAATTTATTACAAGGTCTGTTAATTAAATCATAAAAAATATTAATATAAATACTCCCTTCATCATAAATTATGAGACTTTTAGCTTTTCTATATACATTGCTTTTATTATATATATACCTACACACATAGTGTACATCTAAATGCGTAGTAAAAGTTATGTATTTAGAAAAGCTAAAACATCTTCTAATTTAGAATGGATGAAATAAGCTTTCTATAATATTTCTAACTCTTACCATCAATTTCAAAAATCCATGTAGTATTATCACAACATGTAAAGCATATAATACACCATCTATTCCAAATTATAAGTTATTTTGACTTTTCTAAATACATAGCTTTTGATATATATACATATGTGTACACACTATGTCTAGAACTCTAGATACATAGTGTATCTTAAAATGCCACACCAACTTACTATTTGTAATGGAGGGAGTATGAAATTATTACTCATAGTGAATCTAAAAACATAGACCTCATGTTGATAACCTATACAACTTTTTAATGGTCAAATATAGAAATATTTGACTCAAGACAACTAATTAGTCAGGTAAAAATTTAGAGGGAGGAATTTTCATTTTGGAAATATATAATATAAGTTATATGTATGATCTGCTTATAAATATTTGCAAAAATCTCATAAGTTTGAAAGATTTTAAGAAATGTCCTAAAAATCAATGATCAAAGACATATAACAAAGACCATACAAAGTCAAATATAATATTTTTTTGTTTTATAGAAGTATATTTAGGCTAGGTAGAGCTTTGGCCAGTTGTGGCTTCGGCTCCTTTGTGCATCGCAACAAGAAATCGTTTTTATCTCCATTTTCAAAATAAACTAAGAAACAATGAAGGAACTACGAGTATGGCTTTCGATTATCCTTTATATTTGGATAACGTTACATCTTCACGAACCAAACACCATTTAGAGTTGTTTTAAACCATGCCAAATAGGATTGTTCAACCGCCCGCCGAATCTATGCCATCCTTCACCAGCGAAAACGAGGCAAACGCAACATCAACCCCTTTTACTCAACTACGTAAATACTCCCTCTATTCCAAATTATAAACTATTCTAACTTTCTTGAGAGTCATAATATCTTAAGTTTGACCAAAATTATAGAGAGAATTATAAAAATTTATGACATTAAATAGGTAAACCATAAAAATATAATTAATAAAGAATTTAATGATACTTATTTGGTATCATAATTTTTTATTTTATTATATAAATTTGGTCAAATTTGAAATACTTTGACTTTTTAAAAAAAGTTGGAATGACTTATGATTTAAGAAAATTGGAATGACTTATGGTTTAGGACAGAGGGAATACTATAATACTGATGAAAGGGTATACGAACTGTTGGACAATGTAAGCCTTATTCGTTTGAACTTATCAGCCAGAATCAGCTAGCCATTCTGCAGTGTTTTTCTCTCATAATAAATTAGCATCCGCCGTTTTTACGGCCAGCCAAACAGGGCGTAGTAATATACTGAAGGTACTCATTTTTTATTTTTTATTATCCGATTGCTGACACACGGTAGTCTGGCATCATCCTGACCAGGCGGCCGACGCGCGAGGCCGCGAGGTCAGAGTGTGTGATCGTTGCTGAACCGGAGCAACGCCGGCACGTTTCCTAGTCCCAGTGAGAAGCGGATGCGGGGCGCGGGCCGCGGGGTCAAGGAAATTTTGTTTTGGTGGACGCAATTCCTAGCTTGGAGAGCGGGTTTGTCCTGATATGCAAGGTAAGACTCGTGCAAGGGGCAACGCTAACGCATGGCCGGCCGGATTCGCCTCCGTATATATGTAGGGCGCAGGTGCCTGGTCATAACATAAAAACTGAGTTATTATAAACAAAATATTCAGTTATTCTGATAATCGGTTAATTGTGTCCGCTCATTGGCCTAGAGAGCAAACACCAGAGATTATATATATTCATTAAGGACGCGTTATGGTCCAAAAGTTGAAGCTATGGCCTAGGACGAGCTAGCTACTAGAGTATTAGCGGTATTTGCCTTTTTCCCCATTCGCCACGATACACATATATTCCCTAACCTCTTTTTTATCATCTGGACTCCGTTACTGGTAACCGCTAGAGTTAGGCAACAACATGGAGTGCCTTTGAGTCTCGACCCACTTCTGGAACGTTGGATCTTCGTGACACTCCGAATGGACTTGTGCGGTTTTCAGTGAGATTCCACGTAAGACTACCCGCACTCATATGGACCTCTATATTCATCCTCTATACGTCTTAGTCAGCAAGATTCTCTCATCTATACTCAATTCTTCCGCATCCATCCATCCTCTATATCATCATCTATCTACTCTATCCATTGTGGGACCCACTTGTCACTTTATCTAAATATATCCATGTGTGATCTAGTTTTGAAGGATTTATTGAGACGAATTTAATGGTGCAATCGAAATTTAATTTGGATTTTTGGTTTGTGAGTTATAGCATTTTTCCCTTTGTTTAGCTAGTGGGGTCCGCCACTATAGAGTATAGAGTAAGCACTTCAGACCGACTGCACTCGCCTACGCTACGGCGTCCGGTAAAATATGTAGCGGATGAAAAACGTCGCACCGGGTACGCTACTGCCTCCGCTAAAACAGCCCCGTCCGCTATTCCTGAGGGAGTAGAGGAGGTACGCTAAACTTCAAGCATCAGCGACGCAACGCGCATGCAGGAGCATCTAGTGGTGGGCTCCACTGCTTCAACTAAAAAAATGTTATAACTCGTAAATCAAAGAACCAAATTAAATTCCAATTGTACCATTAAATTCGTTTCAATAAATACTTCAAAACAAGATGTCGCATGGATATATTTAGACAAAGTGACAAGTGGGTCCCACAGTGGATAGAGGATGAATGGATGCGGGAAAACTGTATATTTTGTGGTGACTAGGATGGAATATTCCTTTTAGAGGATGAATATAGAGATCCATGACTGCGGATAGTTTCACTACTCTAAATATAGAGTGAGAGAAAGGATAGAGTATCGTTTTAGAGTACCCAGTGCAGCAGTTTTTACTCTATATTCATACTCTAAAGTTTTAGAGTATCGTTTTAGAGTACCCACTGCAGGTAGTCTAATGACGCAATCTGCTACCACCTAGCCTCTGTTTAGATTCATTATCTGCTAATAATTAGCTGAGTAATAGTTCATATTTAATATTAGCTGCTACCTATCTATTAGCTAGAGGGTATTTGGATGCGCAACTAATGAAAAATGCTACTAAGATAATTATTAGCTGCTATTATTTATTTGGTCTAATTAGTGAAATGGTTACTATTTAGAGGTCCAACTAACAATTAGCTATTTTATTAGCTACATCTCTTTAGATCTGGAAGAGGTAACTATTAGCAAATAGCTATTATCTCCAAACAGCCCTTGATATTACCCCGTCTCGGCTAGGGACGGGAACCCGTACGTACATACAAGGTATAGAATCTATAAAAGACTTTAAACATGGTGAGTTAGCTACAGTATCTACAACGTTAGCTACAGTAACAGGTCTCTGCAAATAGTTCTGCCCGTTAAGCTACAGTACAGTAACGGGTCTCTATAAACAGTCCTGCCCGTTAACCTACAGTACCAGATCCCGTTGAGCAGTACCCTGTATGAACAGTCCCAAACACGTGAACGTCTTCAACCCGGTATGAACAGTCCAGCTCGTTTGCAACAAATTCTACCATTACTGAATATTTATACTTTATATACTACTGCCATACCGGATCAACATGTCCTTATATTATGTTTAATCATGGTGAGTTAAACGGTATGCTGATCGGCATGGAGCTTCTTGTTGTTTTAAAAAACGACGGGATGCTACAGTGTCACCTGCATCCAAATCCAAATCCTGTAAAAGCGAGCCGAGTAAAAGCTCTATGACGTCAAACACAAGTGCGCGGACGTACCATTTCTCACGGTCTCCCGTTCCAGGCCGCTTTAGCCTTTACGTAGCGTGTTGGTGCCAGCATGCCGGTCATCTGCGAGCGCGTCCAAGCCTCCTCTCACTTTGACCTGTATAATCTAGTGAAAATTTTTCTTCTCCCAAGTAAGGGCCTGTTTAGTTGCAAATTTTTTTTATAAAATGACACTGTAGCAAATTTCGCTGTTATTTGACAATTAGCATCCAATCATGATCTAATTAGGTTTAAAAGATTCATCTCGTCCATTTCGTCTAAACTATGTAATTAGTTTTATTTTTTTTATATTTAATGCATGTGTCTAAAGATTCGATGTGACGGAAAATCTGAAAAATGCTGCAAAATTTTTTGAAAACTGATCAGGGCCTAAACATTGTTGCTACTACTAGTAGTAGATTGCCAATTTGTACCTTCTTTTTCCGAATGACAAGTCCTGGGGCACTCAAATCTAAATGCGATTCCCTTCCATACTTACAGTATATACTACTCTAGAAAGATCAAAAGTCTCTTCAGTGTAGAAGCTCGTCTTTGCCAAGCCCTAAACCACTAAAATTAATGAAGCAGCGTCAGGTGATGGGCCTTGTTCGCTTGAGCTTATTAGTCAGAATCAGTCAGCCATTCAGCAGTGTTTTTCTCTCATAACAAATCAACATCAGTATCAATAGCAGCCGCAGAAAGGACTAGGTCAGACTGTTGGTACTGGAGAAGTGCTCATAATAAGTCATAAATCCGGCATAAAAAGTGTAGCAGCAGCGCGATCTCATCGTACTCGTACTGAGCCATACCAATTAATCATGGTTATCTCTGACAGAACTATTTACTCTCTGCGACACTGCCTATGTGTATGATACTATCTCAGATTCTCAGGCACTCTTGCCTGTTCATAGTTTCAGGTCAAGAAAGATCAACTCTGTTATGGAGTCTGTAACAAGTCACACATAGACGGCAATCCATTCTAACGGGATTCCATTTCCATATAGCATAATAACTAGTACTTGAAACTCAATCCGCAGGCACAATGATAGCCTCAACTAATCATTAATATGTTACTTCGTACCCGATCGAGCGTACTCAACTCAAATGGCGATCAGATCATAATATAATGTTCTTCCAGGGTGTAAAACAAAATCTAACATAATGTTGATCAGATCATTGATGCAAAAAGGAGGTGAACCCATAACTCACAGCATAGGCTGCATTTAGTTCCAAATTTTGGAGCGCCAAAATTCACTGTAGCATTTCGTTTGTATTTGGTAATAATTGTTCAATAATTGACTAATTAGACTCAAAACATTCGTCTCACATATAAAGATGATATTAATTCAATTGTGAAGGGACAGATAAGAGGCCAACTGCACATATATGCACTGCAGTGGTTCTTCAATCAGACGGCTATTTTTTCACCAATAGTTTGTTGAACAAACCACAGTACTGGATTCCCAAGCGCCGGGATCAGGCTGACTGCAACCAAAGGGACAGCACAAACAATAACCCAGGGCCAGATGTTGTTTGTTGTCTGCTTTATTGGCACCGGTGGTCTGAACTTCTCAAGCTCCACACACAAATCTGGGTGATTTCGAAACAGCAGCTGTAACTGGAAAACAGATAGAGAACAATGAGAAAATAGGGGTTCACTCATACTTCAGCAAATGTGGCCACGGAGAGGATGGTACTCATACTTCTCCATAGGCATCAGGCTGGGATAATTCCATTCTGCCAAGAATGTCAAATAATGACAAGTACAGCATGTAGTCACGGGCCTGTGAAGCAAGGTCATGAGATGCACGAGTAGCTGAGATATTGTAGTGCAAATATTATTCTAAGTCACTCTATATCCAAAAAGATGAAACAAATATGGAAAAAGGTAAGAACTATAGCTGTACATGAAGTCATGAACTATACCAAGCATCATTCAAATGTAAGCATCCTACTTGGAGGTTGATTGATTTGCAAGGTATATGGTGTTCGGTCATGATTACATGAATGCAGAAAAAGGGTCTGATTCAGCATGATCTAGAAACTATACTACGAACTTATCTGATATATTAGAAGTGGTCTAAAGTCATCACGGAAGCCTGCAATGTGTTCCATTTGAGATCAGCAGAACTTTTGAATTTGAGTTCACAGTCAAAAAGGTCTCTTGGTAGAGTTTCTCTTCCCATGTACCTTTGCATTCTTAATTAACTCAACTCATTTCTGTACCACTAATTGTTTAAACAACTAGTATGTTTTTGGGGACGCTCCAGTGTATATAATTTGAAAAACTGTGGTTGCAATTCCCAGGCAACAAGCTAACATCCTACACGATGAGCAATCACTCATTAGAAAGCTGCTACCTGCACGGCAGGCTAGCAAGTTACCATGCTGATTGCTATATCTGCTACTCCCTCCATTTCAAATTATAGTTCACTTTGGCCTTGTCCTAAGTCAAGCTTCTCCAACATAGAATAATGCATCAACATTTATAATTATAATAACAAACTAGTTTCATTACAAGCTACTAAGAACTCCTACCAGCACTTAAAAAAACCATTTACCATGAAATATGTCTTGATAGGGCATTTTTTGAACTTGTAGATGTTGTCATATTTTTCTAAAAACTTGATCAAACTTAGATAAGTTTGACTTAGGACAATGCTAAAGTGAACTATAGTATGGAATGGAGGAAGTATAAGTTAAAAAAAAAACACAACAATCAGAAAATTGTTCATTCAAAATCCTAGACTCAGGTATCAGCAGGACCTCACAGGCAGGAATACTTGTAAGCCCCACATTTTAGAAGGTGTTTTTCGATTACAAGGATGGCACACGAGCAGACACCACCACATTGCACAATCCCAAGCTTAGAAACCCACAACTGCGCCTCCAGTCACATTAGATTTCAGATAGTTGGTAACTCAGTATACATCCAAACATGAGATGAGATTCAGTATTATTGTAAGCGAATGATACCAGCAAAATCATTGCAAGACGGGGCAACGACTCAGGATAGGCGTTTTGATCACGCACAGATGAAAATCATGTGATGACATAAGATATTATTAAAACATTCAACTCACCTTCACTTTCTTGACAAATCTGAGGGATTCCTCAAATGTCAGCTGCTCTGGTTTCGAGGTCAAGGCACCAAAGACCACCATCATTCTTGAATCTGCCCTCAACATCTCATTTGCTCTTGGCATTGTACCTCCCTAGCCTCTGAGGTCTGAGCTGCAAAAGAAGAAGAAATTACCATCATTAAAGGAATATTACCACATCTTTCTCAGAAAATAAGCAGTCTCAACTAAGACCAACAAACAACTACATTACAATTTGCCTCTGGACTGTGTCAACAGAAAATCAGAGCAGCAGCAGCTACCAGGAAGTGCCATTAGGCTTGTAACCAACGTTTTCTATATGATTGGCCAGAGCTAACAGATTAGAGTGGAATTTCAGTACATGCCAACCACAACACCAAACACAATAACAAAAGCACCAACCACGCCTGCTTTCCATTATGATGTAAGGGCAATCATTTCCATTTTTCTAAAATCAAGAAGTATTCCCCAAACAGAAAAAAAAGAAGCTCAGGTAAAACGTGTGAAGCAAGTCATTTCGTTAGGATGAACCAATCAACTGACTGACTGAGCGTAGTGCCAAACAAGGGTTCAAACGAATTCCATCCAGCCAATAGCAGCCTTGAACATCGCAAGGAACAATTTAAAAGACTGAATGGTATAGCACGAGTTCAGTAATCTGGAAGCAAGACAAATTCTGAACTAGAACGAATTGCAACCGATGATGGCGCAATGATGAATGTCGGAAACTAAAGAACAGCAGCACGCACTGAATCACGATAATAATGATGGCAACGCTCTGCTGCTACTGCAGAAGACAGGCCACTCTGTTGCATCAAAATGCATTGGGATAGGATTCAGAAGGCGCAGGTTATATATCCCCAATCAGACCACAGTCACAATTCACAACTGGACAAGGGAGGGGGAAAAAACCCAGCCTTCGAACAAGGCACAACAGCTGGCAGCTAGCTTGAACCAAATACTGAGACTACCTCACGAAACTACAAGCCAAATGCAAACGACTGACATATAGCTTGAGCCAAGCACAAGGCAATTGCAGTGCAGAGCGTCAAGAAGCGCGGCTCGAATGGGCAGGCGCAGCAGCCCGCAACCGCAACAGCTAGAATGCCCGTATTTAAGGAAGGACGGCCGCAGGGGAGGAAGCCGAAGAAAGAGGCGCACCTGTTAGCAAGCAATCTAGGGTTCTGCGCTCGGCTCGCCTCCCCTCCTCCCCTCAAGCTTGGAATATTCGAACGGCGGTGGAGTGGTGTGGTGTGGTGTTGGTGGTGTGGAGAGGAGGGGAAAGGCGAAAGGGGATGATGGGGTCGCGGGGAAGACGAAGCGGTGAGGCATCCTTCGACACAGCGCACGTGCGCAAAGCGGTTTTGGTTTATGACATGTGGACCCACAGTTCATGGGTCAGTGCCGGAGGCCACATGTCAGTAAAACGGAAAGCAGGGGAGTGGGCATGGGACGGTGTACGTGTGTTTCCTACGATTCTTATGGGATACGGCAGTCAACGGAAAGTTGGGGACAGGTCACTCGGATCATGGGCCCGGTAGCTCCACGACATTCGTGACAGGGACACACGTACATCCCGGCCCAAGCCCATAATGGGGATGAGGATTCGATGGCCCACAATTATGCTTAGTCGTGTCTTTTGTCTCGCGGTCCGTCCGCGTGCTCCTAGAGACGGGACGGAAGCACAGCCCACGTATATCCTATGGGCTTATGGAGAGGTGTACTAATTTAATTGGACTTTGACTAATTAGAGACGCTGCTAGTATATACTCCTGCTGCCCCATAAAAAATATCGTTATAAAATTCGTGCCAGTTAAATTTGTTTAACTAAGTTTGTATAAAATACTAGCAACATTTATATCTTCAAATAATTTTATTATAAAATATATTCAACGATCTATCTAATGATACTAATTATGTATTAGAAATATTTAAATTTTCTAATATACATTTGGTCAAAACTGAAAATATTTGACTTCTCAAGTGAGAATGTCTTTTTTTATGAGACAGAGGGAGTAAGCTAATCATATGCTCACTAGTCGGGGCACGGTCAGCTAGGCCAGTGGTGATGACTCACAGGCATGGAGTTTCAAGACTCTCGGGTGTGAGGCGGTCAGGAGAAAACAGAACAAGCTAGATTTTGGGTGAGCAGAAGGGGGTGCGTGTGAACTATCAGAGAAGGTTTGATGGACTACTCCGAAAACTTGTTCCTACAACGCTCGCAGCCTCTTTGTCCTTCTGCTAAGCATCGTGTCTTTTTTTAGAAGAAAAACAAGTGTTACTCTCTCTGTTTCAAATTATAACTCATTTTGATATTTTTGGTACATTAATTTTTGCTATGTATCTAAATATAGCGTATGTTTAAACACATAGCAAAATCTATGTAAAAAAAGTCAAAGCAGCTTTGGATCGGAGGGAGCGCGTATGCTTCACAAATTTACCGATCAATCGTAACCATCCACGTTGTGCATTAGGCCTCTTTATTTATTCATTTTCTCATTATTAACTGTTGAAAGGATCAAAATGCTGTTGCCTTGCTATTCATCCGTTTGTTGCCTCTAGTCTGGAGACCTTGACTGATGGATGTCTCTAGATTTCAAATACAGACGAGGAAAAATTTACCTAGACTATTGTACAATAAAGGGTTTCTATTTTATATAATGACTGAATCTTACTTGGAATGTAATTTTACCTAGTCTCTTATTGTTACTCTTAGCAGTCAATAAATGATAAAGGAATTAAAGATGAACAAAGAAGGTATAGTGGTATACTAATCAAGGCAAATTTGTTGCTGCATAAAGGAACAAGCAAATACAATGGTTCAATTTTGACATAATTTTTGTTCCTTGCGCATGGGTAATTCTAGACAATGAAGAGAGATTTTGAGCCCTTTTTTCTCAGGCGCTAATGTTCGAAAAGATTAGCATCGACAAGGCAAAATTTATGTACATAGGATGGAATCGTTGGTGAGTACAATCGGTAGCAAGAAACAAAATGGGGAGAAAATGAAAAATTGAACAGAAAGATACATGGCATGTGGCGAGAACACGCAGACAGACTGACAGAGTAATTAACAGAGTCAGTGGCCATCGTCGCCGTCGTCGTCGTCGTCCAGGTTCATGTCCCTGATGAAACAGGCGGCGAGCTCATCAAGCCCGACCTGGATCCTGTGGCCCTTGGGCAGGAAGACGTTGAATCCCAGCGCCAGGTCAGGGGTGTTCTGGAACAGGGCCTTGGCGGTGGACGCCACCTCGGCGATGCCGATCCGCTGGTTCCTGAAGTCGTCCATGACGCGGAGGAAGAGGTGGTACTTGTCCGGGTGCCGCTCCTTGAACGCCGCCTTCACCATTTGCACGAAGCTCATCGCGTCCTCCACCGATGGCGACCATGATCCCGCGGCGGCGGCGGCATTGGCCGGCGCGTTCTTCGCCCCACCTGCTGCACCTCCGACAGGCCTGAAAGAGTCTCATCAGACAACAGACGATTGTTAGCACGGACGCATCGTCATCGATCCAACAGAAACGAGGATATATATTGCTAACTAGCCGATCTACTGAATCTTGAGGATGAGGAGGAATTCGATTCAACTAGGGACTGACGAGGATCATGTACCGGTCACTGGAGAAGGACGAGTAGGTCATGTCTAGTGGTAACAATGATCCAAGCAAACTGATCGGGTGCAGCTGAAGGCAGTCTGGACGGCAGGCTGCAAGAAGCCAAGAACAGGAAGAGGAGTGTTTCTGTCGATCTGTAGGCGAGACAGGAAGGAAGGATCTCTGTGCCCTGCTCAGTAATTTATAGAGCCGCCATGAATAATTCAGCTGGGGTGGCCCATGGATATGGATTGGGTTGGCAGGCAAGGAGAGGCGGCTAGGTCATGGATCGGCTGATGATGGGCAGCGTGAAGGTTTGTTGCGACTGATATGGTAGATAGATACTGATGACCGGGTAAGCATGGCATGGTATGCCTACTTGCGTGGGTTCAAGATGCACAGAGACTTCCCTTTTTCTGCGCCATCTCTTTTGCTTCTCCATGAGTCCATCTCGTAGCCAGCAACTGAACACAAGACTGAACAGAGCTCCACTCAGTCGCATGCGAACTGTGCAGTGTCGTCTTCCCCTTTTGTCTATCTATATCTCTTATATAGAACATCCACGTCATCTTCCACGATAGCCATGTCATACCGCTAACTTCTAACCCTCTTAATGCAAGCTATTTACGTTATCTCAAGTTCTACATCAACATGCGAGACATCCACATCATCATCTACTAATAGCCATGTCATACCACTAACTTCTAACCTCTTAATGTAAGCTATCCACGTCATCTCAAGTCCTATCTCAACATACAAGACATCAACATCATCTTCTACAAATAGTCATGTCATGCCGCTAACTTTCAACCTCTTAATGCAAGCTACCCACGTCATCTCAAGTCTTATCTCAACATGCAAGACATCCAAATTATGTTCCACTAATTATCCATAGATCTTTCACTAATAGATATGTCATTTCACTGACTTTTAACCTCTTAATACAAGCTATCCATGTCATCTCTACTTAATTTCATTTTTAATTTTCGCAATCTCCGCAGCAACGCACGGACTATCTTCTAGTTCTATATACAGGCCTTGCTACCTACTCTGGTTAACTTCTCCTAGAAGGTAAGAGTTCAAACAGATTTCAAATTTTCAACCTATCATTTTTAATATAATTTGACAATCAAAATAACTACTCTCTCCATTTCAAATTGTGAGACATTTTAGTTTTTTTGATATAGTTTTTTTTATACTTTTGATGTACAATATATTTAAATACGTTGATGTAAGTCAATGCTTCCTTGCATCATAGGTGTCACTGCGTCTTGAGATCCTAATTGCTCCGTAGTAAAATTAATATATCTAGAAAAATTGCAATGCCTTACAATTTGAAAAAAGAAGAAGTAAGAAAAAAAAACTAGGACTATGTACTTGTTTGGCACTTCGTAGGTAGCTTTCTCGGTGAAGCTAAGCTATTTTGGAGAATTTGCTTCGCAAAACAACTTCACCAACCGTTTGGCCAATGAGAGAGAGCTATGGAAAGCTATTTTTTTTCCAACTCTACATCTCTTCATTCTTTTGTGAGAGCATAAAAAAGGAGCTTCACCCCATGAGCTGTTTTGAAAAAAAGTGTTTGACAAAACAACTCATGAAGTTATTGGTGAAGCTATGCCAAACATGTCCTATATGGGCTGTATCAGATGTATTAGCTTCCTTATCTGTTTGTCTATTGCATGTGCAAGGCAAAGAACACCGGAAAACATGCCTATATCGTCCGGATTGATCCGACTCCAGAAGGATGGCACTATTAATCTTTGGTTTTGGTAGAGTTACATTTTAAGAAAAAAAAGTTACATCTAAATGCATGTTATAAAGGCGCATTTGTCTATGCACATGAATGCACATGTTCAAAATTAAATTTCACTTTGAAATCAAATTTAAAGGCATCGGAGAAAAGCTAAAAAATTTTCATGATACGTGTCCATTATTTGTAACATCCATGAAAATTTTGAGTTTGTTTTGAATGTTTTCAAATTTAATTTCAAATAAACCTAATTTTGAGCATGCATGGAACTTTGGATTTTACTTGAGTATGTATGCTAAGAAATTACATAAAAAATACTTTCTGAACGATGAATTCAGATGATTTTTTTAGATTTAAAAACATTTTGAGGCTAAACAATTTAAACAAAGCCTAAGATATAGCATTCCAGGAAAATTTTTAATTCTAAAATTGTAAAATCTATGATACCAGATGCAACCAAAATTTGTGTTTTAACATTTATTTACAATATTTTGGAGGCCACTAGGTATTTCGTTCTAGAACAACGAAAACACATCGAAAAAGCTTAACCATAGAATGACTCATATAAAGAATCAAGTTTTTCTTATTATGCCAAGATAAAATCGTCTTACGGGTGTATGATTTTACCTAAATTCTCTTTTTGGAAACAACAATTTTCAAAGTCGTTCAACTAGAAAACTACTTCGTATTAGTTTTTAGTTCAATAGATACATTATGTTTTTGTAATTTTCATATAAAAGTGCATTTTAAAAATAAAAAGCTCGTTATAACGTCACATTCAACCCATAAAAATGCACACTCACATAATCACATATATGACCTTACATCTAATTAATAAATCTAAATATGTATGTATGGTAACGATTGTTATATATCACATTGAATTTCTTCTACTACTCCCTCCATTCCAGAAAATATGAAAAGCTCACTTATCAAGGTCAGATTAATGAGAGTGCAAAATTACGCATGTGCCCCCCTTGTGCATGCACCCTAGCTCAACAGAAATGATTGTATCTGGAATGTTCGGCTGCTGGACGCCTTAGGCTGTGTGGTTGAGGATCACGGATGAATTGTGCGGCATGCAGTTTGTTTTTTTCTAGAGGACGTGGTTGTTTTTCATTCCGTGGGTCCTATGTGTAAAAGTTGGTTTTAGGATTACATTACCTTTTGAGACAAAATTTGAATGCTAGGATTATATTTTTTTTGGGACGGAGAGTAATATATAGCAAAAAAAAAAAATCAGATCTCCACTCAACCCAAAGGTGACTACTGGGCCGCTAAGTTCTAGTTTAGTGGGCTATGTCTACACTCTTCTTCCGTCACAACTACTCCATATTCGGGATCCATCACCACTCGTGTGGGTTTTTTCATTTCGATTTTTTTCTAGGCCAACCAGAACAAACTTAGGTGGGGCATCAAAAAACAAAAACGAAGAACAAATTAGGTGGCTTTATATTAAGAAAAAGATACGCATCCATGACTTACACCTTAATGGTATAGAAACGCACACCCATGCTCTCAAACAGCCAAGCTAGGTTCAGTTTTTTTTTGTTTATTTAGGGTAATAAACTACTACCGGGGTCTTCAAATCAAATGTATATCTATGTTGAGGCATTTCGGATGCTTGCTAGTCTACTAGGTGGACTGGGGAAGAAACTAACTTAATTGCTCTGTTGATATGAAAGGACTTCTATTTTAAATCTATTAGCATAACAAGAGAGCAACTTCGGTAATGACCCCTAAAATAGGGTGTACTACTTCGGATTGGAAGGTTCCCTCTACTTCTTTAGCCTTCAAATTCAACCATTAGCTTCACCAACAGCTCCTACATCCTGACCCTCAAATTCACGTGGGACCCATTCATCATTAGGTCCAATATGTTTTTTCTTTTCTTCTCCCTATCTCTCACATCCATGAGTAGACTCCTTTCTCAATATCCCTCAGTGCGCCATGGGCCATGGCCGAGCAGTGGTGACCCATGTTGGGCTTGCGGTAGCAGCATGGAAGAGGACGAAGGGCGGAGCCACTCCGGAGAGAGGCACAGGAAGGAGGGCGCATGGGGTGGATCTGCGTTGGGGAAGCATGTTTTGGGGAGAAGGGTGCACTGGCACAGGTTTGACAACGTGACAAGGGGAGGAGGGCACATATAGGGGAGAAGGTTGCGCCAGGAGGAGCCACCAAGGGAGGGTGCGACGGTGGAGGACACCGGGGAAGGCGGGTACACGATGACTGCCATCAAAGTGGGCGCGCGTGATGGACGTTGTCAGTCAGGGCATGGGAACTGCCGGGGATCAAGCGTACGCAAGATCCATACTAGAGCGGGATGAGAAACAGTGGGAAAAGAAAAGTAGGGGCCTCTTTAGAACCCTAGAAATGAAGGTTTGACGGAAGAATTTGAGGGACAGAGTTAATATTTGCTCTAATAAAGTGGTTATGACTTTGGTCTCAACCATTCCTTCAACTAACGTAAGGGCTTGTTAGCATCAATCTACTCCAATTCATATGGGTTGTGAGGTATTAGGCTGACTAATTAGTTAATTTTCCACCGGGTGAAATCTGAAGCTTCTGAAAATATCCAGGTGATGAGCTGTGACGTCATAATCCAAGTGCCGCATATGGATTGGAGTAACTAAATTGGTGTGTAGCCAAATAAGCCCGAGATAGTTTCTATTGAATGCCCAGCTATTCTGCACTGCATGGTGGAACTTAGCTAATGTGCGACGGAAACGATTGCCAGTTTCAGTAAAGTTTTTTTTTCTTCTTGAGGACACCTAAAAATATGCATGAGCATTCAGATACAACGTACAAGTGCTTAGACACCCACCGGCCACCGCCATGTCAACCGAAGCTCTAAGCTTGCAGTTGCAGGCTTGCAGCATCGACGAGGACCCACGCGCGTTCTCCGTGGATTGGATTAACACATGCGTATATGCAATTAATTATGCTTTATGCAACGGAGACGACGGCACTGCATGCTTCAGCCGGCCATGGTCATTCCTGAAACACTAGAGTATATTATTTAGAGCATACTAAACCCAGAATAGTCTCAGTCTTTCTTCTTTATTTTAGCTGTGTGCCTATCCTTTAGGCAGAGGCCGGAAGCTTTTCGTTCCAAAGTCGTGTATCATCTCGATGTACTGCTACTGGAATGCAATAAAATCTTCCGTTTCCAAAAAAAAAAAACCCAGAATAGAACTGATCCGCTCTAGTTATTCTGAAGTTCCCAACACGCATGACATGCAAATCTTATCTCCGGGAGGAGGGTTTCTGCATTTTGTAGAGGGGAGACTCAGAGAGAGATCGATGATTGTGCAGGTACGCGGGGGCATCGCATTTATATATTGTTCTGGGGAAACAGCAAGAACATTTTGCAGTAGCTGACTGTATAATTGCAACAGTGCAAATGCTCCAATACTCAGCATCCTGGTTGAGGCATATTCCTTTTCTTTTAAACGTGAAATCAAAAGATTAATGTCATCACTACTCCAGAAAAATCGATCTTCCTCACTCCTTTTGGCACCAAAGAATAATAATCTTAGCTAGAAATTGCCAAGCATCTGGTGAATGCACAAACTTTGATTCTCCACACTGAAAAAAGTGAAAGTCCGAGGTTACATTGTACGACCGCTGTTCCAAATTATAATTCACTTCATCTTTATCATAGGTTAAATTTCTTTAACGTTGCCTAAGTTTATAAACAAAGCACCAACATCAAACATCAAATTTATTTCATTATTTTCTCCATGAATTTTTTTGATCGAGCATTCTTTTTACAATGCAGACATAGCATAGGGATAGACGCTCAGATATACACATCATATACATTCTATCCTTATGAGCATCCGCAAAGACTGAGTCGACATATCTTGATATTGATGATGTCACCCATCTCACAATTAAATCATAGAATAAATCTAGAAAAATACAAATACTGTGCTAAGTCGATGACTTAAATATAGGTAGAAACCTAACTAACCAAGATACGATCATTTTGCTTGATAGAGCATTTATCTGAACTCAAAGGTGATAATATACTTTCTAAAAACTTGATAAAATAAAGTTTTACTTGTGGCAAAGTCAAAATGAAAT
This sequence comes from Saccharum hybrid cultivar R570, assembly GCA_038087645.1. Classification (NCBI taxonomy): domain Eukaryota; kingdom Viridiplantae; phylum Streptophyta; class Magnoliopsida; order Poales; family Poaceae; genus Saccharum; species Saccharum hybrid cultivar. The sequence continues at coordinate 10,218,354 of JAQSUU010000112.1, read as the reverse complement.
ATAGTTTAGAACAAAATTAGTCATTTTTAGCTGTAAACTCTAATTTTTATAACATTCGGCGTTTACTGCATAGTCTACTTTATTTATTCTTTATAATATACTCACTCCGTCCCAAGAAAAATAACTTTTTGAGCTTTAAACTTTGTCCAAAAAAAAGAATAACATTCTATGAGGACATATGGACACTGCCTCCTAATGCTGAAGCTAATCACTAGTGCATCCAAAGGATAGCTGCCAAATCTAGAAGAAGTCTTTCGAGAAAAGAAAAAAGATGAGGACCTTAATCTGTCTATTTTTTTAAAAGTATTTATTATGGGATGAAGATTATATAAGAGCCGGTTCCCGTATTCATTTAGAAAAGGACACTACGTCAAATAAAGTCAGACATATATTAATAAAAAACCAATTTCAAGAGACGTAGCATTTTATTTACAGAGGCGAGCATCTACATATGTAGCGGATTTTGTACACTGTTGGTTGGGGAGGAGACTTTTTAAGCTAAATAAACTCAAATTATTCTGGGATATATTCATGTATTCAGCAGTGCGTTGTTATGGACACGCGTAGCGTAGTCGTCGACGCACACGCACGGGAATCAGGATGGGTCATGAAGTAGCTAGCCCTTGTCAGCAATCCATGCGTGGATCAAGATCTTTTATCTGTCGTCCCAGTGATGTCCTTGCACGCTAGCTACCATGTGGTCTGTAGATAGTGCTCCATGACGTTATCTCCGAGGGTGACCTAACATAACAGATCAATCAGATTCAGATCGAGCACATCTTTGTAGATGAGGCAGTACGTACGCATGCAGCTAACGAGCTGTTACGTGGCACTTGCACCTTGAGGAGGTATCCGAATCCGAGAGTGAATGAGTGATCCACAACCACACACAATAATACAAAGTGGTGGCAGGAACCGATCCAACCATAGCTCGCTATTATATAAAAAACCTTGTCCTTAGGTGCTATTTGTTTCTTTTCTTTATCACGTCAAATGTTTGCGGGTCTCTGCATTAACATAAAAAAGAGTTTGTTTACATATATGCAGGCTGTACAAGATTTGCGACTCAGATCATGCCCACCCACTGAACATAGACCCTTAGGTGCTATTTGTACGAGAAATTAAAGAGCAATATATAGGGCTGTAACATATAGAAACGGTAATGTCAGGTATAGGGAGTCCGTCACTCCGTCCGCCTGGAAGGTGCCGATGGTGGGCCGTGGCACATTCCAACGACCGCTCATCCACTCGCCCTCGCCCCCAACTGTTCTAATAAAAAGAAAAAACTCACCTCACCGCAGCGCCGCGAAAGCTCCTCCACAACCGCGCTCCGTCGCGCCGCCTTAGCGATCGTGCTTTCCTCTCCATCGCGCCTCCGCTCTGCCGGCCGGCATCTGCTTCGCGCTAGAGCACGACAGCCCGTCTTCCTCCCTCTCCAGCGCGTGGATCCGCTGCATCCTTCTCCACGGGACCTGCCGTGGCCTTCTCCACCGAAGCAGCGAGCTCCGCGCCCACCGACGAGCTCTACACTGAACTCCACGTGCCGACGAGCCTCCATTCCCAAGCAGCAAGGAAATGTTGCGCTGAAAGCGCATGTTGCAAACGTATGTTTCAAGCGTTTCAGATGATTCAGAGGTATGTTTCAAGTGTTTCATATGGATGCTGCAAAAGTAGATCAGGATATTGCATATGCAAATATGTTGTAAGTGTTTCAGAGGCATGTTGCAAGCGTTTGTTCAAAGTGTTTCATTTGTTTCATATGTTGCAAGAGTTTTGATCTGGATGTTGCATATGTTTCACACATATGATGCGAGAGTATGTTTCAATTGTTTCAGCTGTTTCATTCTTATGTTGCAGTAAGTGTTTTCATGTTGCAAGTATTTTATCTAGATGTTGCATATGTTTCACACATATGTTGCAAGTGTATGTTCCAAATGTTTTATCTGCTTCATACTTATGTAGCATTCAAGTGTTTCATGTTGCAAGTATTTCGTGTTTCAGAGGTATGTGGTATGTTCAAAGAGTTATGGGGGCACGACACGGGTGCTGGGGGAAGGGGCGTAGCGAGCCGGGGCCGATAGATGGGGAACATGACGCGCCTGGGGTCCTACTATCGGGGCGTGCTCGTCCTCATCCGGGCTCCTGGGTCTCGCCTGCGCGGAGAGAGAGGAGGGGGTCAGGGGAAGGAGTGGCGGGCGCGGCCAAGGTGTGCGTGCGGGGTGGGGCAAGGCGGATGGGGGTAGGGTACACGTGCGGGGCGGGACGCAGGCGGACGGGGGACGGACGTGCGCGTGCAGTAGCGATTCGACGAAACAGTAGGTGCGGGCGGGCGGGCTACGGTAGGAGCATGTGTGGGGCATCCGGACATGCTCATCTTCTCCGGACGTCCGGACGCTAATAAGCCCTTGAATTGAAAACATGCATGCGAATATTCTAAACAAAAGGTTACTAACGAAGAACATATAGCCTAATATATATCAGAGATATTTACATGTATAGCCTCAGAAAAATGCGTCTTCCTCCCATGGTCTCTTTTTTTTTTTCTAAACTTAACTGTGAGGGCCAAAAACGAAAATTTCTTCCTTCCATGGCCTTTCTTAGGGTGTGCCATCAATTGAGCTACTGATTCCTATGTGAAATGACTAAAATGCCCTTACTTCTTACTTCTTCCTTCCTCTGTTCTACCACATCGGCCACGGGCCGAGAAAAAAACACGAACTGAAGATGGGATCTCCGGCCATGGGGAGGCGCCGTGGCCTGCCCCTCTTTGCGCCTGGGCGCCGGCCGCTACTGCGTCTGTCCGCCGCCCGCTGCTATGCCTGGCTGTCAGCCGCCGTTCTCCTGAGCTGCGCCCCAACCGCGAGCTCCGGCAAGGCCGCGAGCCGCGCACCTGCCCGGTGCCGCCGCACACGCCCCCACACCTCCGCCTGCCTCCGAGCACGAGCCCCGCGCCTCTGGCCTGCGCCCCCTGTGCCATGCCAGCTGGACCGTGCGCCCGCCATGGCCGTGGCCGCGAGCCTGCCATGGCCATGGTCGAGCCAAATCGGGAAGAAGGGCCATTTTTTCTTCTTTTTTTTGCATTTTTGCATTTTTTCATTTTGCGCCCTGACGTGTGGGGCCCAGTTGTAAACTTTGTATTTTATTTTTTTTGCCATGGTAAAATGGTCATTTTACTCTATACTTAACACCGTCAATGGCTTGAATTGGACGAAAGGACACATAAAGAAGAATTTTTGTTTTTTGAGCCATACATGTAAGTTAAAAAAAACGGTCATGGAAGGAAGACTTATTTTTTAGGCCATACATGTAAATATCTCTATATATAACCGTTGCTACTAGCTTTATAACAATACTGAAGTGCCTGATGCTGGTCCTTGCTATAGTGAACTATTTTATCTTATTATTAATCCTACTAAATAGGGGTCCTATGAAGGCTCCATGTTAATTCTCAATAGATGTATTATAGAAAAGATAAAGTCCAAAAGTTTTTGTAAAATAAAAAGATTTTACCATCAATCGATAGACTCTAACAAACATTGATAACAATATTCATGTGATCTATCTATTTTCTAAATAATTGCTGGTGTTCTAGTCACTGATCAATGATTATAGGGGTATGGAGCGTGTAGCAAATTAAATCTAGATGGTAGCATATGGGAGACATTGTTTATAATGGTTCTACGTCTCTAGTGTACTGCTTGCACGCAATATACATCAAGAGTACTTACAAGTACCCATCAGGGGCTACCTATCTGCCATATATAGTCTGAGAGTGCAGGTTACAGATCAAATCTAGTCTGGCCAGTTTACATATTGGTTTTCTAATTGGTTACCATATAATCTCATTAATGAGGATAGATGTAAAGTATCATACATCAAGTTGATGAAGGGCCCTGTTTATTTAAATATCAGACTCCAAGTAGTGCACTCTAGTATAATACATATCTAAGTATTATAGGACTAGTTATTAGCTGTGGCTAAAAATTGGCTAGCTAGTTGTTAGTTTGTCTATCTGCATCTATAGCTAACATCTCCATAAACTACAAATATACTAGAGTGCACTTTAACTTTCTCTCTCCTCCCACTGACCCATCCGGTTACCCCTCTACTCTCTCCACCACACAGACAATGAGACAACCAGAGCTCCTGTCAGCAAGGAGGAGGTGGAGATAGCCCTTCCCTTGTCGAGGCAGGGTGGTAGGCCAAGGCGGGACACAATGGCGGTGGGTGCATCGAGGAAAGCCACGTCGGAGTTAGGAGCACCGAGGAAGGCCACATTGGAGTGGGGAGGGGGTGGAGTCAGAGGTGGAGGCAATGTCGTGCTGGGGCATCATCCAAAGTTGTGGCTGCGGCTGGATGGAGCACAGGAGGCCGAGGCAGCCATCGGAGAAGGTCGCGGTGATGGTTGGACGTAGTTGGGTCAAACAAGGGATGACACATGAATCTTAGGAAGAGAGGCAATGAAGAAAAGCAGGTGAGATAAGGTAGGCAGGAGAAATTTAGACTTTGTTGCAATAAGTTGCTCCTATTAATCCTAATTATTAGTTAGGTTTGGCTGACTAGTTAGCGACTTGGCTAAAATTAGCCCATTTATTTTGATTCTTAAGGGCTAAAAATTAGTCAGCTAGTTGTTAGTTTCATGTATCCAGACATGCCTTAACTCAAGTGATAGAAGAAGTAGCAAAAGTGAGACAGATTTCTGACCTCGGGTGGATTATTCACATCAATATTTATATTTATTTGTTTATTTTATTTCTATCCATAATTTTGCCGAGATAAATGCGATTAAGAACAAGAAATCAAAATGACAGTAAAAGAGACCTACGCACCTACCTAGCCTAGAGCCAAAGCCATAGAAGAAAGAAGCAAAAGAGAAGGGCCTAGCTGATACGGAAAGAGTGGAAAGCAGAACAAATAAAGGTGCAAGCGGAGAAGATAAGTGGAAACATGACAAATAACACACAACCAGTACGCAGCAATATCTGCTTTCCATTTTGTACCAGATGTCAAATCACATTAATTCGATAGGTGGATGATATCGCAAAAAGAAAAAATAAAAGGGTTGGGCGCATGCCATTTGACAAACACGCGCAGTAGTGATCAGAGGGCAGGACGCGCACACGATACGGGGTGTTTGTTGCGGTTGCGGTGCTACATTTTTTTAAACAAGTTTGGTGTGACCCTGATTCCTATAAAACTGTGGTCTGATATATTCTCGGAAAAAGAGTCTGAATTCAGAAATTTATCCATTATGTGAAAAGAAGAACAATAATAGGACGGACAATGACTTGGGGTCAACCAAAAAAAAAAAACAATGCTCTAGACCACCCATAGGGCAGGAGGCCGCCGAAAATAAGAAGGGCTATAGGAAGGGAAACAAAAACTAAGCCTGAAAAACTTTATTGCCGGTGTCATCGAAAGCTCTCTTTCGCTGAGCAATATCCTCTTTAGATCTCGAAACCACCTGTTGTGCTATTCATATGTTCTACATAATGTAGATCACAACACCGTTGAATCTTCACTATGGTTTCTGTGAACTTCTTGACCGCCTCCTCCCACCAAGTGCCAATGGCGGTGTAATCATTCAAATGGGCAAACCTGATAGTGTTGAGAATTTGACCAACTGAAAACTTGGTTTGAAACAACCTGGGCAAAGGGACAAAGCAAGCATAGTGGCCTATTGCATATGACACACGCTTCTTGGTGAGGTCATCCTCGGCTGCAAGGCGTCCGCACTGAGAATCTTATTTTGCATTGGCATCCATGCAAAGAACTTGTATTTGTTCTCTCCATGCATGCATTGTTAGTTCCTGGTTAACTAATATGTTCTTCCTTGTTTATAATTTGTATTGCCAATGATGATGATGATTGTGGAGGCGTTAAAAAGGAGATTGTTGGCTATGCTACATGGAAAACTGGATTCATGTACCCATTCATGCCACAACCAATGTAGGTGCAATGCTCTTCCAAATTATTTGCCAAGATCAGATACGCCAAGTCCTCTGAGCCCTTTTGGTTTGCTCATCATTCGCCGATTGGTAAGGCAATGCCCGCCATTAGCATTCTCATCACCCTTCCATACGAAGGCTCCAATTTTTGTCAATCTGTTTTCTTGCCCAAGATACAAGAGGGAACATAGTCAAGCGATACGTCGGCATGAAGGACACATTGAGGTGATTTGGGTTAAACGACTTGCATGGTTCAACAACCACCCTTTCCGTCCTGATAGGTGTTGGGCTATGTTGGCCAACCTGCTTGATGAGGGGGCAACACATGAACTCTTTGAAGGGCATGTGTGTGAAGTTGGTGGTGACATGGAAAGCTGATGCGGCTGCCCAAGAAAGATTGGAGCACTTGCTTGAGGTTAATGTTCTAACACCGAATTGTGTGGATGAAACTTTTCTCAAGGTTGATGCAAAGGTCAGTGGCTTTGCCGCAAGCCTCAAGGATATTTTTGAGCACCTACAATTTATCTTGATTCAAACTAATGAAGATTGCCACATCATCCACATACATCGACGTTCTCTGCATGTCTATTGCAAGAGGTAACAGAGTAAGTAGACCATATTGAGTGGCAAGGTCCAACGACTTTTATAGTGGGTCCATGGCAAGGAGGATATAATGCGTCATAGGGGTCCCCTTGGTGCACATTTACGTCTATGAATAAAAGTAGGCCTTAGTTACCCATTTAAAGCACCTTGGAGCTGGCAATACAAAAAATGATGTAAACCCACTCACGCCAACATGGGTTGCGAAGGCGTGAAGCCAAGTGGCTACATGACCTCGATCATGTAGCTCTAGTTAATGGTGTCCAAGGTTTTTTTGGATGTCAAGTTTCAAAAATAAAGCCAGTGTCTTCATCTTATGCAATCTTTTTTTAACATGTTCTAGACTTATAGGAAAATTTTAGAATGCTTCTCCTTTTGATAAATACGCTTTGAGATTTGGAAACCAAGGAATCAATATGCATGTGGTGCTAGCCTGTTTGCTAGAAGTTTGGAGAATTTTTTTTTTGCCGTGCTAAAGTTTAATCCGATTGGAATGTAGTAAGACACATGAAGGCGTCAAGTTTCTTTGGGAGTAGGATGTGCTAGCGGAGTTGAGGAGCTCGAAACCTTGTGAGTTCATAGTGAATATATGATTGTTCACAACCATGAAGTCTCCTTTAATGATATTGCAACTGGTTTTGAATAAGGCCCCGGTAATTCACCCATCTTTAGATAATGTTGACATTTATATCCCTTGTCACTATCTCCCATCAATGAATCATTTCCTCGGACTATAACTATGCAATGACTATAGAGATCACATGTCAATGACCAAAACACATCATGTAGTTAGGTTAGAGGATCCCGTTGCCCTACAATGACCTCTAGCCAGTGGATCCTCAGATTGTTCGCTCAGGGACCACCTCGTATCCTCATAATAGGACCACCGTCAACATATTGCATCCCTATTGCCACAATAATAACCTCTAGATCTATTTGAGATGTCGACTGTGTACTTCTTGTCGCCAACCTTACTATACATACTCACATGGATTATATATGCTCCAAAGGTTACTATTGCCTACCACAAAAGGGTAAAAAAGATGATATAATTTCAAGTAAACATGTGTCTAACACGCACAAAGGGATGATGTAAAGTGGACAACTATGAATTGGGATGGAAAAGTATATAGAACAATTGGTAACTAAAGTATATCACAAGTGGATACACATAAGAATAAAGTACCTAGTATAGAGCAAATGAAGGAAAGCAAAGATAAGTAATCTTGAATAGTCATGAACCCTATACAGATGAAATTATATTTCCTAAAATTAGTTCGTGGTAGCACATGTTGATGGACTAGTAGACTATAATTTAAGATCAGCTATTAGAAATGTATTGATGTTCTAAGGGACAAATCACTTTCTTTCTTTCCAAATCAGATCACCATATTGCGTCCTTGAAGCTAAAGGCCTACAAATTAAAAGATCGATCGATGTGCATTCCACCAAATCAGATCACTCTATAGTGCAAAAGCTGAAAGTGTCCACCGCCCAATGTGAAGTGGCGAGCAGTCAGCGTGTCCATGACAAATGAATGTAGTGCATGCACAATTGCACATCATGGGTGCCAAAGTTTGGTGCAGAGCCACGACAACCAACCGACCACACCATACATATATGCATGCATGCATTGAGTGAGACCAACCAAGCTCGCACCAATGAATAGTGATATTGTCTACGCCGATCAGCAGGCTTTAAAGAAAAGAAAAAAGTCTACGTCACCTCTGACTATGGCAGGTGGACTAACCCTCTCAACTATAAAATGGTCTACTTTATCCCTAAACTTTCTAAAACCGGTCAAATTATCCCCCAGACGGTTTTCATACGGTGGTTTTGATACAACAACAGTGGTATTGCTACAATAACCCTATCAACTATGAAACGGTCTACAGTAACCGCGGTCTTGCTACAGTACCAGCGGTTTTGTCTTTTCCTTTTATATTTATTTCGACTAAATCTTTGAAAAATCATAGTAAATCACAGAAAAATCATAAAATGAAAAATCCAATTTTGTTGGACTCCACATAAGTAGATCTACACAGTGAACATATAATATGATATGCTTTAGTATAAAGTTTTTCTGTAGATTTTGATCTATTTTTTTTCCTGCAATTTGGACTCTAATTTTGTTGTACTAAAGCATACAATATTATATATTCACTGTGTAGATTTACTCATGTGGAGTCCAATAAAATTGAATTTTCCATTTTATGATTTTTCAAAGATTCAGCCAAAATAAATCTAAAAGGAAAAGGCAAGACGCGGCAACTGTAGCAATACCGTTTTACTGTAGCAACCCCACGGTCTGAAAGCCGCCCAGGGGTAATTTGACCGGTTTTGGAAAGTTCGGGGGTAAAATAGATTGTTTTATAGTTGAGGGGTTAAGTAGTTCACCCCATAGTTGCGGGTGAAGTAGACTTTTTTTCTTAAACAAAATATCATATACCTATGGTGTTCATAGCCTCATAGGAGGTACAGTTGATGGGACGCGTGTTCTTCCCCGTTGCCGCGCGCGGGGCCGAGAGTACTGGAGCAGGCCCATGAGGCCATGACGAGTTGACGACTACGCTTGTTGCATGCTTATCAATGCTATTAAATTTTGATTTAAAACTAGGTAGCGTGTTCGTGCGTTGCTACGGAATAGCTAATATTTTATACTTAAAACACATGGATCGCACGATAAAATAATAATACTATAAAAATTAATACTAACGCTAAAATGATATTTAATCCAAAAAACAAAGTTTGTGAAATTAACACGGTCACGGGGAGCGCGGCGTCGCAGGCTCACAAACTCTACTTTATAGACCTTTCCGTGATGCGGCTAAGATAATGTTTTATATTAGCAGAAAAATCTCCGATATCTATTTCTTTCTTGCGCCAATAAATCCATAAATAAGTTCCACCGCATCTTCATACCATCCTGTACACAGGTTCAAGTATATATGTAAATATTAGTGCCTGTCACTACGTGTCTTGAAAAATCTCTCACAAAACTTTAAAACAAAGTATTTTGTACTCACCGTATAAATATGTGTGGCTTTAGGTCTATTCCACGCAGACATATATTGTAGAATAAGGTATCCACTTGAGTGTCTGTGGTAAAATTTACCATCAACAATATATAGAAATAGTTAAATCATAGGTATTATTATTACAAGTGACGATGACTCTGAGTTAGTTACCCATTTATGTCATCTACAATGTTTTTTTAGGGTAAATTTTTATTTGAAGATATCCTCATTCCATCCCGGATATATATGGTGTTGTTTAGCACTATTGTTCATTATTACTGTTAACTTGTTTCGTTGATTTTATTCAAGTAATTTATGTTTGTAATTACGCAGGTGCTAATTCGGTTGATCGCACATTGACACATGAGAAAAGTGGGGGAAGTCAATAAAACTCATGGTTTTGAGAACATACACGTGTAATAGTTATGAATGGTTACAAAACAAAATATTATGAACAAATTACTCAAATTGTCATTTTTATAACTATATAACACATGTTCAATTTTGATTATGCTATCACACATAGTTTATTAATTTAATAATCTCACAATGTCACACATAGTTGATTAGCCACCAAGCGTTCATGATGAACACCATGCACAAGCGGCCATATATGCAAACTTAAATATAATATTCGAGTAAATATAAACGTGTTACACGACATTGTTCTTGAAATGTAAATCTAACATATATGGATGATTTTTCAGTTGGCATGTAATGTGTATACAACATCTCCGTGTAGAGTCTGATAAACCATTTAAAAATACTTAGGAAAAGCAACAAATACGGTGTTAGTGAAATATTATTTGTGCAATATAAATTGAAAGAAAAAATGCATTGTATACGTTAGTAATGTTCTATTACCTCGTCTATGGTGTTAGAACCTCCTTAAATATAATATTCTTCGTGAAAGTTTCGTTCACTGTTAGAGTCTTCTTATCCTTACATTTTTATTTGACGCATTCTTATTTTTTTTCTCGGCACTCTTTTTAGCAATTTTCTTCTCCATCTTTTTGGCCTCCTCCTCTTCCTATGCATCCACATCAGGCGGGAGGGCAAGGATCTTAATATTCATTCTTGACGTGGCTTTAGACATCGCAATGCACAAGTGACCGTGAGAGAACATCGATGTGGGCAGGTACACACCCACGTTCGGGATAGTTTGGCCCTGTGACTTGTTGACCGTCATGGCAAAGCTCAGCCTGATAGGAAATTACTTTCTCTTAAACTGGAACGGAAACATCTCGTCATCAGATAGGCATAGCGGTATTCGAGGAAGGAATACCCGCTTCCCAGCATGCTGCCCTACCATGATTTTCGCATCGATTGTATTTCTTTGGAACCCCCACACCACCAGCCTTGTACCATTGCATAGCCCATTGGCAGGGCCAATATTCCTAAGGGTCAGACTGTTAAGGAACTCCGATGGATAGTAGTTATGTGGATCATCTACCGCGGAGTCAAAACTATGATACACCGTCTCGCTGCCCTAGAACATATTAATCATTTTTATATTGATCATGTCAACCCAATCGTTACGTGTAGATAAAATCGCTCTGGTGGTGATGTAGTCAACCCAACCACGGGTCACTCTGAGCCCTCATATTGCGAATGAGCTTTAGGTGGCGCATGGATTCCCAAAGATACGGCCTTCGTAGAGAAGCACCGACTATTTGAGCCCTGAATCCTTTCTGCACAATAGGAAGGACATGTCTGAAATCCCCACCAAGGACAATAGTCTTCCCACCAAACGGTAGGTCTGACCGACCCATTATATCCCGTAGGCTGTTATCTAGTGCTTCCACATTTTTTCTCTTTGTCATAGATGCCTCGTCCAAAATTACGAGAGCTGCTTGCTACAACAACTTCGCAGTACCACTCTGTTTCGTGAAGCTACAGCTACCGCTCTCTTCAATAGTGAGGGGTATCTTGTAACACCCCTGGGTGTTAAGCATGTATTAGCATTTTAAAGCATAAAGCATTCAACATCATTTCATGAATAGCATTGCATGAAATATAACCCTTTTAAATTTAAACCTGAAAAACAAATAGTTCGAACCCTAACTTTGAATGTAAGTGCAAAAAGGTGGTATACTCTTGAATAATAGCAATTTTAAATAATCTAGAATAAATTGACATGATTTTTGGAGCAATTCTTGAATTCAAATTTTCCTCAAATTTTGCTTTAAAAATATTATAAACAAATAAATTTTTGTTTAACAATTTAGCTTTAAATCCCAAATTCAAAATCTATTGAGAATTTTGAAAAATGCCCTACATGAAAGTTGTAGAGAATAAAATTTTGAACAACTTTTATTTTGGGCCAAAATTCTGAAAACCTCTTTTTCATCTTCAAATTCAGTTTTGAAACAAAGAAATAAATCTGAAAATATTATTTATAAAGGAAAAATCGATTTTCGCTTGACTGGGCCGCCGCCTCGCTTCTCGGCCCACGGCCGAAGCCGGCCTGGCCCGCCTCGCGCATCCGCCCGCCCGCGCGCCCCGCGCCAGCGCACGCCCGCGCTCAGGCCGCGGTCGCCGCGTGGCCGCCGCTCGCCGCCTCCGGCGTACGGGTGGCGAGCCGTGGGCTCCACCGGCCGCGCCACGCGCCTTGAAGCCGCGCCCGCTCCTCCCTCGGCTACACTCCCTCCATTTTTTTGCCTCGCTCGGCCTCGCGCGAGCAGCAGCAGCCGCCGCTCTCGCCTCCTCGCGCCGCCGCCGCTCCGCCCGAGGCGAACACCGCCGTTCCCGCTCAACGGCCGCACCACCTCCTGATTCGTGTCGCCACCGGCTCCGCCACCTTCTCCTCTTCTCCGAACAGGGCTCGGTATCTCTTGCTCGATGACGGTGAGGCTCAATTTCTCCTTTTCCCGCACGCGCCACCGTCGCCGGCCGCCGGGCTCGAGCTCCGCCACCGGCACCCTCGCTCCCTCCTTCTTCCCTTGCTTCGCGCGGTCGTGCTCGCCATCCTTGCGCGGAAGCCCTGCGTGCTCGTGGTAGCAGCTCGGAGCCGGAGGTCGGCCGTTGGCCGACGGCGACCACCGCTCCCCCGCGACGTCGGGACGCCGGCACCCGTGGCCGCGCTCCGCGTTTCGCCCCCCTCCTTGCTTTGCTGGGCCATCGGCCTTGGGCCGAGCCGCCAAGCCGGGCCGCCCCTCGTTTTTCCCCACGCGGCACCCCAGCGGATATCGGCCGCGGGCCAGTGTTGCCGAGTGGGCCGGCCCGTTAAACGATTTCCGAATTTTTTTTGAATTTCTATTATAATTTGGGAAAATAAAATACTTTAGAAAATATTTGTGTACACTTTATAGCTGCAAAAATTATGAAACAAATTTTGTAATGTTCCTCTGGAATAGATCTACAGTTTAAAAATATTTCATGTTAATTTTGTGACAGTTTGCTGTGCAAATTTATTTAATTGCTATAAATGCTGATATATTAGAAAATGTGTAGTAAATAAAATAATAATGAGAAAAATGTGATTCTTGTTGAATAAATCTTTCTTAGTGATGTACTTCCTAGGAAAAATACTAGTGAAGCATATTCTGTGAGAAAATTTTGAAGTGTAGTTCAAATGCTTTTAATTGATAATCTTTGTTATTTTTAGTAGAGGGCTAAATTTGTATAGAACATACATGTGATAATTTTTGTAGTATGTTAGTTTACTGTAAGTAACATAGGAAAAATGTGAAATCTGTTGTTTGATACTTTTTCTAGTATGAAATAATTTCATGTTCATATTTATGCTATAACTTGTTTATTTTGTACATGCAGTTTTACAAATTCAATTCTCATGAAAATTTAGTAGTAGGTTAGTTAGGGTAAGAGTAGGCTACTGTAATTTTTGTAGATTTTTATCTACATCAGAAGTAGGTGTTGCTGTGTAATCCTAGATAAATAGGGAATAAAAGATTATTGTTTATGAGAAATTAAGAGTAATAAAATATGTTTGGTGTATCTTTGAAGCATCAATATGCCTTGCTGATGTTGTGGATGAGTTAGGTTGGTAAAATTTGGTAATTTAGGATCACTTGTGTGTGTAAGTTATGTGCTAATTAGTAGAATAACAAGGTGCATGTTTTAGGGTACATGTTCTTGGATGACGTGGACTACCTTGTAGAAGATGTAGTTACATCCAAACTGCTCATTCCATGTGCTCATCTACATGTCATGTCATCAAAGCATTCCACCTTAACCCGATGCATCATTCGCATGTTTACTTATGCACTTGCATCATACAGGATCGCAGGAGGAGTCGCAAGTAGCAGTATCGGAGGAGCAAGTTTGGACCGACCAGCCGGAGCCCCAGGCACAGGAGGTGCCCGAGGAAGAAGAGCCAGGCGAGGAGTTGCTAGAGTGCGTCGACCACCATCCTAGCTCGTTCGAAAGAGGCAAGCCCCGGAGCATTTTAAGTCTCCTATTTTATAAAAGCTATTCCTTATTACATGAGTTATAGTTATATATTGTTGCATTAAGTTATAGGAGTTGAGTGAAACCGTTGTTGCATTATTACCCTTGGCCACCAGATTACCTTTTTCCCTGTTAGATCAGGATCGAGTTAATTGCTTAGCCATGCTTAGACCGGTAGAAGTCGGGTGATTTCCTGTCACCTGCGAGCTATAGGTGGATACCTGGTTATGGTTAGCTGTAATTGTGATCATGGAAAGTAACCAAGTGTTGGTGGATAAACGGAGACCGGGCGGAGTCTTATAGGGTTTTGGACGATAGTGATTCCGTCTGTGTCGGTTAAGGACCGATCGTTGCTCGTCCCTCTTGTCATGTTGAACGCATGCCTCACATTTAGCTAGCCGAATAAAGTACCTTTCGACCGCGAAGCTAGTGACACTATTTCGAGCCGGGATAAACTCGGGTTGGCAGACTGGTGCAGAAGGGGGTGTAACGGGGACGCAAAGAGTGAGCCCAAGGTGCGTCCTGGCAGTCGGGCGGTCCCTGGGTAGTGCGATCCATGATTGTTATCCCGCGGCTTCTTGGAAAGTGTCATTGGTGATCTACGCGACCCTGACGGGGGAAGCATGGTTTGTATGAGGAATAAATCTCCAGCTGGATAGGAATTCGATTCGAATCGCCGTCGCTCCCGGTTAGTGAGCACTTGACTCGAGCTACGGCATCGTAGTAACATTAATGGAACACTGATGGTTAAGTGAATGATGTTGGAAATGCTAAACCTGATATGGTAATCTAGATTGTTAATGATGAATCAAGTGATTGTTTTAGCAATAGGTGCTTACCTAGCTTGAATAGGTTATACTAAAAGTGATGCAAAAGTACTAATATAGTTTTTCATAATAACTTATGCTTTTCGCAAATGAGTCAAGCCAGTCCAACATATGAAACCTTGCATGCTCCTTGGTGTCCTTTATTTCTGGTTTATGACGGGTAAGTCTAGCTGAGTACATTCTCGTACTCAGGGCGTTGTTCCCATTGTTGTTGCAGATGGTCAGATGTACTATAGATACTGCTCCAACTATCTGTATCCGGCGATGGGCGACAACTAGGACCTTGGGCAATGGTCACTCTGTTCGTCTTATCTAATGCTTTTGTGGACCATGACTATCTACTGGCACTGTATTTGAACTAAGTGTGTGCGTATAAACCTGCTTGCTTCCGCTATGTTATTTGAAACAAGGTTGTAATAACTTTTATTCCGAACTCCGATGTATTCTACTTTTATTGTGAACTCTATGTATAATGTGAACTGTGGCTGCTAAATCAGTACGATCTTGGTTGTATGTTGGTTGGTTTGAAATCCCTCGTGATTTCACAGAATCTCGGGTTATACGGGTTTAAGTTTGGTAAATTATCCGCCTTGGTGGAAGATTTTTCTTACTTAATCTCGTATAATTACGTTGATCCGTTACAGCTGGCATCGGAGCATGGTTTAGCATGTTACTGTTCACATGAGTATTTAAAAACAAAACTGTGTTTTCAAATAAGCCTTTAAACTTAAGAGTGTGCCAGTGGTCATGTCCTTTATGCCTAGTAAGGACTCTAGGTGGCTTAATTAAGTACTAACTTGGGGGTTTGCATCATATTTTAAATTTCGTCGCTCATACGATGTGCTATTGTATGAGTGCCATTCACTTGAGTGGTAATGTATAGATCAATTACCTCTACGCCTTGGTAAGTGAGAGTTGTGAGAGCATGGTCGGATACACTGCCGATCTAGGGGAGTGCTTATGTGATACCGAAACACTTATGTGCCATGCGCATGTTCATATAAGGGTATCCAAATTGTGGGGATTTCCGTCATGCGGTGACGATGCCATCAATAGGACGATGATTCGGGTAGTTGTTACCGTTATACTCGTATCTGGGGATGCGTGTAGAGTGAGTAGCTTACTTTACTGCTTTCTTGCATATTTTCATACTGTGAGGTTTGGGCTGAAGTGACTTTCTGCAGGTACATAACAGCGCTTTCGAGTAGTACGTATTAGTTACGTTACAAGAGATCGTTGTATGCCACCATTTATTCCGTTAGTAGTTATTGATTTTCTAAGTTTGTGAGGACGTACGGAACGTGCATGAATCATGTTGTGCATTTCATTCATGGCATTGTTCCTCCCCTTATAAGTTGATTATCTCATTTCGATAAAAATACCAACTTAAAAATCTGTTCTCACCGCGGTAATAAAATTTTGCTACAGATGACATGTACCAAGCAGACAGCCCGCAAGTCCACCGGCAGAGCTCCCCGTCATCAGCTTGCTCCACGCACTCGTCAGCGCCACACTTTCCTTGGAGAGTTTGGGATGCCTACGCTCTTGTGGAGAGTGCTCAGCTATGTAGGCTATCCTGATGGAATGGAGCCCTGCTACTTTTGGTCGAATGAGTGGTTGGGGGAAGCACTTTTGGTGACTGTGGAAGCAGTAGTTCATCCCCGAGGTGAGGGTTCTGAGTGGACCGGTTGGCGTTTTGAGTCAACTGGCAGGAACGCTGAAGAAGCCGCTGAGAGGGCAGCCTTTGGGATCCTGAGGGATATCATGGATCGCTTTCCTCAGGAGTTGGCATCATCTATAGTTGGAGTCTTTCCGAGGGGCAACCCCTCCATTGACTCGTGGCAGCAGGCAAGAGGAAGATCCCTGGAGATTAGCGCAGCAGAGGCACAGAACAGTGACAACCCCACTATGAGTGCCATGTTCGCAGTGATGAAGGCCTTCGATGGAGTGGAAGGTAGTCTGAGACGTGTGTCTAGTGCTCTTGGTCAGGCTCGTGATGACCGCCGTCAGCTTCAGAGAGATCACGACGCCGAGATCGAGAGGCTCACCGCAGAGATGGCTCAGTTGACCCGTCAGAGGGATCAGGCTACCCAGAGAACTGTAGTGTTCGAGGGAGATGTACGTGCCCTGAGAGAGCAGGTTGGACGACTGACCACCGCCAACAGGAACGCTGAGCGCATGTTGACTCATGTGCTCCATCAGAGGAATGAAGCCTGGTCTGCAGAGAATGTGTTGAGGACTAGACAGTTTGAGCTAGAGCAGCAGCTGGCCTATGCCGAGGAGTACAATGACAACCTGCATGAGGAGGTCCATCGGCTGAACAATCAGCTCAACCCCTATCTTCCTCCTGGTGCAGCAGAGATGGATTTGGATGAAGATGAAGATCCTGAAGAGCCCGCGGCACCAGCTGAGGAGCACAACGACGTTGCAGATGGCGACAACGCCAACGTCTCTGGCTTAGACAGCGACCACGATGAGTAGGCTAGTAGTTGTTGCGCTAGCTATTAGGTTCCGTCTGCATGATCTTTTGCTTTGTTGGCACGTTGGGCATGTAATAATGAGTAGAAAGACTAAGGCTTTGATGTAATGTTGGAAAGCTTGGATGTGTTTGTGGTGGTATCCGAATGTCAAAAGTCCAGTGTATGTATACTGGCAACTTGGTTGTAATGAACATGATGTGTGCATTTTAAGTAATCAAATTAGTGATGTTTTGTTAATTGGAATGACTTATTGTGCCCCTGTTTTATTGTATGAATTTATTCTCTCCAGTGAATTCAGTTCGGCATAATTTTTCATTCGGTCGCAATTTCTACAACATCACCTAATAATTACTGTTGCTGAAACACGCAGATGCCGAACACTCATCGTACTGTGTATGGTGCCGCTGAGGCTGGTGGCAGTGCAGCTGCTAATGATGACCGTGATCCACCACCGCCTCCTCCACCCTACACTGCGGAACAGTTTTTCACACAATTTCTTGGAAGCCAACGCAACATGGAGAGCATGCAGCAGAATATGGAGGCTGCATTGCGCAGTATTGCAGATAACACCCGCCGGGGAATAAACCCGGGTGGTCACGAAGCAAACCAGTACAACAGTTTCAAGGATTTCATGGATACCCATCCACCAATCTTCAAGGAAGCCGCAGAACCCTTGGATGCAGAAGAGTGGATTAACACTATGGAAGACAAGTTTCGTGTCTTGAGGATGACTGAAGTGTTGAAGACTGAGTATGCAGCTCATCAGCTTCAAGGTCCAGCAGGAATGTGGTGGAAGCATCACCGCACCACTTTTCCTCCCCACGCTCACATCACTTGGAGGGAGTTCACTGAAGCGTTCCGTGGAACGTACATTCCACCTGGTCTGACAGAGATGAAGCTTGGGGAATTCCTGGCATTGAATCAAGGCACGAAGACTATAACTCAATACCTGCATGCATTCAATAACCTGAGCCGTTATGCACCTGATATGGTGAATACTGATGCCAAGAAGATCGCTAGCTTCAAGAGAGGCCTGAATCCTAAGATGATGAAACATGTGGGTACAAGTATGAGGACTAGTTTCAACGACTTTGTTAGTGACTGCCTGAAGCAAGAGAAGAACAACAATGTTTATGCCGCTTCGAAGATCCGTAAGAGAGCTTTCGAGTCGGGTTCGTCCTAGTCCAGAGCCCCAGTGGACAACTGTCCAGCTTATCGTTCGCCTGCCTCAGGTGCAAGGTTTATGCCACCGCAAAGGAAGAATCAGAATGCTCAACCACCCCAGAGGAACCAGAAGCCGTTCAAGATGGCATTGCCTCAAGCAAAGGCAGGACAAGGCAGTTCATCTGGAACTGTGGCTCAAGTGAAGGGACCGTGCTTCAACTGCAACCAACCCGAACACTTTGCGAAGTTTTGTCCCTACCCTAAGAAACAGCAGACACAGTATCAAGCTCGTGTGCACCACACCACCGTGGATGACATCCCGGAAGGAGAACCGGTGACAGCTAGTATGTTTTCTATCAACAACCATCCTGCAGTAGTCTTGTTTGATTCTGGATCATCCCATTCATTTGTAAGTCAAGCATTTGTTAAGAGGCAT
This sequence comes from Saccharum hybrid cultivar R570, assembly GCA_038087645.1. Lineage (NCBI taxonomy): Eukaryota > Viridiplantae > Streptophyta > Magnoliopsida > Poales > Poaceae > Saccharum > Saccharum hybrid cultivar. Next base: position 10,199,472 of record JAQSUU010000112.1, on the reverse strand, counting down.
GAACAAAAGATAGTTGAATTGGAATGTGCATATAGAATCAGTTTAGCCAGGGCTGATCTGTTGACTAATCAGATAGTTCAGGGAGTAACCCTAAACATATCAAACCGACAATATAAGTTTAATCTGATAGTCATGCCAGGGTTAGTTCTGGATGTGATCATGGGTATGAACTGGATGAATCAGATGAGAGTAGTAATTGATATTGGAGGAAGAAGTATCTCCCTTAAGGAACCAAGTGGGGAAGGCACCTTTCGGGTGGTCTTACCTCGGAAAGTGGACCTAGCTAGCACAACTTGTGCGGTCCAAACTACTCTGCTAGCCAAGATTCCAGTAGTCTGTGAATTCCTAGATGTGTTTCCAGATGAGTTACCTGGACTTCCACCAGACCGAGATGCTGAGTTTGCCATTGAGTTAATTCCGGGAACAGCACCGATCTCAAGAAGGCCCTATCGGATGCCTCCCAATGAGTTAGCAGAATTGAAGAAGCAACTTCAAGACTTGCTAAAGAAAGGTTTGTTTCGTCCTAGCTCGTCTGAATGGGGATGCCCCGCACTGTTTGTGAAAAAGAAAAAGGATAACTCCTTATGCATGTGCGTGGATTATCGACCACTAAATGCAGTGACAATTAAAAACAAGTATCCTCTTCCTAGGATTGATATCTTGTTTGACCAATTGTCTAAAGCCAAAGTGTTCTCTAAGATAGATTTGAGGTCAGGGTACCATCAGATAAAGATTAGGCTGCAAGATGTGCCTAAGACTGCGTTCTCTACCAGATATTGTTTGTACGAGTATCTTGTCATGTCCTTCGGATTGACAAATGCTCCTGCATACTTTATGTATCTGATGAATTCCGTTTTCATGCCAGAATTGGACAAGTTTGTGATTGTATTTATTGATGACATTCTAATATACTTAGAGAATGAAGAAGATCACGCAGAACACCTCAGGATTGTCTTGACTAGACTCAGAGAACATCGACTGTATGCTAAGTTCAGCAAGTGTGAGTTCTGGCTTAGGACAGTTCCTTTTCTCGGCCACGTGTTGTCTGAGAATGACATTTCCATAGACCCTAGTAAGGCGCAAGAGGTTATGGACTGGAAGTCACCAACCACAGTTCATGAAGTTCGCAGTTTTCTTGGTTTAGCCGGTTACTATCGTCGCTTCATACCGGATTTCTCGAAGATTGCCAAACCAATGACAAGCCTGTTGTAGAAGGATCATAAGTTTGTATGGACAGAGGAGTGCGAGGCAGCTTTCTGCACCTTGCGAAAGTTGTTGACCACTGCTCCTGTTCTGGCCCAACCGGATATAGAAAAGCCGTTTGATGTGTTCTGTGACGCATCTAAGAATGGGTTAGGATGTGTACTAATGCAAAATGGAAGGGTCATTGCTTATGCATCACGTCAATTGAGGAAGCATGAGGTTAACTATCCTACCCATGATTTGGAGCTTGCAGTAGTGATGCATGCTCTAAAGATTTAGAGACACTACCTGCTGGGTAATGTGTGTAATATCTTTACAGATCATAAGAGTCTCAAATACATTTTTACCCAATCTGAGTTGAACATGCGACAGAGAAGATGGTTAGAGCTGATAAAGGACTATAATCTGAACGTGCATTATCATCCCGGGAAGGCTAATGTAGTAGCAGATGCACTGAGCAGAAAATCACATGCTATTGGTGTGCAACCGTTGTTTGAGGAAGGGTTCAATTTGTTACATCCTGCTGTGTTGCATAATATTCAGATCAGTTGTACTCTGGAAAACCAGATCATTGAAGGTCAGAAAACAGATAAGGGAATATTTCATATCATGGAGATGATGAAGAGGGAACCCACCAAACACTTTCGAATGGATGACCAAGGAGTGTTATGGTTTAAGGATCGCCTAGTAGTACCCAAGGATAGAGAGCTTAAGAACAAGTTGATAGATGAGGCCCATCATTCTAAGCTATCTATTCACCCCGGAAGTAGTAAGATGTACCAGGAGTTGCAACCCCATTATTGGTGAACTAAAATGAAAAAGGAGATTGCAGCATACGTTGCTCGATGCGATATGTGTTGTAGAGTTAAAGCTCTTCACATGAGACCCGCAGGACTTCTGCAACCCTTGTCTGTACCCGATTGGAAATGGGATGATATAAGTATGGATTTCATCACTGGTCTTCCCACCACACAGAAGGGACATGATTCGATTTGGGTAATAAGGCCAGTCTCAGTGGGGATTTCATGTCACTGTTTCCAACACATCTAGATTTTGGAAATAGTGCAGAAGAGTTTCATCCCCATGAAACTCTCTCTGCTCCCATGAAACTCTTATCATCTCTCTCTTCATTAATATGGTGCCACATCAGCATAATTAATGTCCATGAAACTCTGATGAAACCCCATTGAGACTGGTCTAATAGATCGTCTTACCAAGTCAGCTCACTTTCTACCAGTTAAGACAACTTTTCGACCACCTCAATATGCAGAAAAGTATATTGCTGAGATTGTCCGATTACATGGTATACCAAAAACGATCGTGTCTGATCGTGGTTCACAGTTTACCTCTCATTTTTGGGAACATCTTCATAAAGGTTTGGTAACTAGTTTGATTCGTAGTACGGCTTACCATCCACAGACAGACGGGCAGACAGAACGAGTTAATGCTGTACTTGAAGATATGCTTAGAGCTTGTGTGCTATCATCCAGAGGCTCATAGGAATCCTGGTTACCGTTGGCAGAATTCGCTTACAACAACCGTTACCAAGAGAGTATCAAGATGGCACCTTTTGAAGCTTTGTATGGCTGGAAGTGCAGGACACCATTAAATTGGGTGGAGCCTGGAGAAAGAAGGTTTTACGGAATTGATTTTGTAGATGAGGCAGAGAAAAAGGTCCGTATTATCCAACAAAACATGCAAGCTGCACAGTCTCGTCAGAAGAGTTATGCAGATAAGAGAAGGAGACCATTGGATTTCCAAGTGGGTGACTATGTCTATTTGAAGGTTACCCCAATGAAGAAGAAACGGTTTGGAATCAAGAAGAAACTGTCTGCTAGATATATAGGACCATACCAGATCATAGAGAAAAAGGGTCCCGTGGCGTACAAGTTGCAGTTGCCAGAAGAGATGAGTTCGATCTTTCCCGTCTTTCACGTATCCCAGTTGAAGAAGTGTCTACGTGTTCCAGAAGAGAGAATAGAACCTCAGGGTATTCGGATCAAGGCAGACTTGGAATATCGTGAACAACCGGTTCAAGTCCTAGATACTAAGGACCGAGTCACTCGAAATAAAATGGTAACAACCTACAAGATTCAGTGGAGCCATCATGATGAGAGCGATGCTTCGTGGGAAACGAGAGAATATCTTCAAACCGCGTATAAAGATTTTTACGATAAATGGTTCGTAACTCAAAATCTCAGGACGAGATTCTTATAAGGGGGAGGGCTGTAACACCCCTGGGTGTTAAGCATGCATTAGCATTTCAAAGCATAAAGCATTCAACATCATTTCATGACTAGCATTGTATGAAATATAACCCTTTTAAATTTAAACCTGAAAAACAAATAGTTCGAACCCTAACTTTGAATATAAGTGCAAAAAGGTGGTATACTCTTGAATAATAGCAATTTTAAATAATATAGAATAAATTGACATGATTTTTGGAGCAATTCTTGAATTCAAATTTTCCTCAAATTTTGCTTTAAAAATATTCTAAACAAATAAATTTTTATTTAACAATTTAGCTTTAAATCCCAAATTCAAAATCTATTGAGAATTTTGAAAAATGCCCTACATGAAAGTTGTAGAGAATAAAATTTTGAACAACTTTTATTTTAGGCCAAAATTCTGAAAACCTCTTTTTCATCTTCAAATTCAGTTTTGAAACAAAGAAATAAATCTGAAAATATTATTTATAAAGGAAAAATCGATTTTCACTTGACTGGGCCGCCGCCTCGCTTCTCGGCCCACGGCCGAAGCCGGCCTGGCCCGCCTCACGCATCCGCCCGCGCGCGCGCCCCGTGCCTGCGCACGCCCGCGCTCAGGCCGCGGTCGCCGCGTGGCCGCCGCTCGCCGCCTCCGGCATACGGGTAGCGAGCCGTGGGCTCCACCGGCCGCGCCACGCGCCTTGAAACCGCGCCCGCTCCTCCCTCGGCTACACTCCCTCCATTTTTCGCCTCACTCGGCCTCGCGCGAGCAGCAGCCGCCGCTCTCGCCTCCTCGCGCCGCCACCGCTCCGCCCGAGGCGAACACCGCCGTTCCCGCTCAACGGCCGCACCACCTCCCGATTCGTCTCGCCACCGGCTCCGCCACCTTCTCCTCTTCTCCGAACGGGGCTCGGTATCTCTTACTCGACGACGGTGAGGCTCAATTTCTCCTTTTCCCGCACGCGCCACCGTCGCCGGCCGCGGGGCTCGAGCTCCGCCACCGGCACCCTCGCTCCCTCCTTCTTCCCTTGCTTCGCGCGGTCGTGCTCGCCATCCTTGCGCAGAAGCCCTGCGTGCTCGTGGTAGCAGCTCGGAGCCGGAGGTCGGCCGTTGGCCGACGGCGACCACCGCTCCCCCGTGACGTCGGGACGCCAGCACCCGTGGCCGCGCTCCGCGTTCCGCCCCCCTCCTTGCTTTGCTGGGCCACCGGCCTTGGGCCGAGCCGCCAAGCCGGGCCGCCCCTCGTTTTTCCCCGCACGGTGCCCCAGCGGATATCGGCCGCGGGCCAGTGTTGCTGAGTGGGCCGGCCCGTTAAACGATTTCCGAATTTTGTTTTTGAATTTCTATTATAATTTGGGAAAATAAAATACTTTAGAAAATGTTTGTGTACACTTTATAGCTCCAAAAATTATGAAACAAATTTTGTAATGTTCCTTTGGAATAGATCTACAGTTTAAAAATATTTCATGTTAATTTTGTGACACTTTGCTGTGCAAATTTATTTAATTACTATAAATGCTGATATATTAGAAAATGTGTAGTAAATAAAATAATAATGAGGAAAATGTGATTCTTGTTGCATAAATCTTTCTTAGTGATGTACTTCCTAGGAAAAATACTAGTGAAGCATGTTCTGTGAGAAAATTTTGAAGTGTAGTTCAAATGCTTTTAATTGATAATCTTTGTTATTTTTAGTAGAGGGCTAAATTTGTATAGAACATACATGTGATAATTTTTGTAGTATTTTAGTTTACTGTAAGTAACATAGGAAAAATGTGAAATCTGTTGTTTGATACTTTTCCTAGTACAAAATAATTTCATGTTCATATTTATGCTATAACTTGTTTATTTTGTACATGCAGTTTTACATATTCAATTCTCATGAAAATTTAGTAGTAGGTTAGTTAGGGTAAGAGTAGGCTACTGTAATTTTTGTAGATTTTTATCTACATCAGAAGTTGGTGTTGTTGTGTAACCCTAGATAAATAGGGAATAAAAGATTATTCTTTTTGAGAAATTAAGAGTAATAAAATATGTTTGGTGTATCTTTGAAGCATCAATATGCCTTGCTGATGTTGTGGATGAGTTAGGTTGGTAAAATTTGGTAATTTAGGATCACTTGTGTGTGTAAGTTATGTGCTAATTAGTAGAATAACAAGGTGCATGTTTTAGGGTACATGTTCTTGGATGACGTGGACTACCTTGTAGAAGATGTAGTTACATCCAAACTGCTCATTCCATGTGCTCATCTGCATGTCATGTCATCAAAGCATTCCACCTTACCCGATGCATTATTCGCATGTTTACTTATGCACTTGCATCATACAGGATCGCAGGAGGAGTCGCAAGTAGCAGTACTGGAGGAGCAAGTTTGGACCGACCAGCCGGAGCCCCAGGCACAGGAGGTGCCCGAGGAAGAAGAGCCAGGCGAGGAGTTGCCAGAGTGCGTCGACCACCATCCTAGCTCGTTCAGAAGAGGCAAGCCCCGGAGTATTTTAAGTCTCCTATTTTATAAAAGCTATTCCTTATTACATGAGTTATAGTTATATATTGTTGCATTAAGTTATAGGAGTTGAGTGAAACCGTTATTGCATTATTACCCTTGGCCACCGGATTACCTTTTTCCCTGTTAGATCAGGATCGAGTTAATTGCTTAGCCATGCTTAGACCGGTAGAAGTCGGGTGATTTCCTGTCACCTGCGAGCTATAGGTGGATACCTGGTTATGGTTAGCTGTAATTGTGATCATGGAAAGTAACCAAGTGTTGGTGGACAAACGGAGACCGGGCGGAGTCTTATAGGGTTTTGGACGATAGTGATTCCGTCTGTGTCGGTTAAGGACCGATCATTGCTCGTCCCTCTTGTCATGTTGAACGCATGCCTCACATTTAGCTAGCCGAATAAAGTACCTTTCGACCGCGAAGCTAGTGACACTATTTCGAGCCGGGATAAACTCGGGTTGGCAGACTGGTGCAGAAGGGGGTGTAACGGGGACGCGAAGAGTGAGCCCAAGGTGCGTCCTGGCAGTCGGGCGGTCCCTGGGTAGTGCGATCCATGATTGTTATCCCGCGGCTTCTTGGAAAGTGTCATTGGTGATCTACGCGACCCTGACGGGGGAAGCATGGTTTGTGTGAGGAATAAATCTCCAGCTAGATAGGAATTCGATTCGAATCGCCGTCGCTCCCGGTTAGTGAGCACTTGACTCGAGCTACGGCATCGTAGTAACATTAATGGAACACTGATGGTTAAGTGAATGATGTTGGAAATGCTAAACCTGATATGGTAATCTAGATTGTTAATGATGAATCAAGTGATTGTTTTAGCAATAGGTGCTTACCTAGCTTGAATAGGTTATACTAAAAGTGATGCAAAAGTACTAATATAGTTTTTCATAATAACTTATGCTTTTTGCAAATGAGTCAAGCCAGTCCAACATATGAAACCTTGCATGCTCCTTGGTGTCCTTTATTTCTGGTTTATGACGGGTAAGTCTAGCTGAGTACATTCTCGTACTCAGGGTGTTGTTCCCTTTGTTGTTGCAGATGGCCAGATGTACTATGGGTACTGCTCCAACTGTCTGTATCCGGCGATGGGCGACAACTAGGACCTTGGGCAATGGTCACTCTGTTCGTCTTATCTAATGCTTTTGTGGACCATGACTATCTACTGGCACTGTATTTGAACTAAGTGTGTGCGTATAAACTTGCTTGCTTCCGCTATGTTATTTGAAACAAGGTTGTAATAACTTTTATTCCGAACTCCGATGTATTCTACTTTTATTGTGAACTCTATGTATAATGTGAACTGTGGCTGCTAAATCAGTACGATCTTGGTTGTATGTTGGTTGGTTTGAAATCCCTCGTGATTTCACGGAATCTCGGGTTATACGGGTTTAAGTTTGGTAAATTATCCGCCTCGGTGGAAGATTTTTCTTACTTAATCTTGTATAATTATATTGATCCGTTACATATCTTGAAATGTGAGTGGGCCTCCTCTCGCCTGGCATTATGGATGCTGTGACTCCAGATGTAGCTGTAGCCACGGCAAGCTTGTCCTGGCTATGTAGTTTTGCGAGAAGTGCCCTATACAAAAGGGTCTTTCCTGTCCCGCTAGGTCTATCCACAAAGAACAGCCCGCCTTGTTTGATGTAGATAACGGCTATTATCTCATCGTAGGTAGACCTTTGCTCGGCATTGAGTGAGTCGCACAATAGCATATCTTCGGGATTCTACTTGACGCTAGCTTCCTCAAATATCTTACGAGGAATATGGCTGGCTTGTTGTATGAGTGGTCAATATCCGGAAGAGAAAATGACCTTATGTCCTTCCCCATAGACTGCAGCATGTTTCTAATGTCTATCAAAACAATCTGTTGCACTAGATCCGGGGATGGATTATTGCAGCTGTAGTCCTCTGACATGGAATCAAAGTGTTTTTCCACAAACCCGTCACATTATTCGACTCACAGAATACCATTATTGTTACAAACAGCCTTCGCAGAGAGGAAGGCATCTGGAAGAAAGTAGCTTTAGTTAGACATTCATCTAGTTTATTGTCTTCTTCGATTAGACCCCTCCTTTCCGCAATGGAACAAAGGTAGTAGCACGCCATCAACCATCCTGAGGTGTTTGTATGAGGTAGCACCAGCAACATTGTTTAAGAGAACATGGAGAAAGTAGCATTCTCCCTCAACAGGATGAGCCGAGATAACTCTGCCAACTTAGAAAATAGAGTTTTTCCTTTTCTACTAAAATTTACCATTAGACTGCCAGGTAAAATGCTTTGGGAAGTCCTGATACAAGATTTCACAGGCTTCCTCATGCAGCCTGTTTGCATCGAAGTATGCAGTCAGCATTGACTCTTCTACACCTGGCCTATTAATGATCCGTTCAACCTTGTCCCATTTATGAAATGCCACCATGTGCATATCAGGTAGATGAAGCTACAACTGCTATACTGGTGGATCGTTCTTGCTCAAGTCAAAGCCATATATCCTCCATAGTGCTTATGGAGGCATCACCCACCGGGCGTCTCTATACTGCTTGATCTCATCAATGTTCCCTTTCTCGTCTGCTTTGTCAGCCTCCCTCACCACCACCGATGCCCTATCATGTCCCTTGTATATGTACTTGAACAAATACTTTACTTATTTAATGCTCCCACATGCCTCAACATTTATATGGCAATTGAAGGTACGTAGCAGGCAAGGGTTGTAAGGCATGACCCATTGATTGTCCATGCAATGGCCTCAAACTTTTTACGTACGACCGTCATTGCGTCGCCGATAGATGGGGTACGAATACTTTCTATGATGTTGACTCACAGAATGGGCATGGGTAACGGTTCTTGCATGACCCATGGCCTACCATGCATAGGCATTATGGATTAAGCATTCCGCAGGGACCATGCATCATATGCTTCATGACCATCTTGTATAGCTCAGGGTATTTCTTCTTATTCGGTAGCTCTGCAGTGATAATCATGTCATATTGCTCGGGACATGTGAGCTTGAGCTTGTACTTTTGTTCCATTATTAGCAAGAAGTGTGCATGCGGCAAGCCCCTCTTCTGGAACTCCGCTACATATGCATAGGCCTTCACCTTCCTAAGTATGTCTTTTTCCATCAACATTTTTCTCATTGCCTCTAACTTTGCTCTGAAGACTCGTGTGACGAGATCTGGGCGGTCCTGTGGTGTCAGGCCTGGATAAAGTTCATTCTTGATCTCATTCCAGTTAGGGTTGCATGTCATTGTGAGGAAGATATTAGGTTTACTGAACTTTCACACCAGAGCCATTGCATCCACGTACCAGTGCCTCATGTCATGGGGTCCTCCGATGGATGACGAAGATAGGACAGTACGCCTTCCAACATTCTTAGCAGATCCTTCACCCGAATGCATGCTGTCCACTCGGTCTTGGTATAGGTTAGTGTTGATGGTAGTTAACAACCATATTAAATCATCAAGAAATATGTATAAGGGCACAGATGAGATCACCAACAAAGGTTTAGGGTTTAAACTAACAAATTCCACAAGTTTTGGTGAATCTGTGATTTCTGCAGGGTGTTTAAACCAACAAATTCCACGAGTTTTGGTGAATCTATGATTTCTTCAGGGTATATCTAGAAAACCATCAAGGGGTTCCTACATGTCAGAGGAAATCACAGAATTCCACCGCGGGAACTATGTGGGAAGACTCTAGAAGACTCCAGGAGACTCTCCATCGAGGCGGGGCATGAGGCACTGCCATGTGGGGCCGGTCGGCCCCACCTGCAGGCCGCCCGACCCCCCTGGCCCACCTATTAGCCTCTTCGCTGCTATGTCGATTTCCCACCACCTCCTAGGTTGCATCTCCGCTGTTCCTTAAGTCGGTTTGATCCAAGGGCTCACGTTGCAAGCTCTGGGCTATATATACCAGGCCCTGCCCCCCTGAGGCATAAGTCATCTGAGAAGACAGAAACTCTAATTTTTCTTAGAGCTCCACCATATTCTAGAGCATAGCTAGTTAGGCTAGGTCTAGAGAAAGGCAAGCAGGTTTTGCTTGGATTCCTGATCTTGTCAAGAGCGTGGTTTGGTATAATCTTTGTACCCCTCTTTTGTATCTCCTTTACTTTTATATGCTTGCTACAATTGTTATGATAATTATAGTATTCATCTTATTCATATTCTTCGTTATTATGTTTATCGTCTACTTTGATTATATACTTAGTATAGCTAGTTTATCATTATGTTTATGCATAAGTTTGTATAGCGCTCGCTCCAAAGTACATGGGGTGGGTGGTCGACATTGTGTAAACGTAGTGCTTATACATTGTTTACCTGTGAATACACTCTATATTCCGGGCCATGTAGTAGATCGTGGATGTGACACTCTCGTTGAGTCCTTTGTAGTCCACTCCCTAAATATAGGCATAGAAGTAGGATCTCATTTACGAAGGAGGAGCAAGCTCTGTTCTTAATCCTCCTTAGTAATATTCCTTACGTGTAGATATGAAGATGATCTTAGCCATGATTATCAGGTGTAATTGCACTAATCAATGCATGCTTTGACTCGTAATTAAGAATGACTTAGGAATTATTCCTCTAATATTCTACCTGACCATGCTAATGCCATAGATAGGAGTGCTCTGAGTGATTTATCATTAATCAATACTTATCATATATATTTTATGTTATGACTTACCCCTGTTGTGAGTAGATTATTTGTTGTGGTTTATTTCTCCATCAATACTATAAGTGAGCAATACATGTCCATGCTAGACCTTCCTTGTGGTAAAATATAAATAATGATACTTAGAATACTCTCAAGTAAAGTGCTATAATAGTATAATTATTTATGTGCTTGCAGATTCTTTTTCATTTATATCATATATTCTTCCTAGTCATATGAAATAATAAAGAACTACTTAATATCATTCTAATAGTGATACTAGGTAGAACAAACAAGCATCTCTGGCATCAACACTAGGGATGACAACCTAGGACAAGTAATGCTAGGAGATATAGGTAATTAATAGGTGTCTACTAAAATAAGTGACAAGTTAATAAATATCAACAGTTAGCCCTCAAAGTATCCGTTCCTCATGTAGTCTAAACACGAGCTCTCAATCTTGATGTAGGTGTCAATGGTAAACTGCTAGAAAAGACGCCAACCATAGAGTATTGGATTAAATATCCCTGGCTGCATCTGGAACTTATAGTAGTAGTAGTCATGCATGGAGACACATGTATTCGTAATAGGTTCTACAGGGAGACATTGTTCAAACTGGTATCATGAGTTAACAGAAAAGAGTTTATATTGCATTACTAAAAAGAGTTCAAGTTACCTCCACAATCATCACCACCATTCTCAGCACGCTTTTTGCTGATTGCTTGAGCTTGCTCAACTTGAGCCATAGTCACACCCACTTTTGGAATACAATTGTGCCACACCCACTTTTGTTACTTGTCTCCTTCAATACTAATTTGTGGATATTAAAGTGATTTTTAGAGGCACTTTCTTAGAGACAATTTTATTAAGACTGCTTCTAGAAATGGTTTCATAGATGGCTCACCTCTACAATTTGATTTTTCACTATATCAGAACAGACAATCAATACCAGAACATCAGTAAAACATCACTGCCAGAGTGTCGGTTGTGCTAGAGTTGGCAGTGAATATATTTTACTATCAGGTCATAAGCCTCGGATCCAGAGGGGCTCAATTTTTGAAGGTTTGACATGATCCCCTTGGTTTAAAGTGGGTAACTACCAATCCTTTGAATTTGTAGCTTGCTTTATTGGTTATATATTCTTTGATTCTCATGTTTGGTCTTTATCTATTTTAGAGAATTTCCCATATAATTCTTCATGAAGGCATCCAAATTTTGGTGAACCCATTTGATAACGGTAATTTAAGGCTAATATCTATGGACCCATTTAATTTGTAGCTAGTTTCCTTCGTTGAGAACTGCTCCGATACTCCTCTTTCTAAAAATTGCACACATCTCAAAGCATTCTATTCATTGAATTATTATTTTTTTATTATTTTTGAACCTGGGTCTCGCATGGGCCTAGCCCGTCCAAGCCCAACACTGATCCAGAGGGAAAGTCACGTGTGCATGTCTCGATCCCTTCCTCATTCTGTGGTGGGCGGATACGTCACTGTTTCTGTCATGGATGAATGCGTCTAGAAGCCGGTGAAAGGCATCACGCCAGCACCTCCACCCCTCCACTCCCTCCTCCGATCCCTACGACCACAACCAAGGGCAGACTTTTGTTGACGGAGCAAGGGAAAGTGAATGATTTCTTGTGAACTGCAGGAAGAGGGAATCAGAATCTGCCATGTATGCTGGCTTCTAGATGAGTTGTCCATGAGAGGAAAAAGGCACAACGCGTGGTGTCCATCATGATTCCACAGGGGATCAAAGGGAGCGGAGGTGCTAAAAGGTCCATGTTTGGTTTTGGTAATTGAGTAATAACCTAGGTGGACTAATTGTGTTTATGTGAGATACACAGGTGATTAGTCCACAGGTACATATGTGTGAGCAACATATGCCATGGAGGTGGAAATAGCTCAGAGATGTTGGAAAGCTCACATATGTGATGATGAAGGAGCTCATTGGACATGAGACATGACATTTAGTCATGTGACCAAGATGGAGAAGATCAAGACATGACTTGGCTTGACAGACCAGTTGCAAGTGTGAAGGGCAAGTTGAGTGATGACTTGGCGCCGATGGACTGAAGCAACGGTGAAGAGCAAATGAAGTCAAGATCAATGAACCAATATGGTCACGTGATGATATGAAGTAGATCATATCATTGTTGATCATGTTGGTACATGTGTTGCATCGACATTAGAGAAGATGGAATGGAATGCGCAAGGCAATTACATATTTGTATGGCATTTCATTTCACTGGTCATAGGTGTGTAGAGAAGTTTATGACTGGATTTAGGATAAATGGCCGTACTATCAAGAGGGGTAAGCTTGTTTGCATATCGGTCATCTAGTGCCACTCAAGTGATCTAACTTTGCATTGTTGCAAGGATTGAGTGGCGTGGCAAGTTGAGTAGCTAACTCCTTTGGAAAAATATTTATGAAATGCTAACACACTTGCATTCGATGGTGTACACTTGGTGGTGTTGGCACCTTTGCAAAGGAGAAGTTGTTGAAAAAGAAAGGAGGCAAAACTGAGCTCGGGGTGCAGCCTGGGTGGCACTGTCATCCCCTGTCTGGTGGCACCGCCATGTAACACTCTCGTGTTACCACGCAAAACACTTGCTAAATCATGTCTTGAGCATCATATTTATGTGTTAATGTATGTAAGAAGGTGTAAAAATAAATTTCTTGGCATAAAAAACAATTAACGCAAATGATAAATGAAAGTATTCAATAGTTCACATTATATCACTTAAGGTTGAAAACTAATTTTTATTGAGCAAAAATACTATAGGACATATATGTGAACCTTAAATAAAGTTGAAAGTGTGAATCTTGTAGATGGCAATGCAACTCTCGCTGGGGAAAAATAATGTTACTAGCTATTGTTGGCATTTCTTAGCACCACTACTAAAAATAGGATTACTCCTACTAATAGCAATGGCGCCAGAAATGATATGGTAATTATTAACTTGTCACTGTTACAGTAGCCACCTATTAATTAACCTTCATCTCTAATATTAAACTAGGTTGTCATCCCTAGTGAGGAACTTAGAAATGTTTGTTGGTTCTATCTAGCATTACTATAAGAATAATACTAAATAGAAATCTATTATTTCATGTAACTAAAAAGAATATAAAGATAAGAATAAAAAGAATTCTGCAAGCAGACAGATAATTATACCATTGTAGCATTTTACCTAGAGTATTACCAGTTGTCGATTTATAATTCTACCACTAAAAAGGTATGACTATGAATACAATAGTATTGATAATTTATGAATATGCATGAGAGAATGAACCAATATCATATACTCTACTCAAAACAGGGATAAGTCACAAGATAATAAATAAAGATATATAAATGATAAGTACTTGATCAATCATCATGATAAATAAATAGTAACTTAGAGCACTCTAGTTAAGTAATAGGTTAAGTCCAATTAGAATATTAGAAAGATATTTCTTAAGTAGTCTTACTAACATGTCAAATGCTTAGTCTAATTAATTATATCTAGTGACCATAGCCAAATTATGCCACATAAGGAACATCAACTTAGGAAAGTTGGAAACAGAGTTCTCTACTTCGAGGCCAGGTTCTACCAACATCAATATATATGGGGGATGGACTGCAGAGGACTCAATGCAGCTATCACCTACGCGATCTACCACACGTCCCGACATATAAGGGCATTCGCAGATAAACAAATATCTAAGCACCACGCTCACATAATGTCTATCACTCATCCATGGTCCTGGAGGGTGAGTGCTATACGATCTTATGCATGGTTTCCATAATCTAGCTACACCAAATATAAAACTAGAGCAAACAATGAACATTGCTTTCAATGACATAAATGATATAAAGCTTGATGTTGATATAAACATAGTAGCAATGATACAATCTCAATGAAATAAAGAAATAGAGTAAAGTACAGGAAATATACCGAACCACACTCTTGCCAACGTCGGGAATCCAAGTGTTGCTTGATCTCCCTCTAGACCTAATCTAACTAACCTAAGCTCTAATCTAGAGGAACTCTGAGGAACTAGGGTTGGCTCTGGATGAATTGATCTTCAACTAAATAGCTTGATGACTTGATGCTTCAGGGGAGGTGCAGAGGTCCTTATATAGCCCTAGGGGTTGAATGTAAGCCCTTGGATCAAACCGACTTTGACGTAGGGTGGAGATGCATCCTAGGCGGCGGTGGAAGAATACTCTAGAAGCTCATGGAGGAATCCCCTCATAGGGGGCCGGGTGGCACAAGGGTGGGGCTGACCGGCCCCACCTGGCGGCGTCTCGTCCTCCCGTTCGTTCCCGTACCTTTTGGTGTCTTCTATAGTCTTCTAGTGTATCCTTCATCATGATCAAGTTTCATCCTTTTTCTCAATTAGGTCCTCCTTCCTACATTTTTTTGGAATAATCCTATGAAAAATAGAGATTCACCAAAACTCATGGAATTTATCAGTTTAAACCCTAGACCTAGGTATATTCTTGTACTTGAAACATTTTTCTTGTTTATTCACATATAAAATATTGACATTATCCACTGTCAATAGTTATCTTTTCTAATATCCTAGAAATCGAGTTTAAAAACAAATTCAACAAAGACTTAGAATCTTTTCCTAGTTTCAACATAGTTGACAGCGCTACTTTGGTGAATTTGTTTCGAGAAAGTTAGCTAAGGAGCAAAGTCATGTTTCAGTTGCTATAGGTAGCCCAAGGTGCCCTCTGGTGCGTGGTGAAGGTGGTTGGGTGTCAGCGTCGATAGGTTAGTTTTTACACGTGCTTTAAACTTCGTGCACAAATATTTGTCTCGGCTGTCGGCCTTGGCGCGCGCGGTCCCCCTGTGGGCCACCCGATGCCGTGCGCCTAGCCACACTGCCATGTTGGGCTAGCCCGGTCTGCCCTGACTTGGCCGTGGTCATCCGCAGCCGGCCGCTGCCCTGCGCTGCCCCGCTATCCCCTTCTCCGCCCGCGTTGCGTGCGTCAGGGTCAGCTCGCGTCGCGTCCATGCCCGCTGCAGCTCTGTGAATCTTCAGTTCCGATCAGAGGGCGTTGTTCTTGCCGCTTGCGTGCATGGCGTAGCTGCCACGGTATGTGGCCATAGTCCTTACTCATGTCGCCCACTCTCACCCTGCCGAGCGGAAGTGACTTGAGCACTGACCGCCTTTCTTCTCCCCTCTCTCGCTCTTTTCCCTCTGTTCCTCCCTAGCGCAACCATCGAGTCAAGCCATTCCGCTGCCGTGAGGGTCCACTCCCTAGAATTCCATGTACCCATGTCTTTGCCCCTCAACCTCCCATCAACCGCCCCCAGCCCACTTCAATTGTTGTCGGGCCGTGCTCCAATTTTAGAGTCTTGCTTCTGCCACGGCGCCGTTAAGACCCAGCCATTACCACCGTAGTCGGCCCTCAGCTCACCACTCCTAACTGATTGGCTGTGTCACTTGAAGCACCGTGTACTCCTCACCATGCATGTGTAGGCTGCACCCTTACCGTTGTCTTCATGGCACTGACATGGCCATGCCACCGCGGCCCGCCGTCGAGCTCGCCGCGCCCACGCGGCCAGGCTTGCTCGAGGTGTCTCCGACCAAGCCATCACCAGGGCCACATCCAGAGTGAGTCACTATTGCTCGCGCACCGACTCTACCGTCCTTTTGGTGTTGAGACTCACCGGAACGCCGCTGCCGTCGCCATTGCAGATTGTCATCGTCGTGGGGAAGCCGTTCTAGTGCACCTCCGACCTTCCAACCGCCACCCGTACACGCGCGAGGACCCATAGGTGGGCGTCGGCTCCCTAGGTAAGCATTAGAGATCCTTGGTTGGCTAGTGTGGTTGTCGAGTGCCGCTACTGGCCACGCCTGTGGGCAGGGAGGCGTTTGGGACCTCCCCATTACGAAGGCGTGTTTTTAGGAGGGCCTTTTTGCATAGCGCTGACGGTAGGAATAGCGCACGAGGTCGTCTCGGTATTGCTGGTTAGTGCGGGGGCCTTCCTGCAATTGTGCCAGCGTGCATGCGGTTTTCCCCGCACGGGCCATCTTGCGCGTCGCGTGGGCCGTGTCGCGTGGGCTGCGGAAGCGCGCGCTACATGATATTTGGGCCGCGCTTGTGTAGTCGTGGGCATATAGAAATAGATTTATATTTTACATTCTAAGCTAAACTTTGATAATTAATATCAATTCGTGTAGATGTCCAAAAATTATGAAACCACTTTATTTAAATTTCAAAATTCATGATCTACCTGACTGTATAATTAGTGTATATGTTCTATGATGATGCCAAGACATATTACTAGGAGTATATTTGTAGCAATTTTTGTGACAAATCGGTAGTAGCGTTGATCATGAAATTTTCACAATAGCCTTGTGGTATTGTCATGTGCTTGCTGTAGATTTCGTAGCACTAGATTAAGCTGGTTCTTGTGGTAACTAAATAGCCATTAAAAAGAATATAAATAAAAGCATAATATCGATTGGTAAAATGAAGCACTGGTAAGATGAGTTTGATATCTTGCTTGATGAAGATGATAGATACCTTATTACCTTAGTCATTAGAGGTAGCATTGTAGCATAGCATGTGTGTTGCATTTTAAGAGTTGCTGTTGCCTAAATACTAAATGTGCATCATCATCTCATGCGTGTAGATAACGACCTAGTGGAGTTTGTGACTGTTGACGATCAGGAGTACGAGGAGATCGTCGAAGAGTATGAGGAAGAGATCTTCGTGCCAGAGGAGTTCTAAGAGCCGCCAGTGACTGACACCTCTGACACTGCACCTGCGCAAGGCAAGCCCCGGTGCATAACCTGTATTTTCGATAATCATTATATCTATGTGTGGTGCATTTACATTGTAGGAATTTTATGATACCCACATCTACCTATGAGTCTTACTAGTGCAGGATCGCGGAGTTGCTTTGCTTAGGTTTATCGATAGCGTGGGTAACCTATCGTTACTCACAATAGGTGATTATTATTATCATTAATCTCAAAATGAAATGGTAGAAAGGAAATGGTGACCGGACAGGGATGTGGTATGGGTATTGGTGGGTGTAATAGGTTGCATCCCACGGCCACGGGGCATAGCTTGGTTGCACTGTTTTCCCTGTCCGTGTCAATTAAGGACCGTCCGTTGCATGGACCCTGGTCAAGTCACAGACTTATTATCCCGAGCACATACTTGCTTATGGGAGCGGGAAGGCTTGTTACTCTTTTGTCATGGGCTCTGGTTCTTTTCGGATCAACTGATTGGAGGCGGGGATAGGTGGAGGTCTAAGCACCACTTTGAGGCCGGGCCTCAAGTGTGAGGGCTTGGAGTCTAAGTTTGGACGGGGACCTGGAACCCTTGACAGGAGTAGAATGGGTTGGTCTCGCTTGTGCCTAGGGTGCAAACGAGGCATGTGTTTTTTGGGTACCCAGCTGGGCACATTGATTCGCGAATCGCCATTTCTATGTGACAGTATGGCTTGACTATGCTCTGGCAGCATAGTAAGAACTGGCATATGAAAGATGAAAAATGGCTCTGATTGCTCAACCCTTGCTTGAATATAGAACATGTGCTTACATAGAATGTTGGATAATAAATAAAATATGGCTGCTAATAATCTAAGGAAATAAGGACACACTCTTAGCATTGCTTTCCGCAAACAAGAAACCCACCAGCCATAAAGCCTATCATATTCCTTGAGAGTCGGGAAATATATTCCCTAGTTGGATAAGTCTTGCGAGTACATCGTGTACTCAGGGTTTATTTTATTCTTATTATAGGTGCACTTTGAGAAGTTAGGCCTTATGTGGAGGATTCTTCTGGTGGGCACAGGCGGATCCTTATTTCATACCACTAGATGTTTATTTTATTTTCGCTGTTTAAATTATCGCACTCTGAACTCTGGTATTGTAATAAATGATTTTTGAGACTCTATGTTGTATGAAATAGACTAAGCATTATAAGCTTGTACTCATTATTAAATCCTAGATGTAAATATGGACTGTTCGGGTTCTCCCGTTGGGTGTGCTCGACGAAACTGCTCGATTTAGGTCCCTTTCGGGTACTTAATGTCTAGTGGAAGACAAGTGCCTCCGAAAGCATGTTAAATTGGGCGGTTCTACCACACGTCACCCCTAGGGCGGTGCCCACCTGGCCTCGGCTCGACGCAATGAAGGAAGGGGTGGCACCACCACTGATGGTGTGCACCACCACTGCTTGGGCGGTGCACCGCCAGGTGCTGTCTGGTGCTAGCCTGAGCCACCGCCGTGTTTTTCCCGAGGCTGACGAAAATGAGTTTGAGTGAAGGGGGTCACCACCACCCTATGTCCGGTGCACCTCCCTATTAATCTAGAGAGGGAGGTAAACGGGCTCAGGCATTGTCGGGTGCACCGCCACCCCTAGGCGGTGCACCGCCCCTGCCTGTCCGGTGCTAGGTCTGTAACTCCTAGTTGAAATAGCCATTGGAATTTGACCGTTGGGGATCATAGAAACCAGCACCTTTGCTCAAACGATTCTATTTGGCTTGAGGCTATAAATAGGAGCCTTGGCCGGCCTTGGGCTGGTTGCTGAGCACACTAGAGCCTTGGTGGCTTGTGTGGTGGTGCTTGGGAGCCCTCTAACTCACTTGAGCTTGATAGTGTTCATCCGATCGAGTGAGTGAGTGATTCTAATGTGATTGCATCATGAGGTTGCATCGAGTGGCACTAGGTGGTCGCCTTGCAAGTCGGTGGTGCTTGTTGCTCTTGGAGGTTGCCACCTCCTAGATGGCTTGGTGGCGACGTCTCCGTCAAAGCACGCGAGAAGCTTGTGCCGTGCTCCGGAGAAGGATTTGTGAGGGGTACCGTGCTCACCCCATGGGAGCCACGAAGAGCAACACTAGTAGAGCGTGTCATTGAGCTACCCTCACTTGTGGGTAGGTTCTTGCGGTGCCCGATGTGCGGGCTTGGTGGGTGATGCCAATTAGCTGCCGAACCCCCAAGTGAGCCGTCGACACAACATGGACTAGCGTATTGGCAAATACGTGAACCTCGAGAGAAAAATCATCGTGTTAGCCTTGTCTTCCCATTGGTTTGCATCCTCATTACACAAGTTTGTATTTACATTTCATATATTATGCTTGTGTAATTGCTCTTGTAACTAGTGGTGCTTGTATAGCTAGCTAGTTACCTTCCTACTTGTGTAGCATACCTTCTTGCTTGTGTAGCTAGAAGTAGCTCTCTTGCGTGGCTAATTTGGTTTTAGTACCTTTGTTAGTCACATTGCTTAGTTTGTGTAACTAAGTAATTTGCGCTCTCTAATTTGGCTTGTGTAGCCTTGTTATTGAGAATTGCTAGTGAGCTTAGGAGCTTTGTGCCTTTGCATCACTAGTTGTGTAGGAGTTCCCTCGATTGGCAAAGTACTAGTGCATAGGTTTGTGTGACCTTGCCACTAGAATTGATTAGGGCAGCTCTAGCTAGCTCGGCACCTTAGTTGCATAATTAGGATCTTTGTAAGGTGCTAGAGAACCTAAATAGAGGGGTGTAGTCTTGGCTACACTGATAGTTTTAATTCTACACTTGTATCAGTTAGCCGGCGCGATTAAGTTTTAAAAAGGACTATTCACCCTCTTCTAGTCCGCCATCTCAACCCTACAGGTGCTGTCTTCCGCCGGCTCCCAAACGGACTCGTCCGCGACAAAAACGACGACGTATCCGCTCACCACCGAACAAGGAAGGGAGCGAGACTTGCACACGTAACTTCCTACTGGATCAGGGCTAAGCTCGGGTTGGACTTACGGGCTGAGCCCATGTGGGACCTAGATGCAAAAATAATAAAAAAACAATTTATCGAATGGCCGCTTTGAGATGTGTGCTGTTTTTAGATAGAGGAGTACCGAAGCAGTTCTCTCTTTCGTTAGATTACTTTTGATTCCTGTGATGACTTAGTTGGTCCACTTAGTTTCTCCATTTTAATAATATAGCATAAAATACAATTGTTCATGAGGGTCACCAATTATTATCTAACACATGTAGCTAGGCAACAACCCAAGCAGTGGCGGATCCAGGATCCAAATCCTGTGGGGCCAAGTTTTACACAGATATGTACATGATCAATTAATTGCAAGGTAATTAACAAGTGTCATGTAGGGGGTTAATATGTTGTGGCAAAACCTGTGGGGCCAGGTGGCCCCACAGCTTAAGTGTAGATCCGCCACTGAACCCAAGCATTGGATTTTGAAGAAGCTAGCATTGCTGTCTGGCTAGGTTGTGGCAGGGCTTCAACCAAACAACCGCCAAGTCCATCTATGCTTGCTAAGTTAAACTTAAAATTTGGCCATCAATATATGAGATTTTTATATAGATTGGTAATGCATGATTGATACTATTTGGTTTTATTATCTTAAATCTTAAATATATAAAATCTATTTATTTAAGGTAATATGTTTTTTTAGATATTAGTAGTCAAAGTGTGGTACAGGAAACCGCCATATCTCGATGTAAAGTTAAAAACATTAGATGCCACAATTACAACATTAACTTAGGCCAATCGAGGTGCACCATTTTTCGAACGACATGCAAGCAAATATCTGCACTGCAATTCGATACAAGTGCAATATGCATGGACTTGATTGGCTTTATTTGGCCTTCCAAGATAATCTTAATTTCAATAAAAGGGGCTCATATTGTATTAAAAAGGTGAGTGTCCTTTTCTTTTCTACACTTGACGGATCTTTCTATCTTGATTGATCATGTCTATTTATTTTGATTGGATGCTTGCACTATTGCTGAATGGACACGCATGGCTGCATCTTTGCGTTCATGGTCTTAATTGTATATTACACACACGCACACACGTACAAACACATGATTTGTTTCCTGTCCCATATGATACTAACTCTCCCCTTTCACAAGCCACAACCAAAGGTATTTTCATTCATACCATCATTTCGGTTGCTCTTCTCTTTTACACCACTAGACTAGTCATTAGTCAACTATATGTAAGGTAGGTCCTACGTGTCACTGAAATAGACCAGTGAAGGCCAAAGTGTTTGCTAGTCTGTTCTTTGATCCTTCTATCTTTCCTAGGCGCGGCCCTTGTGACCTGTGTGCTACATGATCAACCTTTCATGCTTCCAAGAGTCATATTTTCGGCTTCAAGCAGGGGCATCACGCATTGGTTAAGGGCAAACTAATTAATTTTGGTATCTTTTCTGACAATGTTTTTAGATTTACGATTTTGTCTATTTCATGTAATATATGTAACTACAAAAAAAGGATGATTCCAAAAATAAAGCACATTTCTTCAATTTATCCTGCAATGTTGGAAATATAGTTAGCCAAGTGTTTGTGATCGCATTTCATTCCATTTCACCATCGTATTTAGGTCGTGCCTTTGATCAAAAGGTGTTTGCGCTTGCTTGCAATATCTGAAATACGTGCCTACCCATTTGAAAGGAAACAAATTGAAATGAATAGTCCACATAGGACTCTTGGGTTTGTAAAAAAAGAACTTATTATGGCAAAATGACCCATATGCCCCTCTTTGTATCAGAACTATGCTCCATCTTTTTTTCATACCATCTCAGATGAAGATGATTTTTATATGCAACTTGTAGCACTAGATAAGGTCTACAGCTTTCTAGTTTTGAGTTTTTTCATTTGAGATCGTTAAGATGCTTAAAATATAATATAAAGTTTCAGCAGAGTGCTAAATCCATTTGAGATCGTTAAGATGCTTAAAATATAATATAAAGTTTCATACCATTTGAGATCGTTTTTTCATTTGCTAGATAAATTTATATTATTTTTTGAGCATCTTAACAAGCTCAAATAAAAATTCTCAAAACTAAAAGTTATAGACCTCACTGAGTGCTACAAGAGTCTTATAAAAATCATCTTCATCCGAGGTGGTATAAAAAAGATACAATTTTTCTAAGGTGGAGCATAGTTCTAATACAGAGAGGGGCATGTGCATCATTTTGGCGGCTACTTAACACCGTTAGTGGAGGAAATGGACAGTAGTGCCATTTAAGAAAGGAAATTTCAACTTGTTGCTAGATAAGAAACTTCAATTTTGGAAGTGCTTTAGAAGGAAGACTGATTTGTTTTAGTGCCAAATAGATAATTCTCTCTATAAGGTAAGATATCACGCTGTCCTTAACAAATAAAAAGAGGGTAAAGATCTAACACTGAACTGAAGATGAGATGCTGTTGCTTGAATCCTTGTGATTTTACAGGGAGTTTTTGGCATCAGAATATTGCAGCTGCAGTGGGTCTTTCTTTCTTTTTATTATACATGTGGATACTTATCTTTCTTTCTTTCTTTCTTTTTATTATACATGTGGATACTTGTAACACCCTGAAAATTTGCATTTTTATAAATTAGCTAAGTTGATTTAAATAAGCATTCTGTGAGCATTTTTACCTAGGGAAAATAATATTTATTATAGAAAAAAATTATTAAAAAAACAAATATAAGGTTAGAAACATGTTCATGCATCCATGCTGTTGCATTGTATTTTTGTGATGATTGGATTTGATTCAAATGCTAAAAGGTTTCAGAAACCTTTTGAAAATGAATTTGGAAAAGTGCTTTAGAAAAAGAAAAGCAAAATCTTTATTTCTCCTCCTCTTTTCCTCGTTTTTGGCCCGCTGGCCGTTTCCCTCCCCACCGGCCCGCTCGCCTTCCCCCTCTTCTCCTTTTGGGCCGGCCCAGCTAGGCCAAGCAGCAGTTGCCGCATTCCCTCTCTGCCTCAGTCACTGTCAGCCGGGCCCCGCCCGTCAGCTCCTCCCCTAATCTCCTCCTTCGCTCCCACGCGCACCGCTCGGACAACCGCCGCTCGCGCCCATGTTCTTGAGATGTGGGAGCGTTCCCCAGCGCCCCTGCCTCCATAAACGTAAGCCCACACCCGTCACTGCCACTTCTCGCTCCCGTTTTCTCCCTCGCTCGCAAGCGCTGGAACCGCACCCGCAGCGCGGCTGCGACCCACCGAGGAACATGCCGTGGTCCGCCGCACTTGCTCCCTCCTCGCCTTTGGTTTCGCCGTGGTGAGCTTCCCCGTGCCCCTCTCTCTCCCCGAGCCATTGCTATCGCGAATGGTGGTTTCTAGGGGCGAATCCGCGTGCGCCGGCGAGCTCCTCGTCGTCGGCCATGGCGCGCACGCCACGCGGGCCACTCCGCGGCTGCGTTTTGTCCCGGGGTGAGCTCGCCGTCGCCCCTGCATCATCCCGGTGGCCTCGGTGGTCAGTTTGGTGGCCCATAGGCCCCGTTTCCCCCGCTCCAGTGAGCTCTCGCCGCCATCCATGGCGGACCGCCGCACCAGAGTACTGTTCCGACGGCGGCAACCCCTTCTCTCTCCCTCCCATCCTTCCACAACCATCGGTTTTGAGATCTATGGCCAGGATTACAACTTACCCCTTCGTGGGTCATTTTGCTAAAGAGACCTCGTACTTTTCAATATTCTTGCCCGCGGTCCTTTGTCTAATTTCAAATCTGATTTTCCCTTTTTATTTATTTTAAATCAAAAACGAGTTTAGATATATTTACAGAATTGCCACTATACCATTTTGCTTATAAAATCGTCATTTTAACTCCGATTTAACCCGTTCAACTTGCGTTAGGTTCGTAATTTTGTAATCTACGCATTAATGTCACTGTTTGTTAGGTTTGCAACATTTAAAATTCTTGGTTAGGAAAACTCGTTTAATTCATATCTTTCGCAATTTAGCTCCGATTTTCGTGATCTTCGCGTTGACGTGATCGCAGCGAGACGTAGAATATTTTCATAAACTTTTTATCTTGTTTTCATACTGCTGGTGTACTGTTCTAATTATAGGTTTGTTTACTATGCATGAATGCTCCTGAAATGTGTATGTTGCCGTATTGGTCGAGTTCAGACGGTGAGGAGTATGTTGGGAACCAGGAGTACTTCGAAGACCAGCAGGACCAGCAGGAGTGTGCTAACCAAGGCAAGTATAGCATGGGCCTACCTTGATGTCCTATTCACTTTAATCATCTACTCATTTGCATGTGTCTAACTTTGATAACCATAAGGATATCCTAGCTATTTGATGACATGTTACCTTGACTCCTACCGGTTAATTGCATATGGGTAGATTGCTAGCGCTCTAACTGAACATGATCTATACGATGGTTAATGGTTCTGCGAAACAAAAGGTGAAACATACTTTATAACAACTGATCCATAGGGTGAAGGTGCAAATGACGTTGGTCATGGTGCCCTAAACCCTCCGTAAGAACTTATCTATCGGCAAAAGCTAGGATTGATAGTGCAACTGTGAGAGTCATATGGCTCTGGCTTTAGCTCAGTAATAGGATCTTCTCTAGCTTGTTAGAGGTTACCTTTATGGTGCAAGAGGGGCTTACCACTTTGGGTATAGGACTGCCCCTGTTCTTATGTATATAGCCGCGAAGGATTTGTGCTATAGAAAGGGGGTTCCTACATCTGCCTGCCGAGGAAACCTCGTGGCCCTAACATGTATGGAAGGCTTCATAGTGTACCCTACCCGCTCACCTTGGTAGTGTTATGGGAGTAATTAACCCAGGCATTTGGGCAACACGACTCACGAGTAAAGATGCACAACCTTGTTAGAGTGTTAAAAACTGTTATAATAGCCATGCTCATGGTCATGAGCTGTGGTAGAACCTCCTAAATTATGTGGCCCACATGCACCTGTCATTGTCCCGAAGACCTTTGATGGCTATGCATGTATTCCATATAACTTAAAAAGTCTATCGGGTGTCCTCGGAAAACCCGAATCATCCAGAATATACAACTCACACAGGATCAACAAAGGGGTAACTACAACATTACAACATTTGTTACAAAACTTTACATCAGAGTGCGAAAGAATAACAACAATATATTTACAAATCATGATTAAGTTAACTTTCTACAAACTTAACTTAAATGACAGAAGTCGAGTAGAACTACAAAAGACAACTTAGGTAGAGCACCTAAGTCAGGAGAGGATAAAATAACCAGATCACGTCGAGCCCACTGTCATGACCTGATTAGCAGCACCATTCAGTACCCGCAACAGGGGTTAACAAACTCTGAGTACTCAATTGTACTCCGCAAGACTTACTTGTCGAAAAGAAAAGACTCTCAGGATATGCTGGCTTTAAGGAAAGTAGTGGAGCTAGAAATGAGGAGTTTTGCAGAAAAGCTTTACTATAAGTGGATCCTTACTTTCAATATTTTAAACAAGTTTAGCATCAGTTTTAGTGCAGCTTATTATAGCTAGATTTGCACCTATTTTATCTCAATCACTTGTATCAAGCATCACATTTCATATCCATCTCTTCATTTCCTTTCCATGGTCACCATGGTCCATTGTTAACTACGATGTAGGTCAGGCGATCGAGTCTCCATAACCGAGGAGCAACAACGATTCGAACCGATTATACCCAGCTAGGGATCCCTAACCGCATGACATAGGTAGGACTCTAACCTAACCTTCACTCAGATCCTCCAAAACATGACCGGGTCTAACGCCACCTGAGAGTACAGTACACCTCCAATCCTGTCCTTAGCTACGAGGGTACACACTACTCTCACCATCTCTCCACTCCCAATGCGCGGTTGGCCATTCACATAATGGCATTACCGAGGTCTTAGGCTTACCGGAGCATGCGGTCAGTTGCAAAGTCTCGAAATACAGGCAAGCCTCCAACGGTACGATCCTTAATCGACACAGGCGGAGCACTACATCGACTCATTTCACGATGCAAGCCACCCGCTCGATCTTAGCTTAATATTACCATATTCATATTCATGTGCTCTCATGACCTGTCATTAGGTCAGGAGAAGCAAAGGTAAACCTGTTTCTTGCGAACGATGAAACCACCATTCGACTTCTATCGAAGTCTAAGCATTACTAAGCATAAGAGATCGACCTACCCATACTAGTGGGATATCATCTGAATATGAGTGTAGATCAAGGTAATCATGCAACAACGGTATCAACCAACTCCTACTAACATAATGCACATTATACTAGACTTAAGATGTAATAAAGCATTTATAAAACAGAAGAGTGGTTGTATGTCCGGGGCTTGCCTACGTTGCAGCGAAGGTTAGTTTTCCTTAGAGAGTTCCAATAGACACCAACACCTCTGGTGGATGGACCTACTCCGAGACTTGATCAACACGCATCTTCTCACTCTCGTACACTGTACGTAATAAATGATGCTCTGCTTTAACATGATGGAATGGATGCCATGATGCATGATGATGAACAAGGCATAGTATAAAAGGGACATTTAGAAAGGATAAACATTAATTATTTATTTGAGTACAACTTTCCTTCGCGGTACAGTTGCAATCCAATAGAACTATTAAACAACTTCAATCACAATAAGATGTTGTTAAGAAAACTACTTAACTTTACTTTTTACCCAAGAGGTTGCATCTAACAACAAGTGATATTTTCATAAAGCCATTAAACATTAACATAAACAAATCATTAACTACTAATGATCTATGTTTATTATATTGATTACTATTAACAAGTCTTGATTAATAAGTCAATCATGAACTCAAACAACTAATTAAAGTGCCAGGGGTCATCCCATGTTAATGACCCAAGGTCTTCACTCAATCCCAAAATCACACCAATCTTAAGTTATTAAGACTTAACATTTGATTTATTACTTAATTGATTAAGCATAAACTAAGAATCTAATTTCTATTTATCAAAACAGTACCAAACTTTTTGTGGAAGTATGTTTCACCATGTAAAGCATACTCACAAAGTTTCATGATTTTTGGGTACTTGTTCTAGCCTATAAAAATCATGGAACTTGCATTTCCTAATTAATTGAGCTAATTTTACCACATACAAAAAGTACTCAAAATATTTTTCCTAAATAGTACACATCACAGAGAGGCTACACAAAAATTTTGAATATTTTTTAGCTCTAAATAATTCACAATGAAATAAACAAAATCAGATACTAATTAATATTTTTAGAAAAAGAAAAACAAAAACTTTACTTCAGGCCCACTGCCCTTCTCTTCCCCTCGCTCAGCCCAACCGGCCCACCCGAACGCGCGGGCCTCTTTTCTCCTTCTTCCCCTCCCCCGGCCCAGCGCATAGGCGCGAGGCCTAGCAGACAGCCAGCCCAACTCCTCCCTATTCTCACCCACTCCTCCTTCACCTCCTCCCACTAACGACAGGGGCCAGGGTCAATGTGACCCAGGGCGGCCAAGACTGTGGCCTCGCTAGTGATCAAGCAGCCTTGGAGCTCGATGGCGGCGAGACCTCCAGCGTAGCTGAGCACCCCGACAGGACCCTCTGTCTCTTCCGCCTCCCCTCTAAACCCAAGACGGTCACTTGGAGTACCCCCGCGGGCACAGCGTCGGCCATGGCGGACACGGTGGCCCGGACGCGACGGCACAACGTCGTTCCGACAAAGCTGAGCAGGAAATAGAAAATTGCCAAGCGCATAAGCATCATGAGCACAAGGCGATCACAAGGCAGCTAATAGCCGAGCCAGAGGCTCACCGTGCCAACCTGCCCACGGTGAGGGTCACCGCAGCGGCTAAGGTGATCCGCCATGGCGGAATTGGAGCTCACGAATGATTTTGGTGGTGAGAGCTGGGGTGAGCTAGTCTGGGGAATATGCAAGGAGGTGGCAAACTACTGTGAAGATGAATTGGAGGATGGAACAGTGGCCGTGACGAATTTGGCGATGGATGCGGTGAGCTCGCCGTCGGCGGAAAGGAGAAGACGAGGAAATGGCCGGCCCAGTGACTTAAGGACGTCGGCGCGGCTTCTAGCGTCCAGGCCACATTGAAGCAGCCGCTGGCAGCTGTGGGCACACCTGGAAGGCCGAAGAAGTCACCGGCGGCAAGCAGGAGGTGGCGCCCGACTGTTGAAACTGACTTCAACTTATTTACAAAAATGCCACTGACATAATTTTGCAAATTACTCTCAAATTTTCTATAAAAGTTAAAAATCTGTAGAAACAAAAGTTGCTCAACTTTTAAAGTTCCTCAACTTTCTCAATAAAACTTTTTCAAATTTAGCTTAAATTTTGAAATTAAAAGGGGATATTTTCTAGAAATTGGTAAATCCAAAATTACTTTAAATTCTTCATTGAAACTTTAAAAACTCAAAATACCAAAGTTGTACATCTTGGCAAGACCTACAACTTTGCTATTTAAACCATTTTCAAATTCTTCCTCAATTTTGAAATTGTAATAGGGAAATAAAAAGGGGTCAAATTTGAGATTTGAATCTTTTCAAAATTACTCCAACTTCTATACTAAAACTTTGAAAACTTTAAAAACCAAAGTTGTACAACAAGACCAGATCTGCAACTTTGCTTTTTGGCCCACCCCAAAATTTGCTTAGATTTTAAATTACACAAGAGGGGTAAAACGAGGTTTTTGGAATTTTAGGGTTTTTAGGAAACATTTAATCATTCTTTTTAACTAAAATATGACTAATTATTCATCCCTAATAAAATATTATTTCATGTGATAAGCAACATGGCATTATTAACATTTTAAGCATACTAGTAAAAACAACATATCAAATTACTATTGAAACATGTATATGAAATATGAAACATTCTAAAGCTATACTTGAAACATTTCCTTGCAACATAAACAGGGTATTTGAAACATATGCAACATATAAACCTTACATGGGAAACATTGTTTAAACAACACATGTAACACATGCAACATATGCAACATGACTAAAGTAACTGGTGCAACATGAATGCATTTATGGCATGTCATTTGATGTTTATGCTTGATGATGCTTCATGATCAAGTTTTAATTGTTTCTTAACATCTGGGATGTTACACGAGCGGCTCAAAAAACTTACAAAATAAATGGTTACTTATGATGTTGTTATTCATGGTGGACTATGATGGTATTATGATGATGTTCATATGATTCTATGGGTATATGTTGTTAAATCATGATGATGATGATGATGTTATAATGATGTTCAATGACTCTAATTGATTCTAGTAAATGATCATGTGGGTTAATTTGGGAGCTTAAGCCTAACTTGATATTAGTAAATGTTAAAATGTTGACTTACTAAAATGCTAAACGTAATAAACCATGTCTACCTTTTGAGCCTCATGAATCCCCATGTTATGCTTGTGGAGTACGAGATATACTCACGCTTGTTTATTTTCTGTTTTTGGATAAAAATCTCGGATGGGTACCAGTTTGCCAGAGACTGGAACAGTTAGGCTTGTGATCAACCAGTCAGTTGTCCCTGTGGAGTGGAGTCTTCACCTGAAGACCAGAGTTGTCTTTTCATTGTTTGCTATCTAAGGTTATATCTTTTATACTAAGTACGTTATATATTAAGCATTGTCATTTGATATTACCCTTAATTGTAGCTATATGTGATATTTGACTTCCTGGGCTCATATATGGTGTGTATCTGGTTTTGTTCTTAAAACCGGGTGCTACAATACTCCAAGACTTAATAAAGACTTCAGATTACATAAAGCGGCGCATGGTAAAATTGGGCTTGTGCACAACCCCAGACAAACAATTTTGTTACCATTCTATGTGTGGAGGTGCTAATGACGATAACAGGTTACAGATTAGTAGTATTTTGAAGTTAGGTAGCCAACCTAGGCACACTCCAAACAAGATTCTTCCATGGAAAGGCAGCAATGTATGCCCGAACCCAAGTATATATGCTCGTTCCCTACATATGTACCGTGTGGTGTGCACCCTTTGGGAAAAAAGGGGGAGGAATCCATGCCTTCGCAGCTCAATTATGTATTATTGTGGCTCAATCGCATTTTAGTTCTAAAGCAAGCATACTTTGTGTATTTAATTCACAGAGAAATCACAACTCATCGTTATGGTGCTATGTATATAATGCTGAACACGGTATATATAATGCATGCAGGAATGCCAAATCCACAAGGAATCCTCCAACCTATTCATGTTCTTTGTCCCTTGTCGACTAGATCAGCATCGATATTTCAATGTCGAAAGGTCTCGTCGCTACAAGCCATGCACACTGGAAAGTAAATTTGTTACACATATATTCGAAGGGTACAATTCCATATCAGTCATGCATGGAGCTTGTTTGGTTTCTGCAGCGGTGTAGCTTGTTTCATACACTGCTTCGGGAATATATGCATGCAGGGGTGAAGATATAAATATATGCATTGCATATAGCATCTGGCAGCTTCTTTTCATCGATCGGACACCCTTGTTTTTTTATCTTCATTATGTGCACCACAGCATTAGTATTGGGTGTGTACGAAATCAATATATTTACACCCTATTCGGATCCATTAGCCACTGATAGTTTCTAGCTAATAGGCTAGAATTAATCAGCTGCTATTAGCTAGTTTTATTCAACTATCGAAATAGTTGTTAATTTGGTATTCAGCTAACAATTAGCTAAACTATAAACTATTAGCTAGAGCTATTTAGATCAGAGAGCTCACTATTAGCAGCTAACTATTATCTCTTTCGACACAAGATGGCAAACTTAAGGAGTAAAACAACGTACATACCTCCTATTAGGTAATGTGAGTACCGTAGCATTGTGTAGTTATCCGTGAAGGCTTTTAGTTGAAGATGACAATGAAAGTTTGCCGAACTAGAGTTTTCATGGTGTCGGGGTATATCCAAAGTGGCTGCGCTATCTTTGACCAGACAAGTGGATTCTACTCATATGTGTGATGAAAACGCAGACTACGGCAGACCAGGCGTCAGTTAATTCTTATAAAAATAATCGTTTTGAAGCGAGCGATTTTCTTCTCTCAATAGACTTATCAATAAACTTATGTTGTGCTTGTTAGAACTTAGATACTACTATATATATGATAAATTTTGGCTAAATTATTGGTAAAGCGCACCCAATTACAAAGCACACGTTGCCCCCACTTTTGTAAGGAAAGCACTAGCATGCCATTTCATCAGTCATCAGGGTGCCTACATACATACACTGCCACATACAACACACTGCATCGGCACAACGCCACGCGTGCACGTGTTTCTCCATGCACCTAAAACTGATCGAGTAGTGAAAAACACGACGCTCCGGCGCCGCAATGATCAGCACTAGATCACGACAACCTGTCACTAGCTTGCTTGTCCTAGATAGATGCCTACGGCTATAGCAGCCTTCACACCGCATGTGAGACCTCACGCTGGCCCGCCTGTCCACAGCCTACATCATGAAGGGCTTGCAGTATATAGTCACAGCAGCCCTTGGCCGCTGACGCACGTGCATCTCGACGCGGGCGGCCGCCAGCCGCGCAACCATGTAGAAGAGGCGACGACTGGGCAGGCCTGCATGCATGGGCGGCACACATACACCTACATCCACAGGAATTGCAGGCCAGGGCAGGCAAACCAGAGGTAGGTCAAAGCAGGCTGCACGCCGCACGCAGGTAGAGACATTCTAGAACCTAGGCACTCTCGCAAGCAGTAAATGAGATCCCGGTGGGAAAGCGAGCCTGGGTGCGCGAGGACAAGCGCGGCACCATTAGAAAAAACAAGAGTCCAATGCTCAGTAGAAATAGGGTAGAAGTCTTTAGCGGAAAGTGGCTTGCGCAAACATGCCTCTTGCCTATTTAAGCCGTGTTGTAGCACCCGACTCATTGCATCTGAACAACCCGCCCTTCATCCATCTTGGTGAGTGAGCAAGACACCTGACTAATCGGTAGGTCAAGAAGAGTTTGTGCATGTATGTATGCTTTCTTGTTTTTTAGTACTGTTTGTGAATTAGTCCTTGTTGCTCGGTACGATTGTTGGTGTTTCCTGGATCTGATCTTAGTTAAGGAGCAAGAGGATCATGGTGGACCAGCAGCAGCCGCAGGAGATGAATGCGGTTCGTGTTGGTGGCCTCAACTTGCCTATAGGGTTTCGCTTCCATCCGAGTGACTATGAGATTGTCAACCACTACCTCACGAACAAGCTGTGTAATAGGGACTATGCCTGCACTGCCATTGGGGAGGTCGACCTAAGTAGAACTGAGCCATGGGACCACCTGAGTACGTAACAAGCAGCCTTGATCTGTACTGTACATACATATACACCTTGGTTTTGTTTGATCCGTGTTGTGGATGCATGCTACTATGCTAGTGATTGAGAAGTGGACTGATATATGGCACTTGATTCGAATGCATGCTGTAGGAGAGGAAAGAGTGGGCCCAGAAAGGGTGGTACCTTTTCTACCAGAAGGACCACAAGTACCCTATAGGGCTAAGGGCAAACCGGGCCACGGAGGCCGGTTATTGGAAGGTGACCGACAAGGACAAGGAGGTCTATAAGCCCACCGAAGGGGAAGGGGTGGTACGGTGCTACTCGTCAGCACGAAGAAGACGCTCGTCTTCTACAAAGGCAGGGCTCCCAGGGACGACAAAACAAACTGGGTGATGCACGAGTACAAGCTTCAAGGTAGTGGTAGGCTCCTCGGCTCCGCATCCGCATCTAGCTCAGCCGCCAACGCCACCACGGCCATGAAAGCTTCTGCTTCTGCTTCCAAGGTGAGTGGTAGTGGTAACAACACTAGCACGATGTATGCATCCATATGCTACTTGCTTTATTTGCTTGCCGTAATCCAATTTCGCTTTTGGTTTACAAATGAAATTTGCACAGGATGAGTGGGTGGTCTGTCGTATGTTCCACAAGACCACTGGGATCAAGAAGACGATTGCACCGGCGTACCATGTGGCCATGGCCCACGCTGAGATTGATCAAAATCAAAACAACATCCTAGCTATGCCCATCCCCATGCTGCTGCAGCTGCAGCTACCAGTGCCCATGCCGATGCAATTTCCCATCGTGCTAGACTTCGCCCAACCCCAACATCGGTGTGGGGATGCCGCCAATGATGCCACTTATGGTAGGTATCGGTGGCGCTGGTGGGCTCCAGATCAATGATGCCCTATTTGGCAATTCGATGGTCATGCCACTGCTGATGAACTTTTGCCACCAGATGGGCATGGGGGCACCAGTAGGCTAGATGGGCATAGGAGCAGCTAGCCAGATGGACATGGGAGCAACTGGGGCTGGTGGCTTCGATGTTGCTGCACCCAAGAGTAGTCCGTCCTCAATGGTGTTGCAGAAAGATGAGCAGGCTAACACCGCTGAGATCTCATCAATGATGTTTGTGACCGGCCCAGGGTTCGCGACCACCACCATAGAGATGGATGGCATATGGAAGTACAAGTATTGAAGAAGTGAACATGGAGAGCGGAGGCAAAGACATGAAGTCGCATAAATATGCATGTTATATCTATATCTGCATTGCATTTTGTGAAATAATGCATTGTTTATATATTTCCTTAACTTGTCGGTAAGCCATGTGTGTATATGCATCGTAGCATTCTATTGAGCGGTATATGTGTGTTGTTTGGTCTTAGCAATCTGGGACATGATGGTATGCATACCTAGATATATGACATTTGCTTGGCCACCCTGATGGTTGTATTGTAAGAAGCAGATTGGAGTTTGGTACAATATTATAATGAACCTATATATTATATATATATGTGAAATATAGTATGTTGTTTAATTCTATGAACTTGATTTCAAAACTAAATGTCAAATTATATGAATTTATATTGTGATCTTTTTGTTAAGGCTACTTACCGAATCTGCATGTGATAGTTGTCATGACTGCACACTTTGCAGCTGTCGGATAGGAACAAAACAAATCCCACAGTGATAGCTCAATGTTGACGGTGGTTAATGACCATATTTAATAGTTAAATAAACATGTATAAAGGGCACAATTGAGATCATCAACAAAAGGTTTAGGGTTTAAACTAATAAATTCCATGAGTTTTGGTGAACCTGTGTCTTCAGCAGGGTTTATCTAGAAAACCACTAAGGGGGACCTATTCGTCAAAGGGAACGATGGAATTCCACCGCAAAAACTATGTAGGAAGATTCTAGAAACTTCAAGAAGGCAAACCATTAAAGCTTGGGCCATTTGGCCACGATAGTGGGACGGCCGGTATGGGCCCTATGCCAGCTGGCATCCCACGGAGCCCGCTCGCAGTCAGCTTCCAGAAGCTTCCTCTACCGCCTCCTAGGGTTGCATCCACGCCGTCCTTCAAGTCGGTTTGATCCAAGGGCTCATGTTTCACCCTAGGCCTATAAATACAGCCCTATACCCCCTCCCTAGAGCTATCTTGAAACCCTAATTCATATTCTCTAGTAAGGATCAATAGAGAGGGATCCCATGAAAGGGTCTACCTCTTAGAGCCAGCTATCAAGAGAAGATTAGTTCTCATTAGGATGTAGTCTTTAGAAATAGAGAGAGGAGAGAAGGAAGAGTTTCTAGGAGGTGCCGGCCTGTCAGTGCTCCCTCTATGGCTTGTACCTTGGCGGAAGTTAACCTATGTCTAAGATTTCTCTGGTAATCAACTTCTACTTTAAGTAAGCATCATGTTTATATTGTTCTTCTGGTTTGTGACTCTTTTGAGTGCTTTATTCCTATTCTATAGGGAGTAGAGTATTAATTGTAAGTGTAAGCGTGGTGCTTAGACTTAGGTTAATCATGGATGCACCCTGCATTCTGGATCAGTAGTAGTAGCGGGTGGTGACATCCCCGTCTATCCTTTGTAGTCCACCTCTCATTTGTAGGACTAGCAGGGCTTTTATGTGCTTGTAGGGAAGAAACTCTGCATTTGTTCCTTATAAGACATCTCCCTAGATAGAATAGTAGAAGGCATAGCTTACCTAGATTAGAATTAGAACACTTTAGTGATCTCCTCTACACTCTCGACCTTCTTAAGTCTTGTTGCTACTCTAGGTTAAGTTGGACCGTAGTTAGCCTCACATGTTTCCCTGTGGATACAATATTTAAAACCTCCGGGTGAAAGCTATAGTGGTATTCGTGCACTTGCGGATTTATCTGTGTACGTTAATTTATACCAACACTCAACCTTATATTCACTTCATATCAATAAGAACTTGTAACACAATTTTCTTGATCGACCGCTCCAACCCCACCACCAACCCCTACCTCCGATCCATGCACTCTAGATCTAAACCATCGATGCCTCATGAGGTAGGTTGTCCTCCTTCTCCATATTTAAGCATTTCAGGGCTAGGGTTCTCATGGTTAGGGACTGCATATAAGTGAAATTCAAGGAGGTCGGTTCATTGGTAGTTGAAGAAGCAGGTGAGGTGGTGAGATTTGAAGTAGTTTGTGTTAGAGAAGGTTAGTGATGGTTTGCCGCTAGAGCCGTGTAGGATCGGGTGTGGTGGATAATGTCACGGTGGGGGGGTCATCGCTCATTCCACGGCGAGGCCCCTAGGAGCGCATGTAGCAACTCCTCTTCAGGACCTTTGCGTTGAGTTACACACACATTCCCGATGCAAGGCATATCGAACAACTCAATCAAATACACGCTTAAGTCTCCAACACTTAAGCTAGAACATTATTGATGATAACATAAGGTTAAGACAAGAACTACTATTAACATTACCTTTCTGTCTATCTACTACCCTCTATCTAGGTTACACCTCATTCGCTCTTCTACTCATTGTATTACACACAACTCATCTTGGAGAACTTCCAAGGTTTACTAATCGTCGCACTCGTCGGAGGTAACCTCGAAGGAAAACCTCATCAACCTACAAAACAACTTAACAGCAATGCCATGAGTACAATTCGTACTCACATGACTTAATTCCAACACATAGATATATGGTGGATGCACGGATAATTTATCAGGCATTTGTATATTTGCAAAAAGCGCATGGTGTTTCTTAAGTGACATGCTATGATCCATTTTAAAGAGTTAGTATAATTAAGAATGACATCCATAGGGATATCAAACATATATAAGCCATATCTTCTCGTTCCATCATTATGTTACCATGGGTATAGAAAGTAGAAACAACCGAATAGTTCCGTCCTGAGGGACTTTAGGCTTTCGAACTCTGCAGAGGTGTACAACTATACCCACACGGAGACCAGGACGAACCACCATACCCATGCTCGGGTAAGGGTTGCCTCATGTTCCCCAACCTTTCCCTAATCTGCCCGAGTGTCCAACGAAAGGTTCAACTAGTGCCCGATCAATGTCCTGGGCATTTCCGAACGACGCCACCCCCTTGATAGTTTTATGGATAAACTGGTTGCAATTAGTTAATTGGCTTGTCGACCCCATCCACGACATATGGTCTATACAAGTGGTTACTCGGACTCACGTATCCCAATAAACGGTCCTTAACTGCTCCACGAGCTAACACTCACAATGACCTACCCCTCACATGAGCAAAGTTATCAAGGTGGTATCCAAGTTTATGACCTTTGGTGTTGTTGTGCCTTAGCCAGATTAGTGAAGTAAGGTCAAGTTGTACCCTCATTGCTTTTAGTGATTAATTATCCTGGTGTAGCATCCTACACGCGCAAGGATGAGTTCCCTTCTCATACTCGACTTCTACCATTGCTAAGTAACTAAGCAATAAGCAATTAAGCGTTTTCATTCCCATTGTTTAGATGAAAGGCTTCTACTAGATTCATGAGTCACTCTAAATGTAGAGTGAACAAGATTATTATCCAAAGCTACATGTGATGCATAACTCATAATGAGATGGCATAAGTATCCAAAATAGAGTTTATAGTAGTGGGGTGCCTGCCTAATCTTGCTGATTCTTGAAGATCTAGTTAGCGGGGATGACTCACATACGATCCTCGCAAAACGAGATGACCGAACCAGAAAAGAGAGGATCTGACGATTAGAGATGGTTGCGCTATAGATATAGACATTTAGGTTGATTAGGAACTTAGGAAGAGACTCTAACTATGGCTCTACTATTGTACTGCCAGTAGGTAAGCTTCTTAGATAGCGATTGGCCTATGAGGTAGGTTGTCTAAATAGATTCACATTCTCAGTGACTGGCGGACACTCTGCCTTAAGCGATGGATGCTCCGCTGTACCGAGTATTGGGGTGAGGTGCCTCTATTCGGCTCTGTATGGTTGGTGGATACTCCGTGGGAAATCACTGAGACTTTGGTAGGTTCAAGACTTAGTCAGTTCTAAGGTTCTCTACTTCTATCAGATGGTCTGGTCGGCTGATGGACGATCCTGTATAAACTAGGTACTGTTGGGTTACTAGGTGACTATTCCTTATAATTCATTGGGATGCTCTGCCGTGAGTGACAGACACTCCGGTATGAACTGGTCACTCTCGGGTTCACTGGCTATAAGGTTTTATAACTCAATGGACACCGTAGAATACCTCGGACACTCCAGTGGTCCTGGCTAACTATAGATAGGGCTTTCTTATGGCTAGACTCGAGATTGACGGACACTCCGTCAGGTGGGCGACAGAACCTATGCTCTTGGGTTCTTGGGTGATGACTTGGGGTTCATGCCTAGATCTTGGGTTGAGGCCTTCATGCATGTGCATGACACTCCTAGTATAGCTTAGGTTGGCAACTAGGCTTGGGATTCCTTATGGTGTAGGCTTGGGCTAACTAGCATAACTAGTGATTGCTTATCTAAGAGAAAACCCTTAGGATATAGAGAGATTGAGCATAAGAACTTAGCTTGGGCTCTTGATGAACTCCTTGTCATCAAGGTTGAAGATCCACACTTGTCCTTGCTTCCAAGCTAAAGAGGGAGATTTCTTACTTAGGTTGCTTCCTGCCAAAAAATCCATGAGATGAGAGATTGTGGGAGCTCAAGTGCTTGATCTAGATGCTGATCTTGCTGCTCTTTGAAATCTTGATTCTCTTCTCCACCTTTTTCTTCTCCACTTCCTCACTGTAGTTCATCCTTTCCTTCTCTTGTTCTTTCTTCTAGAGAGAGCCATCTTTTTTTTGTTTTTTGGCCCTTTTTCAAAAGAATCTCTCAAATATGTCCCTGGTGAAAAGATTTTAAAAAATGGACCTTATTCTTGGCGCCATAGTCATCGGCGTCAAGATATAACAGTATGGCACCAGGGTCATTGGCGCCAAGCCCCAAGCATCGTGGCGCTAACATGGCAGGGTGCTTGGCGCCAAGGTTTGGCACCATAGATCTTGGTCCCTGTCACACTCCAATTAAAGGACAATATAGAGTGCATACACCTTATGTGCGCCCCAGGAATAGTCGCACACATAAGCCGACAAATTAACAGGAGTATCATCACTGAGTACATACATAACGTTATTACATCACGTAGTTCTTACATAACAAGCGGAAAAGCAAATAGCAACTCTCAGGCGTAGTGTCTGATCCACAGGGAAGGACGACTGGTTGACCTAAACCTAGAAATCTTCCGGGAAGTCCTCGTAGAAACTGTCATCTGTTACCCATCTGGGATTTTACCCAAAAACAATATAGCAACAAGTGTGAGTACATTTGTACTCCGCAAGTATAGTATGAGGATTCATGAGGCTCAAAAAGGTTAGACACGGTTGACTGCAGTTAGCTCTTTTAGTAGTTCAACATTCCATTATTAATCATTATTTAGTTATGC
The DNA here is from genome assembly GCA_038087645.1 of Saccharum hybrid cultivar R570. Taxonomy (NCBI): domain Eukaryota; kingdom Viridiplantae; phylum Streptophyta; class Magnoliopsida; order Poales; family Poaceae; genus Saccharum; species Saccharum hybrid cultivar. The sequence goes on along the minus strand of JAQSUU010000112.1, from coordinate 10,160,502 downwards.
TCAAGCTCTCATTTATCCCACATGATCCACTACTAGAATCAAGAAGAGAAAGCAACAGTGTGATCTCATCATCATAGTTCTTCCACATATCAAGTAACCATTTATTCTGTGAGTTTTCCGGGCCGCTCGTGACCGTGAGCACGGCTGTTATAACAGTTTTAATACTCTGCAGAGGTTGTGCATCTTTACCCGTGAGTCGTGTTACCCATATGCCCGGGGCCCGTCGACCCCCTAACACTTCCAAGGTGAGCAGGTGTTGACGGTCCTTAAGTACCAAATATAGTTATTAAATAAATAAAGAAAAGGATCCAAATGCAACCAACACCTAGACTTAGGGTTTTATCTGACAGAATTCCACGAGTTTTGGTGTTTGTCTGTTTCTGCAGGGGGTTATCAGAAAATACGGAGGAAAGGCCCACACGTCGGGTTTACATAGAGATAATAACGTGTTCACCGATTTTCTATCATCTAGAAGACTCCAGAAGCCACGAGATCGAACGGGAGGCCGAATGGGCCCGGAGGCAGGGCGCCCGCCCTGCCCCCTAGGGCGGCCGCCCTGGCCTGAGAGCCAATCAGGCTCCGTCTCGCAGATTATGCTCCACCGACCTAAGGGATCAAGGAAAACCGTGCGATTAATGTCGGTTTGATCCGACGGCCCACGTTCACTTGAGGGGGCTATATAAGCAGGACCCCTGGCCCTTGGAGGAGGCACTCCCTCATTCTCAATTCCTCAAACCCTAATCTCAGGAGGAGAGTCTCTGATCAAGCCCTAGAGCCACCACATCAACTAGATCTCTAGTATAGCATAGCTACATAGGATTAGAACTAGAAGGAGTCAATCTTCGATTGGTTTCCGGATCTGTCAAGAGAATTCTTGGTAATTCCTCTACTGTTCTTCATTGTTCATCTTTGTTCTTCAATATTATGAATACAACTTTGTTCTATTTCAATATATTGATTATGACTATGCTCTACTTGTTTATGTTTGCAATTATATTGTTCTTAGTTTATCGTAGTTATACGCTTGGCTTAGTTAGATTGGAATTATATACATGTTTAGGATTGTATAGCATTTATCCATCGGATCCATGGGTAAATGATAAATATTGTGTAGGCGTGGTGCTTAGACCATATTTATCTGCGATTGCACCTTATATGCCGGATCGTGGGGTGGTCCGCGATGGTGACAGCTTCGTTGGTTCTTATATAGTCCCCCTCCCGTGTGTAAGGCAGGCAGAGCAACATTATTACGGGGGAGTGATTGCTATGTTTCTCATCTTCCTTGATAATATCACTATGCATGGGCGTAGTCCTTTCTCGCAATGATTGCCAAGTGTACTTGCACTAACTATGATATGCTAGACTTTATAATTAAGAATAACTTAGGAAATATCCTTGTAGTTCGTCCTAATACCATGCTAATGACTTGCTAGAATATCTGTTGAGGTGCTTATCATTATTATATGTGGCTAGCTGATCAGATTAATTATCTTTGTCACCATTCATACTTTATCTATATTTTATGTGACACTTACCCCTGTATGCAAGAGATAGATGAATGCTCTCACTTATACATGCAATGATTGATACTCATTCCTATATTCCATTCCATAATCAACATTGATGTTAGTAATCCCTTCCCAGTGGTAAAAATATAAATAACGATACCTGGAATACTTCCCGGTTAAAATGCTACATCGGTATTAATCTGTGCGCTTGCAGATCTTATTTATTATTTATTTAGAAGAGCAGTTGCATATTTCAATACCGCGTCTCTCATGTCATGCTGGGGATGACAACTTGGCTTAAGTGGCATGAGGGATAGGTTCGGCATTTTTGGCGCCGTTATCAGAATTAGAAAACTAAGTCTACTTTTGGTAATGACGTTAAGAATGCCCAACAAGCATTTTTGGCGCCGTTGCCGGGGAAGGTTGATTTACTAACAAGGAATGAATACGGAATTTGAGTCATCATTCGCATCATTAAGTGATTGAGATCATCAATTCTCCCATACAGATTTACCCCTGTATATTTTTTCCATTCTTATTGTTTTGCAGGGTGATGTATGAATAGAGGACATCTTCCAGAAAATTTTGTTGACAACCCCGAAGCATTAATCAGAGGGGCAAGAGCCAAGCTCAAGAAGTCAACACTTCGACGCAACACTTCATCCAATCTAGAAGACCGCCGAAGTTTCATCCGGAATTTGTCAACAGAGTTCGCAGCCATGGCGAACAAGACGATCCGCGAGTTCTCAGCTCCCACTACGGACAACATCCGCACTGGACCTGCCGCGGACATCGACAAGAACTCTGAGCTCAAGCCAGGGCTCATCAACATGGTACAAGCCAACTAGTTTTGTGGGAAGCCGCACGAAGATGCAAGTGCTCATCTCCAACACTTCCTGGAGATTTGCAGCACATTCACTTTATTAGATGTTCCCAGAGACGCCATACTACTTCGCCTTTTCCCATTCTCACTATTGGGGAGAGTGAAGCAGTGGTTCTACGCGACGAAGGATAAGAACACTACGTGGGCACTCTGCTCTACGAACTTTCTGGCTAAGTTCTTTCCCATGGGCAAGACCAATGCTCTCCGTGGGAAGATTACAAGTTTTTAGCAACAACATGATGAATCTGTTCCAGAAGCATGGGAGCGCTTTCAAGATTACATCCTAGAATGTCCCCATCATGGAATGGAGAGCTGGCTACTTATGCAGACTTTCTATCATGGGCTCATCACTAGTGCTCGTGAGACCATGGATGCTGCAGCTGGAGGCGCATTTCTATCACTCACCATACCACAAGCTACAGCCCTTGTGGAGAAGATGGCGTCCAACCAAGGTTGGAACGAAGAGAGGATCCAAACACGCAAGAAGGGTGGAGGTATGCACCAGCTCAAGGAGGTAGACATGCTGTCTGCAAAGTTAGACCTACTCATGAAAAAGCTCGATGACAAAGCTGGAGACAAAAGAGAAGTCATGAACGTCTACGACTCTCACATGACTTGTGAGGAATGTGGAGATACTGGACACTCAGGCAATCACTGCCCTGAGATGCTTGAGGATGCAAGGTACATCAACAACAACAACAACTACAACCGTCCTCAACAAAATCAAGGTTGGAATCAACAGAGGCCTAACTACTCAGGTAACTACTCAGGTAATTATCAAGGTAATAACTCTTACAACAACAATAATAATTTTCCACCCCTGAGAGAGTTAGTGTCTAATCAAGGAAAGCTAATGGATAACTTGTCTAAGAAATTGGCATCCAATGATAAAATACTAGAAGACATAAATAATAGAATGGATAATTTCTCTACTACCATCAAAAACCAAATTAGCTTTAATAAAATGATTGAATCTCAGTTAAATCAAATAGCTGCTGCTGTTCCTGCTACTAACCCCGGTATACCATCACAACCGGAAGGATTAGAATCTACAAATCTTGTAGACATGTTTGATGCAGGTAACTATTGGAGTAATCCCGCTGTCAGAGTACATAATGACCTTCTGCCAGTCAAGAGAGGCGATCCAGGACGCCCCGTCATCCCGATCTCCATCGGCATGGTGGACTTCCCAGAAGCACTCTGTGACTTTGGCTCCAGCGTCAACATTATGCCCAGGGTACTCTATGAAAAATTCTTTACATATCCTTTATCAGAAACAACTATGTGTTTGCAGCTTGCAGATCGGACACTAAGCTTTCCTAAAGGAATATTAAAGAACATGTGTGTCCGAGTTGGTACCTCGTACGCTCCAGCTGACTTCGTGGTGATAGAGACCGGGTCCGATGAGAGGTCACCAGTTATTCTGGGAAGGCAATTCCTGAACACCTCGGGAGCTGTCATCTACGCCAGCGCTGCGAAGATCAACTTCAACATCAAGGGGAGGAAGGAGACGTTTTCCTTCAAGAACAAGATTACACAAATCCTAGAGCAACCCCAACATGAACCAAGGAAGAGGACCAACAGGAGGAACAAGCAGAACAAGAACAACCAAGGATGGACCGAATCAGCTAAGATGGTCACTGCAGTTCAAGGAGGTCAAGATGGTCGACTCAAGTCGCCGTTCCTAATCAAGAAGGACGACCCAGGTATGCCAAGCATTGAGTGCTCAATCAATGGATACTCCTTTCAGAAGGCGCTCTGCGACACTGGATCAGGCGTCAACATAATAGCCACAGTCACCTATCAGCTCTTGTACGGAACCATGCCCTTAAAACCAACATACACTCAGCTCCAGATGGCAGATCAGACATCCCGAAAGGTCGAAGGTATAGTAACCGATGTCCCTGTTAAAATTAACGATCATTTTGTCCATACAGACTTTCAGGTCATTGACATGGGAGACGACGAGTACGATCCACCCATCATCCTAGGAAGACCGTTCCTTAGCACCGTCAAAGCAATCATCTACATTGGAACCGGAGAAGTCCATATGCATTTTCCCTCTGAGAAGGTACGCCGCTACTTTAATGACCCTAACTATATAGTTGAAGATTCTAAGCAGGTCAGGACAAGAAGAAGGCGACGTAACCGTAACCAAAGGAGGCAAACCATCAAGGACGTATGGGCAGACTATGAAGGAGAGGTCATAAGGCCCGAGGATACACAACAGGAGACCGAAGCACCAAGTCGGGTATGGAAGGCGAAGACAGTTACACAAGAAGAGGAGGCGCTGCCGGAACCACCGTCTACGCCACCCAAATCCCAGGACAACTAAGAAGAAAAGAAGTCCTGTTCGGAGGACTTAAAAACACCGAACGCCGTGCCAAGAGGTAAACTTGGTAGTTATCATTTTCCCTTTAATTATTGCTCAGTTAATCATGTTCATTCTGTCTAAAAAAAATGTTAAAAACAGTAAGCCCCATGTGAGTATGCGAGTGGCATAAAACCCATAAGTACATTCACTGTGGTGGCATAAAAAAAAATATATTTTTTCTGTTCTATAAAAATAAAAATAAAAATAGAGAGTGACATTTATCAAGGAAGCTCAAACATGATAAAGGCTAGATATTTATGCTAACGCTTAATCAAGTTCCACGAAGCTTTGTTGTCTATTTGAGCTCCACAGAATTCAGGAAGACTAGCAGATGGAGGACATCCTAATCGCTGTCAGGGTGCTGCCGACATTCAAATACACCTCTGCACCTGCTAGCTACATCAGAAGAAATTACGTCAAGATCCAGCTTGGGGGAGAGCACCCCCATTTATCCCGATAAGTATTTTTATCTACATTTATACCTATGCTTTATTAAAATAAAAAGATGCATAATCATGAAAACCCAAATAAATATTTTGTGTTTATATATATTTGCTTAGTTTAATAAATAAATAAAGTAGCTATGCTAAACTGAATCTTGAAAATAAAACTCTAGCATGGATATGATAAATAGTTGCTCTGCCTAATTTTCAAATTTGTTTTCTCTCTAGTTTAGACATAACTGTTATAATTTAAAACTGGCTCTAAACCTGAACTAGTGGGAAGAGAACTTGATCTGAAGTCTAAGTTGTTAACGGATATGATATGGGAAGGTTGAGCTGCTGTTTATCTGTTCCTAGAGATGCTAGAATTCTGGAGAATTATATCTTTAAAAAAAATCTTTAAAATGTTGCATGATGAGTTCCTGTATGATGAGAGTTTAAATTCCTACCACAGCCATATATACATGCTTGTTAGAATAAGAGCCGCACTTTTACTACTTACTGCTTATGGGCATTGAGTGTGGTCAAGCTGTGTAGACCCTTAGGAACTTGTCATGTGGTTAAAATCAAGATTCACTTGCACGTTCACTCATACATGCTGCTTCTACTCCGGAAGTACGCATCCACATATATCCACTCATTTCCATCTCCAGATTCACCCAAAATTATTCTACTCCTGACCCGGGAGAGAATAGCCAAAAACGTTATCCCATTCCTGTTATTCCCTGTGAACTAATGCTCGAGTTATTTTATCTACTACCACTTGCTATATTTTCAAGAGGGAGATTTGCTCTAAAAAAAGAAGCGAGGAAATAAAAAGGGGCAAGTGCCCGGAACCTCGAAGAAAAAAAATATAAATACGAGGAAATAAAAAGGAGCAAGTGCTCGGAACCTCGAAGAAAGAAAAAGTGAGACGAGAGGTAAAAATGGACAAGTGTCTGACAGTAGAATTAGGGGTACAAGATACCCACCTGAGAGGAAAAAGAAAAGAGAAAAAAAATAGAGCATCTCATTCCCCTCAAAAGTTTTAAAAAGCAAGAAAGATATGTATTCCCTCAAAAAGAGCATTAGACTTTTGTTATCACCATACACCACTCATTCACCACACATGCATATTTTGATTTGACTTATTGACTTGTTTCTCTGGATCCATGGTTTGACTATGCAATAAATGTTCTATGAGTATGTATACTGTATCTTCTACCTATGAGCTCTAGATATCAAAGCCTTATTAGAGTAGGGTGAGAGAGAAGGCAATGTCACTACGTCTTATACCATAAATACCACATACTTTGAGAGAGAAGGCATATACCATTACTGCCTTGGTAAGGATCCAGAAATACCACAAAAGAGAGACCCGAGAAAGTCATACAAGGAATCTCTGAGTTTTATTTGAAAAATTTGCAAAAAACTCCAGAGCTATAGCTGATCAAGAATAAGAGACATGGCGTTTGACTAGACCATTCTATCTTTTAACCACTCAAGATGCAGGTGACGGTTGCAAGCCCCATGGTGAAAGGAAAAATGAGTAAGTTTTAAGTCTTGCCAGTTTACTCTAACTCAGGGATGAGACCTTATTTGAAAGCATATGTACCGTCAATGTTCAAAGGCGTTGCAGCAACTTCTGATCCATAATGAGTCTATCCTTGCTCAGGGACGAGCAAGAGGTAAGCTTGGGGGAGTTTGTTGATGGTCCTTAAGTACCAAATATAGTTATTAAATAAATAAAGAAAAGGATCCAAATGCAACCAACACGTAGACTTAGGGTTTTATCTGACAGAATTCCACGAGTTTTGGTGTTTGTCTGTTTCTGCAGGGGGTTATCAGAAAATACGGAGGAAAGGCCCACACGTCGGGTTTACATAGAGATAATAACGTGTTCACCGATTTTCTATCATCTAGAAGACTCCAGAAGCCATGAGATCGAACGGGAGGCCGAACGGGCCCGGAGGCAGGGCGCCCGCCCTGCCCCCTAGGGCGGCCGCCCTGGCCTGAGAGCCAATCAGGCTCCGTCTCACGGATTATGCTCCACCGACCTAAGGGATCAAGGAAAACCGTGCGATTAATGTCGGTTTGATCCGACAGCCCACGTTCACTTGAGGGGGCTATATAAGCAGGACCCCTGGCCCCTGGAGGAGGCACTCCCTCATTCTCAATTCCTCAAACTCTAATCTCAGGAGGAGAGTCTCTGATCAAGCCCTAGAGCCACCACATCAACTAGATCTCTAGTATAGCATAGCTACATAGGATTAGAACTAGAAGGAGTCAATCTTCGATTGGTTTCCGGATCTGTCAAGAGGATTCTTGGTAATTCCTCTACTGTTCTTCATTGTTCATCTTTGTTCTTCAATATTATGAATACAACTTTGTTCTATTTCAATATATTGATTATGACTATGCTCTACTTGTTTATGTTTGCAATTATATTGTTCTTAGTTTATCGTAGTTATACGCTTGGCTTAGTTAGATTGGAATTATATACATGTTTAGGATCGTATAGCGTTTATCCATCGGATCCATGGGTAAATGATAAATATTGTGTAGGCGTGGTGCTTAGACCATATTTATCTGCGATTGCACCTTATATGCCGGATCGTGGGGTGGTCCGCGATGGTGACAGCTTTGTTGGTTCTTATATAGTCCTCCTCCCGTGTGTAAGGCAGGCAGAGCAACATTATTACGGGGGAGTGATTGCTATGTTTCTCATCTTCCTTGATAATATCACTATGCATGGGCGTAGTCCTTTCTCGCAATGATTGCCAAGTGTACTTGCACTAACTATGATATGCTAGACTTTATAGTTAAGAATAACTTAGGAAATATCCTTGTAGTTCGTCCTAATACCATGCTAATGACTTGCTAGAATATCTGTTGAGGTGCTTATCATTATTATATGTGGCTAGCTGATCAGATTAATTATCTTTGTCACCATTCATACTTTATCTATATTTTATGTGACACTTACCCCTGTATGCAAGAGATAGATGAATGCTCTCACTTATACATGCAATGATTGATACTCATTCCTATATTCCATTCCATAATCAACATTGATGTTAGTAATCCCTTCCTAGTGGTAAAAATATAAATAACGATACCTGGAATACTTCCCGGTTAAAATGCTACATCGGTATTAATCTGTGCGCTTGCAGATCTTATTTATTATTTATTTAGAAGAGCAGTTGCATATTTCAATACCGCGTCTCTCATGTCATGCTGGGGATGACAACTTGGCTTAAGTGGCATGAGGGATAGGTTCAGCATTTTTGGCGCCGTTATCAGAATTAGAAAACTAAGTCTACTTTTGGTAATGACGTTAAGAATGCCCAACAGCAGGCAGGGTACACTATGAAGCCTTCCATAGGCCTCTTCTAACAAGTTAGGACCGCTAGGTTTCCTCGGCAGGCAGATATAGAGAACCCCACTTTCGATGGCACAATTTCCGCAGGCTATACACATCTGAACAGAGGCAGTTCTATACCCAACGTGGCAAGCCCCTCTTGCGCCCTTTCGGGTAACCTCTAACAAGTTAGAAAAGATCCTACTACTGAGCTAAAGTCAGAGCCATTTAACTCCCACGGTTGCACTATAAGTCCTAGCTTTTGCCCTACAGATAGGTCCTTACGGAGAGTTTAGGGCAACATGATCAACATCATTTGCACCATCACTCTATAATTCCACCATTATCATCATGTTTATCCGTTGGTGCCATTAGTCATAGTGTAGATCATGTTTAATTAAAGCACTAGCATTCTACCCATATGCAAATAATCCCCATAGGAAAATCAAGGTACAGGTCATCAAGTTGCTAGGAAGTCCTTATAGTCGAGCAATATTAGACACATGCATAATGAGTATGTTATATAATGAATATGACAACAAGGTAGGCCCATGCTATACTTGCCTTGGTTCACGAACTGCTGCTGGTCCTGCTGCTCCTCGTACGCGTCCGGATTCCCGACGTACTCCTCACCGTCTGAACTCGAACGACACGAAGTACAACACGTAATTCGGAGCAGACATACAAGCAAAACATAGCTACTATTAGAACAGTACACCAACAATAAATAAATCTGAATAAAATGTTTACCAAAATCATCTACGTCTCGCTACGATCACATTGACGCGAATTGCACGAAAATCGGAGCTACAACTCAAAAGTTACGCGCTAAACAAGGTTCCAAAACTAGCTACTAAACTAGACTTAATTGAGAAACTTAAAAGCTTCTAACAGGTCCATCAGTGGCACTAATACGTAGATTACGAAATTACAAAACTAACGCAAGTTGAACGGGTCGAATCGGAGCTAAAACGACGATTTTATACACGTTTTACTGCAGTGGCAAAACTGTAAATAGATTGAAAGCATTTCGGAATTAAAATAAATTGAAATTCAAAAAATTCATTAGAACCGAGGACTGCGGGTTAATTATTGAAAAGAACGGGGTCTCTTTAGCAAAATGAACCCCGAAGGGGTATGGAGCTTTCTGAGCCGTTGATCTTGCGATGAGCGACTTGGATTGGATGGAGGAGATGAGGGCGGCGTAGCCCGCCGGAGAAGACGAGCCCGCGGCGGTGCTCCATGGCCGGCGGTGTGCAGCTCGTCGGAGAAGGCGGCTAGGGCGCTACGGTTCTCATCTCACCAAGCCGAGAACACCGGAAGAGAGCGGGGGAGATGGCGAGTCTGTCCCGGGGCAAAACACGGCCGGGGATAGGCCCGAGGGGCACCCGCCATAGCCGGCGGTGGAAGGGCTCGCCGGAGCAACTAGCTAAAGCCCTAGAGGTCACGGTTCTCGAATTAACTGCACAGGGTGGGAGAGGAGAATGCAGGGATGCTCACCGAGGAGAATACGGAGGCGAAAATGAAGCGGGGACGACGAATTCGACCGAGAGGCGGACGACGGTGCCCTGCGGTGATTCGAACCGAATACCTGAGCAGTGACGAGCGAAATTGAGGAGGAAGATGGGTCGGGAAGGTTCTATATCGAGTGGAGGAGTTTGAAATCGGACAAATTTCGGCAATGAATCGGTGGAACAGCGTCACCACGACGACGGCTTCGGTGGGTCGCCTCTGCGGTTTCTGTGCTCGCGAGAAGGGTGGACTCGGGCAAGTACAGCGGGGAGGGAGTGCGGAGGCGACGTCTGCACTCTTTTATCCGAAGAGCGAGGAGCAAGGCGCTCCCACGACGCGGAGGTAGTGGACGCGAGGAAGACGGGCGCGGGGCGGTCATGGCGGTTGCCTTCGTGACCGAAGGAGTCGGAGGGAAACGGCCGGAGATTGAAGATGGGCGCCGACAGGTGGGCCCGCTCTGTCAGCCGCACAAGGGAGAGAGAGCAGGCGCGGCAACGGCCGCCGGCTGGGCTGGGCCGCGGCCCAAGAGAGAAGGCGCGGGGAGAAGATGATGGGCCGGCCGGGAAACGGGCCAACAGGCCGATTCCGAGGAAAGAAAAGAAGGCGGGAAAGAATTCATTTTCCTTTTTCAAATTTAATTTTCAAATCACATTTCCAAATGATTTTCAAATTCCTTCAAAAATTTATCAAAACCACTCATCACAAAAATACTTGTGCAACAGCATGCATGCATGAACATTTTCTAACCTTATGATTGATTTTAATTTCCCAAAAATTTATTATTCCCTAAATTTGAATGCACAACAAATTCATATTTAAATCAAATTTATCTATTTTTTAAATAATACGAAAATTTAAGGTGTCACAATTCTACCCCCCTTAAGAGAATCTCATCCTCGAGATTGGATGATGCTTACTCAAAAAGCTGTGGATAAGACTTTCTCAGATCTTCTTCTCTTTCCCAAGTAGACTCATCTTCTGAATAACGATTCCATTGTACTCTGCACATCTTTATAGTGCGGCTCCTGGTAACTCTTTCTGCAGTTTCAAGAATCTTTACCGGATACTCCTCATACGTGAGATCTTCTTTAACAGTAAGCTCCTCCAAGGGAATCTGCTCCTCTGGTACCCGCAAACACTTTTTCAACTGTGAAACATGAAACACATCAAGCACACCTGATAAACTTTCTGGCAATTCCAATTGATAAGCCACTTCTCCACGTCTCTCCAGAATCTTGAAAGGTCCCACATATCTCGGTGCTAACTTGCCCTTCATATTGAATCTTCTCACATTTCTCATTGGTGACACCTTCAAATACACATAGTCACCTACTTGGAAACTCAACTCTCTCCTTCGGGTATCAGCATAGCTCTTCTGTCTAGACTGTGCTACTCTCAAATTATCCCTGATCATCCTCACTTGTTCCTCTGCATTGCGTAGGACATCAGGTCCAAACACTTGGGTTTCACCTGTCTGATTCCAGAATAGAGGTGTTCTACACTTTCGTCCATATAAAGCTTCGAATGGCGCCATCTTGAGACTTTTCTGGTGACTGTTGTTGTATGAAAACTCAGCATATGAGAAACTCTTATCCCAACTAGTACCATACTGTAAAGCACAAGCTCTCAACATATCTTCCAAGATTTGATTGGTCCTTTCGGTCTGCCCATCAGTTTGAGGATGATACGCCGAACTGAAATTTAACTTGGTTCCCAAAGCACTGTGTACCTTACGCCAAAAATGTGATGTAAACTGAGTTCCTCGGTCAGATACGATCTTCTTTGGAACCCCATGTAGACATACTATTCTCTCCGTATACAACTCCGCTAGCTTTGCACCACTATAAGTGGTTTTGACTGGCAAGAAGTGGGCTACCTTAGTAAGTCGATTCACTATTACCCAGATCGAATCATATCCTTGTTGAGTGCGGGGCAATCCAGTAATGAAGTCCATACCAACTTCTTCCCATTTCCACTCTGGTATTTTCATTAGTTGCAACAATCCTGCAGGCCTTCGGTGCTCAGCCTTCACCCTTTGACAAGTATCACATATGGCCACATACTCAGCCACATCCCTTTTCAAGCCATACCACCAATACTTCTCTTTGAGGTCCAAGTACATCTTGGTGCTTCCAGGGTGTATAGAATAAGCAGAATCATGTGCCTCTCGCAGAATCATATCACGGATAGCCTTCACTTCAGGTACACATATCCTTTTTCCAAACCACAGTGTACCATTCTCATCCAACCGGAAACCTGGTGCCTTTCCAACCACTACATGCTCAGCAATCTCCTTTAATTTTTCATCCTCCAACTGACCTTTACGTATCTCTTGCTCCAATGTAGGTTCTATAGCCAATTCTACTACACTATTGACAAAACCCAAGTTGAGATGTTCTATTTCAGCTCACAACTCTGCTGGTATAAATGTCAACTGAAGTCCGTTGGCATAGCTCTTCTGGCTAAGTGCATCGGCAACAACATTTGCCTTCCCAGGATGATAATGCACTTCCAGATCATAATCTTTAATTAATTCCAGCCAACGACGTTGCCTTAAGTTCAACTCGGACTGAGTAAAAATGTATTTTAAACTCTTGTGGTCAGTGTAAATGTCACACTTATGTCCGATCAAATAATGCCTCCAGATTTTCAAAGCATGGACAACTGCGGCTAATTCCAAGTCATGGGTTGGGTAATTCAGTTCATGCTTTCTCAACTGCCTGGATGCGTAGGCCACAACCTTTCCTTCTTGCATAAGCACACATCCAAGGCCTAGGCGAGATGCATCACAATAAATAGAGAAGCTCTTACTTAAATCAGGTAGGGTCAACACTGGGGCTGTTGTCAACCTTTTCTTTAGCTCCTCAAAGTTAGCCTGACATTTGTCTGACCAAATAAATTTGGCATTCTTCTCTAATAGGGCTGTCATAGGCTTGGCTAGCTTAGAGAACCCTTCAATAAACCTTCTATAGTATCCAGCCAAACCCAAAAAGCTACGGATTTCACTAGCATTGACTGGGGCTTTCCAATTCAACACATCTTGCACTTTACTGGGATCTACGGCTATTCCACCGTTAGAGACCACATGCCCCAGAAAAGATACTTCTTTCAGCCAGAACTCACATTTGCTCCTTTTTGCATATAATTTATGTTCCCTGAGTTTTTGTAAGACTAATCTTAAGTGTTCAGCATGTTCCTCTTCATTTTTGGAGAATATTAGGATATCATCTATGAATACCACTACAAACTTATCCAAGTACTCCATGAATACTTTGTTCATTAGATACATAAAGTATGCAGGTGCATTTGTCAGTCCAAAAGACATCACTGTGTACTCATAAAGGCCATATCTGGTAGTAAATGCTGTCTTGGGTATGTCAGATGCACGAATTTTTAGTTGATGATATCCAGAACGGAGGTCAATTTTTGAGAACACACAAGCACCTTTCAGCTGATCAAATAAATCATCAATTCTAGGGAGTGGGTATTTGTTCTTGATGGTGACTTCATTAAGGGACCTATAATCGACACACATCCTTCGTGTGCCATCTTTCTTATCCACAAATATAATAGGTGCTCCCCAAGGTGAAGAACTAGGACGAATAAAACCTTTCTCTTGCAATTCCTTAATTTGTTTCTTTAGTTCTTCTAATTCATTTACCCCCATTCTATATGGTCTCTTAGCTATGGGTGCAGTTCCAGGTAAAAGCTCGATAAGGAATTCGATGTCGCGATCGGGTGGCATACCTGGCAATTCATCGGGGAACACGTCCGGGAATTCATCCACCACCTGGTTCTCCTGGTTAGCAACATCGCTCAGCTGATTGACGGTGGCGGTAGGTTGAGCTTGCACTTCCACTTCGACACAAATTCTATCACCACTTGGAGATGTCACAACTACAGATTTCTCCTGACATTGTATCACTGCCCTATGTTGCTTCATCCAATCCATTCCCAGGATCAGGTCAATTCCAGCGGTTCTCAGAACAATTGGATTTACCTTGAAAGCTACCCCCCTTAAAAATATACTAGTAGAAGGGCTCCAATAATTTGCTGGCATGCTACCCCCCGGTGAGTTTACTAGCATGGGATCCTTCATGGCACACAGGGGTATGCTATGCATTCTAACAAAAGCTTGGGATATGAAAGAATGCGAGGCACCGGAATCAAAAAGTACGGTAGCGGAGATGGAGTTGACGCTAAACGTACCCAGCATAACCTCAGGCGCCTCCTGAGCTGATTCCGACGACACATGGTTCACCTTGCCAGTGAACGGAGGTCGAGCGTTGAGTCTGGTTGTTCTGCTGGTTCTGCGGGGCCTGCCGGTTCTGCTTCTTTGGGCACTGGTACGAATAGTGTCCCACCTCTCCACAGTTGTAACAGGCATTGGGGTTGCCTGGGGTGCCACTCTTGATTGGGGCATTGTTGGGCACTCCCTGACGTGGTGCTTGGTTGCTAGCTTGCTGTTGCTGGGGTGCTGCTGACTCTGATTACCCAACTGCGGTGGGTACTGGGGACGCTGCTGGTACTGGTTCCTCTGGGGGTACTGGCCTTTGTTCCATTGGTTGGGTGGCCCTTGGTTCCTCTGCGGAAAACCTTGCTGCGGGAAGGCTCGCGGGCGAGTGTTGCTACCCGATGCCTGTCCCTGGAGCTTCCTCTTCTTGAGGTCCATTTCCTTACGCTTGTTATCAATTACAATGGCACGGTCCACCAACTCTTGGAAACTGGCATATTTGTTGGACATCAGTTGCAGTTGGAGTCCATCATACAGCCCCTTCAGAAAACGACGCTGTTTGTCAGAATCCCTAGCCACTTCAGCCGGGGCATATCGCGACAATTGTGCAAACTTGTCGCGGTATTCCGCCACAGACATGGACCCTTGCTTGAGAGCCCGGAACTCCTCTTGCTTCAGCTCAATAAGTCCCTCAGGGATGTGATAGGACCTAAAGTTCTCCGTGAACTCTTTCCATGTGACATCTGGAGCATTCTCTGGACGTCCATACTGGAATGACTCCCACCAATCCTGAGCAGCTCCTTGGAGTTGGCCTGAGGCGTACAAGACTTTCTCCAAGTCGTTGCACTGTGCAATGTTTAGCTGCTTTTCCACAGCTCTCAGCCAGTCATCCGCCTCCATAGGTTCAGAGGCGGGTGTGAACACAGGTGGGCGTCCCTTCAGAAACTCACCTCGCTTGTCACGGACCTGCACAGGTGGGGGTGCTCCTGCGGGTTGCTCACCGAGACGGTCCATCACTGTCTGCATGAGCTGCGCTTGCATGGCCATCAACTGCTCAATGGTCACCGGCGGTGGCGGAGGTGGATCCACCAAAGCTCCGTGTCCACGACCACGGCCACGGCCTCGGCCACGTCCTCCTCTGGCGGCCATCTGTTTCCAAGCAAACGTGCAAACTTTTAGAGATCTCCCAAAAATTTACAAATTATTTACAAAAGGTAAATAACATAACTGAAAATTTCTGGACGAGTGTCTACAACAGCAGACCGAAAACTGGAGTGTAACTCAAGTTCCAGAAATCCAAAATAGGCGTGGCATACATCGTTGGAAAGCTTAAAGAGTCTGCTACAACTTTTGTATAGAACTTTTTCACTGATACAGACGGCAACATCATCAAAAACTGAGCTAAACAATTTCTGTTCTAGGTTACAGACTGCACAGACTTGCCAGGTTGTAGCAGGCATATCTCTCAAACCAGAATTGATAATGAGGTGATTCCAGTGGGAAATGAGAGGTACACAAGTCTAGTTCTTTCCACAAAAATTTCATAATTTTTGGACGTAGAGATTTAGAGATATGAGACAAACATCGCAGACTGCTCTGAGAAACAGCACAGCAGTGATGCAGAAATTAAACCCCAACTAAGATAAACAAACACTAACTTAAGGTTTTGATAAAAAGAACATGTGGACAAGCCCACACTGTTCCAGCAATCACACAAACTCCAAATCATCCAAGTTCATCAACACAACCAACGAGACAACGAAAGGTTCACAAAACATACACAAACTTGACACGACTCTCGATTCTAAAACGCATTCATTATGGGGGTTGCAAACATCTAAGGAGCGCGATCCACCATGGTGAACACCCTGGCCTTCTTGTAAATGGTAGGCTGTCCTAGCTGAACGGCCATCTCATCTATCTGGTTCTGAAGGCGTTTTCAGATTTTTGCGTCGCACGAAGCTCTTCCCTGAGTGCTTCGTTGGCCTCCTGCATGGCGCTGAGGTGCCTCACTGTGGTGTCCAAGGTGGGATCAGAAGCTGGAGGAGCCAACACCGCCCATGTCTTCTCCCTTAGGTCATAGCGTGGGAGATACCGGTAGCGATCGTTCTGCATATCCTCAAAACGCCTACCATGGTAATGCAGGTACGCCGCCTGTGCAGCATCTTCCATGCTGTCATAGGCACTGGCACGCCTGGCTCGGTGGCTATGGGTGGTCACAACATCCTGAGATTGGTCGGTGTTGTTCCAGGCGGTGATGATCACATTGGTCTTCCAGTACGTCGCCTCCACTGGATGTGTATGCTCCGCACAGTAGTACTTCACCGAGGCAGCAAACTCTGGATAGTACTCAGCTAGCATGGTGGTGAGGAGGTTGTGGTAGTGGGCATCTTCAGGAGCTTCCTTAAACTTGTTCCTGGTGGTCCATCCTAACTCTTCTGGCTCCTCTGATGCAGCTGGGGAGGGCACTGGTGTTGGTGCAGAAGCGGCCTGGGATGCTGGTGGAGGTGTAGCAGCGGGGACTGGCGCATCCACATATGGGACGGGTGCAGCCACGGGGATCGAAGCGGGTCCATCAGATGCAGCAGCTGAAAATGCCTCCTCCTCCATGGGTTCCTCCTCCTCGTCAGTGACGTGGACGACCTCTGGCTCCACTGGTGGTACTGCTGGTGGTGCTGGTGGAGCAGGTGCTGCTGGAACGAACTGGGCGACGTAGGCAGCGGCACTGAGGCGAGGCATCTATAGTTTTGATATAAAATATTCTCAGAGTCAATATTTTATGCAATAGAATAAAGAATAGAGCATAAAATTTTTAATAAAATATCAAGATTGAGGTAGCAGCAATTAAATAAATAAAGTCAAACTCCTAGAAACGACCATTTCTATCTAGGTTTGCGTCCTACAGTCGACACAGCTTTGATACCAATTTGTCACACTCCAATTAAAGGACAATATAGAGTGCATACACCTTATGTGCGCCCCAGGAATAGTCGCACACATAAGCCGACAAATTAACAGGAGTATCATCACTGAGTACATACATAACGTTATTACATCACGTAGTTCTTACATAACAAGCGGAAAAGCAAATAGCAACTCTCAGGCGTAGTGTCTGATCCACAGGGAAGGACGACTGGTTGACCCAAACCTAGAAATCTTCCGGGAAGTCCTCGTAGAAACTGTCATCTGTTACCCATCCGAGATTTTACCCAAAAACAATATAGCAACAAGTGTGAGTACATTTGTACTCCGCAAGTATAGTATGAGGATTCATGAGGCTCAAAAAGGTTAGACACGGTTGACTGCAGTTAGCTCTTTTAGTAGTTCAACATTCCATTATTAATCATTATTTAGTTATGCTCAAGCTCTCATTTATCCCACATGATCCACTACTAGAATCAAGAAGAGAAAGCAACAGTGTGATCTCATCATCATCATCATAGTTCTTCCACATATCAAGTAACCATTTATTCTGTGAGTTTTCCGGGCCACTCGTGACAGTGAGCACGGCTGTTATAACAGTTTTAACACTCTGCAGAGGTTGTGCATCTTTACCCGTGAGTCGTGTTACCCATATGCCCGGGGCCCGTCGACCCCCTAACACTTCCAAGGTGAGCAGGCAGGGTACACTATGAAGCCTTCCATAGGCCTCTTCTAACAAGTTAGGACCGCTAGGTTTCCTCGGCAGGCAGATATAGAGAACCCCCCTTTCGATGGCACAATTCCCGCAGGCTATACACATCTGAACAGAGGCAGTTCTATACCCAACGTGGCAAGCCCCTCTTGCACCCTTTCGGGTAACCTCTAACAAGTTAGAAAAGATCCTACTACTGAGCTAAAGTCAGAGCCATTTAACTCCCACGGTTGCACTGTAAGTCCCAGCTTTTGCCCTACAGATAGGTCCTTACGGAGAGTTTAGGGCAACATGATCAACATCATTTGCACCATCACTCTATAATTCCACCATTATCATCATGTTTATCCGTTGGTGCCATTAGTCATAGTGTAGATCATGTTTAATTAAAGCACTAGCATTCTACCCATATGCAAATAATCCCCATAGGAAAATCAAGGTACAGGTCATCAAGTTGCTAGGAAGTCCTTATAGTCGAGCAATATTAGACACATGCATAATGAGTATGTTATATAATGAATAGGACAACAAGGTAGGCCCATGCTATACTTGCCTTGGTTCACGAACTGCTGCTGGTCCTGCTGCTCCTCGTACGCGTCCGGATTCCCGACGTACTCCTCACCGTCTGAACTCGAACGACACGAAGTACAACACGCAATTCGGAGCAGACATACAAGCAAAACATAGCTACTATTAGAACAGTACACCAACAATAAATAAATCTGAATAAAATGTTTACCAAAATCATCTACGTCTCGCTACGATCACATCGACGCGAATTGCACGAAAATCGGAGCTACAACGCAAAAGTTACGTGCTAAACAAGGTTCCAAAACTAGCTACTAAACTAGACTTAATTGAGAAACTTAAAAGCTTCTAACAGGTCCATTAGTGGCACTAATACGTAGATTACGAAATTACAAAACTAACGCAAGTTGAACGGGTCGAATCGGAGCTAAAACGACGATTTTATACACGTTTTACTGCAGTGGCAAAACTGTAAATAGATTGAAAGCATTTCGGAATTAAAATAAATCGAAATTCAGAAAATTCATTAGAACCGAGGACTGCGGGTTAATTATTGAAAAGAACGGGGTCTCTTTAGCAAAATGAACCCCGAAGGGGTATGGAGCTTTCTGAGCCGTTGATCTTGCGATGAGCGACTTGGATTGGATGGAGGAGATGAGGGCGGCGCAGCCCACCGGAGAAGATGAGCCCGCGGTGGTGCTCCATGGCCAGCGGTGTGCAGCTCGTCGGAGAAGGCGGCTAGGGTGCTACGGTTCTCATCTCGCCAAGCCGAGAACACCGGAAGAGAGCGGGGGAGATGGCGAGTCTGTCCCGGGGCAAAACACGGCCGGGGATAGGCCCGAGGGGCACCCGCCATAGCCGGCGGTGGAAGGACTCGCCGGAGCAACTAGCTAAAGCCCTAGAGGTCACGGTTCTCGAATTAACTGCACAAGGTGGGAGAGGAGAATGCGGGGATGCTCACCGAGGAGAATACGGAGGCGAAAACGAAGCGGGGACGACGAATTCGACCGAGAGGCGGACGACGGTGCCCTGTGGTGATTCGAACCGAATACCTGAGCAGTGACGAGCGAAATTGAGGAGGAAGATGGGTCGGGAAGGTTCTATACCGAGTGGAGGAGTTCGAAATCGGATGAATTTCGGCAATGAATCGGTGGAACAGCGTCACCACGACGACGGCTTCGGTGGGTCGCCTCTGCGGTTTCTGTGCTCGCGAGAAGGGTGGACTCGGGCAAGTACAGCGGGGAGGGAGTGCGGAGGCGACGTCTGCACTCTTTTATCCGAAGAGCGAGGAGCACGGCGCTCCCACGATGCGGAGGTAGTGGACGCGAGGAAGACGGGCGCGGGGCGGTCATGGCGGTTGCCTTCGTGACCGAAGGAGTCAGAGGGAAGCGTCCCACGGCATCCAGCGACTCACCGGTGGCCTTCCCGCCCGCACCTGGCAATGCGCACGCCGACGGCACCCCGCCCCTCCCTTCGTCGCCATCTAGCCACGCCATTGACCCTCACTGGTGTCTGCTTGCGCATCCCGGATGGCGGTGTTGCCCGGTCGGCCGCACAGCGCCTGCCCACGTTCGCGCCCGTCCTCACCGTTGGAACCGCCGGCGTGGTAGCCCACTATAGCCCTGGCGAGGCTCGGCTACCGCATCCCTTGCCCCATGGTTCCTACCCGGGAGGCCGTATGTGTTCCCGATGCGTTTGCAGTTCGCCGGTGCCCCTTCCCGTAAGCCTCCACCGTGCCCGGCTCCTCCTCCTGCCATTGTTGGACAGGTAAATACTATGTGTACACTATCATTGGGTAGTGGGTATTTTATTGATGTGCTTAGGTTGATAATGTGACCATGTATTTAGTTGAATTATTTAGTTGAATTAGTTGGTTGATCTAGAGAATAGGTATGATTTAGTTAGACAATTAAATTAGTTATGTAGCTATATATTTAGTTAGTTATGATAACTTATTTAGTTTATTTAGATAGTGTATTAGTGATTTAGATATGTAGAAAGATATTTACATTGATATGTAGATTGATGGATACTTTACATAGATAGTTATTTATTTATTTAAGTAGTTATATAGTTATTTACATAGTTAGATAATTAGTAGTACTTAGTAGTTAGTATTCGTTATTAGTTAGTATTACCTAATAGTTAGTAGGTGGACATAGTTAGTATTAGTTATTAGTTGGTATTACCTATTAGTTAGTATTAGTTATTAGTTAGTATTACCTAATATTGGACTAAAGGAATTGTGCTTCGTTATGTTTTTGAACTAGATGGACAACCTAGTGAGCATATATCATGGAGGCACTGTGGAACGAGATCGCTATGGATATGTTGAGTTTGTTGACATACAAAGCGTGCCTATGCTATTCAATGAGAAGCCATCATTTAGTGAGTTGGTTGCAAGGGCTCGGGAGGAGGTACATTGCCATGGAGATGATGGCATCGTAGTTGAGGGTGTACTTCACCTAGGTTCCCCTCCTAACATGCTACAAAAGATGATCCCAATAGGGTGTGCAGATCAGTGGGAGAACTATGTGAGATCGGCTATAAAGAGCCAGTTCTAAAGTTTGGACGTGGTTGTGCATCGGGTGCTAGTTGATCCCATCCCTCTTGGGTTTTCCCCGCCAATGGGTGAGCAGGCATACTTCGACCTTCCTGTCCTAGAACGTGATGTGGATATGGAGGTTCCACCTACTGTTCCCGATGCCAGTCTGCCCCAATGATGTGGTGGACCCTCCTCAGGAGATCCCTTTGACACAGAATCATCCAAGTAAGTGTCAATTAGGCATCGTTCTTTCTTTGTAGCTTAGTCTCTTCTTTTCATCCACTTTTCTCATCATGTCCTCCTATTTGTGGCTATGTTGTAGGAGATGTTCCCAACAATGAGGGCGCTCCTCCTGCTAATGCTCAAGTTCAGTTTAGAGATGGAATCCGTGCCTCCAATAGTGTTGAAATTATGAATGATTCAGAGCCATATGAGATCGCAAGGGCTATTGATTCTGACAATGATTGTCCCATTGGAGAGCTCATGGAGAGTGACATTGAGATGTTGAGGTGTATCTTCCCCGGCCACCGTGATCCTATGGTTCATGAGTTCAGTGATCTTACTCATTCAGATCAGGCATTTGCAGAAGGACGTGGTGATGAGCTGCAGGAAGCTCTAGAGGCTGGTCCTAGCATGGAGATTGAGAAGGAGAGGGTTTTCAATGACCTCCCTGCATTGAAGAGGTGGTTGTAGGCATTTGTAGTGATACACAAGAGACCTTACAAGGTTCTGCATTCCTATGCGGAGTGGCGTTATACGGTTATGTGTGACAAGGAACGCTGCCCATGGAGGGTTTGTGCAAGGAAGCAAAAGGTCTCCGGAAAGTGGAAGATCATAAGAGTTGTCGGGCCATATAGTTGTGCTTCACATGACCTTAGCACGAAGCATCGACAGTTGTCATCTACCCTCATTGCCAAGCAGTTGATGAAAGTATTGCTGGGAGAGCCGAACATGAAGGTCAGGACAATTATCAAAATAGTTAATGAGGTCTATGGAGGATATGACATAACTTATGGCAAAGCCTGAAGGGCTAAGCAGCGGACGTGGAAGATGATATATGGGGACTAGGAGGATGGCTACAAGCAACTTCCAGTACTTCTCAATGCAATCAAAGTGGTGAATTTAGGCATGTATTATGAGTACATCCCTAGACTAGACGCATGGAAGGATGGGAGGCAGATATTCTTCCATGCTTTCTGGTGCTTCCCTCAGTGTGTCGAGGCCTTTAGGCACTGCTGTCCAGTCTTCTCCATTGATGGTACATTCTTGATTGGCAAGTACCGTGGCACACTTCTCATAGCCATATTGTGTGACGCAAACAACAAGCTTGTTCCTTTGGCATTTGCATTGGTTGAAAGGGAGAACAATGAAAGCTAGGGATGGTTCTTGAGGCTAGTCTGGATACATATGGTTGGGCCTGGCAGGGAGGTGGGCGTCATATCTGATAGGCACCAGGGCATACTTAATGTCGTACGAGAGATAGAGGGGTATGCACCTTTGCACCATTGTTGGTGTACTTGGCACCTTACCGAGAATCTACTCCAGAAGGATGGTGTCAAGGATAATTTTGATCTTTTCCAGGAGGTAGCTCGACAGCTTGAGGACAGGTACTTCTAGAGGAAGTTAGAGGTGGTTAGAACCGCATCAAATGGAGAAGGTAGACAATGGCTGATAGGTTTGATGAGAGATGTGGAGAAATGGACAATAGCTCATGACGCAGGTGGTTGAAGGTATGAGTTTCAGTGCAGCAACATAGCCAAGTCTTTCAATAAGTTGCTGTTGAGGATTCATGGTATGCCCGTGAACGCTATCGTGCATTTCACATTCTACAAGCTTGTTGCCTGGTTCAACAATAGACACGCCCATGCATTGCAGTTGCAGAGTGATGGTAAGATTTGGGCTCTAACACCATAAGCACATCTAGAGAAGGTGAAGGAGAGGGCTGGCACACATGAGATCACATGTTTTGACCATGCCACGGGGAGATATGAGGTGAAGCATACTGGCGGTACCACGTCTGACGACGAGGTTCGAGAGTCAAGGATTCATGTGGTAGTCCTCTAAGGCTTCTCATGCACTTGTGGTAAACCAAGGCAGTATCACTTTGTATGTTCTCACCTTGTGCGTTGCTAGGCATCACAACTATGATATTGAGGCCAGGATACCTCACGAGTTCAGTGTGGACACACTTGTCCAAACATGGAGGCCCCGCTTCATCCCTTTCTGGGTCCCTGGATAGTGGCCTCCTTACGACGGTCCAAAGTACGTTGCGGATCCAGCTTACCATTGGAACAAGCAGGGCTCTAGAAAGAGGACGAGGCACAGGATGGTTATGGATCAGATACCCGATAGAACGTGATGTGGGAGAGCGACCCCATTTCTTACTGATCTCGAGCAGTACGAGTGTGAAAAGTGTGGTAGAGTTGGCCACAATTCACGTAGTTGCTACTAGCAAATTAGTGAGGTGTGACTTGTAGTTGTTTCTATTATTTAATACCTATCATATTGCTTGTACAATTCTTGTTTTATGTTTCAATGCATATTTAATTTATAACTTACTGACTATCTTCATTTTGTAGGATGGCGCAATTCCACCTTCTGGACCCGGTGTACAACGAGACCCACCGAGGATGTCTCGTAGCGGCGAGGCAGGTAAGATTTAAACTCCATATCACATACTTTGAATTATAAGCACGTATGTGTGTGTCAACTAACATTTGTCGATTGTCTTTTGTTTCCATGCAGGACCTTTCGCTCCTTCATCCTAGATCCCATAGAGGGTTCTTGGAAATACAGTACGATGACAGGTACACACCTTACCTGGCGAGAGCTGGCCTAGCGTCATCTCTTTCTAGGTTCATCGTGGGCTGCCCATGTTCAACTCAGCGGGCTTGATTGTGCTGGTTGATAGGTATTTTCTCAACACATAGGTTCTATGCATAATCATTTGTTCATGTGCTTACCTTTCTGACTTGGATTTTTGTTTTGCTAAAATTACAGGTGGTGGCCTGAGACTCATAGCTTTCACATGGCGTTTGGGGAGATGACAGTCATGCTATAGGACTGTCAGAAGATGCTAGGTCTGAGGATTCGTGGGAGGGCAGTGATAGGGCGGTGTAGGTCAGAGGGTTGGAGAGCTCAGGTTGAGGCCTTCCTTGGACATGAGGTGGGTGAGCAAGGGGTGTGCACTTCTGGTGTTCTAATTTCCTAGCTCCGGGCAGAGTTCGCACAGTGTCCTCCAGGGGTAGACAACCAGACAGTTTAGTACTACTGCAAGGCATGGATCCTACACTTGTTCGGTTGTGTTCTCTTCTCTGATGGAATAGGGGACACTGTGTCATGGATGTGGATCCACTACCTCACTGACTGGGACTAGGCGGGTCACTATAGTTGGGGCTCTACAGTGTCAGCTTTCCTTTACCGCTAGCTTTGCAAGGCGTGTTGGCGGTCTTCACAATTAGCCTCACTTGGTGGGTGTGTGTACCTACTCTAGCTGTGGATGTGATTGCAGCTTCTAGTTGCTCATCCCGTGGTGCTGGCTCCTCGTGACTGGTTCCCAAGTCAGCATGCATGTCTACAGCCGACGTGGGCATACCAGTGGGACCAGGTGACAGTTCTTCATGCGAGGATGGAGCGAGCATACAAAGAGTACATGAATGAGCTAGACAGACTCATGGCTCTAGTGTAAGTATAAATTATTATACATGGTGGATTCAATAAATTATTTATTATGCTATCTAACATCTTGTTTGGACATGTTGCAGGTGACTTGGGAGCCATACGAGGATGAGGGGGCACTTCCTTTTGTGATGAGCAACGCGTGTGACAGCGACAGCGAGCTCTACAGGGTGAGATGCCCTCTTATCTGCTTCTATGTTGTTGAGTACCACCTTCCACATAGAGTTGCACACCAGTTTGGAGCGAGGCAGCTTTGGCCACCGTCTCCAGTGTCGACCGGCGTTGACTTGCATAAGTGTTCTCTTCTTTCAATTGGACCGTTTTCCTGGACTTGCACTTCTATTATTATCACATGAATGTCGAATGAGACAGATGAAATAATTGTTGGTATGTTTGTATGTGTATGGAATGCATATATGTGTGGTTTACTTCAATAAACAAAGGAAACTCTGCTGAAATTTTTAACTTTGCCATACATGCATGTTATAGTCACATTATGTTCATAACTTTGGTGTATGTGTTTTGCAGGCTCGATCGTAAGAAAAACAGGAAGGTCTTTGATTGGGACCGGCACCACCAAGACTACATTGACGAGTGGGAGATGTTCGATAAAAACGTGGATGACAACGACGAGTCGCACATGAACAATGAGTACAGGTGAAAGGTCCTTGTTTGGTTTTGGTAATTGAGTGACAACCTAGGTGGACTAATTGTGTTTAATGTGAGATACACATGAGATTAGTCCATAGGTGATGGTGTCATGAAGGATCTCATTGCATATGAGACATGACATGGAGTCATGTGATCAAGGTGGAAAAGATCAAAATGAGGCTTGGCTTGATGGACCGGTTGCAAGTGTGAAGGGCAAGTCAGAGGCTTTGGAGTGATGGACCGCAAGGCGGTGAAGCTTGAGCAAGACTTGACGCCGATGGACCGACATAATGGTGAAGAGCAAGTGAGGTCAAGATCGATGGACCAACAAGGTCACATGATGATATGAAGTGGATCATACCATTTGCGATATGGTTGGTGCATGTGTTGCATCAACAATTGGAGGAGTTGGAATGGAATGCGCAAGGCAAAGGTATAATCCTAGGGCATTTCCATTTCACTGGTCATAGGTGTGTAGAGAAGTTGATGATTGGGTTTAGGATAGATGGCCGTACTATTAAGAGGGGCAAACTTGTTTGCATATTGGTCATCTAGTGCCACTTCAGCGATCTAACTTTGTATACGTGTTAGGATCGAGCGGCGTGGCAAGTTGAGTAGCTAACTCCTTTGTGAAAATGATTATGAAAATGGTAACACACGTGCACAAGATGGTGAACACTTGCTGGTGTTGGCACATTTGCAAAGGAAGTGGAGTTTGAGCAGTAAAGAGGGGTTTGGGTTCCTCTCTCCCTCCCACCGAGCTTACGAGGGGGGATTCGGCGCTTTTGTGGAAGTGAAATGCCTATTTTCCACTGTGCCGGAGGTGAAGAAACAGAGGCAAATGGAGGTCACTGGGGTGACCGGACGCTGAACCGGACGCGGTCTCGGCATGACCGGACGCGTCCGGTTAGTGCTCCGTGTGTGCGCGTAGCCTCGGTGTTGTGAACGGACGAGGTGGCGTGTCCGGTCGCGCGTGGATGCTTACTAGAAATGACCGGACACTAGCATTATGGCGTCAGGTGTGAAGGGCTGGTGCGTCTGGTCTTGGCGCATGGTGCGTAGCTTGGTTTGACCAGTGCGTCTGGTCTGTCATGGGACCGACGCGTCTGGTCATGCTTCCCGCGCGGGTGGTGTGCGAACTACGCGTCTGGTCAAACAGTGAAGCGCGTCCGGTCATCGTGGTGACCGTTGGCGTGAAGTGACCGCTAGAGGATCACTAGCCGTGGTTGATTTTGGGAGGCCACATGGACAGCGCAAGGCGACCGGATACAGTGCAGCGAATCCGGTCAGTTCGACCGGCGCATCTGGTCAATGCGAAATTTCGCTCAGTGAAGGGGCAACGGCTATATTTTGTGTGGGGGCTTATAAATAGCCCCTTAGCTACCCTTGGCTGGGGCTAGGCACCCTTGGGACTTAGTGTCCATGCTTTGGGAGTGCTAGGAGACCCTCTAACTCACTTGTGCTTGCAAGAGTGCGAATCAATTGCGAGTGAGTGTGATTCTAGTGCATTGCATCGTGAGATTGCATCGAGTGGCACTAGGTGTTCGAGTTGTAAGCCGGTGGTGCTTGTTACTCTTGGAGGTTGCCACCTCCTAGATGGCTTGGTGGCTTGTGGCTCCGTCGAAGCTCGCAAGAAGATTGTGCGAGGCTCCGGAGAAGCTTTGTGAGGGGAATTGTGCTCACCCTGTGGGAGCCACGAAGAGTAACTCTATTAAAGTGAGACACAAAGGGCGACAAGTGGTCCGACCAGGTCAAGTGCTAGAGCTCGTGGCTTGGAGGATCCCCATCTTGTGAGTGGATGTGCGGCACCCGCTGAGGGTTTGACTCTTGATAGTTAATTAGCTCACGATCCAACAAGTGGGTGCATCGCCACAACGAGAAGAGCAAGAGGACCAGCGGCAACCTTAGAGCTTGTCTCAACAGGGACTAGCGTGTTGGCAAACACATGAACCTCAGGATAAAAATCATCATATCAACCGTGTTCATCCCATTGGTTTGCAATCTCCGAAACATAAGCTTGTATTACTTTCACATATATACATTGTGCTTGTGTAGTTGCTCTCATATCTAGTTGTGCTTGTGTAGCTAGCTAGGTATCTTCTTGCTTGTGTAGCTAGAAGTTTCTCCTTTGTGTGGCTAATTTGGTTTGAGTAACCTTGTTAGTTACATTGCTTAGTTTGTGTAGCTAAGTAATTTGCGCTCTCTAATTTGGCTTGTGTAGCCTTGTTATTGAGCATTGCTAGTAAGCTCAGGAGCTTTGTGCTTTTGCTTACTAGAATTGTGTAGGAGTTCCCCCAGTGCTTGAAGTACTAGTTGCATAGGTTTGTGTGACCTTGCAAGCTAGAGTTGTTTAGGTGAGCTCTTGCTAGGAAGGCACCTTATTTGCTTGATTAGAATCTTTTGTAAGGTGCTAGAGTTATAGTTAGAGGGGTGTAGCCTTGGCTAGACCAATAGTTCTAATTCCACATTTATTTCGGTTAGCCAGCACATTTAAGTTTTTGGAAAGAACTATTCACCCCCCTCTAGTCCGCCATCTCGACCCTTCAACAGGCGGTACCAAGCTTGGTACCACCGAGCGACTCATCCGAGGCTTAGGCTACAGTGGTCACACGATGACTACGCAGACATTGAGTCGTCCGAGGACAAGGACATGACGTACGACCACTCTACTCGTGTAGGTCACCAGGTGGAGGTAGGACCGATCTTGGACAGAGTGGTATGTCATTTGCTCTACTTTTCTATATTGATTTGTGTAACAATGAATTATAACTTTGAACTTTGTTGTAGGGCAACACCCTCAGAGTGTCGTTCGAAGAAATAGAGTGCTTTCGTTCAAGGGTGACGGACGATGACACGCGTAGCTTCCTTGATGTAAGATTCTATAAATATACAAATAATAGATTACTAATACGTTCAATACATTCAGTTGACATGATTTTGTGCACTATAGACTGGCACGTCAGCTACGCCGTGCTGCTATGCGTTGTGGTTGCAGGACAGACACGGCGCAGGACGTGCACGTGCCTTCTATTGCCAGAGGTGGCGTAGGTTCATCTAGCCAAGCACCTATAGGGTCACGAGGCATTTCCACCAAGGATGAGGATGAGGATGAGGACAAGGACGAGGATGACAACCACGAGGACATGGACCAGGGGTACGAGGAGCTTGGACCGTCTCAGCTAGAGGATGCTCCCTCGACTCAGCCTACACAGCAAGTAGGTACTAGGCGACGTCGACCACCCAACCCTTACACTCCAGGCACCCACGCTCTTAGACACAAGGGCAAGGGTAGGTTTAGGAGGCAGTGAGGGCTTTAGTATATTTTAAGTTAGATGTTTTCATGGATTGGGTGGACTTGTGGACTTTTATTATGTATTATTATGGACTGTATGGACTATTATTATGGACTGTTCTAGCCTATTATTATGTACTGTATGAGCTACTATGGAGTTTATGGCATATTAAGGACTTTATGCGCTTTTAGTCTGCTCATATGTATTGTTTGAGATGAATGTCATATATATTTGTTAATGACATATGTTAATGTGATATTTCTGTTTGGATTGAATCGAAAAACAGGGAAAACTCTGCCAAAATTTTCTGCCACATGTCAAGTTGTGCAGTACACCGATAGCATGTAGCCTTTTCAGTGATTTATCATGTCACTGTCCTATCGTACAACGCCTTTTACAAATGAATTGATTGATTAAAGGAATTTTGCCTTTTCAGATAAGTTTTCAAATAGGCTTTTTAGTTTTTCAAATAGGCTTTTCAGGGATGGCATCTAGGCCGTTATAGTGTCCTATGAAATAGACTTTTTAGTGATATGTAGTAGGCTTTTCAAGAGCATTGAAGCCACACTACAACGGCTTCCCACTCCACTGCTGCCTATATATACACCTTCCTTCATATGATGCAACTCACTTGAAACCAGTAGTTGGTAGCATGCGAGTAGTAATGTCTGGAGAGTCATCTAGAGGGAAGGGAAAGGGGGGATGAAGGGAACTCCCATTGTGTGGGAAGAGTCTCTAGGTCCGGAAGACTTTGATGAACCAGTGTATCATTTTCCGGTCGAGACCAAGAGAGATTTCACCAAAGAGTGCCCTCTCCGAGGATACGATAACTGGAAAGAAGATTGACCAAAATGTAGGCATGGTGAGGACTGCTTAGTGCAGATGTTCATGGAGGGTTTGGAGGGAGGTCATTGTTTCTTCAAATGTCCGTGGGTAGAGGTAATTAGTTTTAAAATTCTTTACTCAAATTTTTTTTCTCCATGGCATTGCATCTTATAGGCCAAACTCACTGCATTGTTCACTAAAATCTTTGAAATGCAGTGTTCAGAGTCCAAAGAAATCTGTGTCTTCACTAGGTGGGTTGGTCCTAGACTAATCTATCCGCACGCACAGTACATCTACTACTTGCAAGACTATATCTTTGAACTAGAAAGAGAAGTTAGTAGCGGTTACAAGGACGACGAAGCCAATGATAGCAATAGTGGTGGCATTTCATAGGAGGGACTATGCCATGATCCATATTGCACCTGCCCTAATCACAAGAACAATGGGCCTCCACCACCACCCCCGCCACCTCCACCACCAACAATGGGAGGGTACTGTGGAGAAGGGGCAACACAATTTGCTATGTGGCCGCACTACTAGATAGAACAAATCTATCGTGTTCACATGCCACATCCGTGTTAGGTTTATTGTTCAGTTTAATTACCTAAGGCATGTTAGGTTTAATCCAAGGAACTATGTACACTTGTTTTGTACATGTTTCTCACATGCCATGTAATGTGCTTGTTGTTCACTCCAATTATCTAAGGCATGTTAGGTTTAGTCCAGGACATATGTGCCCTAGTTTGGTACATGTTCTGACATGACATGCTCTATGTTATGTGTGTTGAATTATGAAATCCACTACTTCCTTATGTTTTATGTGCACTTCGAGAACTAGTTTCATTACCTCAACAACATTAAACCTAATATAATGACCACAAATAATAAAAGTGACAACACGATGAAAGGTCAAATAACTTAAAGTGCATATGAAGTACATGACAACGAACTAAATAACACAGAACATGCCCTAGGTACATGATTTACCTAAAGTGTATTACATTAAACACATTGCATACTACATCGACCACATTGTCTCTTCTCTAATATCTCTAGACGTTCTGCATCCCACTCCTTCAGGCCTTGTAGAAGCCGCATGTCATCCTCCTTGATCTCAATGTCGATCCACTACTCAAAATCACAGAGCAGTGGAGGGGTCTGCAGCAATGGCAATTGTTACAAAACCAATTAATATGCAAGACTTCATAGGACACAAATTAATTAATAAATAATAGAAATTTCTCATAATAAATGTACTACGGCGCTGACGCTCTATAGGCTTCCATGCAAAATTGGAACACATCCAATACCTCTGCTTTTATGTTGCCTCATCTTCAGAAATGTCTACCTTGCAAGGATCGCCACAGAAGCACATGGGTATCGGCACACCGCTAGGGAGCAGCTTTGGGACGTAGGGACTTTTAGTCATCCGTCCATAACTATAATTCAACAAATTCTGTTCTAATATAACAAAACAAATAACAATAAACCCTAAAACCTAGAGTTTAACATGTGATGAAAAAGATCGCCGTATACCTTTGTTTTCTAGCTTTTCCACGCCTAGGCATCCTATGGTTGTATAATACATATGAATTTTAAAAAGTGCATGAACCAATATCATGTGAAGCTTCATAGGTTAAGAATACGACTTGACTTTACCAAATCGATTTGAAATAAAGAAGGAAGGGTGAGAGGATACCTAGGTCTCGAAGATCGACGGATCAAATCCAACTTTCCACAGTCCAATATGTCGATTGAAGAGGTTGGCCGAAGTGGAGAAAGAGAAAACCCAAGAGGGAGGAGGAAGAAAATGAGCATGGCTCAGGGAGGAAGGGTGGTGTTATTTTAAAAATAGGGTCTTGGCACCAAGATCTATAGCGCCAAGGCTTGGCGTCAATGAGGCTAGCGCCAAGCACCCTACCACATTAGTGCCATGACGCCAGGGGCTTGGCGCCAATGACCCTGGCGCCATGCCATTATATCTTGGCGCCGGTGACTATGGCGCCAAGAACAGGGTCTATTTTTTGAAATCTTTCCGTCAGGGACATATTTGAGAGATTCTTTCGAAAAAAGGGCCAAAAACAAAAAAGATGGAAAGAGAGAGAGTGTGTGTGTGAGGGAAATGAGAGGAGAGTGAGTGGAGCTGAGGTTCAGGTGTTGGGAAATATCTCCAGTTCATGCAGACATGTGGGCATGCCCCTTAATGGATGACAGCTCATTTCCTATTCACCCTGCAGCTTCTGTACTTTTATCGGATGGTCTGGAAAACATGGCGGACTGTCCGATAGACTCTGGTTTCGCCTATCCAAACTTGAGAACCTGATCTCTCTGACCTTGAGTCCATATTGAGGCTTGCAATGGCTTTGCCCATTCCTTTGGTAAACATAAATGCCTTAAGCTAGGTTCTTCTATCGACGTCTTCCTTTGACGATCACTTGGTTGTCTTCGTTGACTAGCAGTTAACTTGTGTGTCGTCATGTGGTCGGTTACTAGGGCGTCACACTCTTTGGCTTGGGTGATGTTGACGGTCACTAATGCTCATTTTTATCCATCAACTATTGCCTGATATGATATAAAATGAACCACAAATCATAGTTGTAGGGTTTAAAACTAACAGGTTCCACAAGTTTTGGTGTTCTCACTTGTTTTGTAGGAGATTGAATTTTTCACTGAATAAAAGTACCTCAAATGATGAATTAAAGGACACCATTGTGAAGGCCTCGTCTAGCCGATCGAAACGGATATATTATTTGCTATATTTGGAGCTCGGAATAAAAAGATATTAATAAAGGAAGAGCCCTCCATCATAGAGCTGCGGGATTAAATGGGCCTAAATCAGAATTTGGCCCATTAAGGCCTATGTGCATTTTAATGAGATATGATGGAGAGTTTAGTACCACATCACTATCCCAAGGTAGAGGGGAGGCTAGGCGCCCCCATATATATAGCCCAGGACCCCCCAAGGCACCATCATTTCCATCATCATAATCACCTTCAAGAGAAGTTAGGGTTTGGGGAAGAGAGGTGTCCCTCGAATGGATGTCCTCTCAACTCCCAATTTAGAATAGATGTAGACTTCTAGATAGTAGAGAGATGGAGAGCGAGGGAGGAGTTCGAGAAGGTGCTAGCCTGTCGGTGCCTCTTCAACAACTTATACTTCGGCGGGATCGGACTCTACGTGGGCTTGCTCCTAAGATGGCTTAGGCTCTAGCAATCAACTTCTGATTCAAGTAAGATTCATGTTTATATTATTCTTCTGGTTTGCAAGTCTCTTTTGAGCACTTTAATCTAGTCGACTAGGTTAGAGTATAATTTGTAGTGTAAGCGTGGCGCTTAGACTAGGGTTACTCGTAGACGCACCCTATATTCCGGATCGGTGGTAGATCGTGAAGGTGACAGCTTCGTTGAGTCCTCTGTAGTCCACCTCCTGTTTGTAGGCCTAGCAAGATATATAATTACGTGGTAGATTCGTACTATGTGGTCTTCTATAGTAATTCTCTAGTTGAATAGTAGAAGATGTGGACTGCCCAAGTTAGAAGTAGAAACCCTGATCGAGTTATCCTCTCTATACTCCTACTATCGACCCCATACTAGATTGATCCTCTCCTACGTTTTAGTCTTGTTTTCACTTTAGTTGTTTCCACCTTATTTATATTTCCAACTCATTCACCTTTTCTGGTTAAGTTAGAACACGTAGTTGACTCACACGTTTTCCTGTGGATACGATATTTAAAACCCTCTGGGTGAAAGCTACAACGGTATCCGTGCGCTTGCGGATCTTTTCTGTTCACGTTTATAAATACCAACAGGTGGCTAAGGGTGTCCATGGTAGTCGATGGGTCATGTCTTAGGCATCCAAAAGTAAGAGCCTATGGTGTAACGCACTCGGGTCATTACAACCCTCCCCTACTTGAATTCAAGCTTGTCCTCCTAGGAAAGGCCAATTGTTGGGGGTCGCACCATTTCATTTGTTTGTCCTCCTCTGTCTCTCTTTTGTTTCCATTCGAAGGGATGCTGCAGCTAATGTCTATGAAGTCACAAGGACCGATAATGACCCTGACCACCAGAATTGTTACCGAGGCAATCCATAAGGTGCCTCCCATCGCCCACCCTTTCCTCCTCTCAATTCTTGATAGCATAAGTTTAACACACATCAGATAAGGTAGTGTGCTTATGGATTCTGCAAATTGAATATTCATGAAGATGAGATATTTTAGAGTCATGTAAAAATATTTGTTGAATATCTATAATTGAAATACCTACAGGTGACATAATTTTGCATTTTTTGGGGAACTACCATATAATGTTTTACCTCCTCTAAAATTCAATGCCTTGTGTGTATAGATGTCAAGATGGCCCACGGCCCGGTAGCCTGGCACGAGCACGGCATAGCCCGATGCTTAGGGCCGTGCTTGGGCCGCATCCTAGGCACATCGGATGGCATGGTCTGGCCCGCAAAATGAGGGAGGCCTGGTGGTGGCCTATCAGATTAACAACTCTACGGAATTTGGAATTTGGCCCAACCCACAATTCACATATATAATGCATCCTTTCACTCCCTAACCCTAGTTTCTCTCCCTACTCCCTCGCTGACCTGACGTCTGACGGTCACCTCTTCTCCTCTGCTCACGAGCGACGGGTTGTGAGTCAGAGTTGCGAGTCATGACTTCTTCCTCATCACCTCCTGAATCTCACCATCCCCACCTAGCCTCGTCGGACGCCTCCCCCTTTGGCCCTCCCGGATCTGACCGCTCCCAACTCGTCAAACATCTCCTCCTCCTCCACCACTGCCCCACATGTCCACCTCCTTCGCCTCCCCGGCCCTCCCCTCTGCCTCGACGGCTGGCGCGACGATGTTTGCTCCCCGTCCCTTCCTCGATGGCAACGCGACACGTGCACCCCGCCCTTGCCTTGACATTCATCGTCGTGGCGCCTCCTCCCCGTCCCTGCCTCGATGCCGGCGTGTGGCTTGGCTGCTCGAGCCGTGGGCTGGCCCGGAGGGTCACAAGTGTCATGCTTATCGGGCCAGCCCACGAAGCACGACCTCGGCATGGCCCGGGGGGCCCGCCGTGCCCTGCATGGCCTGGCCCGATCGGGCCATGCCTGGCCCGGATTCGTGCCGTGCCTGGCTGGGCGGTCCGAGTGGCCATCTATACTTGTGTGACCATGTTCGTAATTGAAGAATTTAGTGGATAGTGATAAAAATAAAAGTATAGCTGCTCACAAGAGTCAGACCACTTTAATTCTATTATCCAAACTCATGAACTTAGAGAAAATTCCCAACAATGGTGGTAAGTACACATGGAACAATAATCGAACTTGTCCAACTATTCTTGAAAAGTTGGATAGAGTTGAACAAGGGAATGAGAGGATATGTGTCCTTTGACAAGAGCTATCAAGATTCTTCGGGAGATATTTGATCACAACACTATTATTGACACTGGGATCGTGCCCTTATGTCGAGTTTGTGATGAGTGATTGTCAGATACGATCAAGGCTTTGGTTGAGTTTAGAGAATAACCATTACATGAGTGCGTGTGCAGCATGTCTCTTAGCTATGTTGGTGTGCAGGTGTGGAGCATAGAGATGGTTGATAGACATGGAGAAGGACACCACCATGCAAGAGCACATAAAGAGTAGACCGTGTTGACCAAATCAAGACGGTTGCTGACCAAGTCAAGCGGAGGCGCTTGAGGACTTAGTGATCGGGCGGACGAGGACAACAACAACACGTGTTAACATTGTGAACGAGGCGTAGCGGATACGCTTCTCCAAGTGGTTTCGTGGTTTGTGCCTCAAAAGCATTGGTGAACGGTTTTTGGGTTTGGCCTCAAAACCCAAGTGGAGTTCTGGCAAAAATGGGAGGAGGCATGTGGCGTTATTGCGAAGCTTACGTCAAGACAAAGCAAAGTCGTGAATAACCCATGTCCGTTGGATGCTTGGATCCCAAGTTAGACCATTTTGCCCCTAGAGTTAAGTGGTTCGGGCGTTCAGCCAAAATATCTAAGGACTTGTTAGGGGATGTGTAATAGCTCTATAAATAAGAGGATGACTGCTCCTAACTAGATATTTGAGTCCCTAGTTCTAGCTTTTAGATCTACTCCCTTCGTCCCTTTGAGATTGTCATTTTGGACTTGGGCGTGCATACCAAGGAGGGAGAGAAGGAAGGCTAGTATGACAATGATTCAAATTCTGTGCTCGAACAAGCATCATTAAATGCTCAAGCAGCATCTCAATTCTATAGATACACATGCCTTATCAAAACCAGCCAAGCTCACACGCAGACGGATTGGAAGAGGCCCAAGAGGAAAAGTCTGGGTCTCGGTTGCTTTGCTTTGCTAGGTGTGGGACCCACGTCATACCTAAAATGACACTTCTATGGGACACCGGCCGGGTGCTAGAATGACAGTCTCAATGGGACGGAGGGAGTAGCCAGCAATAGTTTGCAGTGAGTGAGATCCGCAGTCGAGAGAATCATTACTATGTCTGTGTAATCTTTCATCTGTAACATCTGACCTCTATGATCTTGGATATTTTTCCTTTTTCTGAATTTTCAGGCTATTTTCTTGGAAATTTTGTGCGTCGTTTTTTGCTACGACTTTGGTGTGGATTTTTAGGGGAAATC
This sequence comes from Saccharum hybrid cultivar R570, assembly GCA_038087645.1. Lineage (NCBI taxonomy): Eukaryota > Viridiplantae > Streptophyta > Magnoliopsida > Poales > Poaceae > Saccharum > Saccharum hybrid cultivar. The sequence continues at coordinate 10,124,429 of JAQSUU010000112.1, read as the reverse complement.
GGTGCTAGGACAGTGAGGAGGTATTGCAATCATCAATCTCTTGGATCCCCTCACGAGCATCTCGATTCCGTGGGTTTCCCAAAATTTCACCTCTCTAGGTTTTTTTTTGTTTTTTCTGAAATTTATCTAAATTTCTTGATCTTTGGATGTGGTTTTAGTTTGAGATGAATGCTATATGAACCTGTGAAGCCACATCCAAAATCTCAGCTTAATCGGATTTATTCTAATTTAGTTTTTGGTTTTCTGAGTAAGTCTCAGAGTTCATTTTTGCGTCTTGTTCATTTTCACGGTCTAGCAATTGGTCCGATGCTCTTCGGTTGCGGACTAACGGACCATGCGTTCCAGCGTGCAGTCCTCCGTTAGTCCGATGCTGAATTTTGTGTCTTCTTCGGACTAATAGCTCCATAGGCTGGCTCTGCTTTGCATCTTTTCTCTGTGGTTCTCAGCGTTCAACTTGCACTTATGACTTATCACGTGCTGCTGCTACGAAATTGCAGGTCTGATCTATTCTGTTCAGGAGTTCAAGCTTGGTTCTTGTTTGGGCGTCCGATCTATTCTGTTCAGGTGTTCAAGCTTGGTCTTGTTTGGGCCAATGTCTTTTTCTTGCAGCAGTGAATTACTACTTCTGTACTTCAGGTAATCATTAGCTCATCATTGGAGCATTAAATTACTTCATTTTGCTGACAGTAGTAATCATGGTTGGGAGGTTAAGGACATTTCCTTTTTGTGCGGCACTCTTTTTGAAAGCTTGGTTTATTCGACTTGTTGGGTTGTGAGCTACATCTTTTTCTTGAGCATTTCTATCTTTGCTTCCGCAACGTTTGAGAAGTTTCTAATTGTTCCTTGGTGTCAGATATATGGGCCAGGGGAACCTGTACTGCTCGTATATGTGACCGTCACCAGGCTATCGGCCCAGTAGCCGCTAAGGAGGAGGCCCACGAGGGCTGACGCGATCGACCAATGTGGAGATCAAGACAAACCAAGACAGACATATCTGGACGATAGCTAGGATCAGTCTGTTGCGCATATTGTGTAACAAACTAGAAAACCAACCTGTTAGCCCGATCGCCCTCTCTGTAATCCTACCCCCTCTGTCTATATAAAGGAGGGTAGGGGCCTCGGGCTCGGGATCCATCTTTCACCATTCCAATCAATTGCATAGCTAGGAGCAACAGCCCTTATAATTGAGCATATGAATACATCAGCAGCCGCACCACTGGAGTAGGGTTTAGCATGCTACCACGCCCAGAACCAGTATAAATCTCTGTATCTTGTATGCTACCATCTGATTTCGTCTACGCGACCACGTTGCAAGTTATTGCCGGAGCAAAACAATCTGATAGTTTGCGCGCTAGGTAGGGGCCTTTCGCGTACAAACTAATATTGTGTTTCAGATGGGAGTTATCTTCAACTTCGGCGACAAACCAAAAGAAGTGCAGCCGGGCAAGAAGATCACCTTCGGCAAGCTCGACTTCATCGCTGACCAGTTCAGGGGACCTATGCCTTCAAGAACCCAAACCAATTGAGGAGGGAGAGCAGTCCCTCCAGATTCGTACTTTCGCCGCTGGATTGGAGGAGGCTGTGGACGCAGGACCATCCACCCTCACAAGGAATCTAAAGTGCTACGCCCATCTTTTCATCAAGGATGGACGAGAAGGTGAACCTATCGCTACTTTTCATATCAGCAAAACTACAGATCTAGACCTCGTTTCAGGCCCAATACTGATATCTCATCATTCTGCTTCCCAATCTCTAGGGAGACCGGAACAAACGACGACAACTCGTCGCGAGACACTCTTGCAGGCTGCGGTGGAACCCAACGAACCTCCCACAGAGGAAGACTAGCCTCTAAATCCGACCAATCGGAGCGATCTCGATGACATCCCCGATCAACAAGATTGGTGGGATGACGCCGATGTATCTGAACTCATAGATCCAAAGGCTTTTCATTGTTTTCTCTACAGCTATGACCACATGAGAATTTGGATTCAGATCATGACAATGATGAGGTCACCCCACCCACGATAGGCTCCAATCCTAAGCCTTCGCTGGATGAGTAGCCGAAACTCGGACAATCCCCTCCGACGAGAGGATGAAACCTACCCCTCAGTCGAGAAGAATAGCGGGGTCACGCAACCGATTACTCAGGCGTCGACCCTACATTGGGATACTCCCGATTCCAACCACACATTTTCATCGAGTGGCCAATGGCTCCAAAGAAGTGGGGTTCACTACTTTTCCTTCATCGGGAAGAGAACCCTCGATGAATAGTAATAGCAAACGGTTCCGTTGGAGGCAAACCCGTGCGACCATTAGTGCCTTCCGAACCAATCAAAAGTCAGAAACTCTGCAAGCTAATCCCAAGGCATAACTGGATGACTGCACCAGTCGACTTGCCACATCTCTACAACCTGAGGGACCGACTAGACAGACTCTCTACCGGTGACGAGAGGCTTTGCCTGCATGAAGAGGATGACGAAGAGTCTCGTAGGCAAGGATAGCGACGTCACCTTCGTCAACTCTAACTCTATCACTGACTCTTGCTCCTAGAGATACACCCCGGCAGCGAGAGCCCACTGACATTTGGAGAGATAGCCGACAATCATCAGTTATGTCAACTTCCTCTTTAAATTACTACTTTGTCTTGTTCCATTATATTCCGCGAGAACATATACATCAATACACCTTGAGTGCCCCTAGAAGATACTCTCTGGGTCGCTCGGGGGCTGACTACTTCAAACGCCCAGTCACGAGTATCTGCAGTAATTACGATAATGGGTTATGCTAACCCATTAACACAATTGTAGACCATATAGACAGTCCCACGGATTACACGCTTATGTTTTCTCTTGTCGATCAAAGTCTCATAGAATTTGAAATGGTGCGAGCAACCTGACAAGGTCTTGTGTGGACTCGTTTGAGACGTCCTGTTTCGACGAACAACCCTCGGGCAGCCAGGGTTTATAGCTTAAACCAGCATCAAACACTAAGGACAAAGAAAGGCAAAAGGAAAAAAGGTGTGCAGACCGTGCAGGACATAAACTCGTGATGGATGATACCAAACACCATCCTGTTCTGATTAGATCGGGCGCATCACCCTAGCTAATGATAAAAACCATATTCCCTCGACTGGAGGCAGCCACAAGGCTAAGGCTCAACGTGTCAATGACACTACTCATGATCAGATTCTGGCTAGCCCTGATCTAAACAAAGGCCATCCCAAATTAAGGTCGTACACCATCAAGCATCACAACCCTCAAATACACCACAACAAGGCATTAAAGGGTCACAGAATCAACACTAGCGCGCAAATGTCAGCATAGCCACGCTAGTTGACCGATAGGCCACCCAAGAATGGCTATAATTAGTCGAGCAATGTTTAGTCAGAACGCTCTGGGGCTACGTGAGCACAACAATACTTGTTCTAGAACGATCTCGAACCGATGATCTACCTTACTTGAATAGAGAGAACCCTATGGGCTCCTATCGAATGTCATGTGGTTCCAACCCTTGAATGCATCACGCTAATCCATCCGAGCATTTGGGGGCTACTATCGCGCACAATCATCACATATAGAGGACTCAACTCGCAAAAACACCAAGAAACTGCAAGGTCTAAACTTTATGACACCTTCTTTCTACAAGAAGCATACAATCTACTCCTAAAGGGGGCATCCTTGATGATCCGCTCCACGACAATGATGGTGGCTATTGCCTCAGCGTTACCGCTGAACTCGGCAATTAACCACCTGACATCAATATCATCAGGAATCTCCTCCGCCGTCGGGAACCCGGGTGCCACACTATGCAGATCCATCTTGTGTCGAAGGCAGATATGGGCCACAGTCAAGGCTCCCATGGCCCCATGGTGGCCCCCATGAGCCACCACCTCCTTGATCTGCATCGAAAGGCAGCGGAGCCGATCAGGAATGCTTGTCCCCGCCGGTAGCACCATCGTGATTGTGGCAACTGCCACATCATGAAGTGTCGAATAACGCTCACCACTCGACTATGCCAGGACAGCGGAGGAGCATGCCTAAGAGGCCACCTCATTCCACCCACGGGTAGCCTCCACCAACTGCCTGGCTAGATCCTCGCTGGCCCATCGTAGTCCCACCACCTCGGCTTGTGTGGTAGCCAACCGCTCCCGAACACCTAGGAAGAAGAAGGGTAAAACTTAGAGCTACCCCCATCAAGATGCAGATTGAACGAATCTCAAAGGAAATGGAATCCAACTCACTGACAACCTTTGCCCGGGTTGCCGCCATGCGACCTTAGCCTCAGCAGCCTCTCCATTCGTGACGTCGAGCACCACCTTCACGACTAAGATACACTCTCTTAGTCGCCTCTCTTCCTGAGAGACATTGTGAAGGGCTTCACGCGTCATGTCGACCTCCCACACTACGGCAGGGACACCTCCTCCCTTGCTGCCTCATGTTGACAGAAGTTGCGATGATGATAGAGCACCCCTATCAACGGGGGGCCTTGGAGTAGGACGTGCCTTTGAGATCACCCTGTAACAGACGACTGGCTCAAATAGCCCCTCTTCCTGACAAGGCCATGGGACGGATCTATACTTACCCGAGTCGCACCAACTCCTCGCGGAGAAGAACAGGGCCCTAAAACACGCACTTCTCGAAGGCCCCCTCCTTCGTCTCCGCTCTTGTATGCTTGTCGCCAGCCATGGATGATGAACAAAAGCTCAGGGGAAGTCACAGCAGGCGATGAAAGGTAAGAATATAGAAGCTATAGCACAGACTTACTAACTCTACTCTATTTTCCCTATTTTATAGGCAGGGGACGCGCACGGCCAATGGAATTCCAGTAGTCTCTCCGAGCGGGGTGCTAGTTGAGGCCAGGCCACGTCCCCACGATCTCTGAGGGGACGCCTTCTGAGAAAAACGCGTGAGGAAATGAGCCACTGAATCCATCCACGCAACCGTGGGAATCGTGGGGCCCAATGGTCCAAAACTCGACGTACCATCACCCGAGCCAGTGCAGGTGAGTGATCTAACACTCATGTCGAGTACTCGACCTGTCTCACTGTAACGGATCAACGTAATTATACGAGATTAAGTAAGTAAATCGTCCACCGAGGCGGTTAATTTAACAAACTTAAGCCCGTATAACTCGAGATTCCGTGAAATCACGAAGGATTTCAAACCAACCAACATACAACCAAGATCGTACTGATTTAGCAGCCACAGTTCACACGATACATAACGTTGACCATAAAGTAGGATACATCGGAGTTCAGAAATAAAAGTTATTACAACATAGTTCAACATAAAGTAGCGGAAGCAAATAGTTTTACGCACACACACTTAGTTCAGTTACAGTGCCAGTAGATAGTCATAGTCCACAAAAGCAGTAGATAAGACAAACAGAACGACCTCTGCCCAAGGTCCTAGTTGTCACCCATCGCCGGATACAGACAGTTGGAGCAGTACCCGTAGTACATATGACCATCTGCAACAACAATGGGAACAACGCCCTGAGTACGAGAATGTACTCAGCTAGACTTACCCGTCAAAAACCAGAAATAAAGGACACCAAGGATCATGCAAGGCTTTATATATTGGACTGGCTTGACTCATTTGCGAAAAGCATAAGTTATTATGAGTAACTAAAGATAAGTACTTTTAGCATCATTTTTAAGATAACCTATTCATGCTAGGTAAACACCTATTGCTAAAACAATCACTTGATTAACCATTAACATTCAAGGTTACCATCTCAGGTTTAGCGTTTCCAACATTAACCACATAACCATCCGTGTTCCATCATTAACACTACGATGCCGTAGCTTGAGTCAAGTGCTCACTAACCGGGAGCGACGGCGATTCGAATCGAATTCCTATCCAGCTGGAGATTTATTCCTCACACAAACCATGCTTCCCCCGTCAGGGTCGCGTAGATCACCAATGACACTTTCCAAGAAGCCGCGGGATAACAATCATGGATCGCACTACCCAGGGACCGCCCGACTGCCAGGACGCACCTTGGGCTCACTCTTCGCGTCCCCGTACACCCCCTTCAACACCAGTCTGCCAACCCGAGTTTATCCCGGCTCGAAAAGTGTCACTAGCTTCGCGGTCGAAAGGTACTTTATTCGGCCAGCTAAATGTGAGGCATGCGTTCAACATGACAAGAGGGACGAGCAACGATCGGTCCTTAATCGACACAGACAGAATCACTATAGTCCAAAACCCTATAAGACTCCGCCCGGTCTCCGCTTATCCATAACACTTGGTTATCTTTTCAAGATTCACAATTACTGCTAACCATAGCCAGGTATTTACCTATAGCTCGCAGGTGACAGGAAATCACCCGACTTCTACCGATCTAAGCATGGCTAAGCAATTTTACTCGATCCTGACCTAATACGGTAACAGTAATCTGGTGGACAAGGATAGTAATGCAACAACGGTTTCACTCAACTCCTATAACTTAATGCAACAATATATAATCATAATTCAGTTAATAAAGAATAACTTTTGTAAAATAGGAGACTTCTAATGCTCCGGGGCTTGCCTCTTTCGAACGAGCTAGGATGGTGGTCGACGCACTCCGGCAGTTCCTCGCCTGGCTCTTCCTCCTCGGGCACCTCCTGTGCCTGGGGCTCCTGCTGGTCCGTCCAAGCCTGCTCCTCCGGTACTGCTGCCTGCAACTCCTCCTGCGATCCTGTATGATGCAAGTGCATAAGTACATGCGAATGATGCACCGGATTATGATGGAGTGCTGAGGTGACATGAGATGCAGATGAGCACATGGAATGAGCAGTTAAGATACAACTACATCTTCTACAAGGTAGTCCACGTCATCCAAGAACATGTACCCTAAAGCTTGCACATTGTGATTCCACTAATTATCATACACCTTACACAAGCAAGTGACCCTAAATGACCAAACCTTACCAACCTAACTCATCCACAACATTAGCAAGACATAGTGATGCTTCAAAGCTACACCAAACATATTTTATTATTCTTAATTTCTCATAAAGAATAATCATTTATTCCTTATTTAACTAGGGTTATATAGCAACACCTATCTCTGGTGTAGATAAAAATCTACAAAAATTACAGTAGGGTACTTTTACCCTAACTAACCTACCACTAAATTTTCATGGGAATTGCATGTGTAAAACTACCTGTACAAAATAAACAAATTATAGCCTAAATGTGAGCATGAAATTGTTTTATACTAGGAAAAGTATCAAACAACAGATTTCACATTTTTCCTAGGTTACCAACAGTAAACTAACATGCTACAAAAAATTATCATATGTATGTTTTATACAAATTTTGCCCTTTACTAAAAATAACAAATATTCCTAATTAAAAGCATTTGAACTACACTTCAAAAATTTCCCACAGAACATGCTTCACTAGTATTTTTCCTAGAAAGTACATCACTAATAAAGATTAATGCAACAAGAATCATTTTTTTCCCTTTATTATTTTATTTACTACAATTTTTCTAAGATAACAGCAAATATAACAATTAAATAAAATTGCACAGTCAAGTGTTACAAAAATAACATAAGATATTTTTAAACTGTAGATCTATTCAAGAGGAACATTTCAAACTTTGTTTCATAATTTTTGGAGCTATAAATCTTGAGATATGATTTTTCAAAGCTATTTCATAATTTCTGAGAAATCATTTTCCTTAATTCCTTTAAAAATTCGCCGGTGAAAACGCTAACTACACCCGGTGCAGTGAACCCGCACGCGCTGACACGCGGGACCTATGGGTCAACGGGCCCACCGGCCAGCCAGAGCAGCGCGGAGGAGGCGCTGACCGGTGGCGAACTCGCCGCCGGTGAGGTCTCCGGCGACGGGGAAGACACCAACGTGTTCCCCGCATCGAGGCGCACCCATCGCACCAACTCCGAGCGGCGCGGGAGCTCCGGAGGAGGCTCGCCGGCGGAGATGGCGGCACGGCGGCGCTGGAGCTCGTCGGCCGGCCAATGCAGGCCACGGGGGCGGCCGAGAAGGTGAGCGCGAGCACCGCAAGGCGAAGGGAAAGCGAATGCTCGAGACCGGAGGAAGCAAGGAGGGCCAGGGAGCTCCGGCCACGCACGCCGGCCAACGGCGGCGATGGTGGCAGCGGAGGAGAGGGGGCGGCCAATTGGCCCTCACCTGAGCTCGAGCGGCGGAGTGGAGGCGCGCACGCGGTGGAGGGGAGCGGGGCAGAGCTGAGGCCGGGAGGAATCGGACGCGGGAGCAGTAGGGGTGGCGAACGGCGGTGGCGGAGCTCTGAGGGCGGCGGCAATGGCGCGGTGGCCGCGGCTCTGCTGCGGTCGCTGCTAGCGCGGGGAGACGCGAAATGAGAGCGCACGGGGAGGAGCGGGTGCTGGAGGTCGACCTGGAGGCGTGGCGAGGCGGTGGGGGCCACCGGGCGCGTGTCGTGTGGCGTCGCCGTCGCTCGGCCACGCGGCGGCCGAGTGCTGCCGCGGTGACACGGCGTCGCGCGCGGGCGCGCGCGCGCGGGAGCGGGAGGGGGACGACGCGGACGCGGGCCGGGCCACCAGCGAAGACGGGCCGAATGGGAAGCCGAAGCCCACTAAGTGAAAAATCCGATTTTTCTTTTATAAATAATATTTTCAGATTATTTCTTGGTTTCAAATTTGAATTTAGAGATGAAAAAGGGGTTTTCAGAAATTTGGCCCAAAACAAAAGTTGTTCAAAAATTTATTCTCTACAACTTTCATATAGAACACTTTTCAAAATTCCCAATAGATTTTGAATTTGGGATTTAAAGCTAGATTAAAAATCAAAAACTTATTATTTTAGAATATTTTTAAAACAGAATTTGAGGAAAACTTGAATTCAAAATTTGCTCCAAAAATCAAGTTGATTTATTCTAGATTATTTAAAATTGCTACTTCTCAAAAGTACACCAACTTTTTGACACTTATATCAAACTTAGGGTTCCCCTTTATTTGTTTTTCAAATTTAATTTGAAAGGGCTACAATTCAAATAATGCTAGTCATGCAATAATGTTGAATGCTTATGCTTTGGAAATGATAATGCATGCTTAACACCCAGGGGTGTTACAGCCCTCCCCCCTTATAAGAATCTCGTCCCGAGATTTGAGTTACGAACCATTTATCGTAAAAATCTTTATAAGCGGTTTGAAGATATTCTCCCGTTTCCCAAGAAGCATCGCTCTCGTCATGATGACTCCACTGAATCTTGTAGGTTGTGACTACTTTATTTCGAGTGACTCGGTCCTTGGTATCCAGGACTCGAACTGGTTGCTCACGATATTCCAAATCTGCCTTGATCCGAATACCCTGAGGTTCTATTCTCTCTTCTGGAACACGTAGACACTTCTTCAATTGGGATACGTGGAAGACGGGAAAGATCGAACTCATCTCCTTGGGCAACTGCAACTTATACGCCACGGGACCCTTTTTCTCTATGATCTGGTATGGCCCTATGTATCTAGCGGACAGCTTCTTTTTAATTCCAAACTGTTTCTTCTTCATTGGGGTAACCTTCAAATAAACATAGTCACCTACTTGGAACTCCAATGGTCTTCTTCTCTTATCCGCATAACTCTTCTGACGAGACTGTGCTGCTTGCATGTTTTGTTGAATAACACGAACCTTCTTCTCTGCCTCATCTACAAAATCAATTCCGTAAAACCTTCTTTCTCCGGGCTCTACCCAATTTAATGATGTCCTGCACTTCCTACCATACAAGGCTTCAAAAGGTGCCATCTTGATACTCTCTTGGTAACTGTTGTTGTAAGCAAATTCGGCCAACGGTAACCAGGATTCCCATGAGCCTCTGGATGATAACACACAAGCTCTAAGCATATCTTCTAGTACTGCATTCACTCTTTCTGTCTGCCCATCTGTCTGTGGATGGTAAGCAGTGCTACGAATCAAACTAGTACCCAAACCTTGATGAAGATGTTCCCAAAAATGAGAGGTAAACTGTGAACCACGATCAGACACTATCGTTTTTTGTATCCCATGTAATCGGACAATCTCAGCAATGTACTTTTCTGCATATTGAGGTGGTCGGAAACTTGTTTTGACTGGCAGAAAGTGAGCTGACTTGGTAAGGCGATCGACTATTACCCAAATGGAATCGTGGCCCTTCTGTGTGGTGGGGAGACCAGTGATAAAGTCCATACTTATATCATCCCACTTCCAATCGGGTACCGACAAAGGTTGCAGAAGTCCTGCAGGTCTCATGTGAAGAGCTTTAACTCTACAACACATGTCGCAACGAGCAACATATGCTGCAATTTCCTTCTTCATCTTAGTCCACCAATAACGGGGTCGCAAATCTTGATACATCTTACTACTTCCGGGGTGAATAGATAGCTTAGAACGATGGGCCTCATCCATCAACTCTATCCTTAGGTACTACCAGGCGATCCTTAAACCATAACACTCCTTGGTCATCCAATCGAAAGTGTTTGGTGGGTTCTCTCTTCATCTTTTCTTTGATATGAAAGATTCCCTTATCTGTTTTCTGACCATCAATGATCTGGCTTTCTAGAGTGCAACTGATCTGAATATTATGCAACACAGCAGGGTGTAACAAATTGAACCCTTCTTCAAACAACGGTTGCACATCAATAGCATGAGATTTTCTGCTCAGTGCATCTGCTACTACATTAGCCTTCCCAGGGTGATAGTGCACGTTCAGATTATAGTCTTTTATCAGCTCTAACCATCTCCTCTGTCGCATGTTCAACTCGGATTGGGTAAAGATGTATTTGAGACTCTTATGATCTGTGAAGATATTACACACATTACCCAATAGGTAGTGCCTCCAAATCTTTAGAGCATGAACCACTGCTGCAAGCTCTAAATCATGTGTAGGATAGTTGACTTCATGCTTCCTCAATTGTCGTGAGGCGTAAGCAATGACTCTTCCATTTTGCATTAGCACACATCCTAACCCATTCTTGGATGCGTCACAGAAAACATCAAACGGCTTTTCTATATCTGGTTGGGCCAGAACAGGAGCAGTGGTCAACAACTTTCGCAAGGTACAGAAAGCTGCTTCGCACTCTTTTGTCCATACAAACTTATGATCCTTCTGTAACAGGCTTGTCATTGGTTTGGCAATCTTCGAGAAATCCGGTATGAAGCGACGATAGTAACCGGCTAAACCAAGAAAACTGCGAACTTCGTGAACTGAAGTTGGTGACTTCCAGTCCATAACCTCTTGCACCTTACTAGGGCCTACGGATATGCCATTTTCAGACAACACGTGACCGAGAAAAGGAACTGTCCTAAGCCAGAACTCACACTTGCTGAACTTCGCATACAGTCGATGTTCTCTGAGTCTAGTCAAGACAATCCTGAGGTGTTCTGCGTGATCTTCTTCATTCTCTGAGTATATTAGAATGTCATCAATGAACACGAACACAAACTTGTCCAATTCGGGCATGAAAACCGAGTTCATCAGGTACATAAAGTATGCAGGAGCATTTGTCAATCCGAAAGACATGACAAGATACTCGTACAAACCATATCTGGTAGAGAACGCAGTCTTAGGCACATCTTGCGGCCTAATCTTTATCTGATGGTACCCTGATCTCAAATCTATTTTAGAGAACACTTTGGCTTTAGACAATTGGTCAAACAAGATATCGATCCGAGGAAGAGGATACTTGTTTTTAATTGTCACTGCATTCAGTGGCCGATAATCCACGCACATGCATAAGGAGTTATCCTTCTTCTTTTTCACAAACAGAGCAGGACATCCCCATTCGGATGAGCTGGGACGAATCAAACCTTTCTTTAACAAGTCCTGAAGTTGCTTCTTCAATTCTGCTAACTCATTGAGAGGCATCCGATAAGGCCTTCTCGAGATCGGTGCGGTTCCTGGAATTAACTCAATGGCAAACTCAACATCTCGGTCTGGTGGAAGTCCAGGTAACTCCTCTGGAAACACATCCGGAAACTCGCAGACCACTGGAATCTGGGCTAGCAGAGTAGTTTGGACCGCACAAGATGTGCTAGCTAGGTCTACCCTTCGAGGTAGGACCACCCGAAAGGTGCCTTCCCCATTGGGTTCCTTAAGAGAGATACTCCTTCCTCCAACATCAATTACAACTCCCATTTGATTCATCCAGTTCATACCTATGATCACATCCAAAACTAACCCTGGCATGACTATCAGATTAAGCTTATATCGCCGGTTTGATATTTTTAGGGTTACTCCCTGAACTATCTGATTAGTCAACAGATCAGCCCCAGCTGAACTGATTTTATATGCACATTCCAATTCAACTATCTTTTGCTCATGCCTCTTAACAAATGCTTGACTTACAAAGGAATGGGATGATCCGAAATCAAACAAAACTACTGCAGGATGATCGTTGATAGAAAACATACCAGCTGTCACCGGTTCTCCTTCAGGGATGTCATCCACAGTGGTGTGGTGCACACGAGCTTGATACTGCGTTTGCTGTTTCTTAGGGTAGGGACAATACTTTGCAAAGTGTCCAGGTTGGTTGCAGTTAAAGCACGGTCCCTTCACTTGAGCCACAGTTCCAGATGAACTGCCTTGTCCTGTCTTTGCTTGGGGCAATGCCATCTTGAACGGCTTCTGGTTCCTCTGGGGTGGCTGAGCATTCTGATTCTTCCTCTGCGGTGGCCTAAACCTTGCACCGGGGGCAGGCGATCGATAAGCTGGGCAGTTGGCTACTGGAGCCCTGGACTGGGACGAACTCGACTCAAAAGCCCTCTTACGGATCTTGGAAGCGGCATAAACATTGTTGTTCTTCTCTTGCTTCAGACAGTCACTAACAAAGTCATTGAAACTAGTCCTCATGTTTGTACCCACATGTTTCATCATCTTGGGACTCAGGCCTCTCTTGAAACTAGCGATCCTCTTGGCATCAGTGTCCACCATGTCCGGAGCATAACGGCTCAGGTTATTGAAGGCATGCAGATATTGAGTTACGGTCTTCGTGTCTTGATTTAATGCCAGGAATTCCCCAAGCTTCATCTCGGTCAGACCCGGTGGAATGTATGTTCCACGGAAGGCGTCAGTGAACTCCCTCCAAGAGATATGGGCGTGGGGAGGAAACGTGGTGCGGTGATGCTTCCACCACATTCCTGCCGGACCTTGAAGCTGATGAGCTGCATACTCAGTCTTCAATACTTCAGTCATCCTCAAGACACGGAACTTATCTTCCATAGTATTAATCCATTCTTCTGCATCTAAAGGTTCTGCGGCTTCCTTGAAGATCGGTGGACGAGTATCCATGAAGTCCTTAAAACTGCTGTACTGATTTGCTTCATGCCCACCCTGGTTTATCCCCCGACGGGTGTTATCTGCGATACTGCGCAACGCAGCTTCCATATTCTGTTGCATGCTCTCCATGTTGCGTTGGCTTCCCAGGAATTGGGCGAAAAACTGCTCTGCAGTGTAGGGTGGAGGAGGCGGTGGTGGATCACGGTCATCATTAGCAGCTGCACTGCCACCAGCCTCAGCGGCACCATACACGGTACGGTGAGTGTTCGGCATCTGCATGTTTCAGCAACAGTAATTATTAGGTGATGTTGTAGAAATTGCAACCGAATGAAAAATTATGCCGAACTGAATTCACTAGAGAGAATAAATTCATACAATAAAACAGGGGCACAATAAGTCATTCTAATTAACACAACATCACTAATTATATTACTTAAAGCACACACATCGCGTCCATTACAACCAAGTTGCCAGCATACATACACTGGACTTTTGACGTTCGGATATCGTCACAAACACGATACATAACGTTGACCATAAAGTAGGATACATCGGAGTTCGGAAATAAAAGTTATTACAACATAGTTCAACATAAAGTAGCGGAAGCAAATAGTTTTATGCACACACACTTAGTTCAGTTACAGTGCCAGTAGATAGTCATAGTCCACAAAAGCAGTAGATAAGACAAACAGAACGACCTCTGCCCAAGGTCCTAGTTGTCACCCATCGCCGGATACAGACAGTTGGAGCAGTACCCGTAGTACATCTGACCATCTGCAACAACAATGGGAACAACGCCCTGAGTACGAGAATGTACTCAGCTAGACTTACCCGTCAAAAACCAGAAATAAAGGACACCAAGGATCATGCAAGGCTTTATATATTAGACTGGCTTGACTCATTTGCGAAAAGCATAAGTTATTATGAGTAACTAAAGATAAGTACTTTTAGCATCATTTTTAAGATAACCTATTCATGCTAGGTAAACACCTATTGCTAAACAATCACTTGATTAACCATTAACATTCAAGGTTACCATCTCAGGTTTAGCGTTTCCAACATTAACCACATAACCATCCGTGTTCCATCATTAACACTACGATGCCGTAGCTCGAGTCAAGTGCTCACTAACCGGGAGCGACGGCGATTCGAATCGAATTCCTATCCAGCTGGAGATTTATTCCTCACACAAACCATGCTTCCCCCGTCAGGGTCGCGTAGATCACCAATGACACTTTCCAAGAAGCCGCGGGATAACAATCATGGATCGCACTACCCAGGGACCGCCCGACTGCCAGGACGCACCTTGGGCTCACTCTTCGCGTCCCCGTACACCCCCTTCAACACCAGTCTACCAACCCGAGTTTATCCCGGCTCGAAAAGTGTCACTAGCTTCGCGGTCGAAAGGTACTTTATTCGGCCAGCTAAATGTGAGGCATGCGTTCAACATGACAAGAGGGACGAGCAACGATCGGTCCTTAATCGACACAGACAGAATCACTATAGTCCAAAACCCTATAAGACTCCGCCCGGTCTCCGCTTATCCATAACACTTGGTTATCTTTTCAAGATTCACAATTACTGCTAACCATAGCCAGGTATTTACCTATAGCTCGCAGGTGACAGGAAATCACCCGACTTCTACCGATCTAAGCATGGCTAAGCAATTTTACTCGATCCTGACCTAATACGGTAACAGTAATCTGGTGGACAAGGATAGTAATGCAACAACGGTTTCACTCAACTCCTATAACTTAATGCAACAATATATAATCATAATTCAGTTAATAAAGAATAACTTTTGTAAAATAGGAGACTTCTAATGCTCCGGGGCTTGCCTCTTTCGAACGAGCTAGGATGGTGGTCGACGCACTCCGGCAGTTCCTCGCCTGGCTCTTCCTCCTCGGGCACCTCCTGTGCCTGGGGCTCCTGCTGGTCCGTCCAAGCCTGCTCCTCCGGTACTGCTGCCTGCAACTCCTCCTGCGATCCTGTATGATGCAAGTGCATAAGTACATGCGAATGATGCACCGGATTATGATGGAGTGCTGAGGTGACATGAGATGCAGATGAGCACATGGAATGAGCAGTTAAGATACAACTACATCTTCTACAAGGTAGTCCACGTCATCCAAGAACATGTACCCTAAAGCTTGCACATTGTGATTCCACTAATTATCATACACCTTACACAAGCAAGTGACCCTAAATGACCAAACCTTACCAACCTAACTCATCCACAACATCAGCAAGACATAGTGATGCTTCAAAGCTACACCAAACATATTTTATTATTCTTAATTTCTCATAAAGAATAATCATTTATTCCTTATTTAACTAGGGTTATATAGCAACACCTATCTCTGGTGTAGATAAAAATCTACAAAAATTACAGTAGGGTACTTTTACCCTAACTAACCTACCACTAAATTTTCATGGGAATTGCATGTGTAAAACTACCTGTACAAAATAAACAAATTATAGCCTAAATGTGAGCATGAAATTGTTTTATACTAGGAAAAGTATCAAACAACAGATTTCACATTTTTCCTAGGTTACCAACAGTAAACTAACATGCTACAAAAAATTATCATATGTATGTTTTATACAAATTTTGCCCTTTACTAAAAATAACAAATATTCCTAATTAAAAGCATTTGAACTACACTTCAAAAATTTCCCACAGAACATGCTTCACTAGTATTTTTCCTAGAAAGTACATCACTAATAAAGATTAATGCAACAAGAATCATTTTTTTCCCTTTATTATTTTATTTACTACAATTTTTCTAAGATAACAGCAAATATAACAATTAAATAAAATTGCACAGTCAAGTGTTACAAAAATAACATAAGATATTTTTAAACTGTAGATCTATTCAAGAGGAACATTTCAAACTTTGTTTCATAATTTTTGGAGCTATAAATCTTGAGATATGATTTTTCAAAGCTATTTCATAATTTCTGAGAAATCATTTTCCTTAATTCCTTTAAAAATTCGCCGGTGAAAACGCTAACTACACCCGGTGCAGTGAACCCGCACGCGCTGACACGCGGGACCTACGGGTCAACGGGCCCACCGGCCAGCCAGAGCAGCGCGGAGGAGGCGCTGACCGGTGGCGAACTCGCCGCCAGTGAGGTCTCCGGCGACGGGGAAGACACCAACGTGTTCCCCGCATCGAGGCGCACCCATCGCACCAACTCCGAGCGGCGCGGGAGCTCCGGAGGAGGCTCGCCGGCGGAGATGGCGGCACGGCGGCGCTGGAGCTCGTCGGCCGGCCAATGCAGGCCACGGGGGCGGCCGAGAAGGTGAGCGCGAGCACCGCAAGGCGAAGGGAAAGCGAATGCTCGAGACCGGAGGAAGCAAGGAGGGCCAGGGAGCTCTGGCCACGCACGCCGGCCAACGGCGGCGATGGTGGCAGTGGAGGAGAGGGGGCGGCCAATTGGCCCTCACCTGAGCTCGAGCGGCGGAGTGGAGGCGCGCACGCGGTGGAGGGGAGCGGGGCAGAGCTGAGGCCGGGAGGAATCGGACGCGGGAGCAGTAGGGGTGGCGAACGGCGGTGGCGGAGCTCTGAGGGCGGCGGCAATGGCGCGGTGGCCGCGGCTCTGCTGCGGTCGCTGCTAGCGCGGGGAGACGCGAAATGAGAGCGCACGGGGAGGAGCGGGTGCTGGAGGTCGACCTGGAGGCGTGGCGAGGCGGTGGGGGCCACCGGGCGCGTGTCGTGTGGCGTCGCCGTCGCTCGGCCACGCGGCGGCCGAGTGCTGCCGCGGTGACACGGCGTCGCGCGCGGGCGCGCGCGCGCGGGAGCGGGAGGGGGACGACGCGGACGCGGGCCGGGCCACCAGCGAAGACGGGCCGAATGGGAAGCCGAAGCCCACTAAGTGAAAAATCCGATTTTTCTTTTATAAATAATATTTTCAGATTATTTCTTGGTTTCAAATTTGAATTTAGAGATGAAAAAGGGGTTTTCAGAAATTTGGCCCAAAACAAAAGTTGTTCAAAAATTTATTCTCTACAACTTTCATATAGAACACTTTTCAAAATTCCCAATAGATTTTGAATTTGGGATTTAAAGCTAGATTAAAAATCAAAAACTTATTATTTTAGAATATTTTTAAAACAGAATTTGAGGAAAACTTGAATTCAAAATTTGCTCCAAAAATCAAGTTGATTTATTCTAGATTATTTAAAATTGCTACTTCTCAAAAGTACACCAACTTTTTGACACTTATATCAAACTTAGGGTTCCCCTTTATTTGTTTTTCAAATTTAATTTGAAAGGGCTACAATTCAAATAATGCTAGTCATGCAATAATGTTGAATGCTTATGCTTTGGAAATGATAATGCATGCTTAACACCCAGGGGTGTTACACTCACCCCCTCAGCGGGTGTAAGCGGTAGTGATTCATTCACTATCAACCTTGCCCCACTAGAGCTAGGGGGTATTCGGGAGGGTCACCAGTATGATCCTCAAACCTCTGACACTCGGTGTCACATAAATCTCGTAATACCCGGACAAGATCGAAGTACCTTATTTCAGTGGATGTGTGCCCCTTTGTGAGAAACTAGAAAATTGTTTGGCCCATAACTGTAACCAAAGTATGAGCTCCTAGAATCTAGAAAAAGAGTTTTATGACACACCCATGCTGGTCAGGCTTTGTCCTATCGCCCCTATTCATGAGGACATGGACGCTCACTCATTCTACCCATTACTAGCTCGAAGAGTAACATGCACAACTGCCAACAGCTGCTCACGCGTTTGTTATTCACCCATAGTAGTTCTTGACCCGGGATGCTATTATATTGGCCTCAGGGCTCCAAGATAATGACCTTGCATTACTTAATGGGCCTCAAAGAAAAACGTGACACCCTTAGTGTTTGTTAACAAATGACCCGCATTGGGTCACCCTAAAAAACAACTGGCATAGTGGCGCGCGAGAGACGGCGGTGTAATTACCCCATCCTCATTATGGTTCTACGACTTGGACTTAATGATATGCAACCACTAAATACACGCCAAAATACATTGGGAACTGACTTCCCGAGTACAGTGGTGTTATCACCCAAACATGGCGCCTACGGACATCCTGGAGGTCACGCTTTCGTTATTGGGTGCCACCACCTGAACGTGGCATTGACAACGTCTCGAGGGCTACACCTAGAAACCATATTTCCTAGTATAGGGTGTACCACCTAAGCCAGGCGCTCATGGAGGCTAGGGGGCTATGTCCCCTGATGTACGGTGTACCACCGCCCCACTCGATACTTGAAGAAGATTCTCGGGACCTGAGAAATGCTCTTTGTACTCGAACGGCAACATACTAGCTCCTCAATACTTGGAAATATCTAGCTGCACTGCTCAAAACCTTAGCACTTGATGGAAACACTCACTGATACTTACAATAATAGAACTTGCAGATGCCTATGACGTCTCTAGGGCTAAAGCTACATGCTAGCTTATCATTAAGTCCTACGGGAGCTATTATCAGATATATGGGCCAAGGGGATCTGCACCGCCCATATATGTGACCATCACCAGTCTATCGGCCCAGTAGCCTCCAAGGAGGAGGCCCGTGAGGGCTAACACAATAGACCAACATGGAGATCAAGGCAAACCAAGACAGGCATATCTGGACGACAGCCAGGATCAGTCTATAGCACATATCATGTAACAAACTAGGAAACCAATCTGTTAGCCTGATCACCCTCTCTGTAACCTTACCCCCCTACCTATATAAAGGAGGGTAGGGGCCTCGGGATCCATCTTCCACCATTCTAATATACTGCGTAGCTACGAGCAATAGCCCCTGTAATTGAGCATACAAATACAAGAACAGCCGCACCACTAGAGTAGGGTTTAGCGTGCTAATGTGCCCTGAACTAGTATAATTTTCTGGGTCTCATGTGCTACCATCTGATTCTGTCTACGTGATCACGTTGCAAGTTATTGCCGAAGCAAAACAATCCGACACTTGGATCAACATATCACGAGTTGATACGTGTGACTCTGACAATTAGAAGAGAGGTTGTTGGGTTGAATTTTTTAATTGGCTCCAATTGACCCCCCTCTCCCTCTCTGATTGCCTGCTCAGTTCTTCATGTTTTAAAAACATTGTTGATTTTTTTCTTGTTAAGTTTAGGATTGGCGTGCATGCAGCAATGTGAACTAAGTAAAAGTTCAAGTTCTCAATTTGGCATAGATGTTTGCATTTTTCTAGATTTATTTAGGATTTAGCGGTATTAGGTGACGTGCATGTCTCGATGTGATGGCTTCATCAATTTTGAAATCTATCGACTTAGTCTTTTGAATGTGCTCCAATGGGTAAGGTTTGCGTGTGTTCATAGGAGGTGAATGTACATGCGCATTTGTGGACTAGTGGTGCCTGGTTATCACCAGGACTCTCATACACTGGATTTGATTGCTAAGCTATCCATTGACCCTTAGGCTGTCCCTAATTATACTTTATCTAATGGGGTGTTGCGTTACAAGAATAGGATTTGAATTGGTGCCAACCATACCTTATAGCAACAGTTGTTGATTGCTTGCCATTCAAGCGCTGTCAGCGATCACTTTGGCATCCCTGTTACTTATTTGCTAATGAAAAAGCTTTTTGCTTGGACAAAAATGAAAGTAGTTGTTGCATCATTTGTCTGCTTTTTCCTGATTTGTCAACAAGCCAAACCAGACCATGCCCACCTTCTTGGATTGCTCCAGCCATTACCAGTGCCCGATGCCGCTTGGCAGCTTATTCCTCTGAATTTTGTGGAAGACTACCCACTTTCAAGATCTGCTAATTGTATATTTGTGGTCGTGGATTCTTTCACCAAGTACAGCCACTTCATACCACTCTGTCACCCATTCACTGCAAGTTCCGTCACCAAGGTATTTCTATCCTCCATATATTGTTTGCATGGTACACCTACAACAATTATTTCTGACCGAGACCGTGTGTTTACGTCCATGTTCTAGCAAGAACTATTTCCCTTGGCTGATGTGTCGTCCGCATGAGTACCAATTATCACCCTCAGTCTAATGGGTAGACCGAGCACCTAAACTAGACAATGGAGATGTTCCTGCGATGCTTCGTGAATGCCTATCCATCGAAATGGATGTAGTGGCTTCCTTTGGCAACGTTTTGATACAACAATTTCCACCATTCCGCTATTGGTCATAGTCCTTTTGAAGCCCTCTATGGTTACACACCTTGTCCCTTTGGTGTGGTGCCTCAGATGCGATATATGTGCAAGAGTTGTCTCACTGGATTGATCAGCGTTGTGTCATGGATGAGTTGATCAAGCAGCATATCTCTCACTCCAAGCTCCACATGAAGAAACAAGCTGACAAACATCAATCCGAGCATGTCTTCTAGGTCGGAGACTTCGTCTTTCTCAAGCTCCAGCCCTATGTTCAATCCTCTCTAGCATCAAAACTAAACCAGAAACTTACTTTTAAGTTTTTTGGTCATTTTCGTAATCTAGAACATGTTGGGGAGGTTACATACAAATTGGAGCTTCCTGCAACTACATCCATCCACCTAGACTTCCATGTGCCTCAACTAAAGGTCGAAGTGCATTATATCCTGCTCAGGTGATGCCTACATTGCCAGATGATCTGGCCGGTCCAAGAGTTCCACAACACTTTCTACAGAAGTGTATTGTTTCTAGAGGTGTTAATACGATTTGTCAGGTCTTGGTGCAGTGGTCTCATTGGTCTCCAGAGCTTGCAACCTGGGAGGATCTCGAATACATGAAATAGGTGTTTCCTTATGTGTCTGCTTGGGCAATCGGCATCTCAAGGAGGAGAGAATGTGAAGGCTTCTACATCAAAGTCTAAAGCTCTAGTGTTGCTGGACAAGGAATATGAGAGAATCCCTTGGCACAGCGCTCTTCTTGGCAAGCCTAGTACCAGATGGGCCAGAGAGGAGTGGTCCAGCTAAGTGGCCCAACCAAGCCAATGGAAGGTTTTGTGCATTTCTTGTGTGCTTATCACCATCCTATGCGCTAAGCTATATAGGAGAGAGTTTCCTCTATGAGAAGGGGCATGTAAGAACTGAAGAAGAATTCTATCAATACAATCATGTCCTCTATCAATACAATCATGTCCTTGCTATATTCTTCTTCTTCTCCTTTTTCTGCTTCTCCTTCTCCTTCTTCTCCTTATTTTTTCCTTCTTGTTGTTCTTCAACTTATTCTTCTCCATCTCCTCCTCCCCCTTCTTCTTCTTCTTCTTCTTCTCAACCCACAGCGACGTGAGAGGCGCTCTCCCTCATGGCCTAGGCGTGATCTCACCGTGAGGAGCTAGGGCTCCCTCTCGCATGGCGACGCGACGGCCTGTGTGGGGAACGGTGGTGCAGGGAGCAGGATCCCTCGTGCGCGGTGGCCTTGGCACGAGATGGCAGTGCGGCATGCTCACCATAGGAGGAGCTCAGTGTGGCGTCGGTGAGACGAGCTTGGCGCAGCGTCGCAACTGCCGTTCCAGCATGGTCCTGTCGGGCCGTCGTGCCTATTGGCATGGCACTACATGGCTGAGTCCCCGTAAGGCTGTGCTTGGGCCGAGGGTTAGGCGCCGTGACATGACACGACACGACACGATAGCACCGTCATGCCCCATCGTGTCATGCTTCACCATGCCAATGTCGTGTCGTGCCTGAGTGGCCCGTTTAGACATCTATAGCAGAAGCTAGGAGACCTTAGTCGTATCACGGTCTAGTTTTTTCCTTGTTTGCTGCGCTCACTAGCTGGGCTGAACTTTCTTTTTCCGCATGTGTGCAAGCTTAATGGCTTTGGTTTGTATGACTATCATTTGTGTACCATCTACAGGTGGTAGAGACGGGAACTTTGTCCCCTTTATAAAAAATCATGTACCAAAAGTTATAGTGCTTGACAAGATTTAAAACTTTGTAGTTAAGACTTTTTTCATTTGAGTTCATTTAGTAGCCAAAGTATTCAATATAAAATTAGAAAATATTAATATAAAAATAGCATCTTTTATATATAGTCACAAATGAGTGTATACAGTAGTGATAGAAAGATGCTAGTGTTTTTTAGACGAATCAGGCAGGAGAGCTGCTGATTATATTAAAAAGAAGATAAAGCCTAGATTGGGCAAAATAAGAAAACAATACAACTATGGTCGGTTGGATTGGGCCATCAAAGCGAACTGAACTCAAACTCAAGAGAAGAAGAACAACAACTCTATCCTATCAGAATGGGACATCGACATGAACCACAGAACACACGCTCAACCGCCTTCGAACCACCACAAGCATGTCACCACACTGCACCGCCAAAAACCGGGTGACAGAGTCGTCAGGACGAGAACACCGTTGTCATCGCCCTAGCTATCGTTGTCAGTGCTGTCGCACACCAAGGTAGCCTGCTGCTGAGCAGGGCTAACCGCTGTAGTCCGATGCAAGCCAACGCTGCCTCTAGCGCTCGCTAAGACAACCCGTCCATCGAGATCCAAGCGCTCACACCATAGCATCCAGTACCTAGCTGCCCCATTGAAGGTAGAAGTGCCACACACGTCCTCCAACTATCAGTCAGAATGTCTCCTTGTGTCAGAAATAGCTGTCACTGAATGGGACCGCCTGCCGCCACACCACGTAGGTCACCTTGGTAACGCAAATATGATGGCCACCACCTCCCACGTCAGCCTCATCGCCAACTCCGTGGCGACCTCCCACGCCGGCCTCCTCACCAACTTGTGGTCGCAACTGGCATATGCTCCCACCAAACCATCGCCCTCCAATGCCAAGCAAAAGCGAGACCCTCCAATCGTGGCGCCAATGCCCTCCTCCTAACCACCTTCCTCCATCGTGGACACCGCAAACTTGATAGTTGGAGGACGTGTTGGCTGGCAGCCAACTTGCGGTGTTGGCTGCCAACTTGCTGTAGCAGCCAACTTGCGGTGTCCACGATTGCGGTGTTGGCATCGTGGCATTGACACCAATGCCCTCCTCAATTACACCTCCACCTTCCATGCCACGATGTTGGCTGCTACAGCAAATTGACCGAGCATGAGCTTCCAAAACGACGCCTACAAGGAGGGACGCGATGCCACCAGTTTCACCGTCACCTGACCAAAAGGTCAAGGTTTTCACCCAGGGAAGGCAGTGCAAAGGGGAGAGGATCGTTCGATTGATGCTTCCAAGGAAGAAAACGGCGCCCGGAGGCGTCACCGTCATCGACCCAAGAGGGACAAAGCTTTCGCCATAGCGCCTCAACCTCATGCACAACAACTGCCATGACCCATCCGCTACGCCAGTCACTGCCCCGTCCGGCTGAGCCACCCACTGTCGTTGATGCTAGTGTTGAACCACAGGTCATGATGAGTTGGATTCCTCAAAGATGTAAATTTTTAGTTTTTTTTGGCCTTTTGAAATTATTTACTGAGGTGTGCATCTTAACATGTCTGTCCCCTAAGCTGGGCGCGAACATCGTATCCGAAAAGTGTTCTGCATGAAAGGGCATTTTTGCGTAAAAAGGCCTATAGCCTAGTGGTTACAAGTGCCTCACTAGCACCTCAGGTTTTGGTTCAACTTCCAGTAGGAGCGAATATTCCAGGAATTATTACCGTTATGTTTTCAGTGGTAGGCGACTTTTCCGTCGACACGAGGCGCACGTGGTGACTTCGTTAATCTCAAGGATTGATGGCCCGGTCTTTGAAGATGCCCATAGAGACAGGATTTACATGTGTGCCTTCGTAAGAGTGAATGTGCGTGCGTTGTGAGCATCTGTATTGTCGGGTAATGTAGAAAAGAGCATTTTTGCTAGCCACACGACCATAGAACAAAAGGTGGAAGTAGGTGGATAATTGGCTCCTACTTTCTGCCACCATGTTCCCGGTAGAGTACTTGTGCTCTACACCTGTACATATACCCAAGTAATGGTGTCTGGACCAAATGATAGGATTGTTGAGCACATGCAATTAGCATGAAGGGGGCCCACCCACTAGCTAAACTATTCATCTCTGCTGTGCTATACTATACCACCTTTGTCCACTCACTCACCACATACTCTCTCTTGCCACCACCATATATGCAGTTGCAGTCGATCTCTCTTCTCTACTACATACATGAGCACACAGTTTCATCGTCATCCTTCTCTCCATAGAAACACACCTGCTTCTTGTTCACCTCGATCATCTCCCTCCCTTCCACCGTACTACCACCCTCGCCCTGGATTATTACCTCCATAGCTTTGATATCCGATATCTCTCGCCGATCGATTCCCTCCTGGAATCCAATCCGATGCGGCGGCCACCACCACCACCACCATTGCCAGCCCAAGTGGCGTCCTCGTGAGAGGTTGGCAGCGAGCTACTTCAGCGAGAAGCCTAGGACGCGCAGTATATCTCGGAATGTGCTGTCTCCCAACATCCGCGAAGCGATTCTCCCTCACCCTCGAGCCCGCCTATATAACCATCGCCATGGCTCCCCCTCCCAACCCCCACCAGAGCTAGCTAATAGCTACATCACTGTTATCGAGCTCGGTCAGTCGCCATCGGCGTAGACGAGACTACGGCATAACACTAGCGCTAGCCATGGTGAAGTTCTCCAAGCAGTTTGAGGGGCAGCTCGTCCCCGAGTGGAAGCATGCCTTCGTGGACTATTGCCTGCTCAAAAAGAATCTGAAGAGGATGCAGCACGCCCGGCTGTTGCTTGGCCGGCATCATGCTGCTGCCGACCGTTGCGAAGCAGGCCTAACCGACACACAAGAAACAGCCGGTCATCACGCGGAACGGGCCTCTCTCTCCCTGTCCCAGTGGCTCTTGGACAGGCTCCCTGCTGCTCTCTTCGGCAGCTCCAATGCTCCCAACAAGGATCATGGGGTCATACACGTACGATACGAACTAACACTTGCAAGCTGCACCGTATTGTACATGCACCATGCGTCCATGCATCATAGTCCTAGCTATGTTCAGTCTCCATCCTACTAGACCTCACGTGAAAAAAAGATCTTACTTGTTCGCGTTCAAATAATTCGTCACACGTATTGACATATATGCTGCAGGTGCACCGCCGGAAGCTGGCGGGGTCGGCGAGCAGAGGCGGCGGCGGTGGCGACGGCGACGACGAGTACGAGACGGAGGTGCTGGAGCCGCCGTTGGCCGACGCCGACGCGGCCGCGGCGCGGGAGTTCTTCGCGCGGCTGGACGCGCAGCTCAACAAGGTGAACCAGTTCTACAAGGGCAAGGAGCAGGAGTTCCTGGAGCGGGGCCGGTCCCTACGGCGGCAGATGGACATACTCGCCGACCTCAGGGCTGCCAGGGCCAGGGAGGACCCCTCCGTCGCCTCCGCCTCCGCCTCCGGTGAGTACACATGTTCATCCCTGATCGACCCGACGACGACGCTGCCGTAGCTAGCTAGGAAGGATGCCGGCCGGCGTAGCTAGCTCTCGAGCGTCGTCGTGTCGCATGGCGCGTGTGGTGGGCCGTGGCGAGAGCGCGAGGTTACGTGAGACGACATGTCACGCAGCTAGGCTCGTAGCCAACGCGGCGAATGGGGGCTGAGCTGAGTGGCGAGGTGACTGCTGACTGGTGAGGTCAGGTCCACCGTCCATGTCGAATGCTTTGCTTTGCTTTGCGTGAGGCGTGTGAGCAAGGAGTCACTAAGCCCTGCCCAGGAATATATCGGCCCCTCCCCCCTTTTATCGTCTCGTCGTGTGGGATGTCTTTAGTTAGTTGTGTCCGCATTTGGCACGACCACATTGTTGTATTGTTTTATTTCATTTCATCCCCCGACTTTATTTAGTGTTGCTGCCTTAGCTTTTAGAGCCTCTTTAATTGAGTCTTTGCGAGTCTGCGCATAAAACAGAAGATCATGGACACGATGCATTCACAAGTAGTCACATGAGCAAAAACTAGATTTTATTTATTATAAGATAGTAGATAACATCTGGATGCCTCCGTGATTCTACAAAGATAAGAAGCATCATACAAAGTTCCATGCATTATTTGTGCTACTAGTAGATCACGACTCCTGAAAAAGGCAGAATTCCTTTCTTTCAATAATACTAGTACTAGTACAGAGCATCTCTAGTTAATCACCGTGGTTCATCAGTGATAAAATAATAATCTTGACATAATTCCTTTATGTTCCTACTACTCAAAACAGGGGATGAGTCCACAAGGTATGCGATGACGTCAGTATCGGACACGGACCAGCTCCAGCTGACCGAGCAAGAAGAAACCACAGCGACCATGAGCAATGATCCCGGCGTCGTCACTGCTCAAGAGGACCAGCAGCAGCAGGATCTAGAAGGCTCTGGAACCTTGGTGGGGAGGCCGCTTAGCGGGTGTGGGAGGAAGAGCCTGAAGATCAGCATCCCCCTGACCACCCCCTCCAGGACGATCTCCGCGCTGACGGACATCCTCTGGGACGAGCTCGCCAGCCAGTCCTCCAAGAAATGCAACCCCGACGGGGGCGTCGCGAAACAGAGCATCAACAAGACCAAGCTCCGGCACGCGGAGAAGATGATCAAGCTCGCCTTCGTCGAGCTCTACAAGGGCCTGGGCTACCTCACCACCTACCGGTAATCAGCGCCGCGCATTCCTTCATCGTTCTCCTGCTGTCAGATCCCTCCCTGGGAAGTGACAACACTGAATGTTTGTTTTGGCAATGTGCAGGAGCCTGAACATGATGGCGTTTGTCAAGATTTTGAAGAAGTTCGAGAAGATTACTGGGAAACAGGTCCTGTCCATATACCTCAAGGTGGTCGAGACCTCCTACTTCAACAGCTCCGATGAGGCATGTGTCCTCACATATATACATTTTGCTCGGTCCCTCTGTCAGTCTAAGGGTATTCTGGAGCACTGAAACTGACGACTCTGCTCTCCCGTCCGAGTTCACTGCAGGCGCTGAAGCTGATGGACGAGGTCGAGGACATCTTCGTCCGGCACTTCGCCGGTGACAACCGGCGCAAGGCCATGAAGTACCTCAGGCCCGCGCAGCGCAGGGACTCGCACGCCGCCACCTTCTTCACGGGGCTCATGGCCGGCTGCTTCGCCGCGCTGTTCGTGGGCTACTGCGTCATGGCGCACATGGCGGGGATGTACTACTACTCCACCCCGGCGCCACCGCCGCCGCGCGCGCGCGGTGCCGGTGTCGGCGGCGGTACCGGCTTTGGCGATTCGGTGTCGGTGTACATGGAGACCGCGTACCCGGTGCTGAGCATGTTCGCGCTGCTGTTCCTGCACCTGCTCCTCTACGGGTGCAACATGGTGGCGTGGCGCAGGTGCCGCGTCAACTACGGCTTCATCTTCGAGTCGTCGCCGCGGCCTGCCGGCGGCGGGGAGCTCGGGCCCCGGGACGTGTTCCTTGTCTGCGCCGCGTCCATGGCCGCCGTCGCCGGCGTCATGTTCGCGCACCTCGCCCTCGTGCTCAGGTCGGGCTACCACGCGTCGCCGCACGTCCAGGCCATCCCCGGATTCTTGCTCCTGGTGAGCCTCTCTCTAGGTGCCCACTGCTACAATTATTTCTGTCCTGATGCTCCTCGTGTCCTGACTGCCGGAAAATCGAAGAACATGCTTCCGCATATGCTCCTGCAGTCCTGCTGCAGCTGCTCATGATGGAGAATGAGAATCATGGAATGTGTTCTGTGCACTGTAGGTGTTTCTGCTCCTGCTGTTCTGCCCGATCAACGTCGTGTACCGGTCGAGTCGGTTTCAGTTCCTCAGGATACTAAGGAACATTGTGTTGTCACCGCTCTACAAGGTACAGCATCATCAGCACGTGCACTTGTTCTGTTCTGACCAGTTATTCTGATACTGTAGGAGTCTTTGCATGATCTTCTTCGGACCAGAGTGGGCCAACGCACAGACTGATTGTTTTGAATGTTTGCAGGTTGTAATGGTAGACTTCTTCATGGCCGATCAGCTTTGCAGCCAGGTACCACAACTAGTCAGTTCAAGAATTCCTGAATCTATATAGAAGATGAACATCTGAGTATCTGTAGAAGATGAACATCTGAGTATCTGACAAAGGAGATGGCAAAATGCGCAGGTGCCTATGCTACGAAGCCTGGAGTACCTGGCGTGCTATTACATCAGTGGGAGCTACTGGACGCAGGAGTACGGTTACTGCACCAACACCAAGCACATCAGAGACCTGGCCTACGCCGTCTCCTTCCTGCCTTACTACTGGAGAGCCATGCAGGTGACGAATTCTTTCCTGCTGCATGCAGATTGCAGACTGCATAGTCCCTTGCTGAACTCAAGTCTCTGGAGTGGCTGAACTCTGAATGTCTGAAAGTATTGTTGGGTGTGCAGTGCGCAAGGAGGTGGTTCGACGAGGGGGACACGAGCCACCTGGTGAACCTGGGCAAGTACGTCTCCGCCATGCTCGCCGCCGGCGCCAAGGTGGCGTACGAGAAGGACAAGAGCCTGGCGTCGCTGTCGCTCCTCGTCGCCGTGTCGAGCGGCGCCACGGTGTACCAGCTGTACTGGGACTTCGTCAAGGACTGGGGCCTGCTCCAGCCCAACTCCAAGAACCCCTGGCTCAGGAACGACCTCATCCTCAGGAGGAAATCCATATACTACCTGTCAATGGTACGTCCCTCAGCTAATCACCCTGCTGAGGAAGGTTCGGTTGCAGTGTCTTGCAGAACAAAGTGCTTGCTAGTTCAGAGTTTTAGTCTGTCCGACTGAGCGACGTCAAGGATCAAAACAGAACCCTGATCACGCACGAAGATTAAAAAAACACTTGACTCAGTATCCAATATTAATTTTTCGATTGTAAGGTCTAGATGGACGAGCATGCTATTTGTTCTGCACTAGTAAAGCATCACGTTCCAGAAGAACCAATGGCTTGAGTGAAATGTTCTGATTCTTGTCTGAACTTTTTTTGCAGGGACTGAATCTTGTGCTGAGGCTTGCTTGGCTGCAGACCGTCGTCCATCCAAATTTTGGGAGTTTGGATTCTAGGGTCACTTCCTTCTTTCTAGCGGCCCTCGAAGTGATCCGGCGAGGGCATTGGAACTTCTATAGGTAAAAAGACCTTATAATACTACAGTTCTGCACAATCTCATTAATTCTTGAACAGCAAACACATTGAGAATTTGAGAGTCAGAGACTGAAGCAAATATTGAAAATTTCAGGTTGGAGAATGAGCATCTGAACAACGCGGGCAAGTTTCGGGCGGTAAAGACGGTTCCACTGCCTTTTCATGAAGTGGACGAGGACTAATCCACAACTACTGAACCATCTGACCATCACTGCTAGATCAAACAATTTGTTCCTTCAACATTCTGCTGAATTTTTTCAAACTCAAGAGGTGGAGAATTGTTCAGATCT
The DNA here is from genome assembly GCA_038087645.1 of Saccharum hybrid cultivar R570. Lineage (NCBI taxonomy): Eukaryota > Viridiplantae > Streptophyta > Magnoliopsida > Poales > Poaceae > Saccharum > Saccharum hybrid cultivar. Next base: position 10,094,894 of record JAQSUU010000112.1, on the reverse strand, counting down.
TTAGCTGTTCATGCGTGTAATTCATTCCTTCAGGGAATGGAATGGCATCTCTATATAACCCAAGATGCTGAAATCATTTGTTCGTTCCTAGATGCGTCAAGGTGTAAATAAGAGGCATCGCATTTCGCAGTATTTTGTCTGAGCAAGTGTGAGTCTTTATTCCAAAATTAACGAAAAAAATGGATACAGAACATGTCAAAAAAAAATTACCACAAGCCACAAACCAATGGTTCCTATAACAAATCCCGCAGATAAACCTCACCGGCCTATGATGGCGCAACATGAACAGAAGGAAATAATTACACCATGAGCTGGTACACTGATATATGGATCTCTCTCTCTCTCTCTCTCTGGGATTTACCACGCTAGCGATAGCAAAAGCGCCGCTATGGCGGTCTGCAGGACGACGGAGGCCCAGTGCTGGTGCTGCCGGCTGCTCGCATTCTGCAGAAAAGAAGTAAAAAAAACATTGTCATCATTCCTACTGAAAATGTGAAGTGCTCTCGCCTAATAGGACAGTGATTCGGGCATTTACCACATCGGACGCTGACGGTGCAGGGCCGGACACGTCCTCCAGATCAGCCGGCGACGGCGCGGCGGGAGCAGGCGGGCTCAGCGGCTGCGGCGCTTCCGCGGGCGCCTCCTTCTTGCCGTGCTGCTTCTTCCTCCTCTTGTGCTTGTTCTTGCCCTTGGACGGCGCCTCGGCGGGCGGTATCTCCGCGGGCGCCGAGGGGGCCTCGGCCACGGGCGGGGGCGTCGTCGCGGGAGGCAGCGACGCGGGCGCCTCGGCCGGTGCCGTGGCCGTCGGCGGAGGCGCCGCGGCGGGTGGGAGCACCGCGGGCGGCGTCTTGGGTGGAGGCGTCGTGGGAGGTGGCGTGACGGGCGGGGGTTTGGCCGGCGCAACCGCTGGCGCGACCGGCGGCGGCTTTGCTGGCGCGACAGGGGTGGCGGTGGGCGCTGGCGTTGTCGGGGTGGCGGTGGGCGCCGGCGTCGCCGGGGTCGTGGGTGCAGCCGGGGTCGTGGGTGCGGCAGGGGTCGTCGGTGCAGCCGGAGTCGTCGGTGCGGCAGGGGTCGTCGGTGCAGCAGGGGTCGTCGGTGCAGCCGGGGTCGTGGGTGCGGCAGGAGTCGTCGGTGTAGCCGGAGTCGTGGGTGCAGCAGGAGTCGTCGGTGTAGCCGGAGTCGTGGGTGCAGCAGGAGTCGTCGGTGCAGCAGGGGTCGTGGGTGCAGCCGGGGTCGTGGGTGCGGCAGGGGTCGTGGGTGCAGCTGGCGGCGACTGTGCCACGGCGGCGGCGAGGTGGAGCGCGAGGAGGGCGCCGAGCACGGCGAGGCGGCGCCATTGCCGGAGCAGCGGCGCGGCCATGCTGCCGGCGGTGGCGATCTGCTTGTTGGGGGTGCGTGCGGATGCTGAGCTCCCTGGTGGGAATGCGATCGATGGATCTCGGGGCGATGAGGAGCGTAGCAAGCGAGCAGAGTATATAGGAGCCCTGAGCGCGCTCGCGCGCGCGGGGGACGTATGGAGTTTGGAGTATGGTAGTGGCTTGGGAGTGAAGGGAGTCAGGTGAGCGTGCAGCGCGACGCGAATGGCGACACGACAAGTCAACAACTGCCTCGCCACGCTAACCGACTGCCTTGTTCTAGTTCCTAATCTTTTTTTTCCTTCCTTGTTTAACCAAACCAATTAAGCGGGCAACTGAGCTCCATTTTTGCCTTTAAAAAATGGGAAAGCTATACTCTACTATTCGAGTATTTCATTTCATCTTCGTATCAGCGTGTGGATCTCTTCTTCCTCACTCTTCTCCAAATCCGAATGTTCTGAGGCCACCAGCAAAAAAAACACACACTGTTTGCCATATAAGTGTGACTAACTATTTCTTCGCCTCTTAGGCAAAGCTAGCAAAGAACATTTTGTTTAAAATGGACAAATAACATTTTATGGAGAGCCGCACATAATAGTCACCCTCTCAGGTCTACCCTGGAGTTTAGGCCTTCTGCAGTGTGGGAGCAGTGCTAGGGAAAACATCGGGTCCCACAGCTAAAACGGGAATCGCTCTTCGAGTGCTGCAATGTTCCGGAGTAGCTGGCATCACTCTATAGCCCCCACACATAGCTTTTTCTGTTAGCTTTTCGTAAGAAGCAGAGTAACAAACGTACTAAAGCAATACCATGAAAATCGTTTTCTATTGAATGGGAGCAGTTTGGGAATGACGCAAGTAGTTGATTCGCTCTCCATTTATCGAGCATCACTGAAAGTTAGCACCACATACTGCAGTGGCAGAAGTGATTCCTGAAGTTTCTCTCTCTTTTCTAAGCATCACTCCGGCCACACATTGCATAAGGCCTTAGAGGCATGGATATTGAGAACAGATGTGTTGTCTGTAATCGGAATGGTGAGGATGGAGGTCATCTTTTCTTCAAATGTCACATGGCAAAAGGAACTATGGGCTGGATTAGGTCGACGTACTAGTTGCCATTGTCTCTGCACATGAGGCAGTCCGATACATTCTGGGTTTGAAAAGGGATCCTCAAATGAAAATTACGATCGGGATGTGGTTGTGGTGGTCATAAAGGAACAAAATCATGGAGGATGACTGAGAAGACCTATTTCGCTCATTGTTAAATCAATGGAAGCTTATGGGAGGTATACGGTCAACTTCAAAAAAAACCCAAGGGTAGAACGAAAAGGAAACAGGTGTGGATGAAACCAGCTTTGGACCTCCTAAAGATCAATTGTGATGCCTCCTTCCGAAAGGAAACCGGAGATGGAGCATGGGGTTACATCATTCGAGATAATGACGGAGACATGTCATAGCAGGAAGCCGGTTAGCTCATCGGAATCACAAGGCTCATGGTTGAAACAGATGCTCTACTAGTGAAGCAAGCGATGGAATCGAAAGGCTAGGGTCTACCAACAGTGGGAAGGTTTGATCCAAGAAATTCAAGAACTACCCAACTGAATTTTGTTTCTTTTCAAACCAATGTTGTCTCTAGACCATGTAATAGGGCTACCCACGCTTTAGCAGCGTTGGGCTGCGAGAGTGGAGAGGACATAATTCAATAGTGGATCCTCTTCTAGATTGTATTCAGCTGATTGTAGCTGCTGATAATGCAGCACATGAGTAATGGAATCTATTTTCATTTAAAAAAAAGCTAGCAAAGAAATCGGTCAATGATAGATGACCCAAACACCAACTTAAGAAAATTGTGACACATCTAAACTATAGTGTAGCAATGTTTGACCATGAACGAAACAGGTTTTGGATTAAGTTAACTTTTAATAGAGACCAATGCCAAAGGCTAAGTGAATTAGCCAATAGACAGCCACTTTAAAGGCATCGTAAATAAATTGGTAATACAGAGTAAGTGGTAAGCCTAGAATTTTGAGCTTGGATATTCGAAATAGAAAGCGATATCAAAATAACCATTTGACAACCAAAACCTAATATTTGGCATGTATAATATCATATAGGTGTAATTGTATAATAACCAAACCCACCCACCCCCCCAACCCCCCGGTTTATAAATTTTGGTCGTTGTGGCTTTTCTAGATATATGCAGCTTTTTTATGCAGCTAAATATACATTATGCATGTCTACATACATACGAAAAAGCTATTGTATCTAGAAAAGCCAAAGTGGCTTACAATTTAGAACAGAGAGAGTATATAGCAAATAATAACACATAGTTTCAACTATTAATAGAATTTCAGCATAATTTAGAATTGTTTAACATAAAAAAGTACCAATCGTTTAACATAGTAAAGTAGCAACATAAACTTACGGTATATATGGTCATATGCTCATATTAGGTTTTTATTTTAAAGGTATTGAATGTAAGATTTGATTGGATGAGGTAGGGGCAGCTGGGCAGACGCGAGGAGGATAAAAAAAATGAAATGTGGTATAGATGGTTACTAAAACCGCATTTGCTTTCTATGAGCATATATATAAGGCTTTCATGCAAAGGTGCCGGTCAGAAAGAGAACCAGGACACCATACACCTTTTTGATATGGGTGGCTTTTGAATCTTTGCTTCAGAACATGATAATGCAGTCTTATATATGAATGTTAGTTGATGTCTTGGTGACGCATGTAGCCGTATGTATCCCCACTATGCAGTACTGTACGTTTGTACATTGAAACATGCACGATTAGGACATCCATCCTGCGATCGAGTTCCGGCATTGGCTGGTCGTATGTACAAGTACAACATAGGAGTATTTGTTTGGGAGTTTGGATCGGAGGGCTTCACTTAATATTAATTAATTTGATCTAACCGAGCAGCTACTTCTGAGTTATGCGCCCTCTGTTAGTTCCCAATTTCCCCTTCCTGGCTAGCAAACATATATATAGCAGGAAGTGGGGACACTGGACAGTGACAAGAGACCAGCACCCAGAGCTGGTTCTTTCCATCGCCAGCTGCTAGCCAAAGTTGCTTGCATTTCACGATCAGGCTGAGACGAAAAAGGGACAATTTGAGACGGTTTTCTCACCGCACGTCGGTCGATTTAACTTGTGTCGATCTTCACATGTTTTTCCATTCCAGCTCAGCTCGATCAGGTTTACCAACGAACGCAAGCTAGCTCGACGTGTTAGGTCTACCTCGTTGCGCTGTTTGGTGAATGTGTAAGGTGACATGTCGCTGCGCACTGCTCTACTCTCGCTTGCGTTGCACGGGAACACTGTCCTCCTCCAGGACACATGAAAAAAAAAACGAAAAGGTGCATACCATATCCTTTTATATATATGGTTTGCTAGCATTGTGTCTGGCCGTCTCTGGGAATGAGAACACCCACTGCACATAGGGGCTTTCGGTTCTTATAGGAGCTAGCCAGATTGTTTGTGATCAAGACCTTTTGTGTATGTGATCAAGCTTTTTTCATATACTAATAAACCTCTGTAAAATCTGGTTTGCTCCACCTCTTATTATATGATATAGCAGAGCTCCCGCTGAGATTTCTAAAGAAAGAAAATAGGACCTAGCCAGGCTGTGTGTGGAGCAGTCGGAATTAACAGCTGAACGATTCGTCGCGTTTTAATCATGGGTTAGCTAGTCAGTCACGTCCCTCACTTTCTTGATATGCACAGTTCTGGAACCTTTTAAGGCCTTGGAAGTTAGTATGTTTTCCTTTTCCACTTTTGATTGAGGAGAGGCTAACCGTAACTCTATGTGGAGGCTATTTTAGAATTTGTCCAACAGATATGTTATTTGACTTTGTAAAATAAGAAACTGGCTATCCCTTAATTTTCGATGGTCCTATATAGCTAACCACGGGCACTTGCTACCTGACTTTGTAAATAGCAAGGTTGTTGTGGACATCTTCTTTTTTGAGAACTTTTCTATTTTATAAATGGTAATGCTCTGAACCGGGCGTCCGTCCGCCTAGACGCTTGATTCGTTGTTGGGCCACGACGTTGAAAGGTCCTAATATGGCTAGAGGGGGGTGAATAGGCTATTTAAAAATCTAGAAAGCACTAAAGCAATTGATTCTAGTAGCTACGATTACTAGGTACACACAATAGCTAAGTTACTACTCATTAAGCTAGTGTGCTCTCAAAGACTAACTAAAGAGTCACACTAACCAAACTAACAAGCTCTCAAAGACTAACTGCACTAAAGAGCTTGGCAACTAGTTTGCAATAAATGTAAAAGAGTGAGTAGGATGATTATACCGCCGAGTAGAGGGGTGAACCAATCACAATAAGAAGTCAATCAAATCACCGGGAGATATCCAATCACACAAGAGACACATGATTTTTCTTCCGAAGTTCACGTGCTTACCGGCACGCTAGTCCCCGTTGTATCGATCAAAACTTAGTGGTTCAGCGGCTAAGAGGTGTTGCACGAACCTCGTCTAACAAATGAACACCGCAAGAACCTACCCACAAGTGAGGTAACTCAATGACACGAGCAATCCACTAGAGTTACCTATCGGCTCTTGGCTGGGGAAGGTACAAGACCCCACACAATCACTGGAGCCGGCCACGAATAATCACTAACTCGTGCCGAAGCTCCTCCGCTGCTCCAAGCTGTCTAGGTGGCGGCAACCACCAAGAGTAACAAGAACTCTACAGCCACAACGAACCTCAAGTGCCACTACATGTAATCACTCAGGCAAGTGCACTTGGAATCACTCTCAATCTCACTATGATGATGAATCAATGATGGAGATGAGTGGAAGGTGTTTGCTTAGGCTCACAAGGATATCAAGTATGTCAAAGTACCAAGAGAGTGAGCCTCAAACCGGTCAAACACTATTTATAGAGCCCCTCAAACGAATAGAGTCGTTAGGGTCAAGGGAGGGGACTCTGCGTGCTGACCGAACGCGCCGGTCAGGTTGACCGAATGCACTGCGCCAGTGTCCGGTCGTGCATCTGCTGCCATGTACCCCCCCCCCCCCCCCCCCCCCCCCCCGCGTTCAAGTGTAGCCACCCGATCTCAACGGTCAAGTCCCGACGCGCTGCTCAAATGACCGGACGCACCACCAAGTGGTGTCCAATCGTTTCCAGAGATGATCTAGAGCGTGAAAAACGAGACCAGGCACACGGCTAGCGTTAGGTCGCTGCGTCCGGCCGCTCTTCCTCGCTCTTGGCCAGCAACCACGCCACCAGCTAAAAATGACCGGACATGCAGGTCCACCCCGCGAACTGCGTCCAGTCAAGGACTTTCTCCTCCTTTTCTTTTTCTAAGTCCTCAACCTCTTCACCCTTTCTTTCAAGTTGCTAACCACAGTGTGTACAACTTATGTGCTCGTGTGTTAGCATTTTTCAAAGTATTTTATAAGGGTCAAAGTTAGCACACTAGGTCCTAAATGCATATGCAAGAGTTATGTCACCTAGTGGCACTCGACAATTGTTTAGCCAAAAATTTCCCCTCTTTATAGTACGACTATCGATCCTAAATCACTCACATCCTCCATGGTGCCTTGAGTGCAAACAAAAAATGACTTCTATAATTATACCTTTGCTTTGAGCCCATTTTTATTTTTTTCTTTCTTCTTTTCCAAATGTGAAGCACTTGATCATCTCTTGTGGCCATCACCTTCACCATGACCATCATCTAGCTTTACCACTTGGATTGGACTACCTCATCTAAATCACACACTTAGATCAAAGGTTAGTCCTAGGTTTCATCAATTATCCAAAACTAAATTAGGGCTTTTAATCTCCCTCTTTTTGATAATTGATGACAACCTATTTACAAAGATATTCAATGAAATCTTTTTGAATTCATGTTACTTGCCTAAGCATTTGCCATGTGTAAGGTTATGGACAAGTTTCATAAACCCGAATTGGTAGTATTAGCTCTCCCTACATATGTGCTAAGAGTTTGGATTTGAAAGCTTGCACATATGCATGGATTGGAAGTTTGGAGAGTAATAGCTACCAAATGATGCTAAGGTGTAAAGAATGGACCTTTGAAGTGTGATACCAATCGGAGTTGCCACTTGAACACCATCATTAGCACCATGGTTTGCTAGATATCACTTGCAAAACACAAAGAACTAGATACCTCTTGAGATCAATATTAAAAATAAGGTTCTAGTACCACTTGTAAAAGTTCAAGGAATATTAGCTATCCTATGCATGCTAGTTTTCATTTCATCAATCATTTTTCACAATCTAGCATACACCACACAAGCATGGATATGGAATTTTAAAACTTGTGCCATGCAAGCAAACATATGTAATGACATACAAATGTAACATACAAGTTTATGAGTTTGCTCCCCCTACTTGTGTGCTTCAAATTTTAATTGATCCTCTTACAATGTCATTTCATTTGTTTGCTCCCCCTATCTTACTATCTTTGTGAATATCTCTCCCCCTTTGTCAATAATTAGCACAAAAGGTGAGCTCAAATTTTAAATAGGTTGGGGTGAAACTATGTGAAGTGAGGATTATTTTTCTAATTTGGTTCAATCTAGATCACTTACAAAAGATATTTAACTCGGTTTGATCCAAGGGCAAGCTTCTTCACACCTCATTGTAAGGGTTATCTTGACCATGTTCAGTTAAACACTTATAGCTCATTTTCTAGATCAAACACTAGGTTCAGAAGCCCACAAACATATCATATGCTACCACTAGATCATTTCAAGCATACAAGCAATAGTGGTACCATACAATCATCTAATTGATTTGATTTTCATGAATGAGCCTAAGACATGTGAGGAATGACTAGATGCAATAAACAAGTCCTTAGCAATGGATGAATGATATGTCAATCAACTTTATCTTGCTTTGCTTGAAAGAGAGGCATGTCATATAATAGGGGTGCATCAACACATACTTGAGAAGTCAAGTATGTTCATTCCATTCCTTAGCTTGCAAAACCTCTTCTCATCAAATGGCTTGGTGAAGATATCGATAAGTTGATCATCGGTGCCCACACTTCCAATGCAAATGTCCCCTTTTGGTTGATGATCTCTTATGAAGTGATGGCGAACATCTATGTGCTTTGTTCTTCAATGTTGAACCGGATTGTTGGTGAGCTACACGGCACTCTCATTATCACATAGCAATGGCACTTGTTTGAACCAAATTCCAAAATCATTCAAAGTAGCATTCATCCAAAGTAATTGAGCACAGCAACAGCGGCCGAAATGTACTCCGCTTCAGCGGTTGAAAGTGCTACACTATTTTGCTTCTTTGATGACCAAGACATAAGTGATCTTCCCAATAGTTGACATGTGCCCGATGTGCTCTTTCTCTCAACTTTGCATCCCGCATAATTGAAGTCCGAATATCCAATCAACTCAAATCTTGCTCCTTTGGGATACCACAATCCAACATTTTGTGTATGCTTCAAGTACCTCAGTATTCTCTTGGTTGCCTTTAAATGACTTTCTCTTGGTGAGGCTTGAAATATAGCACATATGCATACACTAAACATCACATCTGGCCGTGATGCGGTCACATAGAGTAGACTTTAAATCACAGGCCGATACATCTTTTGATCCACCATGTTGCCACTAGCATCACTATCCAAGTTTCTATTTGTCCCTATTGGTGTACTAATTGCTTTAGCATCATCCATTCCAAACATCCTGAGTATGTCTTTGATGTACTTGCCTTGACTCACAAATGTGTTATTCTTTATTTGCTTAATTTGAAGATCAAGGAAGTAGCTAAGCTCTCCAATCATGGACATCTCAAACTCACTTGCCATCATCTTTCCAAATTCCTCACAAAAATCTTGATTAGTTAATCCAAATATGATATCATCAACATAGATTTACAACACAAACAAGTCCTTGCCAATCTTCTTGGTGAAGAGAGTGGTGTCAACCTTGTCCATAATGAATCACTTAGAGAGTAGGAAATCTCTCAATCTCTCATAACATGCTCTAGGTGCTTGCTTCAATCTATACAAAGTCTTTCTCAACTTGTAGGCATAGTTGGGTTTCTTCTCATCTTCAAAACCGGGAGGTTGCTTAATATACACAAGCTCATTAATGTACCCATTTAGAAATACACTCTACACATCCATTTGGTATAATTTGATATTGTGGGCACACGCATAAGCTAACAAGATCCTAATTGCTTCCAATCTTGCAACCAAGGCATATGTTTATCCAAAGTCAAGACCTTCAACTTGAGTGTAATTTTGAGTCATTAATCTTGCTTTATTCCTTACAACTATTCTAACTTGATCTTGCTTGTTTCGAAAGACCTATTTGGTTCTAATCACATTATGATCTTTAGGCCTCTAAACTAACTCCCATACTTAATTTCTTGTGAAGTTGTTTAGCTCTTCACGCATGGCATTCACCCAATCAACATCCAACAAAGCTTTATCTATCTTCTTAGGTTCAATGGATGACACAAATGAGAAATGTTTATAAAATAATATCAATCTTAATCTTATCTGCACACTTCTTGGGATATCACCGATTATAGAGTCCAAAGGATGATCTCTTGCAACATTGGTTGGTTGGAGCACTTGCACTTGATTGTTTGCACTGTGTTGATCATTTGGTTGAAATGATGAACTAGCCACTTATTGTTGATCTTGCAAATTGTCATCATTTGCAATAGCTTGATCTTAATCATGAGAACCACTAGCTTACACATTTGAGTTAGAGAGCACTTAATTCTTGTCATCTTCAACATCAATCACCTCTCTAGGCCTTATATCACCAATGTCCATGTTCTTCATTGCATTGACCAATTAAGTGCCTCTCACATCATCTAGATTCTCATCTTCCTATTGGAAACCATTGGTTTCATCAAATTCCACATCATGAACCTCTTCAAGAGTACCACTAGCTAAATTTCAAACTTTATAAGCCTTGCTAGCAGTGGAGTAACCAAGTAAAAAACCTTCATCACATTTCTTCTCAAACTTGCTCAATCTTATGCCTTTCTTCAATATGTATCATTTACAACCAAAAACCTAAAAGTATGTAATGTTAGGTTTTCTTCCATTCAAGAGCTCATATGGTGTCTTCACCATGAGATGACAATAGAGATGGTTGCTATAGTAGCAAGCCATGTTGATTGCTTCGGCCCAAAATGAATGACTCACATTGTACTCACTCAGCATTGATCTTGCCATGTCAATCAAAGTTCTATTATTCCTCTCAACTATGCCATTTGATTGTGGAGTGTATTTAGCTGAGAATTGATGTCTAATCCCAAACTCATTACACAAATCATTAACTCTTGTGTTCTTGAATTCACATCCATTGTCACTTCTTACTTTCTTGATGGTTGTTTCAAACTTATTGTGAATTTTCTTGATGAATGTCTTCAAGGTTGCAAACACATCACTCTTGTCAACAAGAAAGAGCACCCATGTGTATCTAGTGAAATCATCCACGATCACAAATTCATATTTGTTTCCACCAATGCTGGTGTATGTGGTTGGTCCAAACAAGTCCATGTGTAACAACTCAAATGCCTTAGATGTACTCATCATGCTCTTCTTAGGGGTGTATGTTTCCAACTTGTTTTCCGTCTTGACATGCACTACATAGCTTATCCTTCTCAAATATGACATCTTTCAAGCCTCTAACTAGATCATGCTTAATCAACTTGTTTAATTGTTTTATTCCAACATGACCAAGCCTTCTATGCCATAACCAACCCATGCTAGACTTAGTGAGCAAACATGTTGATAGTTGAGCTTCTCTAGCATTGAAATAACCAAGTATAGATTCTCATATTTAAATCCTTTGAATATCAAGTTAGAGCCATCTATACTTATGATCTCTACATTATCCAAACCAAATATGCACTTGAAACCAAGATCACACAATTGAGCTACCGACAAAAGGTTAAAGTTCAAGCTCTCTACTAGTAGCACATTGAAAATGCTCAAGTCATTGGATATTGCAATCTTACCAAGCCCTTTGACCTTGCCTTTGTCATTGTCACCAAATGTGATACTATCACCCACATTGCTCTCATTTGTGGTGATTGAATTGAACATTCTTAAATCATCGGTCATGTGTTGTGTGCACCTACTATCAAGCACCCAATGCCTTCCTCCTGCTTTAAAATTAATCTATAAAAGAATATCAATTCTTTTTTGGTACCCAAACTTGCTTGGGTTCTTCAAAGTTAGTTACTAAGGTCCTAACCACCCAAATAGCTTTCTTCTTTGAGCTCTCATGAGATGCACCAATGAATTTAGCCTTCACACCATTGGCACCCTTAACAAGCATATAACAAGAATCAAATCTAATTGAGGATACATTAGGTTGATTATTCCTGTTAGTCTTGCAATATCCCTCTATGCGACCAACTTGCTTGCAACTAGTGTAAAACCGATCATTGTTCTTCACAAAACTAGTCTTGTGAGAAGCAAAGGTCGTCTTGCCTTTCTTAAGAGTATAGCTCAATCCTTCTTTGTAGAGAGAACTTCTTTGGCTACCTAAGCACATAAGCAAGCGGTCCTCACCACCATAGGCTTTGCCTAAGGCGCGAGTGAGCTCATTGACCTCCTTCTTGAGGGTCTCATTTTCCACCATTAGTGAGGCATCACAAGTGAAACCATCACTCAAAGGTGAAGTAAAAGTAGAAGTGCTACAAGAAGGGTTAGTAGGAGCAACAACAATGGGCTTATAAAATGATTCATTAAGAATATCACATGTTAGTCCCACATCACATGTCACAATCACTTGCTCCTTCTTGACTTGCTTGAGGAGAGAGGAGTGATCCTTTTCAAGCTTAGAGTGAGCTTTCTCAAGCTTCTCATGGGCTTCCATTAGCCTCTCATGAGTGACATTGAGCTCATCAAAGGATTGCTCAAGAGATTTGACCTTCTTGTATAATTCTTTGCACTCCTTTCTCTTCATCTCAAAGTAAGTGTGTACTTGTTCACACATGTCCAAGAGCTCCTTGGTGTACTCATCATCATCATCACTTTCACAATCATCATCATCACTCACATCATATTTTACCTTGCTAGGCTTTGCCATGAGGCATAACGATGGAATGTGAAAGATGGAAGGCTTGTTGATGGCGATGCTTGCTAATGCCTTCTTGAGTGACTTCTTGTCATCATCACTAGAATCATCATTGGATGAGCCATCACTATCCCAAGTGACCACATAGTATCCACCATTCTTCTTCTTTTGGAAGGTCATCTTCTTCTCTTTCTTTTTCTTCTTCTCCTTCCTCTCCTTTTCTTTCTTCTTGTCATCCTCATCATTGTCACTATTGTAGAGACAATCCGCTAAAACATGATCCTTGGTTTTGCACTTGTAGCATCTCCTCATATACTCCTTGTTGTGATCTCTTCTCTTTCTTGCACTATAGCCCTTCTTCTTCGTGAATTTGCCCATCTTACGCACAGAGAGTCACGGCCTCATTATCAATGTCACTAACATCTTTATCATCACTTGATTCTTGTTTCTTAGACTTGCCCATGTTCTTGGATGATGAGCTAGCCTTGAATGCTACACTCTTCTTCTTCTTGTCTTCATCTTTCTTCTTCTCATCCTTGTCAACCCCCTCCCTTTCCACACGGCATGTCTCTTATGTCATGACATCACCTAGTACTTAGTTAGGGATTAGTTGCTTCAATCTTCCCCTAATGATGATCAATCTCAATGTCTCGAATCTTGAAGGTAAGCACATCAAGAACCAATCAGAGACATCATCATCATTGATCTTCTCTCTCAAAGCCTTCAATCATTCACAATCACTTAGAGCCTATGGAATATCTATGGAATGCTCTCATCATCCTTCATCTTGAAGCTTGTCAACTTGTCCTTGAGGATGTATAGCTTGGCACTCTTCACCGTCGATGTGCCCTCATATGTTTCTTCCAATCTCTTCCACACCCCACTAGCTCTCTCACAATCCTTGATTTGCTCAAACACCTTGAAATCAATAGCATTGTAGATGGTGTTGAGAGAGCCAATGTATTGCATTGCTTATTGGCCTTATCATTGTTGGTGAGATTATCCGGATCAAGAATCATAAAATCACTCTCGGTCACATCTCACATTTGGTCATTAATTGAACCAAGATACATCTTCATCTTTCTCTTCCAATAGTCATAGCATGTACCATAAAAGAACGATGGTTTGTCCCCCACATGATTGAACACAATTTGAGCCATCTTTTAACACCGAGATTGTTAAGCCTTCAATCTAACGATGACCATGGCTCCAATACCACTTGAAAGGAACTAATATGGCTAGAATGGGGTGAATAGCCTATTTAAAAAATCTACAAGGCACTAGAGCAATTGATTAGTACAACAAATGGCGTAATGTAATTTTGCTCTAGCTCTACAAGGGATGCAAGTCACTTATTCCAACAATTCTAGTTGCTATGATTACTAGGTACACACAATGGCTAAGTCACTACTCACTAATCTAGTGTGCTCTCAAAGACACTAAAAAGCCAAACTAACCAAACTAACAAGCTCTCAAAGACTAACTACACAAAAAGCTTGGCAACTAGTTTGCAAGAAATGTAAAGGAGTGAGTAGGGTGATTATACCGCTGAGTAGAGGGGTGAACCAATCATAATAAGAAGTCAATCCAATCACTGGGAGAAATCCAATCACACAAGAGATAAGATTTTTCTCCCAAGGTTCATGTGCTTGCCGGTACGCTAATCCCCATTGTGTCGACCAACACTTGGTGGTTCGGCGGCTAAGAGGTGTTGCACGAACCTCGTCCAACAAATGGACACTGCAAGAACCTACCCACAAGTGAGGTAACTCAATAACACGAGTAATCCACTAGAGTTACCTTTCAGCTCTCCTCCGAGAAAGGAACAAGACCCCCACACAATCACTGAAGCCGGCCACGAATAATCACCAACTCGTGCCAAAGCTTCTTCGCTGCTCCAAGCCATCTAGGTGATGGCAACCACCAAGAGTAACAAAAACTCTGCAGCCACAACGATCCCCAAGTGTCACTACATGCAATCACTCAAGCAAATGTACTTGGAATTACTCCCAATCTCACTATGATGATGAATCAATGATGGAGATGAGTGGAAGGTGTTTGCTTAGGCTCACAAGGATGTCAAGTATGTCAAAGTACCAAGAGAGTGAGCCTCAAGCCAGCCAAACACTATTTATAGAGCCCCTCAAACAAATAGAGCAGTTAGGGTCAAGGGAGGGGGCTCTGCGTGCTGACCGGACGCGCCGGTTAAGGATTTTCTCCCTCTTTTTCTTTTTCTAAGTCCTCAACCTCTTCACCCTTGCTTCCAAGCTGCTAACCACAGTGTGTACAACTCATGTGCTTGTGTGTTAGTATTTTTTAAAGCATTTTACAAGGGTCAAAGTTAGCACACTAGGTTCCTAATGCATATGCAAGAGTCATGTCACCTAGTGGCACTCGATAACCGCTTAGCCAAATATTTTTCCTCTTTATAGTACAGATATCGATCCTAAATCATTCACACCCTCTATGATATCTTGGGTGCAAACAAAAAATGACTCCTATCATTATACCTTTGCCTTGAGCCCATTTTTGTTTTTCTATTTCTTCTTTTTCAAATATGAAGCACTTGATCATCTATTTTGTGGCCATCACCTTCACCATGACCATCATCTAGCTTCACCACTTGGATTGGACTACCTCATCTAAATCACACACTTAGATTAAAGGTTAGTCCTAGGTTTCATTAATTATCCAAAATCAAACTAGGGCTTCCAGACGTCAGCCCAAAAACCCACACTCCTTCGTTTCTCAAAAAACTGCTCATCCATTTATTCCTATCCACTTGTCCCTCTTCCTATCACTCTTAATTATCCGCTCGCCTGCCGCCTCCGAGCGCACGACTGCTAGCCCTCCGAGGCGTGGCGCACTGCTGCCCTCTCCAAGTCGCGTGGTCGTGGCCTCCCCGCCACTCGTGAAGCCGATGCCTTGTTTCCATGGCGTGCCGCTAGGCCGCTACCTCCGATGAATACCACACACCGATGAGCCTCCATTCTGCTGCGCAGCAAAAAGATGTTGCGTTGAAAGCACATGTGTGCAAGAGTATATTTTAATTGTTTCAGATGTTTCATAGGTATGTTGCAAGTGCTTCATATGGATGTTGCAAAAATAGATCATGATGTTGCAGATGTTGCAATTATTGTACACGTATATTGCAAGCGTCCATTCCAAATGTTTAATCTGTTTTTTCAGACATATGTTGCAAGTGTGCTTATTTAGATGTTGCATATGTTTCACACATATGTTGCAAGAGTATCTTTGATATGTTTCAGCTATTTCAGTCTTATGTTGTAATAAGTGTTTTCATGTTGCAGGTTGTAAGTGTTTTATCTAGAAGTTGCATATGTTACACACACATGTTACAAATGTATGTTCCAAATGTTTTATCTTCTTTAGACTTATGTTGCATTCAAGTGTTTTATGTTGCAAATGTTTCGTGTTTCAAATGTATGTTCAGAGAGTCATGGGAGCATGACCTGGGCGCTAGGGGAAGGGCGCGGTGAGCCAGGGGTCGGTAGATGGGGCACGCGGCGCACCTCGAGTGTTGCGGACGGGCATGCTTGTCCTTATCCCAGCTCCTGAGTCCCGCCCGTGTGGAGAGAGAGGAGGGGGTTAGGTGGAAGGAGCAGCGGGAGCGGGGCGGGGCGGGGTAGGGTGAGACGGACGGGGGCAGGGTACGTGTGCGTGGCGAGACGAGGCAGTAGGGAAGGACTACAGCGATACTGTGGGAGTGCGACGCGTTTCTGCTAGGCCATTAGGTACCGTTCGATGGAATCCTATACCATAGGACGTCCGGGCTCCAGTGATTCGCTTTTATAAATGGCTAAACAATAGTAGAATTTAGCTACTAATTTTAGCCAAGCTATTGAAGTTGCTCTAAAAGTGTTAGAAAAGACTTGCAAGAGAAGGATGGGATCGAATGATCCATTTTTAGAAGACGTGTAGTTCTTTTTTTAAGTAAACTTGGAAGAGTTGACATTAGTGCTCAGCCCAAGAATTGTATGGGTGTGTTTGGTTTCCTCACTAACTTCTAGCCTAGCTAGAATTCTAGCCTGGGCACCCTTAGCCTGCTCCCACCAAGCCAACCCCTGGTTGTTTGGTTATCTATACTGTGTAAGCCTAGCCAGCTCCAGGACGTGTTTGGTTGCCTGGTTTGTTTTGATACAGTCACTTCTCCTCTGAATCGGTAAGGCTACCACCTTTGAGGCATTTCATCGAACAAGTGTGAAAGTCCCTAGTTTGGTTTTGGCTAATTGATGAAACCTAGGACTAACCTTTGTATCTAAGTGGATGATTTAGATAAAGGTGGTCATTAAATATGAGACATGACATTGACTCATATGACCAAAATGGTGAAGACCAAGATGAGGCTTGGCTCGATGCACCGGTTGTGAAGGTGAAGGGCAAGTCGAGGCTTCAAAGCGAAGGACCATGCGATGGTGAAGCTTGAGCAAGACTTGGCGCCGACGGACCGATGCAACGGTGAAGGGCAAGTGAAGTCAAGGTTGATGGATCGAGACGGTCATGTGATGATATGAAGTGGATCATATCATTTGGAGAAACAAAATGGGCTCAAGGCAAAGGTATAACCATAGGGCCATTTTGTTTTGCACTCAAGACACCATAGAGGGTGTGAGTGGTTTAGGGTCGATAGCCGAACTATTAAGAGGGGAAGTCTTATCGGTTATTCGACGCACGGGTGCCACTAGGTGAATTCATGAAGTGCATTGCATGTAGGGCCTAGTGAGCTAACTGGAAAACCTTTGAAAATGATTGAGAAAAAGCTAACACACAAGCACATGGAGATGTACACTTGATGGTGTTAGCACATTTGCAAAGGTGGCGTTGGTCGCGCTGTGGCTTGCGGGTAGAGAGGGGTTTGGGTTCCTCTCTCCCTCCCGCCGAGCGTGCAAGCGTGGGATTCAGGCGATTTTGGAGAAATGAAATACCTATTTTTCACTACGCCGGAAGTCAAAAACGGAGGCGAACGGAGGTCACAGAGGTGACCGGACGCTGCACCGGACGCGGTCACGATTTGACCGGACGTGTCCGGTCAGTACAGCGCAGCAGTCAGGCGCGTGGGCTAGGGTTTGCAACCGGAGCGTCCGGTCACTCGCGGGACCGGAGCGTCCGGTCGGGCACCCAGAGGAACAGTGCGTGGCGAAGGGCTGAGCGGACGTGCGGCGCGTCCGGTCACACGTGATCGGACGTGTCCGGTCGCGAAGGGAGCTTACTGGACTCCGACCGGACGCTAGCACTGTCGCGTCCGGTCGTTGCGTGGAGCGCGTCCGGTCGTTGCGTCGCAGGTGCGCGGCACTGTGCGTTCAGCGCGTCCGGTCGTTTGAGCTGCGCGTCCGGTCGTCGCGTTTGACCGTTGGCGCGCAGTGACCGTTGGAGGATCTGGCAGTCGCAGTTGAAATTCGAGGGACACGTGGACGGCGCAGGACGACCGGACGCGGTGAAGCGTGTCCGGTCAGTTTCGACCGGCGCGTCCGGTCGTCCCGAAAAATGCTCAGTGGAGTGGCAACGGCTCTATTTGTATGGGTTGCTTATAAATACTCGTTGGCCGGCCCTTGGGGAGGGACTTGGCATTTCTAACACTCTTGTGCATCTTTTGAGCTAAAGCTTCTCCTCCCACTCATCTCTCTTGCTTGATTGCAAATCAAAAGTGAGATTGAGTGATCCCAAAGTGCATTGCATAGCTTGAGGGCATCTAGTGGCACTTGTGGGTGGTTTAGCCGGTGGATTTATTGTTACTCTTGGAGAGTACCGCTCCTAGCCGGCTTGGAGATTGTTGGAGGCGTTGGCAAGAGAAGGTGATTGTTCTTGGCCACCTCCGGTTGATTGTGAGAGGTTCCTGTGCTTTCCTCGGCGGGACGCCAAAAGCAACTCTAGTGGAATGCTCGTGTCATTGAGTTACCTCACTTAAGAGTGGTGTCTTTGCGGTGCCTTGCGGGGCGTGCCTTGAGGGGCAAGTGACTTGAGGGTCACACCGGGAAACCATCTAAGTGTTGGTCGACACAACCGGTGACGTAGCTTGTCGGTGCACAAGTGAACACCGGGTGAACAAAAATATTGTGTCTCTTATCTCCCGGTGATTGGTCTTCATATTGTATTGTTGTCAATATTGATTGATTGTATATCATCTTGGTGATTGGCAATATCTTCACTCCATCGTCGGTATAAGAATCACAATCCTCTCTCTTGCATTTACATTTACTAGATTATCTTGTGTTGCTCTAGTGGTAGCTTTGCTAGTAGTGTTGTTAGCTTGCTCTCTAGTGTAAACTTAGTGACTTAGTATTTGTGTGAACTAGAGATCATAATCTACTAGACTTGTGGATAGGAGGCTTGCATCACAACCTTTGGCTAAGCAAAACTCGCTTTACGCCGTTTGTTATTCTAACAAGTTTGCTTAGTGGTTTTTGTAGAATTTTTATAGGCTATTCACCCCCCTCTAGCCATCTAGGACCTTACAAAGTGGTGGGCATATCCAGGGGCACTCCATTGATGCCCTCATCCGGTTGCAGGGAAGCCCTCTCCGAAGCAGCCGGGTTTCATGCCAAATAGGAATGGGATGCTGATGTTGCCGCACTTATCCGGACAACCTAGACGTGTGATCAGAAAATTGTAAGCTCATCGTGTTGTTGGGCAATGGCAGCCAGAGCCTTTGCTACAAAGAGGACTAGAATGTGCAGTAGCTGGGATTGCGAGGGCATCCTCAAGTGGACCTTCCACGATGACCTCAGCCTCGTCTTCATCTCCATCTACTAGAAGATACTCCACCTCTTCTACGTTGTACATACCAGTAGTGTCCTCAACTCAGCTCCTTCCTTCCACGGGGAGACACACGCTCACTCCCCAAGCTCTAGATCATCGGTGCGCTCCACACCATGGCCGAGACGTGCGATCACACTGTGCTGCTCAGCATCCACCAGCCGAGAGCACGCATCGTCAAGAGGTTCGACTCCATCCACCTGCTAGCCGCCGGCTTCGCGCCCTACTCAAGGACGCGGGCCTCTACCTGCCCCCGCATGTCGACGTCATCGGGTTCGCCATTGACTCCATGGACGCGCTCCGCCTCCGCCACTGCCACACCAGCGTCGCCGGTCTGCAGGAGCCACCTCCCCAGGCCCAGTCATCGTCGGCGAGCACGAACAGCAGAGGGACCATGGCGGACGCCCCTGCCCTGCTTGAGTGAGCACACCACCAAACATGAGGGCCTCAGCGTCACCGCCTTCTCCTCGTGGCTGCACGCTTCCTCTGGTGGTCCCGTGTTTGTCTCCACGACTCGCTGTGCTATGACCGCGCTTCCTCCGGTGGAGCAGAGAGCGGAGAATAGTAGAGCAGACTAGCAGAGAGATGGAGGAGCGAAGGACCGGTGGAGCAGAGAGAGCAGATCGATAGAGCGAAGGAGTCGACACCCGAGAAGAAGCCGCCCCAATAGTCAGGTCCAAACGGCAGTGTGTTACATCCAGGAGGTGACGGGAATTAGGTAGGGAGCTAGCCCAAGCCTGGCTCCCAAAAAACGACTTCCATCTACGTTCTTCTAGAGCCTGGCTAGCAGGCCCATTTAGCTCACCGGAGCCTGGCTAGCAGGCAAGTCCAGGCAACCAAACATGTTTGACTTAGCCCTGTGGAGCCTGGCCAGGGTGAAGACATGGAACCAAATAGGGCCATGCGGTCGTGCAAGAATGGGTGAGTACCAAGCCCAATCCTCTATCATACCATATACTAGGTGAATTCTCCGCGCGTTGCTGCGGGAACAACAAAGATGCTATAGATAGAACTTTACATGGAACGGGAGGACTTTGCAGCTAAGAATCTTTTGAATGTAGAAATGGAAAAAACACAAAGAAATATGATAGGGATGCATGTAGAAAACACAAAGTTGGGAAACACATGAATTTCATATGGACGGGGTGTGAGTGACCATACAAAAAAATATAGGAAACAACAGCACGTGTAAATCCGATTGGAGAAATAATTATGATCTTATCCCTAAACATCAAATCATTTAAAAAATAAAGAACAATATATAGAAGAGTAGTATGAGGTAGCAGGCAACCGTGACTCTGTGAGCTTATCCATTTCTTTTTCTAGTGACTGATGTATTGCTTCTCTCTCCTCGGTGCATCCTCTCATTCCGCTTCCGCACACATGAAAGATCCTGGTCCCGCCGCTTGGTGTGTTGATGCAGTTGAGGTGGAGATGTAGCAAGCAGCGGCTGTGCATCGTGTGAGGCTGCAGGGTTTGCTTCATACCCTATCGCAGCACACTGCCAGCAGGAGATGGAGCTGCGTGGGGGCCAGTCGGGGTGGATAGTTGAGCGTTCACGCAGCTCGCCGCTACCGGAGAAGATGGAGCCGTGTTGCTCCGGCAAGGGTGGTAGCTCACTGCTGTTGCAGGAGATGGAGTAGCAAGGGGCCAGCAGGGGTGGATGCAAACGATCTGGCAGCTCGCCATCGGGTGCCTTCAATCTGTGGCATGGAGGCTACTACTTCGTCGATATATATATGGTACCCATTATGCTTTACATTAGCGGACAAATTTGTCTCAATCCTATGCTACGGGAAGAAAAACAAAGAGATAGAGCCCTCTAAATACTGCAGAACATAGGGGATGCAAGAGAAGTATGAATAATGACGATTAATGGCAGAAGAGGAAGCGATGAGATCATGATAGAGAGAGGCCGACATGTGCCATGGAAGTGAAAGAGGTGCATTGATATTTTTAAAAACCGCTATCCACTGTGCAAGGATCAGAAGTGGAGGGTGCCGCACGGATGAATAGATGGAACTCGAATTAGCAATGAATGAATGAGGCTTAGTGGGAGATTGCAGTTTTTGTGCGGCTGTGGGCTTGTGGGGCATGATGATGACGTGGCTTAAGGAGATACTAGAGAATTAGACTAGTGGGGTTTTGCTTTATATTTCTGAAAGCTGCTATCCACTATGCAAAAATCAGAAGTAGAGGGTACCGCACGGATGAATAGATGAAACTTGAATTAGCGATGAATGAATGAGGCTCAGTGGAAGATTGTAGTTTTTGTGCCGCGGTAGACTTGTGGGGCATGATGATGACGTGGCTTAAGGAGATACTAGAGAATTAGACTAGTGGTGTTTTGCTTTACAGGAGTTATAGGTATATAATAATATGTATAATTAATAATAGAAAATAAATATATACTCCAACAAAATAATAAATAATCTTACCACGATCTCTTTGCTCTAAAAAAAGAATAAATAATTTTATCGACATCCATCTTGTTCGCTTGACTTACAAATAGTGTTTTTCTCTCACGATAAATTAACGAACAATATTCCCAGCAGCGAACAGGCCAATCGTCGTGACCGCTGCGCTGATGGGCCGTTCCGTTCCATTCCATCCGGTTACGTCTTGTCTCGTCTGCCAACGCACCGCGGCGTGGCGTGGCGTGGTCGAGCCTCTAGAGAAGCGAGCCGTGCCCGTCTCTCCCAAATCCCAATCTACTCCGCACTCGGCACTCCGCCGCCGCCGGAAGAGCAAGTGGTAGCGAACACACTCACCACCCCCTCTCTCCTCGGTCTCGCTCTCGCAGCTCTCTTGGGTGCGCTCATCGCTCATCGCCGGCGGCAGTGAGGCATCTTCGCCTCCGGCTTCCTTATTAGGATAGGACCAACCCATCGATCGATCATGGCGTCGTCGAGCTCGGCTGCTACTACTAGTGATGGCAACCAGGGCCTCAAGGCTCGGGATGTCTGCATCGTCGGCGTCGCCCGCACGCCCATCGGCGCCCTCCTCGGCTCGCTCTCGTCCCTCCCCGCCACCAAGCTCGGCTCCATCGCCATCCAGGGTACGTACCCGCCGCGCCACTCGCTCGCCTCCAACGGTCTTTGGCCGCATCAACAGTAATCCGTCAACAAATTGCTGCATCATGTCATGTGTGGTCCCTCCCAAATCCCAGGTGCTCTCAAGAGGGCGAAGGTCGACCCGGCGCTCGTGCAGGAGGTGTTCATGGGCAACGTCCTCAGCGCCAACCTCGGCCAGGCCCCGGCAAGGCAGGCGGCCCTTGGCGCCGGCTTGCCCTACTCCGTCCCCTGCACCACCGTCAACAAAGTTTGCTCCTCAGGAATGAAGGGTACTATTACTATTTTGGATATTGATTGATTGTTGATTAGCCTTGCAATGTGAGAGCCTTATCCTGGAACGCTACCACCAACTTGTTGCAGCTGTCATGTTTGCGGCACAAAGTATTCAGCTGGGGATCAACGATGTCGTTGTTGCCGGTGGCATGGAGAGCATGTCCAATGCCCCAAAATATGTGGCTGAAGCAAGGTTCACTACTATTCCCAAGTGATGTTATAGGGTAGAATGCTTTTGTTGTAGGCGTCCTCTGTTGTAGCTTGTGCTTACAATAAGCATTGCAAATAAAATGCAGACGAGGGTCACGGTTCGGACATGATGTCCTGGTTGATGGGATGCTCAAGGATGGCCTGTGGGATGTCTATAATGATTTCCCAATGGGAATGTGTGCTGAATTATGTTCAGACCAGCACTCCATCTCAAGAGAGGAGCAGGTTACTGCTGTTTCTAAGCTTTATTTATGAATCATAACCTGTTTTATTCTACTTATTAGAAACTACTCGGGGAGTGACTTATTCTTTCTTCTAGGATTCTTATGCTATCCTCAGCAATGAACGTGGAATAGCAGCTCGGGACAGCGGTGCATTTTCTTGGGAAATTATTCCTGTACGTGCATGATTTTGATTGACCACAAAGCTCCTTTTGTGTGTTAGGCTTTGATACTTCAGTATATGGTACCAATCTCAAATATTTTGCTCTTTCCCAGGTTGAAATTCCTTCTGGTAGAGGGAAACCACCAGTAGTTGTGGACAAGGATGAGAGTCTTGCAAAGGTAATCCGGTCTTGCTATTAGTGTTGATTTTGATTGTTGCAGATTCAAAAAATAGTTGTGTAGTGTCAGTATGAAAGTGACTGAACATACACAAAACCATCCACATTTAGCAGTATCCATAACAACAATTAACACAATTTCTTTCCTCTTCAGATTTGACATTATTCCTTTGGTGTTCCATATGTGTAGTTTGATCCAGTAAAGCTGAAGAAACTTGGGCCAACTTTTAAGACGAATGGTTCTGTGACGGCTGGCAATTCTTCTAGTATAAGGTTTGCTTCCTTATTACTCGGATCAGCCCTCTATAATCTATATAAATAACATGCAGCCAGAGTCAATGGTATACCATATTCTAGAAATATAATAATTGCATTAACAATTATATTTAAAATTAGTACTTGTAATCTCTGACAACCTCTTTTGGTATTGTTATGATACTCTTATAGCTACTAGAAACAAGATCACAAGAAAGGCTACAGTACAGACAATAAGTAGATCTGAGTTAGTAATATCCTATTAGTTGTAATTATTATGCCTTAGTTGAGCTTGTCAGAGAATATCTCTTATTGAAGGCAATTCATCAGTAAGCGATATTAAAAACGGAGACCACTCTCTCTTATATACCCTCATGGATGAAGCTGTCTCATGCCTCCCTTGTTTGTTGGCTGCACTCCTGTACCACTCCATTTACATTATCAGACTGCCTTTTGTAGACAGTGAAACCATGAGAAATTTCTGCACCAGTGAAAATCACAGGAATTAATCCTAGAGCACTGAAGCTAGGTCATTCAAGAGAGCCCATGCCGAGCATACAGTAGTAGTACACCTGCAATGCTGTTGAGTGTTGAAAGCTTGAGTTTCCAGGGCATAAGTGGTTGCCAAGGCACAATTCAATTGAGTTAATTAGGACTCAGTTTTTTTTTTTGGGGGTGGGGGTGGTGGTGGTATGTGGCATAAGCCGATACCCAATCTTTTTTTCTCTAATAATGATAATTGTGCCATGTCTGAGCCACACACATAATTCTTATCCATGTCCTAGAATTTGGAATTGGCTATAAAAAATGTATTTAATGTATATTTCATTGTTGATTTGAAATAATAGTCAGTGTGTGCTTAGCGAATGAGGCAGGATGAGATGGGATAATCCTATTTATTTTATGGTCCAATTTTTTTGGACGAGATGGAGTGGTCCAAGTAATATGCTAAATCTAAATGACTTCCACAAAGAACTCTGATGATAAATCTAAAATGACATCCTAAACCTCAGGGCTCACACTTTCAAAGAGATAGTACAACTAACAGGACTACAGAAGTATCTCAGCAAAGGCAAGTGATTTTGGCACCGCTGCTCTTGCTACCTCTTTATTTTTGAGAGATCTTCTGTTGTTCTTTTGAAGGAGAAAAATCAGTGAGAATCTAAGTGCTAGTTCTTGCATCCGAGGGACACTATTCCAAAACCAAGAAAGGTGGTGCAAGTTCTTGCATCGAAGAGAAACCACATTTCAAAATTCGAAAGGTGGTGTGAGTACCCTTTGTAGAGGGAAAAGAAAAAAAAAGGATGCACCTGAGCCTATACATGGTGGGCTGGTGGCAGTGCAAGTTCCCATAGGAGGTAGGAGCAAAATTGCTGTTGTCCATGCTTGGAACATGTTTCCTATAGTGCATCTAATATGACATACAAGAAAAGGTTAGCTCATAATTCTGCTAGGTTCCCCACGGTGCCATGCATCACAAGGCTACCTGCATATGCTCAGCCATGATTTTTCCTATTTCAAACTTTGGACTCTATTGTTCATGAATGTTTAGTGTAGATTAACTTTGATGATGCATAATCCATCAAGTGTAATGCCGATCTTATCTATCAATGCACAGTGATGGCGCTGCTGCAATTGTCCTTGTCAGTGGAGAGAAAGCCAAGAAACTTGGCCTTCAAGTTATTGCAAGGATTAGAGGGTATGCTGATGCTGCACAGGTAACTCTTTGCATGACTCCTGTCCTAATACATTGTTTGAACAAGTTTTGTGTTAATGAGGGAAATTATCCTTTTTCCTGGAACCAATATCTATTTTCCATTCAGTGATGTGTCACTGGGGTCTTAGTTACCTTGAAAACTCGCTTATCGTGACTTATCACACTGAGCATCATTTTATGTCTGTTGTGTGCACTCCTTTCTAATGTAGGCACCAGAGCTGTTTACAACAGCTCCAGCTCTTGCTATTCCAAAGGCTATATCAAATGCAGCTCTTCAAAATTCACAGATTGATTATTATGAAATAAATGAGGCTTTCTCTGTAAGTTCTTGGTCTTTCCAGTTTCAATAGTACTTACAGCTGAAGCACAACTCTAGAATTAACTGTACTTGTGGACATTGCCAGGTTGTTGCTGTAGCTAATCAGAGGCTTCTTGGTATCCCTTCTGTGAGTCACTGATTTTTACTTGTCTGTACAATTCAGCAGTTAGTATTTGTATTTGTCTCTGCATGATCTAATAAGTATCTCTGTACATTCAGGGAAAGCTAAACTTAAGTGGTGGTGCTGTTTCTCTGGGCCATCCTATCGGCTGCAGTGGTGCACGGATTGTAGTCACTCTGCTTGGGGTATGCTTCTGACCCATGTATAATTATGATTTACTTATTGACTGCAAATTCGTATTGGTGCATGATATATCATCCTCTTTCTTATATTTGCATCCAACCCATCTTTTTTTTTATCAGAATTCGAAGTGCATACAATGGCAGACTAAGATATTTCTAGCTTTATCATTTGAACAACTCTTTTCATTTTGTTTGCATCCTTGTACCAGAGTAGATCTAGAACCTTCATGTTCCTCTGATACAGGGAAGGAAGAATTGCTAGTATAAGTAAAACTTGACTTATTGGATGTTTTGAGCTTACGGTGTTTGGGCTACCGTTTCCTTCTCTGCAGTTTTGTTCAATTTATGTATCCTTATCTGTATGTCAGGTTATTGTATATTTCCCTGTCATGTTATCTTCTAAACCATCGTGTTTAATACTGTGGCATGCAAATTGGTGTGGTTTGAAAATTCTGAGCAACCCCTTTTCACTTTAAACTCTCGATCAAGGGGAGAGAAATCCCCTTAATTTTGTTCTTAAGAAGTCTGTGCCTGGTGACGGCAGTTTATCGACCCCTGAACCTCAACTGTCTAACCAATGTAACTCAGGAGAAGTCGGCACCCCCTTTTCACTTTTATCTGCAGCCTCTCTCCAGAGTAGCTCCAAATTTTCATGTTTAACTAATACAAAGCAGCAAGAATCGAAGAGGTTGAGAACTTGACCTGTAGAAAATGGACAACATTCTCCTTCTGTGCAATTTTGTTCATTTGTTTGTATCCTTTATATTCATTTCAAGTTTCTTATATTTCGCTGTCATTCTTTCTGAATCGTCATGTTTAATACTCCATCCGTTCCAAATTATGAGACGTTTTAGCTTTTCTAGATACATAGCTTTTGCTATGCATTTAGATATACACTATTTCTAGATACATAGCTAGAAAAGCCAAAACGTCTAATAATTTGGAATGGAGGGAGTACTTTGGATGCAACAGTGTCGTGGTGCTAAACTTCTAGCTTCTCTTGGCCTGCAGATTCTTAGGCAGAAAAATGGAAAATTTGGTGTTGCTGGGGTTTGCAATGGTGGCGGCGGCGCTTCAGCTCTCGTTTTGGAGCTCATGTAAGCTTTTCCTGTTTTTATTGTTCAGACTTTTTTTCCCCCTGGAACAGGAAATCTTCAGTTCTCTATGCTAATGTTCCATCTGATCGTCAGTAGGACACTAGAAAACACTCGTTAACAAAGTGTAGTTATCTTCCTACTCTCTACCATTTCAATACTTGCACTACTTGATTTCCAACCTGCAACCGTTAGAACCTTTGCTCATTAAATCAGAAGCTACTTAAGAGTTATTTGAGCTATTTTCTTAGCGGCTCTGACATGATGCAGGCAACCTTCTTCGCATATTCGTTCATCATTGTGAAGTTGGTGCAAGCAAATTAGCAAGACATAAATTGTAAAATGTGTTGTATCTTTTATCATTTGTAAGGGGGATTAGTTTGCGTTGTGTGAAAGACAAAAAAAACTGTAAAATAATGTTGTGCTGCTCAGCACAGGGCATTATCTTGTACCTTATATGGGAAATATAGACGCGTATATATAGCAATGGAAATAACAGAGGCCCGGAAGAATAATGTACAGACACTGGTACAATCACTGTATCACTGAAAATAGACATGGGTAGTGAACAATCGTCCTGGACATGATTTTGCTTTACCATTTTGTGTGAGCTGAGTACAATTGTAAGATTTAAAACCTTTATGCCCCTTTGGATACGCCCATTCCCCGTGGGGATTGGAGTGGGGTTGAGGGGGAAATGAACTAATTTATCCTTCAATCCCTGGGGAATGATAGATCCAAAGGAGCCAAAAGATTACCCCGTGGAGCAGGATATGGGATATAAGATGTTCAACAGGCATAGCGAATTGCCGAATTGAATTGCTGTAACGTGTGCCCCAACATGAAATGTAATCATCAGGTATGGACGTGTAACACACTCCTGTTGAACAGCTTTTAATTTGGGTAATAAAGCTAGTTATCCAATGGGAAGATTCTGATGACAAATTATGAGCTGCCCATAGTTAAGATAAGGTTAAGAGGCTCAGGTCAATGATTAAACGCACGCTACAAATTGGCCCAGGCGTGCAAATGAAGCATTGCAGATTCTTTACTGCGCAAAGAGCAAGTTTTGAAATTCGCACAAACATTGCTGTTTGCGGATTCGCAGAAGAGACCAGTCTCTTCAAAGTTTTACCCTGTTTGGAAGCACTCGTGTCCAGCAAAAGATCAGCGTGTCGTACGCCCATACAGCACAATTATCCTGTCAACTCGAGACAGGACACTATCATCCACTGAAGCGTTGCCGTGTCGGTCATGGCATGCGTCACAGGAACAGGCGCCGTCGCCTTTGCACATGCCACATGAACCCCACGATGATGATTAGTAGGTGGCGCCCTATGCCGGCCAGTTATATATATATATCAGATATTCATTCAGATGGGTAATGCCAATGGTATGGGGAGTCTCCATGAGGCATCTTTCTTCGTTTCCGGGGTCAAATCTGCGGCGTCCCGCCTTTCGCCTGCACTGCGACCCACCTGTAAAGGACGCCGACACCGCGGACAGCCGGCTGTGTTTAGATCACTTAAGTGTATTATGCAAAAAAAAAAAGATTCCTCGTCATATCAAACTTGCGATGCATGCATGGAGTACTAAATGTGGATAAAATCAAAAACTAATTGTACAGTTTGGTTGTACTTTGCGAGACGAATGTTTTGAGCCTAATTAGTCAATGGTTGGACAATTATTACCAAATACAAACGAAATGCTACAGCGTATTTTGGCACTCCAAAATTTGGATCTAAACACAACCGATGTTCTTGCAGTCCAAGATTCAGAGATGTTGTACTTGTACATGCCCTATTTTCTTCGGGCTACGAGCCAAATTTCGTGTCGACATCAGAAACTTCAGTTGTGTTTCATTTTCTCCCATCTCTTTTTTTTGAAGAAGTTCTACCATCTCATTCAGAATCACTATTGGGTTGATGCTGACGAAAAATTTCGGCACAGTTCCATGTCACTGTCGGATCTAGAGAGGCGAATTCGCCAGGAGGCCCGGGATTCCAAACAGATCGGATACCCAACCAGGTAGCCAAGAAGCTGATGCGCGTCCTTTTCAGATAATACGAAAAAAAAGATCTAAAAGGCATACATCTGAATAAACTTTGCCCAAAAGCTCAACTCGAATTAAGTGGTTCTTGTCAGAAACCCTGATTTCAAAACCACTGCTGATTACAGGCATATTGCAAAATCTGGAAAAATCGATAGAGCAATTCACTAGTCGCAACTAAACGCAGCAGTCTCTCTTCATCAGCTAACAAGTCTTTGCACGAGCAAGCAGAACTCAGCACATGATCTATGTTAGTGGTAGAAGACAGGGATGGCGAAAGAATAATCATGACTGATCCACTCAAAAGAATTACATGAGGTAAAAATTCATTACGAAACGCCCTAGCTAGTTAGATCTACGAATTTACGATGATGGGGATTACAGTGGCCTCGAACCAGAAGCATCAAGATCTCTGCTCTGGCTGTTCCAGCTGGACTGGCTGAAATCGGTCGTGAAATCTTGGCTGCCAAACGCCATCCGCTGGAACAGCCTGATCTCGGCTGTGTTCGCGACATTGAACATCTCACTCTTGCCTGGCTGAACGCCGTTAGTTAGATCAACGTCAGCGAGACTATCAAGCACTCGCACAACCTGAGAGGAGGCAAGTGGGAAAAAATGTTAGGTTCTGGTCTGTCTGATGAGATGTGCATGTACTCTTCTTTATCCTTATACCTGGCTCATCCTCGGTCTCCTGGATGCTGAATGTCGAATACAAGCCGCAGCAGCTTCAATCATACGGAACATTTCAACTTCGTTATAGTTCTTATTGAGTCGGGCATCCACCAGCTCCCCAGCATTGCCAGTCTCAAGCGCTTGTGTGAGCAATGGCCTAGCCTGCAAATAACTATGCTGTCACGAAAATTGCTGGTCCACATGGTTTACCAGTATTAATTTTCCAGAAAAATCACGCTTCGAGAATGGGCTTTGGAATTCGGGCTGGATACAATCCCATACTGAATTGAATGTAATCAGTGAATAAGTTATAAGTCTACTTAAGATTTTGAATTATGCAAATAACTTAAGATATGGTTAGTTTTCATTTGCTACTGAAGGGTAAGAAAACTGGAAACCTTTTCATGAATCAAATTACTGCTATAGCTTACCCACTCAACAAGGCTCTCATCACCCAATGGCTTTGATGCATCAACAGGCTTTCTACCAGTAATAAGCTCCAAGAGGACAACACCAAATGAGAATACATCGGATCTCTCAGTCAACTTGCCACTTGATGCATACTCTGGAGCAAGGTACCTAAACAAGAAACATGCGTCAGATTACAAGCAAGTTTTAACTGTTCTCTTAGACTTGTCACTGTTTTACTAACCCAAAAGTTCCCATCACTCGTGTAGTTACATGAGTGCAAGCATCCATAGCTAACCTTGCAAGACCAAAATCGGCAACCTAGCAAATTGGCACCAATGCAGTGAGTGACAACTCCATTATAAGATGTTACCGAAATTATGTAGAAAGCATTCTTACCAGAGCTTCAAAGTTATTATCCAGCAAAATATTAGAGGACTTTATATCTCTGGATTATTCGGGGATGACCTGCCAAGGAAAATAATTAAACTAAGTAACAAAACATGAGAGTAGTGCAAATAATCAAACAAAAAGAGGTGAAGGAATGAAAAACGTCATTACAGTCTTCATGAAGATAGGCTATTCCACGAGCCGAGCCAGCTGCGATTTTAACCCTAGCCGGCCATTCCAAGACTGGTACTCCACGTCCTATGATGACAGATCAATACAGGTACGCATTAATTGTTTAGTCCGCACAAAGAACTACTACCTCATTCCAAAATAATTGCAGTTCTGGTTATGTACCTAGACAAAAAAAACTGCAATTATTTTTGGAACGGAGGTGGTAGAACAATGCTCCTGCACAATAAATAAAAGCATAACATACCATGAAGATGGTAGTGAAGTGTGTTGTTGGGCACAAAATCGTAGACAAGCAATCTCTGATCATCTGAAATGCAATACCCTACAAGAGAAACTAGATGGCGATGATGCACACGACTGATAATATCCACCTCAGCATGGAACTCGCGTTCTCCCTGCCCGCTACCATCTTTCAGTTTCTTAACCGCAACCTCTCTTCCATCAGCCAAGCAACCCTTATACACTGATCCAAACCCACCTTCCCCTAGCAGGTTCTGAGCTGAGAAACCATTTGTGATCTGATACAGTTCCTCATAAGTAAAGAACCGACAGTTGCCCATACTGAACTCTGGCATTGAATCTTTCGACTCAGGACTCCCAGCACTGAAGTTTGTTTTAGCTGAATACCCTAAACAAGAAATGAGTTTTAGTTCAGTTCATCACTCAGGTACATATAAAGACTAATCTTAACTTTACAGGTGTGTATTGCTGCAAATGCACTTGATCAAATTACCTAGCACTTGTGTAGGAGTCGAGGCAGGTGAAGGCATTACAAAGCCAGCATGGTATCCATGAACTCTCCTCCGTTTCTTCTTGTACCAAAATGCAGCTCCAACCAAGCTAAGCACAAGAATGGCAACGACTACACCAATGCCTGCCTTTGCACCAGAAGACATTCCACCACTGTCTACTGAGGAGCTGCTGCTCGGCAAGGCTGGACTCGACGGCTTGTTGGAACCTTGGCCCCCGGTTGTTACCGGGCTAACTGGATCAGCTGCCGTTGCTGGGGCTGGCACCGATGGAGTAGCACCAGAGCCTGGCGTGGACGGTGTCGTCCCTGGAGGTGAGGGGCTAGAGGAAGTGGGGATCGAAGGATCTGGGGATGTCGGTGCGGGACTGGTCGGAGAAGGTTTGACAGGAATTCCAGAAGGTGGTGGTGCCAGGGGTGGAGGTTCTGTCTGAGGCGTACTTGGTGGCCGGCGCCGCGGTGGAGGTGGCTGCGTTACTGTCGGCGGCGTTGGGTCAGCCGGCGGGTTGGGCGCCGGAAAATTGGATGGGGGTGGCGACGCGGCCGCAGGGGGGCGTATAGGTATAGGCGACGCCTTTGGCGGGGCAGCAGGTGTAGGTGGTGGGGGTACTGCAACCGGCGGCGAGGGTGGGGGCACTACGGCTTCTGGGGCGGGTGGAGGAGAGGCAACAACAACTGGCGGTGGTGGCACGGCGTCCGGTGGAGGCGGAGGCAAGGAGGGCGGTGGAGAAGTGAGCTGTGGCGGTGGCGTGGATGCGGAAGGGAGGGGAGGAGGCACGGCCTGCGATGAGGGAGGGTCGGCCGGGGTAGCATTGGGCTGCGTCACCGGGGCGGGGGAGGCCAGCGTGGGCGTGGTGGTTACCGGCGACGGGGTTGCGGTGGAAGGCGGCAAGGTGGCTCTGATGGTGCCCGGGGAAGGCGAAGGTGAGGACGCCATTGGAGCCCAGCAGCAGGCTAAAAAGCACTACAGTGCCGTCACAGTTGAGCTGCTGCCTTGTTGGTGGAATTGAAGAAAAGAACCATGGCACCCGCCGCAATTCAAGGGAGAATCGAGCCAATCCCGCGGATTCGCGCAGCAACCAATCGAAATTCCGCCTCTTTCCTTCCTTCTCCCTCTTGGGTCTTTGGCGGTGAAGAAGAACGCGGAGGAGGTGAAATCTCACCTCGAGCACCGCAAGAGAAGCTTCTCACTCAAATCAGCACGCACAGCGCTGCATTCGCAAACAAAGATAGCCTCTCTTCAACACCAAAAGCTGATGGATAGAAAGAATTCAAACCCTCTAGAAACTGAGCCAAGATCCCACCTTGTTCCACGCGGATGCTGCAGCGAAGGAGGCAGCAAACGAAAGGAAGACGGAATTCCGAAGGAACAGCAGAATCTTGGGGATGCCGGTGCCAGGATTGAAGTTCAAGGCGGAGTCGGAGGCGGCGGACGCGGTGGGTCTGTCAGATCCAGCGGTAACGCGGTAGCATTGAAGGCAAAAGGAGGAGGTAACCGCAAGAACAGCGAGGAGAGTGGAGAGCAGCAAACGAACAAGAAGGCAAGAGTGGGAATCTCCTTATAACGAAAGCTGCCCCATCGCTTGGGCCTTCTTCGTGTGCCACGTCGCCGGCAATTACCGTCCGTCGGATCAGGTGCGTAAACGGCCTAGATTCAAGCGAGCCTCGGTCATTTTACAAAAAAAACCCTCTAACTTTAGCGGAATCAGCCCGTAGTCCCACTCGAGCCAGCGCCTGGAGGCCCGTGCGCCGCCGCGCGGGTGGAGTCCCCATGCGCCGAGGTCCCACCGAGCCCACGCTGGCGGAGTCGCATGCGCCCAGGGCTGGCCGCGCACGGGCCGTGGAGCTGGCCGCATCCCGCACCAAGGAGCAGCCGCGCCGGTGGCCGAGGGCCAGGGCCACCGCGCCGCCGGGTCTGCACCCGCGTAGGTACGCGAATGCACACCACCACCACTCACAGGCACCAACGAACTGCACACCAGGGGCCCAAGTTATCGCGCCGGGCGCCAGCAAGGAGAGCCGGCACCACCGCACCACCAGAGGCCTGAGCCCCAAGAGAACGCGTCGATTTTGGTTGTGGATTTCAGAGGTGTGAGGTAGAAGAACAGGTGTTTCAGATCGGGAGAGAAGTAAGAGGAGGCGCATCCCTTTGAAGGCGTGGAGGAGCCTTGCGGCATCGCGCAGACGGCCGCGTCCTCCGGCTGGACGTGCGCCTAGGGCGAGCGGGCGTTGACCGCCGCCGCCGCAGCCGCCGCCAGGGGCACCCGCTGTTTGCTGCCTACCGTGCGACTCCGTCCAGAAGGACCGAGTCCGTCGCCTCCCGTGCGTCTGCGTGAAGCAGACCAGGTGAGTCCCTGGCCGGCTGGGTCGCTCGGCCCAATGTGCCTTGAGTGGCCCAGTACGGTCAGGACACTTCCCTTTTTTTAAATTTCCTTTTTAATTATTATTTGTTTCTTCATTTTCCAATAGAAAATAAAAGGAAAAACCCCCTTAAACGAACAATAGTATTTAGTATGTACGGTAAGATGCAATAAATAAAACGAACTATTTTATCAATGAGAAATTTATGATACCCAGGTCTGATGTGCTTATTTCTATAACTCTACGAGATATTTAACAGATCCAAAAAAAAATTAATTTCACAGTACCTAAGCTTGCAAACGAAGGCAATGGACTGTTATTCGAATCCTAAAATTCTTATCCTAGAATTCCAATCATTTTAACAGCGCACTGCTGGAGCAGCTAAAATTATCATCATTTTACGAGACCTACTAACATCCTTTTACAAAAAAGATATTATTGGTATAGCTTTCGCTACTAATATCTTTTTACAAAAAAGATGTTATTGGTATAGCTTTCATATACTCAAAAGTTGCAAATGAAGTTGTTCTGAAGTTCCATTTATACAATTTGCAGGAAAAGCTTTAGGCCAACATTGTACCTTGTATTCCAAAGTATCTTACTATTCAGGTGATCTGTTTTGTGATAAAAAAAATTGAGCTTCTGCTCCTTTAGCAACGTTACAGGTAAGATAAAACACCGGTTCTTACCCAATGCTCTAATCAAACGATTTTTTTTAAAAAAATAATCAATTGCATAGTTAGCTTCTGCAATGAACTGAACTGAATACTTAAGTCACACAAATTACTCCCTCCACCCGATCCCCATATGCCACGACCATCATCGGTGTATCAGGCCTGCTCCTCCATATAGGGCGCGGCAAAGCAACACACATTATTTCACTAATGGTTATTTCCTGAAAGTTTAAAATATAAACTTGCAACAAGATAGTGATAAAATGCCTGCACAAACCGGAATAACCTTGCTCGATAAATTGTCATCTCAACGGCCAACATGTATAATTAAATCTGGGTTAAATTCATATCTCAGCCTTAAAATTCATTGCGTATTGGTACTGATCTCTCTCTGTATCCATACATTGCATCAGACAATACTACTCATAGTCTCTCTCTGTACTGCTGCAACAAAACCTGGCGCGGCAACGCCGCGCCAAGGTTTCTAGTGAATTCCGATTTCCACCCGTCTCTTCTAGGCGACGGAGAAGATGTATCGTGCACTGTCAGTGTGTCACTGTGCCCGCCATGGTGGGTTGGAAAAAGACGGCCCTCTTTCTTTTACTTTGGCCCCTGGATATTTCAGGAATTAGCCCTTCTCCACCAATTACCTTTTTTTTTGCGAGACACCAATAAGTGAGCTGTGACGTGTAACGTGTTAACACCCATTAATACTGTAAGCCTGTTCATTTGGGCTCATCTGGCTGACTGAAAGTACTGCTGGCTGATTTTTTATGAGAGAAAAACACTGTTGGCTGGCTGGCTGATTTAACTAAGCGAACAGGCTCCTGGAGGAAGGATTCTTGTTCGTCTAAATTGCATCAAGAGGAAATCCTTAGCAAGCAAGTATTACTATTATTTAATGCTACATCCAATCTGCTATAAGGAGGTCTCAATGGTAGGTTCTACAACATTAATTGGGATGACAAGTAAGCAAAATGTTGATGTGGTATTAGAATTAAACAGTTTGTTCGCTTGGCTGAAAATAAGCGGCTGAAAGTACTGTTGGCTAATTTATTGTGAGAGAAAAACACGGCTGGCTGGCTAAAAATAAGCGGCTGAAAGCTCGAGCGAATAGACTTAAAGAAGACAAATAAATCCCTTCATTCGAAAAGAAATGAAAATATCACTTCATGAGGAGCCAAACAATCCCATGTTTGACCAAATATTTAAAAAATTACTAATGTTTAAGATATGTGATAAGTATCACTAGATTAATTATTATGGAACATATTTTCATAAAAACCTATTTAAAATACAAATATTGATACTATTTTACGTAAATCTAGTCAGATTTAGGATTGTTTGACTCGCGGATAAGCGAGATTTATATCTTTTTGTGATGGGGAATGTAAGAAACTATGTCCGCATAGAAACTAATGTAAGAAGAGCTGGTATAGGTTGTAGAAAAGAGGTAGATATTGAATGAAAACTTAATTTAAAAATTTACCCACTAACAATAATATAGTTTCTATATGTAGTGTCTTCATTAATTAATAACTACAAGCACAGAGAAAGCTACCCTAAGACTACCCGCACTCATGGACCTCTATATTCATCCTCTATACGTCCTAGTCAGTAAGATTCTCTCCTCTATACTCAATTCTCCCGCACCCATCCATCCTCTATATCATCCTCTATTCACTCTATTGAAAGTCCCTAGTTTGGTTTTGGCTAATTGATGAAACCTAGGACTAACCTTTGTATCTAAGTGGATGATTTAGATAAAGGTGGTCATTGAATATGAGACATGACATTGACTCATGTGACCAAGATGGTGAAGACCAAGATGAGGCTTGGCTCGATGGACCGGTTGTGAAGGTGAAGGGCTAGTCGAGGCTTCGAAGCGAAGGACCATGCGATGGTGAAGCTTGAGCAAGACTTGGCGCCGATGGACCAATGCAACGGTGAAGAGCAAGTGAAGTCAAGGTCGATGGATCGAGACGGTCATGTGATGATATGAAGTGGATCATATCATTTGGAGAAACAAAATGGGCTCAAGGCAAAGGTATAACCATAGGGCCATTTTGTTTTACACTCAAGACACCATAGAGGGTGTGAGTGGTTTAGGGTCGATAGCCGAACTATTAAGAGGGGAAGTCTTATCGGTTATTCGACGCATGGGTGCCACTAGGTGAATTCATGAAGTGCATTGCATGTAGGGCCTAGTGAGCTAACTGGAAAACCTTTGAAAATGATTGAGAAAAAGCTAACACACAAGCACATGGAGATGTACACTTGATGGTGTTGGCACATTTGCAAAGGTGGCGTTGGTCGCGCTGTGGTTTGCGGGTAGAGAGGGGTTTGGTTCCTTTCTCTCTCCCGCCGAGCGTGCGAGCGCGGGATTCAGGCGATTTCGGGGAAGTGAAATGCCTATTTTCCATTGCGCCGGAAGTCGGAAAAGAAACGGAGGCGAACGCGGTCACAGAGGTGACCGGACGCTGCACCGGACGCTGCACCGGACGCGGTCACTGAGGACCAGCGCGTCCGGTCAGTGCAGCGCGGGCGTCAGGCGCGCGGGCTAGGGTTTGACACCGGCGCGTCCGGTGACCCACGGGACCGGCGCGTCCGGTCATGCGCCCTGAGGGAACCGAGGACGTCGGACGCGGTCCGCGTCCGGTCACTCACCATCGGACGCGTCCGATGGTCCAAGGAGCTTACTGGACTCGCACCGGACGCGGGTACTGTGGCGTCCGGTGGTTGCGAGGAGCGCGTCCGGTGATGTCTTCGCGCGCGCGGGTACTGTGCGCACCGGCGCGTCCGGTGGTTCGCAGCAGCGCGTCCGGTCGCTCGTTTGACCGTTGGCGCGCAGTGACCGTTGGAGGATCTAACGGACGAATTTGAAATCAGAGGACACGTGGACGTCGCAGGGACACCGGACGCGGTTGAGCGCGTCCGGTCAGTTACGACCGGCGCGTCCGGTGGTCCCGCGAAAAACGTGAGTGGAGTTGTAACGGCTCTATTTGGATGGGATGCTTATAAATACTTGTTGGCCGGCCCTTGGGGAGGTCTCTTGGCATTTCTAACATACTTGTGCATCCTTTGAGCAAAAGCAACTCCTCTCACTCATCTCCCTTGCTTGATTGCAAATCAAAAGTGAGGTTGAGTGATCCCAAAGTGCATTGCATAGCTTGAGGGCATCTAGTGGCACTTGTGGGTGGTTTAGCCGGTGGATTTCTTGTTACTCTTGGAGAGTACCGCTCCTAGCCGGCTTGGAGATTGTTGGAGACGTTGGCAAGAGAAGGTGATTGTTCTTGGCCACCTCCGGTTGATTGTAAGAGGTTCTTGTGCTTTCCTCGGCGGAGTGCCAAAAGCAACTCTATTACATTGCGCGTGTCATTGAGTTACCTCACTTGAGAGTGGTGTCTTGCGGTGCCTTGCGGGGCGTGCCTTGAGGGGCAAGTGATTTGAGGGTCACACCGAGGAACCATCTAGGTGTTGGTCGACACAACCGGTGACGTAGCTTGTCGGTGCACAAGTGAACACCGGGTGAACAAATATTGTGTCTCTTGGCTCCCGGTGATTGGTCTTCATATTGTATTGTTGTCAATATTGTTTGATTATATATCTTCTTGGTGATTGGCAACATCTTCACTCCACCGTCGGTATAAGAATCACAATCCTCTCTCTTGCATTTACATTCACTAGTTTATCTTGTGTAGCCTAGTAGTAGCTTAGCTAGTAGTGTTGTTAGCTTGTTCACTAGTGTAACTTTAGTGACTTAGCTCTTGTGTGAACTAGAGATCTTAATCTACTAGACTTGTGGATAGGAGGCTTGCATCACAACCCTTGGCTAAGCAAAACTCGCTTTACGCCGTTTATTATTCTAACAAGTTTGCTTAGTGGTACTTGTAGAATTTTTTATAGGCTATTCACCCCCCTCTAGCCATCTAGGACCTTACATCTATCCACTGTGGGACTCACTTGTCACTTTATCTAAATATATCCATGTGTGATCTAGTTTTGAAGGATTTATTGAGACGAATTTAATGGTGCAATCGAAATTTAATTTGGATTTTTAATTTGTGAGTTATAGCATTTTTTCCTTTGTTTAGCTAGTGAGGCCCGTCACTATAGAGTATGGAGTAAGCACTGTACTACTCTAAATATAGAGTGAGAGAAAGGATAGAGTATCGTTTTAGAGTATCTAGTGCAGCAGTTTTTACTCTATATTCATACTCTAAAGCTTTAGAGTATCGTTTTAGAGTAACCACTGCGGGTTAAACAGGGGCACTGTTGGTTGAGCCGAAGAAGAATGACACTGACAGTCTGACAGGACAAAGAAAAGTGTAAGCAGGTGAATGTTGTACAGCATCTTTACTCTCTCAAAGCCACATGGGTCAGGATTAAAATGACTCACATGATCCCTCCTCAGTCCTCATCCTATACCATGGTAGTAATAGACTAATAGTTAACTTATCCAGATCAAAAGATTAAACTTTTTTCGGAACAGTTACAAAGCAGAAGAATAAAAAGGTGCTGCATATGCTACCTTTTCTGTTTAAGAACGATTGAGTGATGAAGAAGACAAAACCGCCTTTGGATTTTAGTTGTGCCGAACAGGTGTGTGCACATGGCTTGCTTTATGGGCCTGGAATGGATTTACCCACTCTTTTTTCTCGTTTTTTTTTTCTGTGAGATGCTGGATTAGTGGATTGCACATCTTGGACTTTCCTGCTTAGGCCATGTTTAGATGGCAATTTTTTTTTGAAAAAACATTGTAGCACTTTTCGTTTGTATTTGACAAACTTTGTCCAATCATGGATTAACTAGGCTTAAAAGATTCGTCTCGACATTTACAGACAAACTGTGTAATTAGTTATTTTTTTATCTAAATTTAATACTCCATACATGTGCCGATATATGCGATGTGACAGGGAATCTTAAAAACTTTTTAAATTTTGGATGGATTAAACATGGCCTTAGATTCTGACCCGGAAATGTTGCCGTGAGCTTAGACGGTGCGACCAAAATGTTTGACATTTGACAATTTTGTATGTAGCACTGTCCAGGAACCAGAGCCCTGTCATCATTCATCAAGCATTGCGGTGTTGCCTCAGGTATGGGTTGTTTGTTCTGCGATGTTTGATATATGCATGAAATATTAAATATAGATTATTTACGAAACTAAATGCACAGATTGAGACTGTGTTGCGAGATGAATTTTTTAAGTCTAATTAGTCCATGATTTGAAAATGTGTTGCTACAGTAAATATGTGCTAATGACACATTAATTAGGCTTAATAAATTCGTCTCGTAGATTACTGACGGATTCTGTAATTTATTTTTTATTAGTATCCAAACACCCTATGCAACACCCCATATGACACCTCCTAAACTTTAGTCCTTAAATCCAACATGTCTTTCCTGTCCCTTCCAGAGAACCAATAATCACGTTTCTTTGTAAGGGAGAATTTAGTGTGTGTATATATATATATATGTAAAAGAGCTTTGTTACGATGCTTGGGAGGAACCGTCCCGTCGAATATTTATTTGGCCAGAAAAAATACCTTGAGGATAACTAAAAGTAATTAAGAGTAACATTGGATGCTCAACGTGCCTTTCTCCTGTCCTTTCCCTACGCGGACGAACTTTTTTTTTTACAACGAAAGAAGAATTATATTATGACGAACTGACGCGGTGCCGCGCACACGGATCCACAGGAGGGCACTTGCGCTAGAGCCTGCACACGGCGAGTACGCTTGCATGGGGGCACCACGCCACCCGCGTGCTGAGAGGGAGGGAGCCGCGGGAGAGGATACGAATATGGGGAACAACCTCACTACGCACAGGCGAGGTGTTGCACGAGTTAGTTCCCTGTTCGCTTGTCTTATAAGTCTCAGCCAGTGAACAGTGTTTTTCTCTCACGACAAATTAGCGAATAATACTTTCAGCCATGGCTTTTCAGCCAAACGAACATGGCTTAGATGGTCGCAGGCGGGGCGTCGCTGCTGCGGGGCCGCGTTGAGATGGCCGCATGCAAGGCATCGCCGCTGTCGCGACGGCATTGTTGCGGGGCCACGTGGAGGTGGCCCTGCTGCGCGGCCACGTGGAGGCGACACTGCTGCGGGACGCGTCGCACGGCCGTGACACCGCCAGTGGAGGTTGCAACCAGCCTAGGATTTGTCGCTGGCGTTGCGCCGCCAGTGGACGATGCAGTTAAGCAGGGATTTCTTGGCCTGTGATGTCCATGGATAGGGCCTGATGGTGGTGGTGGGGAAAGCAGGCTAGGGTAGCTTGCGGACTGCATGGAAGAAATCAGATGGAGGTGGTGGAGGCGAAGGAGGATCGATTGTGGCTGAGCGCGGAGGAGGATTGGCTGCGGCTGAGCACGGAGGAGGTCGCTGTGGTGGAGAGGGAGAGGGCCGTAGACACGGCCATTGCCGCTGTGGGGTGTGCGAGTGAGATGGCCGGAGGCGGCTTAACGCTATTGCGGGGCCACGTCGCGGTGCTGTTGCGGTGCTCTAACAGGGTCACGTGAGCCTCGCCGTCGGCGCCAGAGACAGAGGCAGCTGCAGAGACACGAAGGAGATAGAGATAGATCCGGCCGGGAGATAAGTGGCAGAAAATACTATTCTACCCTTTAAATTTATTTTGTAAATAATTCTTGATCCATATATTTTTTGTTTTGGGCCCACGTATTTCAAGTTCCGATTCACAACTTAAGTTCCTCTACATTGGTTCTTCTTATTTTATAGCCATCTGATCTAATCCAAATGGATGGCTCTGGTTTTTTTCCAATCACTATAAAATTTCACTGTATATAATATGGACGCTGCACCGGACGCTGCACCGGACGCGGTCACTGAGGACCAGCGCGTCCGGTCAGTGCAGCGCG
This sequence comes from Saccharum hybrid cultivar R570, assembly GCA_038087645.1. Classification (NCBI taxonomy): domain Eukaryota; kingdom Viridiplantae; phylum Streptophyta; class Magnoliopsida; order Poales; family Poaceae; genus Saccharum; species Saccharum hybrid cultivar. The sequence goes on along the minus strand of JAQSUU010000112.1, from coordinate 10,053,529 downwards.
GGCGTCAGGCGCGCGGGCTAGGGTTTGACACCGGCGCGTCCGGTGACCCACGGGACCGGCGCGTCCGGTCATGCGCCCTGAGGGAACCGAGGACGTCGGACGCGGTCCGCGTCCGGTCACTCACCATCGGACGCGTCCGATGGTCCAGGGAGCTTACTGGACTCGCACCGGACGCGGGTACTGTGGCGTCCGGTGGTTGCGAGGAGCGCGTCCGGTGATGTCTTCGCGCGCGCGGGTACTGTGCGCACCGGCGCGTCCGGTGGTTCGCAGCAGCGCGTCCGGTCGCTCGTTTGACCGTTGGCGCGCAGTGACCGTTGGAGGATCTAACGGACGAATTTGAAATCAGAGGACACATGGACGTCGCAGGGACACCGGACGCGGTTGAGCGCGTCCGGTCAGTTACGACCGGCGCGTCCGGTGGTCCCGCGAAAAACGTGAGTGGAGTTGTAACGGCTCTATTTGGATGGGATGCTTATAAATACTTGTTGGCCGGCCCTTGGGGAGGTCTCTTGGCATTTCTAACATACTTGTGCATCCTTTGAGCAAAAGCAACTCCTCCCACTCATCTCCCTTGCTTGATTGCAAATCAAAAGTGAGATTGAGTGATCCCAAAGTGCATTGCATAGCTTGAGGGCATCTAGTGGCACTTGTGGGTGGTTTAGCCGGTGGATTTCTTGTTACTCTTGGAGAGTACCGCTCCTAGCCGGCTTGGAGATTGTTGGAGACGTTGGCAAGAGAAGGTGATTGTTCTTGGCCACCTCCGGTTGATTGTAAGAGGTTCTTGTGCTTTCCTCGGCGGAGTGCCAAAAGCAACTCTATTACATTGCGCGTGTCATTGAGTTACCTCACTTGAGAGTGGTGTCTTGCGGTGCCTTGCGGGGCGTGCCTTGAGGGGCAAGTGATTTGAGGGTCACACCGAGGAACCATCTAGGTGTTGGTCGACACAACCGGTGACGTAGCTTGTCGGTGCACAAGTGAACACCGGGTGAACAAATATTGTGTCTCTTGGCTCCCGGTGATTGGTCTTCATATTGTATTGTTGTCAATATTGTTTGATTATATATCTTCTTGGTGATTGGCAACATCTTCACTCCACCGTCGGTATAAGAATCACAATCCTCTCTCTTGCATTTACATTCACTAGTTTATCTTGTGTAGCCTAGTAGTAGCTTAGCTAGTAGTGTTGTTAGCTTGTTCACTAGTGTAACTTTAGTGACTTAGCTCTTGTGTGAACTAGAGATCTTAATCTACTAGACTTGTGGATAGGAGGCTTGCATCACAACCCTTGGCTAAGCAAAACTCGCTTTACGCCGTTTATTATTCTAACAAGTTTGCTTAGTGGTACTTGTAGAATTTTTTATAGGCTATTCACCCCCCCCTCTAGCCATCTAGGACCTTACAAGTGGTATCGGAGCCGTGGTCACCGTTTTAATCAAGGCTTAACATCCTTCGGTGTGAAAAATGGCTCAAATTGTGTTCAATCATGTTGGGGGCAAGCCACCGTTCTTTGATGGTGTTAGTTCTTTTGCTCATTGGAAGAGAAAGATGACAATGTACCTTGGTTCTATTCATGAGAGAGTATTGCAAGTCACCGAGAATGATTTTGCTATCATTGATCCCGATCATCTCACCGATGAAGATAGAGCAAATAGAACATGCAATAGAATGGCTCTCAATACACTTTACAATAATATTGACACAAAAGTATTTGAGGGCATCAAGGATTTAGAATTGGCAAATGAAGTATGGACAAGGTTGAGTGAAACATATGAGGGTACTAAGGTTGTGAAGAGTGCCAAGCTATATGGGCTCAAGAGTGAGTTTGAGAACTTCAAGATGAAAGAAGAAGAAACAATCTTAGAGATGTTTCATAGATTGCAAGTCATTGTGAATGATCTCAAGAGCTTAGGGCACAAGACACAAGACCAAGATTTTTGCCACAAGTTCTTGTTGAGCTTACCAAGAAGATTCAAGATGTTGATCATGATGCTACAAAGAGATGGGCTTGAAACAATGAAGCCCAATGATTTGCTTGGAGAGGTATTGACCTTTGACAAGTATGATCAAGATGTTGATGAGAAGGAGGAAGAAAAGAAGAAGAAGACCGTGGCATTCAAGGCCACCTCCTCAAAGGGCAAAGCTTCAATTCAAGAAGAAGATGACGATGAAGAAGATGAAGAATTGGAAGTTGATGATGAGGCACTTGCTCTAGTTGTCAAAAATATTGGCAAAATGTTTATCAAAAGAAGAGGCTTCAAAAAGAGAAATGACAATTTCAAGAGCAATGAGCAACAAAGGAGATGCTTCAATTGTGATAGCACCGAACATCTTCAAGCCGAATGTCCTTATGATAAAAAGAAGAACAAAAAGGGCAAGTTTGAGAAGAAGAAGAGAGAGGCCAAGATGACATTCAAGAAAGGCAAAAATGGTGCCTATGTGATCACTTGGGAAAGTGAAGATAATGAAGAAGAAGAAGAAGAATCATCCAACAAGGCTTTTGCTTCCATTGCTATCAACAAGAAGCCATCACTATTTGATTCATCCTCTTCATGCTTCATGGCTAAAGAAGCTAAGGTATTATATGATGAGAGTGATGATGAAAGTGAAATGGAATATGCTCATGATAGTGATAATGATAATGATAATGAAAATGATGATGATGAACCAACTAAAGAACAACTATATGACTTGATGCAACAAACTAGAGACATAGCTATTGCCAAGGACAAAGAGTGTAAGAAGCTTTCAATGAAAGTAGCAATACTTGAGAAAGTCCTTAGTGAGCTTAAGACCACTCATGAGAGTCTAGTGGAAGACCATGAGGATCTTGATAAGGCTCATTCCAAGCTTGAAAAAGCTCACTCATTGCTACTTGAGCAACAAGCAAAGAAGGAGGTTGTTGTATCATGTGATATAGGTGTTACATGTGATATAATTGATGAATTCTTTAATGAACCTATCATCATGTCAAATGCTAACCCTTCTTGTAGCTCTTCATCCACCACCACTAACTCTACCTCCACTACTAGTGATGGTTTCACTTGTGATGCCTCACTAATGGTTGAGAATGAGACTCTCAAGAGAGAGGTGGATGAGCTCACTCACGCCCTAGGCAAGGCCTATGGTGGTGAGGCCCGCTTGCTTAAGTGCTTGGGTAGCCAAAGGTTTTCTCTTAACAAAGAGGGATTGGGCTACACCCCCAAGAAAGGCAAGTCGGCCTTTGCAACTCCAAAGCCTAGCTTTGTGAAGGGCAATGGTCGGTTTGCAATAGATGCAAGCAAGTTGGGCACCTAGAGCATAATTGCAATAAAAGGAACCAAAGCAAGAACCTTGTTAATGCTATACCTTTTGATTCTTGCTATGTGCTTACCAAGGGTGTGAAGGGTGTACAAGCTAAGTTTGTTGGTACACCAATTGTGGGCCCAAAGAAGAAGGCTATTTGGGTACCAAAGAGCTTAGTTACTAACCTACAAGGACCCAAACAAAAATGGATACCTAAACTTCATTGATTTGCTTGTAGGTCAATTACAAAGCCGGAGGAAGGCATTGGATTATTGATAGTGGGTGCACTCAACACATGACCGGTACATCAAGAATGTTTGACTCAATCAATGACAATGATAGTGGTGTTGATTCTATCACATTTGGCAATAACAAGAAAGGCAAGGTTATTGGCTTGGGAAAGATTGCAATATCAAATGACATGAGTATCTCCAATGTGTTGCTAGTTGAAAGCTTGGATTTCAATCTTCTATCCGTGGCACAAATATGTGATCTAGGCTACAAATGCATCTTTGGGGTTGATGATGTGAAAGTTATTAGTGTGGATGGTTCAAATGTGGCATTTAAGGGCTTTAGATATGAGAATCTCTACCTAGTTGACTTCAATGCTAGAGAAACTTCTTTGACAACTTGCTTAGTCTCCAAATCAAGCATGGGTTGGCTTTGGCATAGAAGGCTTGGTCATGTTGGCATGAAACAATTGAAGAAGCTTACAACTCACAATCTTGTCAATGGTTTGAAAGATGTTGAATTTGAGAAGAACAAGCTTTGTAGTGCATGTCAAGCCGGGAAGCAAATTGGAAGCTCACATCCAAAGAAGAGTACAATGAGCACATGCAAAGCATTTGAGTTGTTGCACATGGATCTTTTTGGACCAACAACATATACAAGCATAGGCGGCAACAAGTATGGATTTGTCATAGTGGATGACTTCACAAGATTCACATGGGTATTCTTTCTTAGTGACAAAAGTGAAGTGTTTGACACCTTTAAAACATTTCTCACTAGAGTTCACAATGAGTTTGAGATTAGAATCAAGAAAGTGAGAAGTGATAATGGAAGTGAGTTCAAGAATATAAAAATTGAAGAACTTTGTGATCATTATGGTATTGGACATCAATTCTCGGCCAAGTACACTCCACAATCAAATGGTCTAGTTGAGAGGAAGAATAGAACATTGCTTGATATGGCTAGATCAATGCTTCATGAGTACAATGTGAGTCAATCATTTTGGGATGAAGCAATCAATACCGCATGCTACTACATCAATAGACTATATTGTCATCCATTGCTAGAGAAGACCCCATATGAGCTACTTCATGGAAGAAAGCCCAATATTTCTTATTTTAGAGTTTTTGGTTGCAAATGCTATATCTTGAAGAAAGGCACTAGATTGGAGAAGTTTGACAAAAGATGTGATGAAGGGTTCCTACTTGGTTATTCAACTACAAGCAAAGCTTATAGAGTTTGGAACAACTCAAGTGGCATTCTAGAAGAAGTCCATGATGTGCAATTTGATGAAACCAATGGGTCACAAGATGAAGAAGAAAATCTAGATGATATTGGTGGAACACTATTAGTGGAAGCAATGAAGAACATGGACATTGGAGACATTAGAGCAAAGCAAGTAATTGATATTCAAGATGATGATAAAGATCAAGTGCTCAATTCACCATTTAAGCAAGTTAGTGACTCTCAAGTGCAAGATCATGGTGCTAGTTCTTCTCATCAAGATACATCAAGTGATCAACCAAGCTCAAGCAATCAAGTGCAAGTACTCCAACCACAACATGTTGCAAGAGATCACCCCATTGATAGTGTTATTGGTGATATTAGAAGTGGTGTGCAAACAAGATCAAGATTGGCTATGTTTTGTGAGCATGCATCATTTGTGTCTACCATAGAACCAAAGAAGATATAAGAAGCTTTAAGGGATGCCGATTGGATCATGGCTATGCAAGAAGAGCTTAACAATTTCACAAGAAATGATGTTTGGGAGTTGGTAGAAAGGCCAAATGACTACAATGTGATTGGAACCAAGTGGGTGTTCAAAAACAAGCAAGATCAAGATGGCATTGTAGTGAGAAACAAAGCAAGACTAGTTGCTCAAGGTTACACTCAAGTTGAAGGTCTTGACTATGATGAAACATATGCTCCCGTGGCAAGATTGGAGGCAATAAGGATTCTATTGGCTTATGCTTGTGCACACAACATCAAACTATATCAAATGGATGTCAAAAGTGCATTTCTCAATGGGATTATCAATGAGTTAGTCTTTGTTGAGCAACCTCCCGGATTTGAAGATGACAAGAAACCCAACCATGTGTACAAGTTGAAGAAGGCTTTATATGGCTTAAAGCAAGCACCTAGAGCATGGTATGAGAGGCTAAGGGATTTCCTTCTCTCTAAGGGATTCAAGATGGGCAAGGTTGATACAACTCTATTCACCAAGAAGATTGGAAATGATCTATTTATAGTGCAAATATATGTTGATGACATCATCTTTGGATCAACCAATCAAGCTTATTGTGAAGAATTTGGTGCTATGATGGCCAAAGAGTTTGAAATGTCTATGATTGGTGAACTTAGCTACTTCCTTGGTCTCCAAGTCAAGCAATTGAAGAATGGGACATTTGTGAGTCAAGGGAAATACATAAGGGACATGTTGAAGAAGTTTGGAATGCAAGATGCAAAACCAATTTCAACTCCAATGGGTACAAATGGAAGTTTGGATAGTGATCTTGATGGCAAAATGGTGAATCAAAAGGAATATCGGTCTTTGATTGGAAGTCTACTCTATGTCACCGCATCAAGGCCGGATGTCATGTTTAGTGTTTGCATGTGTGCTAGATATCAAGCCTCACCTAGAGAGAGTCATCTCACGGCCGCAAAGAGAATATTGAGGTACTTAAAGCAAACAAGAGATGTTGGACTATGGTATCCCAAGGGGTCAAAGTTTGAATTGATTGGATATTCGGACTCCGACTATGGGGGTTGCAAGATCAATAGAAAGAGCACAAGTGGCACATGTCAGTTACTTGGAAGATCACTTGTGTCATGGTCCTCAAAGAAACAAAATAGTGTGGCAATCTCTACCGCCGAAGCCGAATATGTGAGTGCGGGGAGTTGTTGTGCACAATTGCTATGGATGAAATCAACTTTGAAGGATTATGGCCTCAACTTCAAGAATGTGCCATTGCTATGTGATAATGAGAGTGCAATCAAGATGATACAAAACCCGGTTCAACATAGAAGAACGAAGCATATTGACATAAGGCATCATTTCATTAGAGATCATCAACAAAAGGGAGATATTGCCGTTGAGAGTGTTGGCACCGATGATCAACTTGCCGATATTCTCACTAAGCCACTTGATGAAAAGAGGTTTTGCAAGCTAAGGAATGAATTGAACATTCTTGATTTCTCAAACATGAGTTGAATGCACCCCATCCACTTATTGACATGCCTCTCCTTCGACATTGCAAGGTAAAGTTGATTGACATGTCATTCATCCTATGCTAAGGACTTGCTAGAGCATGTAGACATATTAAGTGATATGCATGAGCATTCATGATAAATCAAATGAATTTGATGGATATATGTTACCACTATTGCCTCTTTGATTGTTTTTGATCTAGTGGTGGCATATGACATGTTTGTGAGCTTGCAAACCTAGTGTTGAATCTAGAAGATTTGCTATAAGTGTTTAATTCAACATAGGCAAGATAACCCTTATTATGAGGTGTGAAGAAGCTTGTCTTTGGTTCAAACCGAATTAAATATCTTTGGCAAGTGTTCTAGGTTGAACCAAAATTGATGAATTTTAACCTACTCCATCGAACATTTTTCTTCTCTCCACAATTTGATCCCATTTTTGGGTAAGTTGTTGACAAAGGGGGAGAGAAAAAGATGATTCAACATGATAAAGGGGTAAATAAAATTTTTGATGCACACAAGTAGGGGGAGCAAGCTCATAAACAAAGTTGTTGCATTTGTTTGTGCATTTTCATATGACTTGCTCATTGCACATGTATTTAAATTCAATATACATGCTTGTGTGGTGCAATGCTAGTATAAAACTTGGATGATGAAATGATCTACTAGCATGCATAGGAATAGTTTTTACTTGTGGTATCTAGACTTACCTAAAGTTTTTACAAGTGGTCCAAGAACCTTTACATATAATGTTGATCTCACGGGGTTCTTGAGTTTTGATGGATGTCTAGTTACTTCATGATGCTAAGGATGGTGTAAAAGGCAACTCCGATTGGTATCACGCTTCAAAGGTCCATTTCTTACACCTTAGCATCATTTTGGTAGAATTACTCTCCTAACACTTCTATCCATGCATATGTGCAAAGCTTTCAATCCAAACTCTATGCACATATGTAGGGGGAGCTAATGCTACCAAAACCGAGCTTGTGATAATTGTCCAAACTTTACTTATGAGCAAAATGATTGGACAAGTATGACAAGTTCAAAACTTTTATTATCAAAATCATCTTTGTGAGGGTTGTCATCAATTACCAAAAAGGGGGAGATTGAAAGTCCCTAGTTTGGTTTTGGCTAATTGATGAAACCTAGGACTAACCTTTGTATCTAAGTGGATGATTTAGATAAAGGTGGTCATTGAATATGAGACATGACATTGACTCATGTGACCAAGATGGTGAAGACCAAGATGAGGCTTGGCTCGATGGACCGGTTGTGAAGGTGAAGGGCTAGTCGAGGCTTCGAAGCGAAGGACCATGCGATGGTGAAGCTTGAGCAAGACTTGGCGCCGATGGACCAATGCAACGGTGAAGAGCAAGTGAAGTCAAGGTCGATGGATCGAGACGGTCATGTGATGATATGAAGTGGATCATATCATTTGGAGAAACAAAATGGGCTCAAGGCAAAGGTATAACCATAGGGCCATTTTGTTTTACACTCAAGACACCATAGAGGGTGTGAGTGGTTTAGGGTCGATAGCCGAACTATTAAGAGGGGAAGTCTTATCGGTTATTCGACGCATGGGTGCCACTAGGTGAATTCATGAAGTGCATTGCATGTAGGGCCTAGTGAGCTAACTGGAAAACCTTTGAAAATGATTGAGAAAAAGCTAACACACAAGCACATGGAGATGTACACTTGATGGTGTTGGCACATTTGCAAAGGTGGCGTTGGTCGCGCTGTGGTTTGCGGGTAGAGAGGGGTTTGGTTCCTTTCTCTCTCCCGCCGAGCGTGCGAGCGCGGGATTCAGGCGATTTCGGGGAAGTGAAATGCCTATTTTCCATTGCGCCGGAAGTCGGAAAAGAAACGGAGGCGAACGCGGTCACAGAGGTGACCGGACGCTGCACCGGACGCTGCACCGGACGCGGTCACTGAGGACCAGCGCGTCCGGTCAGTGCAGCGCGGGCGTCAGGCGCGCGGGCTAGGGTTTGACACCGGCGCGTCCGGTGACCCACGGGACCGGCGCGTCCGGTCATGCGCCCTGAGGGAACCGAGGACGTCGGACGCGGTCCGCGTCCGGTCACTCACCATCGGACGCGTCCGATGGTCCAGGGAGCTTACTGGACTCGCACCGGACGCGGGTACTGTGGCGTCCGGTGGTTGCGAGGAGCGCGTCCGGTGATGTCTTCGCGCGCGCGGGTACTGTGCGCACCGGCGCGTCCGGTGGTTCGCAGCAGCGCGTCCGGTCGCTCGTTTGACCGTTGGCGCGCAGTGACCGTTGGAGGATCTAACGGACGAATTTGAAATCAGAGGACACATGGACGTCGCAGGGACACCGGACGCGGTTGAGCGCGTCCGGTCAGTTACGACCGGCGCGTCCGGTGGTCCCGCGAAAAACGTGAGTGGAGTTGTAACGGCTCTATTTGGATGGGATGCTTATAAATACTTGTTGGCCGGCCCTTGGGGAGGTCTCTTGGCATTTCTAACATACTTGTGCATCCTTTGAGCAAAAGCAACTCCTCCCACTCATCTCCCTTGCTTGATTGCAAATCAAAAGTGAGATTGAGTGATCCCAAAGTGCATTGCATAGCTTGAGGGCATCTAGTGGCACTTGTGGGTGGTTTAGCCGGTGGATTTCTTGTTACTCTTGGAGAGTACCGCTCCTAGCCGGCTTGGAGATTGTTGGAGACGTTGGCAAGAGAAGGTGATTGTTCTTGGCCACCTCCGGTTGATTGTAAGAGGTTCTTGTGCTTTCCTCGGCGGAGTGCCAAAAGCAACTCTATTACATTGCGCGTGTCATTGAGTTACCTCACTTGAGAGTGGTGTCTTGCGGTGCCTTGCGGGGCGTGCCTTGAGGGGCAAGTGATTTGAGGGTCACACCGAGGAACCATCTAGGTGTTGGTCGACACAACCGGTGACGTAGCTTGTCGGTGCACAAGTGAACACCGGGTGAACAAATATTGTGTCTCTTGGCTCCCGGTGATTGGTCTTCATATTGTATTGTTGTCAATATTGTTTGATTATATATCTTCTTGGTGATTGGCAACATCTTCACTCCACCGTCGGTATAAGAATCACAATCCTCTCTCTTGCATTTACATTCACTAGTTTATCTTGTGTAGCCTAGTAGTAGCTTAGCTAGTAGTGTTGTTAGCTTGTTCACTAGTGTAACTTTAGTGACTTAGCTCTTGTGTGAACTAGAGATCTTAATCTACTAGACTTGTGGATAGGAGGCTTGCATCACAACCCTTGGCTAAGCAAAACTCGCTTTACGCCGTTTATTATTCTAACAAGTTTGCTTAGTGGTACTTGTAGAATTTTTTATAGGCTATTCACCCCCCTCTAGCCATCTAGGACCTTACATCTATCCACTGTGGGACTCACTTGTCACTTTATCTAAATATATCCATGTGTGATCTAGTTTTGAAGGATTTATTGAGACGAATTTAATGGTGCAATCGAAATTTAATTTGGATTTTTAATTTGTGAGTTATAGCATTTTTTCCTTTGTTTAGCTAGTGGGGCCCGTCACTATAGAGTATGGAGTAAGCACTGTACTACTCTAAATATAGAGTGAGAGAAAGGATAGAGTATCGTTTTAGAGTATCTAGTGCAGCAGTTTTTACTCTATATTCATACTCTAAAACTTTAGAGTATCGTTTTAGAGTAACCACTGCGGGTTAAACAGGGGCACTGTTGGTTGAGCCGAAGAAGAATGACACTGACAGTCTGACAGGACAAAGAAAAGTGTAAGCAGGTGAATGTTGTACAGCATCTTTACTCTCTCAAAGCCACATGGGTCAGGATTAAAATGACTCACATGATCCCTCCTCAGTCCTCATCCTATACCATGGTAGTAATAGACTAATAGTTAACTTATCCAGATCAAAAGATTAAACTTTTTTCGGAACAGTTACAAAGCAGAAGAATAAAAAGGTGCTGCATATGCTACCTTTTCTGTTTAAGAACGATTGAGTGATGAAGAAGACAAAACCGCCTTTGGATTTTAGTTGTGCCGAACAGGTGTGTGCACATGGCTTGCTTTATGGGCCTGGAATGGATTTACCCACTCTTTTTTCTCGTTTTTTTTTTCTGTGAGATGCTGGATTAGTGGATTGCACATCTTGGACTTTCCTGCTTAGGCCATGTTTAGATGGCAATTTTTTTTTGAAAAAACATTGTAGCACTTTTCGTTTGTATTTGACAAACTTTGTCCAATCATGGATTAACTAGGCTTAAAAGATTCGTCTCGACATTTACAGACAAACTGTGCAATTAGTTATTTTTTTATCTAAATTTAATACTCCATACATGTGCCGATATATGCGATGTGACAGGGAATCTTAAAAACTTTTTAAATTTTGGATGGATTAAACATGGCCTTAGATTCTGACCCGGAAATGTTGCCGTGAGCTTAGACGGTGCGACCAAAATGTTTGACATTTGACAATTTTGTATGTAGCACTGTCCAGGAACCAGAGCCCTGTCATCATTCATCAAGCATTGCGGTGTTGCCTCAGGTATGGGTTGTTTGTTCTGCGATGTTTGATATATGCATGAAATATTAAATATAGATTATTTACGAAACTAAATGCACAGATTGAGACTGTGTTGCGAGATGAATTTTTTAAGTCTAATTAGTCCATGATTTGAAAATGTGTTGCTACAGTAAATATGTGCTAATGACACATTAATTAGGCTTAATAAATTCGTCTCGTAGATTACTGACGGATTCTGTAATTTATTTTTTATTAGTATCCAAACACCCTATGCAACACCCCATATGACACCTCCTAAACTTTAGTCCTTAAATCCAACATGTCTTTCCTGTCCCTTCCAGAGAACCAATAATCACGTTTCTTTGTAAGGGAGAATTTAGTGTGTGTATATATATATATGTAAAAGAGCTTTGTTACGATGCTTGGGAGGAACCGTCCCGTCGAATATTTATTTGGCCAGAAAAAATACCTTGAGGATAACTAAAAGTAATTAAGAGTAACATTGGATGCTCAACGTGCCTTTCTCCTGTCCTTTCCCTACGCGGACGAACTTTTTTTTTTACAACGAAAGAAGAATTATATTATGACGAACTGACGTGGTGCCGCGCACACGGATCCACAGGAGGGCACTTGCGCTAGAGCCTGCACACGGCGAGTACGCTTGCATGGGGGCACCACGCCACCCGCGTGCTGAGAGGGAGGGAGCCGCGGGAGAGGCTACGAATATGGGGAACAACCTCACTACGCACAGGCGAGGTGTTGCACGAGTTAGTTCCCTGTTCGCTTGTCTTATAAGTCTCAGCCAGTGAACAGTGTTTTTCTCTCACGACAAATTAGCGAATAATACTTTCAGCCATGGCTTTTCAGCCAAACGAACATGGCTTAGATGGTCGCAGGCGGGGCGTCGCTGCTGCGGGGCCGCGTTGAGATGGCCGCATGCAAGGCATCGCCGCTGTCGCGACGGCATTGTTGCGGGGCCACGTGGAGGTGGCCCTGCTGCGCGGCCACGTGGAGGCGACACTGCTGCGGGACGCGTCGCACGGCCGTGACACCGCCAGTGGAGGTTGCAACCAGCCTAGGATTTGTCGCTGGCGTTGCGCCGCCAGTGGACGATGCAGTTAAGCAGGGATTTCTTGGCCTGTGATGTCCATGGATAGGGCCTGATGGTGGTGGTGGGGAAAGCAGGCTAGGGTAGCTTGCGGACTGCATGGAAGAAATCAGATGGAGGTGGTGGAGGCGAAGGAGGATCGATTGTGGCTGAGCGCGGAGGAGGATTGGCTGCGGCTGAGCACGGAGGAGGTCGCTGTGGTGGAGAGGGAGAGGGCCGTAGACACGGCCATTGCCGCTGTGGGGTGTGCGAGTGAGATGGCCGGAGGCGGCTTAACGCTATTGCGGGGCCACGTCGCGGTGCTGTTGCGGTGCTCTAACAGGGTCACGTGAGCCTCGCCGTCGGCGCCAGAGACAGAGGCAGCTGCAGAGACACGAAGGAGATAGAGATAGATCCGGCCGGGAGATAAGTGGCAGAAAATACTATTCTACCCTTTAAATTTATTTTGTAAATAATTCTTGATCCATATATTTTTTGTTTTGGGCCCACGTATTTCAAGTTCCGATTCACAACTTAAGTTCCTCTACATTGGTTCTTCTTATTTTATAGCCATCTGATCTAATCCAAATGGATGGCTCTGGTTTTTTTCCAATCACTATAAAATTTCACTGTATATAATATATAATCTCTCTCTTTTTTTATATATACTAGTGCTATAGTGAATTGGGGAACGCAAGATTGTAACACTCCTGGTGTTACTAGCTTACTTAGCACCCGATTAAGGTCTAAAAGAAATTAACAAAAACAAGTTCTCGATTTTCTTTTAATTTTAATCACACATGAAATGTTACCAAATCTTATGTAACTCACTTCTGTAGTTAGGAAGAACTAAACGAGCTATTGCATGAGCGCCTTGATGGTCGAAGTTATTTAGGTTTAGACATCTTAAGAATTAAGGCAAAAGCGTTAGGGTTGTTAGCTCAAGCGGAATTCTCGATGTCTCTAAGACAAAGAGGTTGATAAAACAATGTCATTTTTGCATTTAAATGTTAACAAAAATATAATTAAGCACTAGCTTCATGCTTTTGTCCTATTATTGCCCCTAAGTAGGTACTTGGGTGTGGTGTAGATTGTAGTTCGTACGGAGGTCTTGTTGTTTCCCCAAAATTTGCCCAAGATTGGCCGAACACGTAATCAAGCACATTAGGCACTTGGTTCGTGGAACGACGTCTAGCGTGATGAACCCATTTTGGCATCACTCCATCTCCCTCTCTGGTCATCCTTTTGTCGTGCTGTTTGTTTCTTTGAGAAGCTGTTAAGGCCATCTTGAGGGTAGAGGAGTTGGCTTAACCTCAACCAAGATGGGTAAGTGTTGGTACGCGCTTTAAAATTCGTGCTTGGCACTCGACTTGGACTGCTCGGCCGGGGGTACGCGGTCACCCCGAGGGGTCGCTCTGTGTCGCGTGACCAGACGCGCCCTGTGTGTCGCGTTGCTCCTCTGCTCACCGGTCACTGCTACCGCCGCGTCGCACCGTTGCTCCACCCGGTGGCCGCACCGCTACGCGGCTACTACACGCTGGTCAATCGAGGGCACCCTGCCTGTGTCCACTGCCGCCAGCGAGTCAAGCGCGCCTGTCACGCTATCAGAGCCTGAGACCTTGCCATTTGTCCAAGACGTTCGCGCCAATCTCGGTGCCTGGCTGTCTGCACGAGCGTGGATGCGCTCCCTTTGGTCCTTGCTAGCCTCGACCGCGCTCGAAGACCGTGACCGCCTTTAAGGTCGCAACACCGTTAAGCACGGCCACCATCCTGCATTGGTTCTGTCTGATTCAAAGCACCCCGGTCCAATTACTTGTCTTAGTGGAAGGGCATGATATTTATCTAGCCACCTAGCCCACGTCGAGCGTCAGTAGTGCACCCCCATCGGTGAATTTTAGAAACTCATCGTCGCCAGTCTTCCCCCACCGGAGCAGTGCGTGGATTGGGGGTGAGCCCCTCTCTTGTTTTTGTTCAAATTGACTCGTGCTCTGGACCTAGTATTTACCGTGCGCACGCAGGCTTGGCCGGAGGCTTCTCCGGTGACGGCGTGGCGCGACCATGTCTGCCTCGGTGCGCCTCTGCCTCCGCCGTGCACACGTGGCCGGAGTTCACTGGCCTCTCCACGCCTCAACCGATCGCGCGGACAGCTTCGGGGTAAGCCTCTTCTGCTCCCACATGACCTCTACCGGTTCGCCAGCTTCTAGTTTCCTCGGAACGGGCACGCCACCGTAGAGGTTAGTCCGCCAGCGTGGACCACGCGCTAGGAGCCGCCGGTGAGCTCCTGGTCGCCGCTCTGGGTTTTGCGGTTGCCCCGCGATGCTCGTCGGCCCGGTAGGCAAGTTGTTGTGGCTCTCGGTAGGCCGGCGTGGTCGGGCGATGTCGGCCGGAGCCGCGCCGTCATGCACCGACGTGCCGAGGACCGCCCTTTGGCGATGGTGACTTACTTCCGGGTTGTTTGTGCAAATCGTGTCCCGTGTGCAATAGTGCACAGCGGCGCCGCGGAGATACCTGATAGGATAGGGGTGTTTTTGCAAAAACGCGGGCGCGGGCGCGGGCTCCCCGTTTGGGCCATAGCTGGGCCGCTGCGTCGGGTGCGACCGCGTTTTCGTGCGGGCCGCATGGGTGAAAGGTCTTGATGGCTAGAGGGGGGTGAATAGCCTTTTAAAAATTTTACAAAGACAAGCTAAACAAGTTTATCAATATAACAAATAACGAGATGCGAGTTTTTCTTAGCCTACGGGGTGTTTGTAAACCACCTATCCAATTCACAATTCTAGTATATTTGCACTCAACCGCACAAGTCAAACCGCACAACTTAGCTTACAACTAAAGCTAACTAGCTACACAAACTAAGAGCTAAACTAACAAGCTAGCAAGGTAACTAAGAAAATAATATAAGAGAGAGTTAGAAGGGTATCACCGAGGGGCGAAGTATTGAGCCAACCAATCAATATGATCAAGAGATGAATTCCACAATACACAGCAACCGGGATCGATTAATCACAATAAGAATGATGACACAAAGATTTATCCCGAGGTTCACGTGCTTGCCGGCACGCTAGTCCCCGTTGTGTCTCTCTTCACCACGTGGTTCGGTGGCTAATCGGTCTCACACCGAGCCTCTCAAAAGGCGCCACAAGAACCTACCAAATGGCAAAAGGTTGCAAATGACACGAGCAATCCACTAACGTTGCCTTTGGCGCTTCACCGAGGTAGGCACAGACCCCTCACAATCACCGGAGGTGACCAAGAACAATCACCAACTCTTGCCAACGCCTCCAAGCTGCTCCAAGCCGTCTAGGTGGCGGCAACCACCAAGAGAAACAAGAATCCCGTAGCAAATCAACCACCAAGTGCCAACTAGATGCAATCTCACAATGCAAATGCACTTGGATCACTCAATCTCACTTTGAATATGCAAAGAAGCAAGAGAGATGAGTGGGAGGGGAGTTGCTTAGCTCAAAGTGCTCACAAGTATGTCAAAGAATGCAAGAGATGGAGCTTTGAGCCGGCCAACGAGTATTTATAGACGTACCCCTTCGAATAGAGCCGTTAGGCACTTGAAAACGCTACAGTCGCGTGGACCGGACGCGCTGGTCGTGCGGACCGGACGCGCTGGTCCCGTAACGGACCGGATACGCTGGTCAAGCCTGAGCAACGCTCCAATGAATCAATGACCGGACGCGCTGCTAGTCGCACCAGACGCCACAGTGCCAGCGTCCGGTTGGAGACCAGTAAGCTC
The DNA here is from genome assembly GCA_038087645.1 of Saccharum hybrid cultivar R570. Classification (NCBI taxonomy): domain Eukaryota; kingdom Viridiplantae; phylum Streptophyta; class Magnoliopsida; order Poales; family Poaceae; genus Saccharum; species Saccharum hybrid cultivar. The sequence continues at coordinate 10,037,487 of JAQSUU010000112.1, read as the reverse complement.
CCACAACGTCCGGACACGTCCGGTCGACCGTGACCGGACGCGCCACCGCGTTCGCTCAGAGAACCGAAACACGGACACACGCTGAACACTGACAGGACGCGTCCGGTCAAACAGAGACCGCGTCCGGTGCAGCGTCCGATCACCTCTGTGACCTCCGTTCGCCTCTGTTTGATTCACCCTTTCACATATGAGCTAGACTAAGTATGTGTGTCACTTTGGCACATGTTTTAGCTCATGAAACAACATGTGACAAACGCCTCCAAAAATCGACATTGGCGTAAAGAAAAATAGGCGTTTCAATTCCTCGAAAACGCCTGAATCCCGCTTCGCAAGCTCGGCGGGAGGGAGAGAGGAACCCAAACCCCTCTCTACTGCTCAAACTCTACTGCCTTCGCAAATGTGCTAACACCACCAAGTGATCACATCATGTGCGAGTGTGTTAGCATTTTCACAATCATTTTTCGAGGCGTTATTAGTTCTATCCAAATGCATATGATTATAAAATGCACACCTAGAGGCACTTAGGAGTTCAATAGTCGCGTCATCCCCCTCTTTATAGTATGGCTATCTATCCTATAATGTAACCACACTCACTAGGTGTCTTGGTTACTAAAACACAACCCTTAAACATATACCTTTGCCTTGATCACGTAGGGTTGCATCCAAATCCAAGTGTGGCCATCATGATCACCATGTCCATCTTGCCACCAACCTTGGAATGTACTAATCCTCATATGCTATACACAACTTAGGCATAGGATTAGTACTTAGGCATTGTCACTAATTACCAACACCAAACATAGAGCTTTCAATGGGTTGCTGGGCCAAATCGGTATCGCCAACCCTTTTTCGTTTTTAAAGCAATTTCTTAATTTATTTCCTAGCTAAACTTGTAAATTCAAAATAGAATTGTGTAGAAATCCAAAAATCGCGAAACCAATTTTGTTAGTTTCCTAAAATCATGATCTAGATAAAGGTGTAATTGGTTCATGTAGTTTTATACTATTTTTAGGCTTGCTCTAAGTACTTCGAGACATTTAATATTATCAAACATGAACTTGTAGGAATTTGAGTGATAAATCGGTGATAGTGTTAACCTTGAAAAATTTATAGTAAGCTCCTAGTATTATTATATGTTCATTGTGATTTTGGTAGCTCCAAAATAATTAGTTGCTAGGATAACTAACAAGCCTAGTTGAATATGTAGTAAATCGATAAAATGAATAACACGACATCTCGGGTTTATATAACTAAAACACTTGTTGAGAAATAACGTTTGAATCGACAACGTGGATACGTGGCCTGGTGAGTTGGTGTGTGGCTAGCCCGTTAGCTTGCGAGACGTAGTCGTACGACGAGAGTTGCGATTGCTATCTTTTACTTATGTCTCTGCGTTGCATTCGGGTAAATCATAATAGGAACGATAATGGGTCGATGGATCAACCGGAGGACTTGGCGTTAACCCAAAAGATGGTGCCACGATGAACGTGCCCCGAGGATGGCATACTAACATTTGGTTATATTTTTACTCAGGCAAGCCCCGGTGCATAACCTCTATTATTCTGTACTTTATTTTATGCTTGTGCATTAAGTTTCAAGGAGTTGAATGAAACCCACTTGCATATATATCCTGATCCCACGAGTCTTACTAGTATGTCAGGATCGTGTAGATTGCTATGCTACAGGACTACGGTAGAATTCGAGTGATTGCCTGTCACTCGCGAGAGATAGGAAATATATTATGGTTACTATGTTACCATCACATGGAATATATATGGATAATAATTGGAGACCGGATGGGACTGTACTTGAAATTAGATATGGATTTGGTTGGACAATTCGAGCGAGGCTCTGGTTGTATTTGCCCTGCCTGTGTCGATTAAGGACCGGTCGTTGCACTGGATCCCCGGTCAAGTCACAGATATATTGTTCCGAGCACATACTTGCTTATGGGAGCGGAAAGACTTGTTGCTCTCTTGTCATGGGTTTCGTCTCTTTCCGGACCGACTGTTAGGGGTGGGTTTTTAGGTGGAGGTCTAAGCACCGCACTAAGGTCGGGCCTGCAGTGTTGTTGGCTTGGAGTCCCAGTTTGGACGGGGACCTGGACCCCTTGACAGGAATGGAATGGGTTGGTCTTGCTTGTGCCTGAGGTGCAAGTGAGGCGTGTGTTTTCGGGGCACCCAGCTGGGTATATTGATTCATGAATCACCGTTTCTGCGTGACGGTACGACTTGACTCCACTCTGGTACCGTAGTAAGAACTAAAAGATGAAAGATAGAAAGATGGTTCTGATGGCTCAACCCTTGCTCGAAAGTAGAACAGGTGCTTACCTAGAATGGTTGGTTAATGAACTACTGATGACTGCTAATAGAAATTGAATATAAGGATGCACTTTAGTAATGCTTCCTGCAGTTGCAATAAACCACAAGCCAAATAGCCTTGCATATCTTTGGAGTCTTTTCTTTCCTTCTGACGGGTAAGTTTTGCGAAGTATAATTGAGTACTCAGGGTTTGTTCTACCCTGTTACAGGTGACAGGAACAACGGGAGCTGACACTTGTGTGTGGGAACCTTCTGGTGGGCTCAGCGAGGATTTCCTTTACGTACGGACGTAGAGTTTATTTAAACTCCCACCAAAAATGTTTTTAAAGGAAAAGCTTATAACCTGTTATTACTACATGTATATAAATATTCTTCATGATAATATTTAACTTGACCTTAAATGATTTCCATTCTACTGAAACTCTGATAACATTTTACATTCCACTGTTACAATCAAATAATGACTTACTCTGACGTTGTACTAAAAGTGATGTAAGAAATGGTAAAGATGTTGTAAGCTTTATCTCTCATTTATGATCCTGAGATAAAATGTGGACTTTTGAGTTCTCTCGTTGGGTGTGCTCGACGGAATTGCATAGTTTAATGCGCTCTCTTAGGTACTTAGTGTCTAATAGAAGACAAGTACTTTTAAGATGACATTAGATTAGGCGATTCTACTGCGAAGATGCACCTGCTGCTGTGTAATTATAAACTAGTATACGAGTTGTATAAAACAAGTACCACTATAGGTCCCGTCTCTCATGGATCGAAGTTTGACCCTTTCCAACTTAAACATCTCTATAAGTTTGAATCGTTCAAAGTTGCCTGCACGTACTCCATAAATTGTTTATTAAAGTTGACTCAAAGTCAACGCGCTTGCATGCTGAATGAGACGACTGCTAGTATATGTAGTATATAAAATCACAATTGACGCGGCATGTTTGTTTCCCTCCTAAACTTTAGTCGTTCTCATATCGGATGTTTATATATATATATATATATATATATATATATATATATATATATATATATATATATATATATATAGATTAATTATAAAACTAAATGCACAGATTGAGACTAATTTGCGAGATAAATTTTTTAAGCCTAATTAGTCCATGATTTGACAATACGGTGCTACAGTAAATATGTACTAATGACGGATTAATTAGGCTTAATAAATTCATCTCGCGGACTACTGAGGACTTGTATAATTTGTTTTATTATTACTATCTGAACACTCTTAAGTAACACCCTCATATAACACCTGGGTCTTGTTTAGTTCCCCTCAAAATTTCAAGTTTTTTCACTCTCTCTCCATCACATCAATTTTTAGCCGCTTGCATGGAGTATTAAATGTAGGTAAAAAAATAACTAATTACACAGTTTAGTTGGAAATCACGAGATGAATCTTTTGAGCCTAGTTGGTCCACAATTGGACAATATTTGCCAAATAAGACGAAAGTGGTACTATTCATCGGGTTGAAATTTTTTTCAATCTAAACAAGGCCGTGATGTGAAATCACTAAACTTTAGCCTCTAAATTTAAACACCCTTGCCTCGATTTGTGAGCCTTGAGCCCTTGACTCTCGGAGGAAACCTGCATGGGCAACGAGCGATTTTCTGCTACGGTGCTACTTACATTGTTGAAGTTCATTTTATGGACGTAGGCTAAAAACCCCGATTTTGTTATAGACGCATTACATGTATTATGTTCTTTCAATTGGCATGAGGCCATGAGTTGATTATCGTCACTACGTAGACAAATCGACACTTTCCTTTTTTGCGAAACAAATTGATATTATCTGTCCTGAAACAATATATGGGACACATGGTTATGTAGTAATAGTGTATTACTCCCTCGACCCAAATTATAAGTCGTTTTGAATTTTTTTGATACATCTGTTTTATCATGTATAGTGACTTATAATTTGGAACGGAGAAAGTACCAAGGAAGGACCCTGTGTTTTGTCTCAACCATAAGATTATATTTATCTCTTGTTTTTTAATGAGCCATTTGGTTTTCACGGTGTTATACACTACTACACAAAATCTTTTGCGCAGCATTTCCAAAATGGCCTCGAAGGCGGGCGGCCCGGTTGCCTGCCTCGGTTATTCGAGGCAGGGCAGCCGGCCCAGCAACCACCTCGGCTAATACATTAACCGAGGCGGACATTGTAAAATAACCACCTCGGTAAATGATTAACCGAGGCGAGCATGGTAAAATAACCGCCTCGATTAATAAGTATTAATTGAGGCGATCATTGTAACATAACCGCCTCGGTAAATCATTAACCCAGGCCGGGCATTGTAACGCAACTGCCTCGGTAAATCAGGCCCAGCCCGCTAGCCCAAGAGGCCCAGTTCCGAACACACATATATATACCAGACTTTATGGTTTTTAGCCTTAGCTCCTCACTCCCTCCTCAGCCGCACTCCTCTCTCCCCAGCTCGACGCACCCTGTCCCTTTTTCTCTATCTCGCGAAGTCCCGCGCGGAGGCTGGCGCCCGACTCGCCCCCTTCCCTCCCCTCCCTATCTTTCCATGGCCACGCCAGCTCCTCCCTCTCTCTCCAGACGTGGCAGCGGCGGCTAGGCGCGTGGCTGTGCCCGGTGGCAATAACCTCGCGCGTGGGCTCGGTGGCGGCGGCGGCGGCGGCCTTGCACGCCCACCCAGCGGCGAGGCAGGAGCCACGCTCGCAGGCCCGGAGGACGCAGCGGCGGCGCCCCTCTCCTTGGAGCTCCTACGGCTTGGATCGAGCTCCTCCGGCGTGGATCGACCTTCCTCCGGCGCGGATCGACCTTCCCCAGCGTGGAGGAGCCGGATCCGGTGGTAGGGCACGTGGAGGAGCCCGATCCGGCTACGGCGGCGGCAGGCGCCGGTGAGCAGCTGCGGCAGCAGCGGCACGTGGATGGGCTCGCAGAACTTATCCACGAGTTTTCCTCTTTTTTGTTTTTTTATTTGATTTACCAAGGCGGGCATTGAACCGCCTCGAAAAAGACCCCATTTACCGTGACCTTTCCACCGAGGCGGTTGCGATGCCCGCCTCGGTAAAGTTTTCTGTAGCAGTGATATATATAGTACACATGGAATTGCCCCTCTCACTGACGCATGTGGTTGTAGTCTGAGTCAATCAAACTACTAGGACAGATTGGCAAAATTGTGCGTCACTCATCCGACTAGAGGTATCTGTCAAAATTACCTTAAACAGCACGAGAACACATGTACGTATCAAGCTTCAAGCAGAGGCTAACCACATGATTGAGGCAAACCATGCCAGCTCACGGCGACTAGTGTGTGAGTGTGATGCACCGTCACTGTATTTTCGTTGACCTGGGCGGCTTCTGCCACATGTGTGTGATTGAGCCCCAATTTCAGCACCTTTCGCTTTCCATGCAATCTTGTAGAGCCTGTTTAGTTCCCTGTCACGTCAAATCTTGCGGCACATGCATAGAGTACTAAATGTAGACGAAAAAAAAACTAATTACACAGTTTAGTTGTAAATCACGAGACAAATCTTTTGAGCCTAATTAATTCATGATTGGACACAAATTACCAAATAAAACGAAAAATACTACAGTAGCCGAACCCAAAATATTTCTCCAGCTAAACAGGCTCGTAGTGTCCACGTTGCTCCAGCAGACAGCTCATAAAACCGCTGGTGCGGTATACTCCTAGGCAGATGCCAAGTTCCCTAATTGCCCTGTGAGGACATGATTAGAACTTTGCCAAACGGATAACCCTTGAATTGAAATAGATCATGAAAAGAAAATACAATAGCCGTATCTGTTATTTAATTTATATATATATATACACGCCTAACATATAAATATTTTATTATAGGAGACAACGAGGAAAACAATAATAAAATGATAAATAAATAAATTGAAGGAGAGCTAGCCGGGCTTAATAAATTGTAGCCCCCCTAAGCTTGATTTTTGCCTTTAAATTACTGTAGCTTAGCCTCAAATTCATCATTAATCTTCAGCTTTAGCACTAAACCTTCATTATTTAGCCCCCTAAATGCTTATCCTAGATCCGCCACTGAAGTACAATAATAAGGTGGTTAGGCACTAAAAAATGTGGTTTGTTTTTATTATAGGCGTGGTTGTTTAGAGGAAGAAAATGACAAGTCAATACGATCTATTTAGGCACCAATTTGTTTCTGCAAGTACTCAATGAGTGTTGATGTTCCCTACTTAATTACTATATATATGGTATTCATGGGTCATGGCTAAGCGCCTATAGTATCGTTCGGATTGGTTAGAGATGCAAGGCGGGTTACTTGCAAAATATAAATATGCTAAATTTCAATACATGTGAAGAATGGGCCTTTATTTTAGGTGAGGCGATTGCAAGGCTATTGGCCTACCCTCTCTCTGCACCCATCAACATTCGCGTGGCCTCACCCTAGAGTGATCGATGATGTGCCCTTCTGCCTAGTGATCTCTTTTCTTTCTAGCCTCAAAAGTCATCATATATAAATCATTGAGCCATCTCTTTGGAACCTCTCGCTCCTCTCAACCTAATCTTGCAACAATACTAGTATATGGCAATGCCGGGTCCTCACCTGTTCACACTCGTTGGCTACAAAAGGAAGTGGATATTTCGAGTCACCTGATATTTAGGAGGCATGTTATTATTATTATTGATACATAGCATGTGGCTCAGTGGTTGATTGTGAGATGGGTCGAGTACGCAGGAAACGTGGCGGTTGTTTTCATCCTTCCATTTTGTTAATTGTGTCAAAAACAATGGCACACGTGCTAGCGCTAGGCCGCTAACTTCTGTTTTGTTAAGCTTTGTGGGAGTCTCGGAGGTGCGAGTGCGAAGCTAACGCGTCTTTGGCCCTTGTCGATGGTAGTACACTGTACTACAAAATCATTAGGTCCGTAAACATAAACAAATAATAGGTGTTGTCGTGTTGGGAGCTGGAGACGACCCTGGCAAAATCCAAGTATACGTACTACTACTTACACGTAAACAAATCAGCAATAAAAGCGTAGCGTAGCCAGGCCGGGCAAACTGTAGGTAAGTGCGTTATTGAATAAATTAAATAAATAGGAGTAATATAATAATGTACATTAGGGTCAGTCCACCATGCCCATGGGTTGCGGACTTGCCGGCGTTGCGCTGCGCGACGCGTCGGGCACGGGGGCTGCGGCGTGCACCGACGGACGGCTGCTGGGCAGCTGGTCGGTCTCCCTGCTCCCTGGAATCACGCAACGTAACCGCGTCGCCCGTCGGCGTCGGCACCGGTGGCCCACGACATTTCTCGCGCAGACTCGTAATCAACCCAACAGGCCCACGCCCGTGTCGGCGCGCGCGCGCGCGCATCAATAACTCCACCTCCACCCTTGCCGCGCGCAGCAAAGAATTGACTGACTGCAGCAGACCCGCCAAAATAGTTTGACGAAGAACCAATAATTATAGATGCAGACGATCGAGCAGCAAAAAAGCGGTCAAGTGAGTTCTCAGTTGATCAAACAAGAAGGCGGTCAGCGGTCAGCGGTCATCGGCACGCATCAGTCACTCAGCCGGTGTTGCGCATGCCGGCGGCGATGCCATTGATGGTGATGAGCAGCGCGTCGCGGAGCCTCCGGTTATCGTCGTCGCGGCGGAGCCTACGGAGCACCTCCACCTGCAGCATGTTTATCGGGTTGAGGTACGCGAGCCGGCTCTCGATGAGCCGCCGCAGGCTGCGGTTGTGCGCCGTGAGCTTGCTGTGCCCGCTGACCGCCAGCACGCACCGCTCCGTGCGGGCCAGCTCCCTGCGCAGCCGCTCGCCCACCGCGCGCCGCTCGGGGGCCACCAGCATCTCCTCGTAGTGCGCCGCCACGGACGCGTCCGCCTTCGCCGTCACCATCTCGATCAGGTCCACCGTGCTCTGGAAGAAGGGCCACTCGGCGTACATGGCGCGGAGCTCGGCGCCGTGGCCCCGGTCCAGCGCGTCCTGCAGCCCCGTCCCGACGCCCAGCCACGCCGGCAGCACCAGCCGCGTCTGCGTCCACGCGAACACCCAGGGGATGGCGCGCAGGCTCGAGATGCCCCCCAACGGCTTGCGCTTCGCGGGGCGGCTCCCGATGTTGAGGTGGCCCAGCTCCGCCTGCGGCGTCGCCTCCTGGAAGTAGGTGATGAACTCCGGGTCCTCGTACACCGTGGCACGGTAGTGCGCGCAGCTCACGCGGGAGATCTCCTCCATCACGGTCCGCCAGTTGGGGTCCCGCGGCGGATGCGGCGGACGCAGCGTCGCCAGCAGCACCGCTGTCGTGTAGATCTCGAGCTGGCGGACGGCAGTCTGCGGCAGACCGAACTTGGCCTGCACCATCTCGCCTTGCTCCGTCGACCGGAGAGTGCCCTGCGTGCCACCATATTCCATTCAGTTTTGTCAGGAAACAACTCAAGAACACACGCAGAAGTTTTCTGTCCTTCGGTAACTAGACAGCCAGCCACCCCACCCACCATCACTGAGCCGGGAGGCTGCGACTGGATGGCCAGGTACGTCGGCCCGCCGCCACGGCCGATGCTGCCGCCACGGCCGTGGAACAGCGTCACCTTGATCCCGAACTCGTTGCACGCGGCAACCACGTCTTCCTGAGCCCTGTACAGCTCCCATGCCGCCGTGAAGCGCCCGGCATCCTTGCCGGAGTCCGAGTACCCCACCATTACCTGCGACAGTTAAGACAAACATACACTCGAGTTTCAGGCAAAAAAAAAAAGTGAGTGAGAACTGAAGATCCTATCCTAGTACTACTTGCTGCTAGCGTTCCATCTCTTCTTGCGTACTACCTCCTGGTGGCCGTTGTGGTTCTCGATGATATGCTCCCTGTACCAGTCGATGGACAGTAGCTTCCTGATTGCTGACCCGGCTGCCTGCAAATCTTTCACCGTCTCAAACAACGGAACAACTCTTAACCTGTCACCAAGGATTAAGATGAATTGAGAGAGTAATCACAAGCAGCAGCATTGAAGTGATTAATAAACAGGATGATGTATTAGTAGTAGGAAAAGGCATGCAGAACCAGTTTTATTTTATCACTGAAGGTCTGCTAAGTTCATACAGAGTGCCATTGATGGTTCTGTTCATGGACCGGATTCAGCCCAGTTTACTAATAAAAGTCTCTTCTAAAAAATGCCTCCCTATCTACCCAAATTAACAAGAAGTTGATCTCAACTTTGAAGTTCAATGAATTCGTTGATCTTTGGCATGCCAATATTCAATCACTATACTGTGCAAATTCATGGAGAAATCAATCTAGAAAATCATGCTTACGTGCCACCAGGACATGGCCTTCCTAGGTCCCCGCTAACTGTAAGTCTTGCATCCTTCTGCAACAGCTCCACAGCGAGGACATCACTTGCCTTCAAGAACAAGAGCAACCGAATTCCGAGTTAACAACATGATTGGAAACTTATCATTGTAATATAAGGCAACTGTGCAAACAATTAACCATGTATGCTATGTCCTGGACTATGCCATAAAGGTGTTAATAGGCATGACATGGAATAAATGTTTTGCAATTTTAAAGCACTACTAATTGGGTCCTGGAGATGATCAGTCAGAACTCAGAACTCTAAAATATTGACTGCAGATTTTTCACTTTTTCTTTATCATTTACTGCATTACAGTAGTGTCTCTTCATACATTTGAGGCCATTGAAATGACATATGCTCCAAGTGAGTCACTCCCTAATTCTGCAGCAACTTTGAAGGTGTCCAGAACTTCTTTCACATCTGCAGCAACCTATACAAAAGAAATAAATACAAATGTAAATGTATTAGTGTAGATTTCCCCTCATCCATTAAAGGATTATGCAGTTAGATAGTCATAAACTCGTATTGTCAATATTTCAAACAATGGATATCTAATGTTTCTTCTCGAAAACGCAGGAGAGCTGCGCTTCATAATGTTAGCACCGGTGTTGGCATCTCATCAGATCTTCACAAACTGCTGCCGTTCTATGGTCAGTGTAGCAGAGCGCCAGCCATTTTGGCACTGCGTCTGAGGTACCATCAATCTCAGCAGCAGTAACTTCACTATGGATCTACACCATATAAAGTTACCTTATTTCTAACAAGACTTGATAACTTTGATCCGTTTTATAATCTCTCATCTTCAGAACGATATTCTAACATGATGTTGCAACATAAGAATAAGAAACTCATTAGAGTGACTCTGAACGATTTGTAGGAAAATATCTAGCAGGGAATACCCTGAACAAATGAACTCGCTTTTTACTCTGAATAATGTGCTTAGGTGTCATTGGATAACATCTAAACAACATTTTGTAGCTGAGATTGGAAATGGTTGCTTCAATTTACACATGCAAGGACAAACCTCTATGTTTTGGGGTACTAGAGGGCGCTTCCCTTTCAGCTCTCTAGTCAAGAAATCCAGCTTCTTTTCTTCATCCCACTCACTATAAACACCAAGATCCAAGTAGGACGTGACGGAATCAAGTGCTTCTGTGTGACGGCCAGATTCCTAAAGCAATAAACAACTTTACCTAAGCTTTTCTGAAGTTATCAATAGGAACAGTAGAAATTGAGCAAGCAAAAGCAGCTGCAGTTTTCATCGGTATATACCTGGCGTACATCGAGCTTCATCAGAACCATACCAAAGGTTGCAACCCTTCGTATCAAATCTGCTAACCGGCCATCGGCAAGCACGCTAGATCCACATGATTGCTTCATACAGTAATGGCAAGTGTGAGTGGTACTCAGAGCAATTCGGATAATAAGAGTTAAGGATATATTTTACCTACCTTTGCTGTTTCTTGCAACTTCATAGCCCTATTTTACCAATTTAAACTGCATATAAGTTTTCTGTTCTTTTGAAATAAAAACTTCTCTTTCTTATCCGCATCCTCTCTGTATATTTAATAAAATATGCCATGTGTAAAGTTATTTGTAGAATTGGATTGCATTTTATATTTGTCATCATGCCCATGACCACTTATGGTTTATGCAGGAAAATATTAGCATTGACAAAATCAACTTTAAATAGCATTAGAAATATTTGTGACGAATGTTCCAGCATGGATATTTGTGAATGTATTTTAAAGTATTACTCAAGCATCAAAGGACAAACTCGGCATTCTTCAAGCACGGTTATAGACGAGGACTCACCAGAGATTGATGGCATAAGAGCAAAGGTTCCAAAAGTTGATCTGATGTTTCACAATATTCTTCAGTGTCATAGTCACATGGTAGATCCTCAAGCAGAAGCTCAAGCCTTCTGCGTGTCTTCACCAGCTGACCACAGAAAATACGATAAACACAATCAACGGAAAACTCATGTAAAAAGTCCACTAATTTAGTATAGAACACTCTATTTTCCAAACAATTGGATTTATAGTTTTTATTGTATAGGAAATTTACAAGATAAACATAGGATCTATATGATAATCATTTCTTATATTGACAATATATTTCTAATAAATGGAAAATGATGATTCTGACCTTTTCTTTCACATTACCAAGGACAACCCTGTAAGGAGTAATTCCTGGTCTGTCAGATAGGCTTGGCTCAAGTAGCTTCTGGAAGCTACTTGATCGACCTATATGAGATTCTTTGAACAACTTCCTTAGTTGATGGCCACTTGGAGTTCTACTTATCTGTGGTTGACGACCAGTAGGAGATGACAATGGACTGTCTTCAAATTTTTCTGTTAAATTAAGAGCCCCCTGGAAAACATGAACCATGAACTAACATTTATGGCATGAAAACAATTTAATAGTAAATCTATATGGATAGCAACTGCTTACTGCCTTGCTAGATAAAAATATTAATTAATGAAACTGTGGCCAGAAGCATTTTTTTTTTCGCTACTTTTCATACCTAAGTTGTCAATATTTAAACTGGATGAGACCAGGTTATATCCAGCAAACCTGTGTTGATGTGTATGCCTATCTGACCAGATGTAAGCATAAATTTGATAGATTGCTAACAGTTGCTCAGAGAACTTCACATATAAAAATAAAGAACATTTTCAGACGTCACAACTTTTTTTATTCTTACTGGACGACTTGAGTTCCTTGGAAGATTTATCATCCTAAATTGAGATTCTCCATCACTGCATTCTGTGTCAAGTGCAATTACTCAAGGTTAGAAAATCATGGGGGCATTATATGGCACTGAAAAATCCATTTAGAAGCTACTGGAGGAAAAACAGATGGTATTAGAGATCATTGTTAAACAGGAGGCTCGTTAACTAAAGATCTGATTTTTTTTATGAAACTGGAGGGGCCGCAGCCCCCTACAGGAATTTATTGAAAGAAAGAACAGAGTTACAGAATTACAGAGAACCAGCAACAAACTAAAGATTTGATTGAACTGATCCATATGATGGATGGAAATTTAAAGGAATGCTTATAAGTTTTCAAATACTACAACACACGGATTTGATTGAATCTAGGTTCAGGCATAGTAAATAAGATGGGCAGGCAGCATAGGGTTAATCAAACTTCATTGACATACTTTTTATATGAAGCAGAACATAAAGTTATCTGCTCCAGATAGAGAATTCTACCTGTACACGAAGGAAGATCAGCACCAGAAGGAAGCTGTGCAGGCAGAGCCAAGTTATGATAAAGCTTTGCATTGTTCTGTGGTAAGGTTTTGTTCCAGGTATTGGCCTTTAGGTCCTCGGATGCCGACTCTGTAGAGTCCCCTCGAAAATATCAGCACAAATAATCCAATGAACTTTTTTTGAAATATGCACATCACGTATGGCATGTGCTACAATAAAAAGGTCAAGATCGTTTCTAGACCTCAGATATGTGTTACCATCTCAAACTATTAACAAACTAACAATATAGCAGTTGTCATAGGTGACAGTAACTAAGCAACTTCTGGTGAAACTGGAAATAATCTGGATTTGATAATCGGGTAGATATACCATGAAACTGACCTTTGAGCATAATGTCATTAGCCAAGCTTGCAACCTTGTCACTGCATCTCTTGACAGACAACTCAAAGCTGAGACTGTCTAATTCCCGGATGTAAAAGTCTATTGCCATCCACCGGGACAACAATGAAACATCCCTAGTCACCTGCATCGTAGAAATGACAGATTGTTTCAGCATTCCTGATTGCATCGAACTCTTAGAAAAGGCGACTCCATCACGTCATTACAATAGTAGAAGATTAGTGAAAATGCACCAAGGCACTGATATCTTATTACATAGATCTTACTTTTGCTGTAACGTTAGGATTCCCGTCTCGGTCACCACCCATCCAAGAACCAAACCTGATTGGTGTGCAGGTTAGCGGAAGTGGTCTTCCAGTGTGCTATATGTGAAGTATGAATGAAAGGTTTAGGTTTCTTGAGTCAAACATATGTTAATTTAAATCCAAAACAATGGCAACCATTTTATGTGTACCTTCTTTAGAGCACTGCTAACACGGCGAAGATAGTGCGGTACCGCTTTCCAAAGGGATTGCTCCACAATATGAAGACCTACAAAGTCGACGAAAATAATTAAATTGTAGACAAATGGCATAAGAGTGACAAACCGTAGCCCAGAATGCTTAAATTTCCTACCAGCCCTAGCTTCGTCAACTGGTGTAGGTTTATGGCGCCTCAACTCATCCGTCTGCCATATTGCTGTGATTTCCCTTACCTACATAATCAAAGTTGTAGGGTTCAGAAATGATAAAGAAAAGAGGAGAATAAAAGAATTACTATGCAAATCCTCTTAATTCTGATGTATACCAGATCTTCAATTAGCATTTCTTTATCCTCATGGCTTAGATCAGGGCGGCCACTGAACTCCAAAAGATGCTACAACGTAGTTGCATCGGTCATTGAAACAGTCGATGCAGTAATTTTTTTTAAAAAAAATGTGTAAGAGTATAATTAGTGTTTGATATCCTATGAAACATAACTCTTCAACTAACCAATGAAGGGAAATCAAGAAAAGGTACTTTCATAAACTATAGATGTTAAACTCACTGCTACTCTTAGGTGCTTGTATTGCAAAGTTCGCCGATTTATTTGGGTGGGATGAGCTGTCAGAACAATTTCAACCTCCTGCAGCAAAAGCAAAATGATACATCAACTAAATGCTTGATAGTGCATTGCACTCTTTAGGGATGTAGAGAATTACCTGCTTGCAGACAGTATCATATAGTTGTTCTGAAGGGACACCACTTTGAATGAGCTTGTTGAATATATCATCACATGATTTTGAGAGCTGTTCTACGTTGCGCGCTTTACGAACCCTGCATAAAGAGGATAACACTACACGTTATCATGCAAAAGAAAAAAATCATCATAGATTGCAGCATTTAACTAATTTGCCAAACCAGTTCAGATTTTAATTGGTCAGAAAATAATGTCAGTACAAATTTACTGATATTTACTTAATCTGTAACATGCATAATAAATGCGAATTCCATCTACAGAACATAGTACTGATGTCAGTTTTTTTTTCTTAAGATTTGCACAAACTCGCTTGAGCAGCACGTGGAATTTGTGTCACTAGATTGCAACAAAAAAAAAACCAATTGCTTTGAAAAATAAAATAATATTCTCAATGATGGTCACAATCTATGTAGCATGTGCAAGCGTAAAGCTCCTACAGTTAAATGTGTCTGAATAGAGGGGTCACATGGAAATCATTAACCATGGCCCAGCGTTACATTGTCGTACCCATCATATGTAGGGAAACTCTTGGATTCCAAGCTGCAAATGGAACAGACACTTCTGGTCCCAGAGGTTAGTGCAATGCAATATGCCATTATTCCTATATTATACATATACTCCATCCGTTCCAAATTATAAGTCGATTTGACTTTTTGGTACATCTATTTTGCTATACATCTAGTAGATAAATAATATATCTAGATACGTAGCAAAATAGATGAACAAAAAAAGTCTTCTACTAGATATATAGCAAAATAGATGAACAAAAAAAGTCAAAGCGACTTATAATTTGAAACGAAGGGAGTACTATGAACAATATAGTCTATTAATTGGAGAGGACATTAAATCCCACACACTTATTTGTAGCAATTTCCTGGTTAAGTATTTCCTAGTTAATTTATGCAAGGGATAGTTGTAAAGATTCCATAGTGGCGGAGGCAGGAATGATTTTTAGGTGTGGCAAAGTTTATAAAGATGAATCATATATATAAAGATGAATATGTAAGGGCAAATTAAAACATTATATAAATAAATGGTTACACAGAAAACAGATAGGCGAAGGAGCCGATTGATTAGGATTGATCATGGAATTTATAAAAAGAAAACAAGACACGTTATGCGGGCTGCCACACGTATTAGCTTCTTGCGTTAGATTTCCTACCATATAATTGCCTACCAGACCCAGCAAGCCAGCACGTATAACGTATTGACGTATATATACAGTATATATACTGGTCTTTTCTACTGTTTTTTTAGGTATGGCGGCTGCCAACCCTTGCCATACACCTGCCTCCGCCCATTTGTCCATATATATTTACAATGTGGATACATAAAAACGCATTGTGAGTGTAGAACAGGATCTGAACAGGATCGAAATGGCATATGGTACGTGAGTCTGCGTGGACGATCAATATGATACCTGTGGTGGGTCTCCGCGATGCCCATGAGGTTGAGGTAGTGGGAGAAGGCCCGGGCGAGGCAGAGCGCGTCGTCCAGGGACATTGCGGCCAGGTCGGCCTCCAGCTGCCGCTCGACGACGGCAGCCGTGTCCTCCATCCCCGCCGCGCGCATGGAGACGGCGCTCTGGTCCACGGCGCCGCCGGAAGATCATATCGATCATGCACCGACCCAATTAATGACGATCCTCAGATTATCTATCTATCAGTTAACACACGTACTACGTACACTGCCCGAATGATGATGAGATCGATCGCGATGCGACGGCAAGGCAAATGATGACGTATATACCTACCTGCGCGAGGATGCGGTTGCGCTCGAGGATGCGGATGAAGCGGGGGCCGAGCTCGCGGAGGAGGACGTCGTGGAGGAGGCTGGCGAGGAGGCGGCAGTCGTCCTCGAACGCCTGGAACGATATCCCCTCCGCGATGTCGTCCGTCGTGTCCAACATCCTGATCGATCTCCTACCTACTCTTCTTCTTCCTTTTCCTCGAGATCGATCGACCAGTGGGCAATGAATTGATCGGTAGGGGGGAAGCGAGAGGAAACTGTGTTCGTTGTGTGTGTGTGTTACGCGACGAGAGGGGATCTCATTCTCGTCCCATGAGGGGAGGCAAGGCAACACAAGGCAATGCAATGCAATGGTAGGGGAGTGAAAACCGGAGGGCGAGGAAACCAGAAAAAAGAAGGTAGTAATGCGCAGGTACCCTACTGTCAACGGCGTGGCTAGCGCCCGTGTTCGAACGCACCTCCCGCGCCGTGCCCACGTTCCATCCCAAGGCATAGCCTGTATCTCATCCCGTGCCAGTGTCTGTGTCTAGACGCAGCACCCACGCCTGTGCCCCCATCCCGCGCCCTCATCCCATCCCGGCTACGCCCCGCGTCAGCCCACAATGTTCCGTCTTCACTGCATGGCTCCCCATTCCCCACCTCACGCCTATGCCTCCGCCGCATCCCATCCTCCGTCGTGCTCTGTCTCCGCCACGCCCCTTCCCCCGCCGCGCACAGTCTGCCGTGCTCCGCTCCTATCGTAACGTCTCATCCCCTTTGCAACATCCATCCTGCGGTTACAACCTACTCCATCCGTCCCAAAAATAAGTGTCACCATGGTATTAGATTTGTCAAAATATTAAAAACATTTGTATCTTCAAATAAGTTTAATATGAAAATAGATTCAACGATCTATCCAATGATACTAATACGTACTGTAATACTAATATTTTCTTGTATATACATGGTCAAACTTAAAAGTGTTTAACTCATCGGGAATCGAGAACGACACTTATTTTGAGACAGAGGGGAGTATGCAATATACATGTATAGTCATTGTAACATCCAGATGAAACACTTGTAATATACGTCTGAAATAGCTGAAACATTTGGAACATACACTTTGCAACATACGTGTATTAGCAATTGCAACATATGCAACATCATATCTACTTTTACAACATCCAGATAAAACACATGCAACATACATCTTAAACATATGAAACATAGGGTTAACATATGCTCATCTACTTGCTGCTTGGGTAAATAGAGACTCGTTGACGCGGAGCTCGACGCCGAAACGGAGGTCACTGGTGTGGAGCTCATCGGTGGGACAAACCTCGGCAGTGGCCGCGGCAGGTGAATGGAGCATGGTCGCAGCGGGAGACACGAGTCCGGGTGGGAGGCACGGTGGAGGTGGCAAATCCGCGCGGGCGGGGGTGCGCGGCACGAGCCGTCCAGATAGACGGACGCCCTACAGTAAACGTTATCGTACTGTCAAATATGTACCCTGAATTTAGTGATGGAGCCGGAACCTTTTTAGCTAGGACAAACCCTTCTATGTACAGGTACAACACATATTAGGTGAGATTTGCAAAAGTGCTATTAAAAAGCATTCCTTTATCTAAAAAGATACTCCCTCTGTCTTATGATATAGTGCATTTTAAGAATTTTAGGACAAATTAAGAGAGAACATAAAAGATGCATGTACCCTTATTTTATTTCCTAATCAGACGCTATCGTCAACGTGATGGTGATTGGTTGATAAATGAAAAATATTTAATGCAAAATTGGTTTTTGTCCTCTAGAATGCATTATATTTGAGAACAAATTTGAATGCTAGGATGCATTATATTATAGGACGGAGGGAGTACGTGTCTATTTAGAACCTTTTTGGATCACTGTTTGATTATTATAATCTAGATTATGCATAGGATTATTATATTTAGGATTATAGATTATAATAATCAGAGTGATTAGGTTAATGGATTATGGTGATTGATTATTGTTGGTTAAAGTGAGAAAATTTCTATCTTATCCTCTATTGTCTGGCAATTAGACAATCAGTTGGCGTGGGGGAGTTATTCTTTCAGCATCCATAATCATCATCATTTATAACCTAATCTCACCCGGACTATGAAATTGTTGTAATTGAGAGTTTTGATTATAATAGTTCATTATGTAATCAATTCTGTTTGGATCAAAATTTATTTATATAGGGCGGCTCCGCTCCTGCTTTGACTCAACTAAGCCCTTCCGCTGGCTGAATTCCTAACTCTTTTAAATATTTAACAAACTCTTAAAATTGGACAAATTATCAAAGGAATATAGCTATCTCTCACTGATTTCTAATTCATCAACATATTTCTAATTTATCAATGATGGGATCGAACTCTGTAGCTTGCTAACGTACTGCTCTATGTTATACGGATACTGAAGGCAGCGAAGGGAAATGGTCCGTAATAATATGAATATAAGTTTTTTTTAGCATCAATAATATGAATAAGTAATCATAGGGTTCGCGGGCCAAAAATTGGGCCGGGCTCCGGTGGGCTACTCTTGAGTTCGGCCGAATTTGCTCAGGTGTCGCATATGTGGATTCCGTTTTCAGCTAATACATGAATTTGAGCCCATGAAACGAGCATTCATAAATCGGGCCGCGGAAACAACGGTAGGATCCAAATCAAGCCGCACATATGTTCAGAACGGCACCAATGGACGTTTTGGTCGTCACATTTGACTTGATAGTCGTATCCATGGTTCGTTGCTAGGTGGTAATGCTGGCTCTACTGCCGAGCTTTATATCATCAATTATTTATTTGTCAACTAATTTGCCCTGCCTTATGTTATCTTCTTAGAACTAGTATACATATGTGAAAACTATAATTGATGTTTGCGACTTGTGATGTCTAGATACAGAAAAGTCCTCACTCTTATGACATGTGTGCGATTTTTATTTGAAAAAAAAAGTACTAAATATACAGGTTTCGGCCTATTGGCCACACGACGAGTGACCAAACGACTACCGTGTAGTGTTTATGGCAACATTTAGCCTAATCAGCTGCTTGTTGCAGCATTGTTTGTGTTGCTGTTTCAGGAAGTTTTCAATAACTACAGTGACCGGAGAGGGAAAAGCATGCGGCCACAGCTGCCACCGCTGCAGGCCCTGTTCTGCTGGTCATGTTTCGATTTATTTCAGTTTATTTTCTCTCATAAAATACTATTGAATCAGCCGAAACCAGTCGGCTTTTTCACCAGCCGAACCAGCTCATTGTTCCAACCTTCTCCGTGCAAAAATCAACAATAGGATAGTAGCATGCTGAACACAAATCTATATCTATATCTGTACCTCTGTATTTGTATCTATACCTAATAATAAAGAGGTAAAATTTCAGGTCTTTTTTTTTGTCCATCCATTTTTTGTCCACCTCCCCCTAACTGTCGGTAATCGAGAGTTTCTTCCGTCTAGACTTATATGACCCTAGATAGTTATGATAGCTAAGAATCTTAATTCTAATCCAAATAGATCTCTTCGATTTTGAGTAATTTGAATAGGAATTCTAATTCAACACTATTTTTTTTCCTTGTAGCTGTTTTCGATTTAGAGGAAATAATAGGATAGATATAAAATAGAAAAAATACGATATCAATCTGAGAGAAGCCTCGGTCACCGGGCCATTGCGAACATGATGTCTTTGAGTCCAAATCCGATTCCACACTGATCGATCAATTCTTTGTTTTGATTTTTGATATCTTTCTCTTATAGTTCTAGGATTTCTAATTTTGTTTTCGAGTCTGATATTACTAGGCATGGCCAAGTCAGTGCTGCACCTACATATTTCCTACATGTTTGGCTGGGCAATAATGTAGACCAAAAAATTGCACGTTTCCATCTATATGCGTGTATATATATAAGAAATATTATCCACCATGTATCTATATAACTAAAAAATGCGATCAAAAGGGAAGAAGAGCCCACTGTTTTTCAAATTGCATGATTAAAGTGGTTTACACACTTCAATAACTAGAACTCTTATTTATTTGTGTTAAAAAACCCAGGGGTCCACCAACAACAAATTTTATTTTTAATAAAAACTACACGAATAATTTGGTGATGATTTTTTTAGAAAAGAGTATGGCTAAAAGACTCATAATGCTACATTTATTATTTTAATGTTAATTTATTATGGAAAAAAACAAAAACTACATAAGTGAATAAACAAATTAAAGCACAGATGAACAGGGAAAAAATAGAAACACGGATACTAGGTACCATTTTCTCGTCATCGTTTTCTTTAAATATCAGATAGTTTTTCTCTCCCGTTGCAATGCACGGGTACTTCTAGTAATAATAAAGAGGTAAAATTTCTGGCACAGAATCTTTCGTCCAACTATGTGAAAACTATAATTGATGTTTGCCACTTGTGATGTATAGATACAGAAAAGTCATCACTCTTATGACATGTGTGCGATTTTTATTTGAAAAAAGTGCTAAATATACAGGTTTCGGCCTATTGGCCACACGAAGAGTGACTAAACGACTAGCGTGTAGTGTTTATGGCAACATTCAGCCCGATCAGCTGCTAGTTGCAGCATTGTTTGTGCTGCTGTTTCAGGAAGTCTTCAATAACTACAGTGGCCGGAGAGGGAAAAGCATGCGGCCACAGCTGCCACCGCTGCAGGTTCCATTGTTCCAACCTTCTCCATGCAAAAGGCAACAGCAGGACAGTAGCATGAACACAAATCTATATCTATATCTATACCTAATAATAAAATTTCTAACACAGAATCTTTCGTCCAACTAAAAGATCGACTCGGTTACCATTTACGTTTTTCCGTTTTCATGTCCGAGTTTCTTCCAACCAGCTTTTTTTATTGCCAAAATACCTCCGCTTTTGTCTGTCCGTCCGTCTCCATCTGTGCAGCATTCGTCCGTGACTACTATCCGGACACAAAGTTCTATTCTTGAATCGGGTGCCAGTTTATAAATAAACATAAAAAATCTTGTGTGCTTGAATCTGAGGCTTCATAGGTGTGCCTGCCTCCTCTGCGGATTTGACGAAGCCTGAAGACCTAATAATAAAGAGGCAAAATTTCTGACACAGAATCTTTCGTCCAACTAAGAGATCGACTCGGTTACCGTTTACGTTTTTCCGTTTTCATATCCGAGTTTCTTCCAACCAGCTTTTTTTATTGCCAAAATACCTCCGCTTTCGTCCATCCCGTCCGTCTCCATCGTGTGCAGCATTCATGCGTGACTACTATTTGGACACAAAGTTTTATTCTTGAGCCAGATGCCAGTTTATAAATAAACATAAAAAATCTTATTCTTATGTGCTTGAATCTGAGGCTTCATAGGTGTGCCTGCCTCCTCTGTGGAATCGACGAAGCCTGAAGAGAGGCTGAAAGTTGGAGCCTCAATCGAACAAGTGCCGCATCCCCGCGGGCCAAGAGAAAAGATGTGCCTGGATCTTGCGCATGGACTTGCCCGATCCTAGATTCGCACGCACAGCTGTGAACGTACGTATCCTCCACCATGTTTCTTACTGGATCCACCTTTCCCGCCCCTGTCACATCGCGTGCTTCGGCGGGGATAAAAGCTCCACTGGGATGCCAGATGAAGGAGAGAAGAGAGAGAATGTTCCACTGGAGTGGATGAACGAGCTGAAAAAGAGTACAACATACAAGATCTCCAAGGAGCCGAAAAAGGAAAAAAAAAACATCCCTTTATGTTGCAGGAACCAGAGCAGCGCTTGTCAATAACTGACGAAGAGACCTGAAGTGAGACAGGAAAAAAGGGAGGGAATTTTAATCCCCGGCTATGACTACACTCAAGCTTCACTAGCGATAAGATCCAGAACAGTGGTGGAAGGAGGAGAAGAACTAAGACGGAAAGATCACTGCAGTTATGTGATTGGTGCCTCGGTCGTGTGGTGCCAGAAGAGATGAAAGACCATTGAGTCCCACCTAGATTCAGAAGAAACAACAGTTGAGCCCTGCATGAACGCCTCAGTGGTCTAGGTTTGCACAGTGGAGCCACCATGTGCCGTCGGTCCAGGCTGCCTAGCGTAGCCGGTGACACTGCACGTGTGTGCTATTGTGGCCGCCGTGTTGCCATTTCAAGTCATGGCCGTTTTGTCCATACGTGGCTTGGATGTGTAGCCACGCTTGTCCTGCAGGTAGCATAATAAACTGTAGTCCCGTTGCAATGCACGGGCAATATTTGCTAGTCCGAAATACATATTTGTTAGCCCCACCTAGATGCAACTCCCCACCAAATCCTCCTTCGTTCCTTGCCGCCACCAGAGAGTCTCTTGCCAATAAATCAGTCCAGATGGATACAAGCGGTGGGACTATTGGCATGGCCCTCCTCTGTAAGGATTCACTTTTAATTTAATTTTCTTACAGAATTAATTAGTCCTAAGACATAATTATTAGAGAAGGTACTGCATTTTATAACTTAATTAGAACTTGACATAGGGTATAAGTTTTGTGTTGCATTCATGCCATATGCATAATGTTTATGGGTGTGCAATACTAATAATTAGCAATGTGCTTAATTGAAATAGGAGTTTAAATCTATATTTTAAACTAATTCTATAAAATTCAAAAACCATTGAATTTTTTTTCCAAACCCTCTTCCTGACCTTAGTTCCCTCCACAAACCCGACCCATCCCTCCTCTTAACCCCTCCACAAACCACCACATGTCCACACATGGAAAGTGAGCGATGTCCACTTAATAAAATACATAATATGGTTTATCATAATCGCTAGTTTCGCCACGTCCTAAAAGCTTAATTCCCGATGTGCTTTTTTAAAAAAAATTGTTTTAGTATTTTCTTAAACCAAACCTATGGTCTAGCATGGGGGCTGTTATGATCCGGGCGGCCGGACGATAGCAACGCGTCGACCAGGTTACTGTTTTTCTTTTCCGTGCCCTTCCTCGTGCTCACGGTCATCCTTGCCCTCCTCCTCGTCCTCAGCCCCACCCTCCTCCTCCTCTTCCTCGCCCCCGTCCACGCCGCAGCGCGGTAGGGTCTCGTCGGAGCTCCACCGCCGCGGCCTATTGCGCCCGCGGTGGCCTCCTTCTTCCCCTCCCCCACTCCCGCTGCTGCCATGTCCATGCTCGCCGGCGAGCACCGCCACGACGCCGCCCCCAGCTCCTGGCCGGCCTGTCTCCCCCAAGCCCCTTCTCTTCTAAGCTCTCCGGAGATGGAAACAAGGGAGGCAGAGAGCTGCGGGAGAAGAAGGGGGGTGTGGTGCAGCCGTCGAGGAGGTTAATAGACCCTTTCGGGCCAGTACATAGACTTTGCGGCTCGTGCGGTACTATTGGTCGGCACCAGCCAGCGCGTGGCTTAGTCCGGCCGGCTGGACCCGAAGATTCCCGGTTTAGCCTTCGCTGGTGCATGTAGTGTTGCGTTGTTCTTGGTGGCATTGTTTTGGAAAGTCTCTCTCACGATCTATTGTAGGTGTTACTATGATTGTGCAAGTATGATGTGACATGATATATGTTTTTCATATCTTTCTTTCTGTTTTTTGCTTTCATTTTTTATAGATGGTGTAGATCTTAGGTACATAGAAACCGAGAGTTATCTTAGGCCCCGTTTGGTTCTGGATAGTATTTTGTAATTCGGCCAAAAAATCCAGATAGCAATCCAAACGAACGAGCTTTGTAGGGGATTCTAGGTATCCATCTCACAATCTGCCAGTAACCTCTTGGGAGGCGCTTATGGAAGATTTTGTCTCTAAAAAGACAATATTACCCGCTAAATGTGCCAGCTGGAGCTAAGGGCAGTTTAGACATTTTGCTGCGTAATGAATCCAGCATCCAAGAGTATAATCTGGGATCAAACATAACTGATTATCACTATCTAGAATCTGGATTTTCAAAATCAGTATCTATAATCTGGATCCTCGTAATCCTTTGAGTTTGAGGATCCAAACGGACGCCCTAGGGTCAAGTGGCGGACGCCCTAGATAAAACGACCAAGACATGGGCACGCACATGGCGATGGCGCCAACACTAGTACTACTACAGGCTGAGCAAGTTTCGCTCCGGCAAAAAATGAGAGCAGAAGAGAGATGGGAAGACCATCAGCAATCGATTTGGCGTTGCATCAAGAGCGCGTCGTCGGACGCGTGCCGCGTGCAGCTGAATGGCGTTTCGTTTCTTGCCCCGACAAGGCAACCAGCAGCCGGCAGCCGCGCCGCAGATGAGACAGCCTGTTTGTTTTTATGGTTCAGCGGTGCAGAGTATTAAATATAGATAAAAAATAACTAATTATATAGATTATGATAAATTTACGAGACGAATTTTTTAAGTGTAATTAATCTATAATTTAACAATGTCGTGTTAAAATAAACATATGCTAATAACAAATTAATTATATTTAATAAATTCATCTTACAATTTCTAGACAAGTTATATAATTAATTTTTTATTAATATCCGAATACCCGTTCCAACGTCCTCCCCGATGTGATACAAATAAACACCCCGTAGTGCAGCAGCGCAATGCATTTGCGGCATTGCATCGACGCGACACCGAAAAGACATCTACTACGACACATGGAGCGTCGAGCCGACTGCGATGCGAGTGGGAGAGACGCAGACGCTTGCAAAAACCTTGATGTGACGTGGCATCCTTGGGTGTCAATACACAGTGCAGCCTGCTATCCCTTTCCAAAAACGTGATCGCCCAGCCCACGGTGCAATACCGGGCTGATCGAAAGCAACAGCGAGCAGCAGTTTGAGCGCGAAGAGAACATAGGCGGCACACCATTTTGCTCCGTTTCCGTTCACACAGCTGTAGTAGACCCAAGAGGCAGTCCCAGTAAAAAACTGTTGGTTCCTGTAACATTAAATACTTCGTCCGTCCAAATATATATATAATTTCATGGAGTCGTGATTTAAATTTTGATCAAAGTTATATATAAATATATTAACATTTGTAATACAAAACAAATATCGTTATATCAATTTAAAAAAATATATATTTTTTCGTAGTAAATCTAATTGAAGATATAAGCGTTAATTCTATTTACTCTAGATTTGATTAAAGATAAGCTAATTTGATTTATATGAATTTTATAGTTGCTTGCTTATGTGGACGTGTAGGAAAATACTATACTACCAGTTAAGTAGAGTATAGAGTAACAAAAAATTAACGTGGGCATCCTGTTTAATAAGGACGGACGACAGCGCCACCTGCAGGCTAGCTGCACCCGCACCACCGCCGCGTACGTGCTAAACAGTGATACCGTGGCCTCCAATCCGCGACGTGTAACCATCATTTCATCATTCATCAGACATCACAAACGCGACAAGCTAATGAACGAAATACATACGTACGGACGTACGGTAGAACTGCTACGAACGAGCAGTGCAGAAAACCTCCAATTCGAGAAGAGGGTGAACCCAAATAAGCAGCAAAAACAATGTAATACATGTGAGACCTTGTTCGGTTAATCATTAAATCAAGAAGATTGGCAGGGATTGGACGAGATTAAGGCTTCGTTTGGTTCTTCCGAAATGGGTCGTTCCGTCACGGTTCCGGCATTGTATAAATGTACGAAGAAACCATTCGATTGGGATTGAATCTCCAGTAACCGAACGAGGCCTAAGAGAGACGATTGTGACTTGTATAGGGGATTTAATCTCCTTCAATCCTCTTAGTTTAAAGATTAACCAAATAAATCTTGAATTAGACAAACCAAGAAACAAAGACTCCAAACGCCGCAAGAAGTGCATGAGGAGGATAGGAAGGAAGAGTAGTGCTTGGGGGTGGGGGCAAGACAACCCCTGAGCAAGCGTGATTTTGTTTGGAGGCAGGGCAGAGAGTGAGTGTGTGTGTGTGGTGGGGGGGGGGGGGGGGGGGGGGGGGGGGGGGGTGGTTGGCGTGGGAACGAGATGGAGATGGGTGGGCTTACCCTCACCCCTCTCGTGACGCCGCAACGCTCGCTGTTCACCACTTTTGGCCAAGGCGGCAAGCTGTTGTGCTCTTGTGCCCGCCCTGGTCCAGCCGAGCACACCTTCGCTCAAAGGCACTTATTTCTTTAAACATACGCAAATAGACCTCATTATCATGAGCAGTTCTAAGAAATTATATGGACATATTTCAAAGTTGATGAAGTTATTACCAGCGTCCCATATCATCCAAAATAGTGTTTTTAAGAGCATTTCCCAGTGACTATTTATATCTTTTCTAATTTACGAGAATAGAGATTTTGTTGAAAAGGTATTCTCCGATGGTCTTTTCAATTGAATATCTAAATATATCATCTATTTTAGATTTCTTGCTAGCCAAAGATAGAGAGTTCTCTATTCTGGATTTCTCGCTAGTCAAAGATAAGGAGCGAGGATGGCTCTTTAGAGTGTGCACTGAATATAGAAAATCTGTTGGAGAATACACTTATGTAGAAACCGATTTTTACTCGAATAACTCTCTAAATGATGATTTAGATAATAGATTTTAGAAAAACTCTAAAAACCTGACCAACAAAGTAATGCTCCGTTCATATTAGACTGTCCGTAGTGGGTACTCTAAAACGATACTCTATAGCTTTAGAGTATGAATATAGAGTAAAAACTGCTGCACTGGGTACTCTAAAACGATACTCTATCCTTTCTCTCACTCTATATTTAGAGTGGTACTGTGCTTACTCTATACTCAATAGTGACGGCCCCACTAGCTAAACAAAGAAAAAAATGCTATAACTCACAAACCAAAAATCTAAATTAAATTTCGATTGCACCATTAAATTCGTCTCAATAAATCCTTCAAAACTAGATCACATATGGATATATTTAGATAAAGTGGTAAGTGGGTCCCACAGTTGATAGAGTGGATAGAGGATGATATAGAGGATGGATGGATGCGGGAAAATTGAGTATAGAGGAGAGAATCTTGCTAACTAGGGCCTTGTTTAGATTGGTGAATTGGGGAGAAAAACACTGTATCAGAATTCCTGTAGCATTTCGTTTGTATTTGGTAAAAATTATCCAAATTTTGACTAACTAGGCTTAAAATGTTCGTCTCGCAAAGTACAATAAAACTGTGCAATTAGTTTTTGATTTTATCAACATTTAGTATTCCATGCATTTGCCGACATTTTGATGTGACGGGGAATCTTCTTTTTGCATAGTGGAATTAGGGGAGAGAATTGGGGAACTGAACAAGGCCTAGGACGTATAGAGAATGAATATAGAGGTCCATGAGTGCGGGTAGTATTATACTCATATGGTACTATAGTGTTTTTTATATAAATTTATCTAAATCTAAAATTTTGTCTTCGAGAAACGAGTACTTTTTTTAGACACGCAACTGTGCCACTGAGCCTGTGCCGCTGTTTTTCGGTGAGAGCATCGATTGCTTCTCGCTAGTACTGCGCTGTGCCGTGCGGCCAAGGCCTTGTTTAGTTTCCCTATTCTCCCTCCAAATTTCACTATGCAAAAAGAAGATTCCCCATCACATCAAAATGTCGGCAAATGCATGGAGTACTAAATGTTGATGAAATCAAAAACTAATTACATAGTTTTGTTGTACTTTACGAGACGAACATTTTAAGCCTAGTTAGTCAAAATTTAGATAATTTTTACCAAATACAAACGAAATGCTACAGGAATTCTGATACAGTGTTTTTCTCCCCAATTCACCCATCTAAACGAGGCCCAAGCCCATACTGCTAGTACGCCTAACTTACCTGCGCCTGCGCCCGCAGGCTGGTGCAACTGTCCGGAATAGAGTAGTGGACAGTACTGGCGCAGTCCTCTGTAGGCCTGGTTTACGTTGCAAATTTTTTCAACTTTACCTATGGAGTGCTGTAGTATTTTTTTATATTTAGTAATTAATATCTAATTATAGACTAATTAGGTTTAAAAGATTCATCTCGTGATTTACTACTAAACTGTGCAATTAGTTATTTTTTACCATATTTAATGCTCCATGCATCCTTCTAACAATTGATGTGACGGAGAAAGAGTGAAAAAACTTGAAATTTAGAGTCTGTTTAGTTCCTAAAAAGCAATCAAAAAGTGCTACAGTACCCGTCCCATTAAATCTTATGACATATGCATGGAGTACTAAATGTAGACAAAAGAAAAAAACTAATTACACAGTTTAGTTGTAAATCACGAGACAAATCTTTTGAGTCTAATTAGTCCATGATTAGACACAAATTATCAAATAAAACGAAAAGTGCTACAGTAGTTGAACCTAAAAATTTTCATCTACTCCCTCCGTCCAGGAAAACATGCAATTCTAGCACAGTGTCACGTTTTAGTATCTTAACTTTGACCAATTATAGATAAAAAAGTATCAATGTTTATGATATCAAATAAATATCATTAGATTAATTATGAAATATATTTTCATAATAAATTGATTTGGAGCCATAAATATGAATACTATTCACTATAAACTTGGTCAAATGTAAACTACTTTTTCTGGCACGCAACTCATAGTTGCATATTTTTACAGAAGGAAGTACTAAACAGGCCCTTAGAAGGGAAGAGAACAAGACCTGCTACTGCTGCCACTGCCAGGGACGCAGAGTGCAGGCTGTCATCAGGCTCCGCTCCCCAGCTTTCCAAGGTCCTTTGTGTCTCTCTTGTGTTCAGTTCTTTGTAAAGGAGAAAAAAATTACTTTAGTATATTTTGGTTTTATTTGATAAATAGTGTCCAACAATTGATTAATTAGGTTTAAAATGTTCGTGTCGCAAAGTACAACCAATCTGTACAATTAGTTTTTTATTTCGGTCCTATTCTGCTGGTCATGTTTCGGCTTGTTTCAGCTTATTCTCTCTCACAGAACACTATTGAATCAGCCAAAACCAGCCGGTTTTTCCACTAGCCGAACTAGCCCTTCATCTATATTCACTACACCACAACACTCTTTTACCGTCAGACATCTGACGCTAAATCTTTTTTATGGATGGATAATCTGACGCTAAAGACTACTTAGAGACGATCTGACGCTAAATCTTCATTTACCGATGTGTTGTCTGACGCTATAGATATCTAGATTTAGCGCCCAACTATCTGATGCTAAAATTATGTACAACGTCACTCTGTCTGACACTAAAAAGAAATGGGCCCCACATAGCCCAAAGCTTACATTGGCCCCCGCACAAATATTGGCATAGCCCGCTTGAAGTTTTGGTCTGGCCCACGTTAACGTGGAAAACCCTAAACGTTTCCTTGCCCCTGGCCAGATCGAGCCGCCCCACATCCCTCCCACATTTCACCCGACCCTAGCCCCCTCCCACCCTGCGCCGCCCACCCTTGCAGGGAAGCGCACGCCGCCGGCCATCCACACCCCCACGCCGTTTCTCGTCTCGGGCGGGCCCGCACCGCCGCTAGTGCTCCCGGGCCTCCGCAGCACGCCGCATCGCCACGCTTGTCCCGTGGCCTGCGCCGCCACGACCCGAGCGCCGACCTCATGGCCCCGTGCCCACTCCACCGCAGCCCCTGCGCCAGCACTCTGGTCCTCGCCCCGCGCCGCCCGGCCATCCCCCGGTCCTCGCCCCATGCCGCCCGGTTGCCTGGAGGATTGGACGGAGGAAGACCCGCTGAAAGTCCCTAGTTTGGTTTTGGCTAATTGATGAAACCTAGGACTAACCTTTGTATCTAAGTGGATGATTTAGATAAAGGTGGTCATTGAATATGAGACATGACATTGACTCATATGACCAAGATGGTGAAGACCAAGATGAGGCTTGGCTCGATGGACCGGTTGTGAAGGTGAAGGGCTAGTCGAGGCTTCGAAGCGAAGGACCATACGATGGTGAAGCTTGAGCAAGACTTGGCGCCGACGGACCGATGCAACGGTGAAGAGCAAGTGAAGTCAAGGTCGATGGATCGAGATGGTCATGTGATGATATGAAGTGGAACATATCTTTGAAGAAACAAAATGGGCTCAAGGCAAAGGTATAACCATAGGGCCATTTTGTTTTACACTCAAGACACCATAGAGGGTGTGAGTGGTTTAGGGTCGATAGCCGAACTATTAAGAGGGGAAGTCTTATCGGTTATTCGACGCATGGGTGCCACTAGGTGAATTCATGAAGTGCATTGCATGTAGGGCCTAGTGAGCTAACTGGAAAACCTTTGAAAATGATTGAGAAAAAGCTAACACACAAGCACATGGAGATGTACACTTGATGGTGTTGGCACATTTGCAAAGGTGGCGTTGGTCGCACTGTGGTTTGCGGGAAGAGAGGGGTTTGGGTTCCTCTCTCCCTCCCGCCGAGCGTGCGAGCGCGGGATTCAGGCGATTTCGGGGAAGTGAAATGCCTATTTTCCATTGCGCCGGAAGTCGGAAAAGAAACGGAGGCGAACGCGGTCACAGAGGTGACCGGACGCTGCACCAGACGCTGCACCGGACGCGGTCAGTTTCGACCGGCGCGTCCGGTCAGTACAGCGTCAGGGTCAGGCGCGCGAGCTAAGGGTTTGGCACCGGCGCGTCCGGTGACCCACGGGACCGGCGCGTCCGGTCTTGCGCTCTGAGGGAACCGAGGACGTCGGACGCGGTCCGCGTCCGGTCACACATCCTCGGACGCGTCCGGTCGTCCAGGGAGCTTACTGGACTCCCACCGGACGCGGGTACTGTGGCGTCCGGTCGTTGCGAGGAGCGCGTCCGGTCTTATCTTCGCGGGCGCGGGTGCTGTGCGCACCGGCGCGTCCGGTCGTTTGCAGCAGCGCGTCCGGTCGCTCGTTTGACCGTTGACGCGCAGTGACCGTTGGAGGAACTAACGGACGAATTTGAAATTGGGGGACACGTGGACGTCGCAGGGCGACCGGACGCAGTGAAGCGCGTCCGGTCAGTTACGACCGGCGCGTCCGGTGGTCCCGCAAAAATCGTGAGTGGAGTTGTAACGGCTCTATTTGGATGGGATGCTTATAAATACTTGTTGGCCGGCCCTTGGGGAGGTCTCTTGGCATTTCTAACACTCTTGTGCATCCTTTGAGCTAGAACTACTCCTCCCACTCATCTCTCTTGCTTGATTGCAAATCAAAAGTGAGATTGAGTGATCCCAAAGTGCATTGCATAGCTTGAGGGCATCTAGTGGCACTTGTGGGTGGTTTAGCCGGTGGATTTCTTGTTACTCTTGGAGAGTACCGCTCCTAGCCGGCTTGGAGATTGTTGGAGGCGTTGGCAAGAGAAGGTGATTGTTCTTGGCCACCTCCGGTTGTTTGTGAGAGGTTCTTGTGCTTTCCTCGGCGGGACGCCAAAAGCAACTCTAGTGGAATCCGCGTGTCATTGAGTTACCTCACTTGAGAGTGGTGTCTTGCGGTGCCTTGCGGGGCGTGCCTTGAGGGGCAAGTGACTTGAGGGTCACACCGAGGAACCATCTAAGTGTTGGTCGACACAACCGGTGACGTAGCTTGTCGGTGCACAAGTGAACACCGGGTGAACAAATATTGTGTCTCTTGTCTCCCGGTGATTGGTCTTCATATTGTGTTGTTGTCAATATTGATTGATTGTATATCATCTTGGTGATTGGCAACATCTTCACTTCACCGTCGGTATAATAATCACAATCCTCTCTCTTGCTTTTACATTCACTAGTTTATCTTGTGTAGCTCGAGTAGTAGCTTTGCTAGTAGTGTTAGCTTGTTCTCTAGTGTAGCCTTAGTGACATAGCTCTTGTGTGAACTAGAGATCTTAATCTACTAGACTTGTGGATAGGAGGCTTGCATCACAACCTTTGGCTAAGCAAAACTCGCTTTACGCCGTTTGTTATTCTAACAAGTTTGCTTAGTGGTTCTTGTAGAATTTTTTAATAGGCTATTCACCCCCCCTCTAGCCATCTAGGACCTTACAAGTGGTATCGGAGCCGTGGTCACCGTTTTAATCAAGGCTTAACATCCTTCGGTGTGAAAAATGGCTCAAATTGTGTTCAATCATGTTGGGGGCAAGCCACCGTTCTTTGATGGTGTTAGTTCTTTTGCTCATTGGAAGAGAAAGATGACAATGTACCTTGGTTATATTCATGAGAGAGTATTGCAAGTCACCGAGAATGATTTTGCTATCATTGATCCCGATCATCTCACCGATAAAGATAGAGCAAATAGAACATGCAATAGAATGGCTCTCAATACACTTTACAATGGTATTGACACAAAAGTTTTTGAGGGCATCAAGGATTTAGATTTGGCAAATGAAGTATGGACAAGGTTGAGTGAAACATATGAGGGCACTAAGGTTGTGAAGAGTGCCAAGCTATATGGGCTCAAGAGTGAGTTTGAGAACTTCAAGAAAAAGGATGATGAAACAATCATTGAAATGTTTCATAGATTGCAAGTGATAGTCAATGATCTCAAGAGCTTAGGGCACAAGACTCAAGATCAAGATTTTTGTCACAAGTTCTTATTGAGCTTACCTAAAAGATTCAAGATGTTGATCATGATGTTGCAAAGAGATGGGCTTGAAGCAATGAAGCCTAATGATTTGCTTGGTGAAGTATTGACCTATGACAAATATGATCAAGATGTTGATGACAAGGAGAAGGTGGAAGATGAGAAGAAAAATAAGACCGTAGCATTCAAAGCCACCTCCTCCAAGGGCAAAGCTACCATCATTGAAGAAGAAGAAGACAACAATGAAGATGGGGAATTTGAAATTGATGATGAGGCACTTGCTCTTGTAGTCAAAAAGATGGGTCACATGTTCATCAAGAGAAGAGGCTTTAAGAAGAGAAATGACAACTTCAAAAGAAATGAGCAACAAAGAAAGTGCTTCAATTGTGATAGCACCGAGCACCTTCAAGCGGAATGTCCTTATGATAAAAAGAAGAACAAAAAGGACAAGTTTGAGAAGAAGAAGAGAGAGGCCAAGATGACATTCAAGAAAGGCAAAAATGGTGCCTATGTGATCACTTGGGAAAGTGAAGATAATGAAGAAGAAGAAGAAGAATCATCCAACAAGGCTTTTGCTTCCATTGCTATCAACAAGAAGCCATCATTATTTGATTCATCCTCTTCATGCTTCATGGCTAAAGAAGCTAAGGTATTATATGATGAGAGTGATGATGAAAGTGAAATGGAATATACTCATGATAGTGATAATGATAATGATAATGAAAATGATGATGATGAACCAACTAAAGAACAACTATATGACTTGATGCAACAAACTAGAGACATAGCTATTGCCAAGGACAAAGAGTGTAAGAAGCTTTCAATGAAAGTAGCAATACTTGAGAAAGTCCTTAGTGAGCTTAAGACCACTCATGAAAGTCTAGTGGAAGACCATGAGGATCTTGATAAGGCTCATTCCAAGCTTGAAAAAGCTCACTCATTGCTACTTGAGCAACAAGCAAAGAAGGAGGTTGTTGTATCATATGATATAGGTGTTACATGTGATATAATTGATGAATTCTTTAATGAACCTATCATCATGTCAAATACTAACCCTTCTTGTAGCTCTTCATCCACCACCACTAACTCTATCTCCACTACTAGTGATGGTTTCACTTGTGATGCCTCACTAATGGTTGAGAATGAGACTCTCAAGAAAGAGGTGGATGAGCTCACTCACGCCCTAGGCAAGGCCTATGGTGGTGAGGCCCGCTTGCTTAAGTGCTTGGGTAGCCAAAGGTTCTCTCTTAACAAAGAGGGATTGGGCTACACCCCCAAGAAAGGCAAGTCGGCCTTTGCAACTTCAAAGCCTAGCTTTGTGAAGGGCAATGGTCGGTTTTGCAATAGATGCAATCAAGTTGGGCACCTAGAGCATAATTGCAATAAAAAGAACCAAAGCAAGAACCTTGTTAATGCTATACCTTTTGATTCTTGCTATGTGCTTACTAAGGGTGTGAAGGGTGTGCAAGCTAAGTTTGTTGGTACACCAATTGTGGGCCCAAAGAAGAAGGCTATTTGGGTACCAAAGAGCTTAGTTACTAACCTACAAGGACCCAAGCAAAAATGGGTACCTAAGCTTCATTGATTTGCTTGTAGGTCAATTACAAAGCCGGAGGAAGGCATTGGATTATTGATAGTGGGTGCACTCAACACATGACCGGTACATCAAGAATGTTTGACTCAATCAATGACAATGATAGTGGTGTTGATTCTATCACATTTGGCAATAACAAGAAAGGCAAGGTTATTGGCTTGGGAAAGATTGCAATTTCAAATGACATGAGTATCTCCAATGTGTTACTAGTTGAAAGCTTGGATTTCAATCTTCTATCCGTGGCACAAATATGTGATCTAGGCTACAAATGCATCTTTGGGGTTGATGATGTGGAAGTTATTAGTGTGGATGGTTCAAATGTGGCATTTAAGGGCTTTAGATATGAGAATCTCTATCTAGTTGACTTCAATGCTAGAGAAACTTCTTTGACAACTTGCTTAGTCTCCAAATCAAGCATGGGTTGGCTTTGGCATAGAAGGCTTGGTCATGTTGGCATGAAACAATTGAAGAAGCTTACAACTCACAATCTTGTCAATGGTTTGAAAGATGTTGAATTTGAGAAGAATAAGCTTTGTAGTGCATATCAAGCCGGGAAGCAAGTTGGAAGCTCACATCCAAAGAAGAGTACAATGAGCACATGCAAAGCATTTGAGTTGATGCACATGGATCTATTTGGACCAACAACATATACAAGCATAGGCGGCAACAAGTATGGATTTGTCATAGTGGACGACTTCACAAGATTCACATGGGTATTCTTTCTTAGTGACAAAAGTGAAGTGTTTGACACCTTCAAGACATTCCTCACTAGAGTTCACAATGAGTTTGAGATTAGAATCAAGAAAGTGAGAAGTGACAATGGAAGTGAGTTCAAGAATACAAGAATTGAAGAACTTTGTGATCATTATGGTATTGGACATCAATTCTCGGCCAAGTACACTCCACAATCAAATGGCCTAGTTGAGAGGAAGAATAGAACATTGCTTGATATGGCTAGATCAATGCTTCATGAGTACAATGTGAGTCAATCATTTTGGGATGAAGCAATCAATACCGCTTGCTACTACATCAATAGACTATATTGTCATCCATTGCTAGAGAAGACCCCATATAAGCTACTTCATGGAAGAAAGCCCAATATTTCTTACTTTAGGGTGTTTGGTTGCAAATGCTATATCTTGAAGAAAGGCACTAGATTGGGGAAGTTTGACAAGAGATGTGATGAGGGGTTCCTACTTGGTTATTCAACTACAAGCAAAGCTTATAGAGTTTGGAACAACTCAAGTGGCATTCTAGAAGAACTCCATGATGTGCAATTTGATGAAACCAATGGGTCACAAGATGAAGAAGAAAATCTAGATGATATTGGTGGAACTCTATTAGTGGAAGCAATGAAGAACATGGACATTGGGGACATTAGAGCAAAGCAAGTAATTGATATTCAAGATGATGATAAAGATCAAGTGTTCAATTCACCATTCAAGCTAGCTAGTGACTCTCAAGTGCAAGATCAAGGTGCTAGTTCTTCTCATCAAGATACATCAAGTGATCAACCAAGCTCAAGCAATCAAATGCAAGTACTCCAACCACAACATATTGCAAGAGATCACCCCATTGATAGTGTTATTGGTGATATTAGAAGTGGTGTGCAAACAAGATCAAGATTGGCTATGTTTTGTGAGCATGCATCATTTGTGTCAACCATAGAACCAAAGAAGATAGAAGAAGCTTTGAGGGATGCCGATTGGATCATGGCTATGCAAGAAGAGCTTAACAATTTCACAAGAAATGATGTTTGGGAGTTGGTAGAAAGGCCAAATGACTATAATGTGATTGGAACCAAGTGAGTGTTTAAAAACAAGCAAGATCAAGATGGCATTGTAGTGAGAAACAAAGCAAGACTAGTTGCTCAAGGTTACACTCAAGTTGAAGGTCTTGACTATGATGAAACATATGCTCCCGTGGCAAGATTGGAGGCAATAAGGATTCTATTGGCTTATGCTTGTGCACACAACATCAAACTATATCAAATGGATGTCAAAAGTGCATTTCTCAATGGGATCATCAATGAGTTAGTCTTTGTTGAGCAACCTCCCGGATTTGAAGATGACAAGAAACCCAACCATGTGTACAAGTTAAAGAAGGCTTTATATGGCTTAAAGCAAGCACCTAGAGCATGGTATGAGAGGCTAAGGGATTTTCTTCTCTCTAAGGGATTCAAGATGGGCAAGGTTGATACAACTCTATTCACCAAGAAGATTGGGAATGATCTATTCATAGTGCAAATATATGTTGATGACATCATCTTTGGATCAACCAATCAAGCTTATTGTGAAGAATTTGGTGCTATGATGGCCAAAGAGTTTGAAATGTCTATGATTGGTGAACTTAGCTACTTCCTTGGTCTCCAAGTCAAGCAATTGAAGAATGGGACATTTGTGAGTCAAGGGAAATACATAAGGGACATGTTGAAGAAGTTTGGAATGCAAGATGCAAAGCCAATTTCAACTCCAATGGGTACAAATGGCAATTTGGATAGTGATCTTGATGGCAATATGGCGAATCAAAAGGAATATCGGTCTTTGATTGGAAGTCTACTCTATGTCACCGCATCAAGGCCGGATGTCATGTTTAGTGTTTGCATGTGTGCTAGATATCAAGCCTCACCTAGAGCGAGTCATCTCACGGCCGCAAAGAGAATATTGAGGTACTTGAAGCAAACAAGAGATGTTGGACTATGGTATCCCAAGGGGTCAAAGTTTGAATTGATTGGATATTCGGACTCCGACTATGGGGGTTGCAAGATCAATAGAAAGAGCACAAGTGGCACATGTCAATTACTTGGAAGATCACTTGTGTCATGGTCCTCAAAGAAATAAAATAGTGTGGCAATCTCTACCGCCGAAGCCGAATATGTGAGTGCGGGGAGTTGTTGTGCACAATTGCTATGGATGAAATCAACTTTGAAGGATTATGGCCTCAACTTCAAGAATGTGCCATTGCTATGTGATAATGAGAGTGCAATCAAGATGATACAAAACCCGGTTCAACATGGAAGAACAAAGCATATTGACATAAGGCATCATTTCATTAGAGATCATCAACAAAAGGGAGATATTGCCGTTGAGAGTGTTGGTACCGATGATCAACTTGCCGATATTCTAACTAAGCCACTTGATGAAAAGAGGTTTTGCAAGCTAAGGAATGAATTGAACATTCTTGATTTCTCAAACATGAGTTGAATGCACCCCACTCACTTATTGACATGCCTCTCCTTCGACATTGCAAGGTAAAAGTTGATTGACATGTCATTCATTCTATGCTAAGGACCTTGCTAGAGCATGTAGACATAATAAGTGGTATGCATTAGCA